>CM070819.1:21064126-21714126 GCA_036326025.1 Chrosomus eos | reverse complement strand
TGCATTACTCTTATTCTCTCATTTTACTGAATAAAAATAAGTGAAAACTGGATATATCTAATCATTAATCTCAACATTATGTCAGTCTGGCATTTTTTGTTTCTTAAAAACAATTCTAAAAAAATCACAGTAACCTCACATTTAAAGGTTTAGAATTGAACAATTACGACAAACCAATACAGGAATGAATATAAATAAATCCATACAACCCTGTGAACAAACAAACAAAATTAGAGGCCAAATTCAACTCATAGCAGATGTGTTTGCTCCTGTGGTTTGCTCACATACAGGCAATATTAAGCAACGCTTTAAGATCCAGTGAGAAACGATTTTTTGCAGAATTATCTGTTATGAACACCAAATGTCTGTGATTTAAACTAGTTTAAAAACAGTGCTGACATGCTAGATGTCTTCAAACAAGCTGTCCCAACCTTTCGATACTGCATGAGGTTCAGAGCTTCAAACGTCATCAATCACGTTGTATTTTCATTTCGATACAAGCATTGGTGCCTTTTACCAACGGTTTAAAGTTGCTTTTCATTGATTAAATATTTGCGATACCCACCGACAGATGTAAAAGGTGATAAATAGTAATGATACATGGAGATATGAGGTTTCTGCCTGAGAGCAACTAAATAAATACAAAGTAGGCTGTAGACTTAGAGTGTTACAAAATATGTAAATGTTTACCCATTAAAAATTGTTTTTTAGACATTTTACAGAAGTTCACGGTGGCAGAGAGAGCTCAATGTACTGGAACTGAAGAAAACACATACAAATAGAAAAAACACCAGCAAATTCAGAAAACATCTTCATCAGTTTGACAGCATATGTGCTCCAAATACTCACAACACAACCAAATACCAAATAAGGGCAGTTGTGGCTTAATGGTTAGAGAGTCGGACTTGTTACCTGAAGGTGACGCGTTCGAGTCTCAGTACCGGCAGAAAATGTAGGTGAGTGCCTCTTGAGATCAGGGGAGTGAGGTTTACACACACAGCTCTTACTGGCCTATGACAGTTACACAAATAGAAAAACAGCACATGTGCTGCAAATGATGCAACTAAATTCATAACGCACAGAGAATAGCACAGACCACAACTGAAATGTTTCAAGGTGACCCCAAAGTGACAAACCTGGCTGGTTAATGACCTGAAAGGTGATTTTTTTTTGTTTATATTAACTTTTTTTAATAATTGCAGTGCGTTTCTGTATTTGGTTGTGTTGTGAGTATTTGTAGCACGAGTTGTCAAACTGATGAAGATGTTTTCTTAATTTGCTTGTGTTTTTTCTATTTGCATGTGTTTTCTTCAGTTGCAGCGCGCTGAGCTCTCTCGGCCTCCATATATTTTACTGTTGTTAATATAAGTGAATTTACATCTACTCATGTTAACCCCTTCCCAACCCCTATCTGTGTAGAATTTGGCTCAGATAGCAAAGCTGTCATTTGTTATTCGGAAGCCATACAACACTCACTTTTGTGGCTGCAGGGAACACATAAAGCTGCACCATAGCAGAGCTTTGTATAATACAAGCCTCTTTAGGAGGGTGGTACAAAAGAAGTCGTTACTCAGAAAGAACCATGTAAAAGGATCTCTGGAGTTTGCCAAAATTCATAACAGTGATGCAGTGGTGATGGGAAAGATTTAGAGTCCAGGACAGAGCTGTTTAGCTAGAAGTCAAATAGATCTGTGTGGTGCAAACCTAACAATACACACTACATCTACAATGAAATATGGCGGTGGAAGCATCATGCTGTAGGGCTACTTTTCATCAGCAGGAACAAAACATCTTATTACAAAAAGGATAAATGGAAGGCACAATGCAGAGAAATAATGCAAGAGAATATCAGTTAATTTGATATAAAACTGAATTTTGATAGTTCTTCTGAGAGCAAAACCATGATTCCAATACAATTTCACATAACCTAAATAAAATATCTAAATGTGGGGATTGATATGTGCTAACACATTTTGAGTCCCTAAATACAATTTTACTGTAGGATTTGTAATTTTGTAAAAGCACACACTTTGTATCTCTGCAGGAAAGCAACTTTCTCTCTCTCTCTCTTTTAATACTTGACATTTACTGTTAGGGTCATCATTCATAGAGGAAAGGAGAGTGAAAATGCAGACTAGCAAAGTAGCTAATCAATGAGCACCCAACTGTATCATGCCAGGAAATCCTGTTCTTAAATTCAGCACTACTTTTCACAGGATTTATTTATTCATCTTTTTTTTAGCTAAAAATATAAATAATAATAATAAAAAATACAATCAACTGAAAAAAAGTACCGTGGTGCATTATTAAAAAAACATACTTTGTGCTAAACACAAAAAGAAAAAAAAATGACAGAACAAGTGTATAATTATTCAGTATCTGTAGTACCGTAATCACCTCTTGGCAAAGTTATTACATCTGATGTTCTACAGTCCAACCTCATAATCCCTGTGGTGTAATATTTATGACCCAGCATGGTGGGTGTGTTGTTCACACTCTAGTGATTTACATGCTACTTGCTTTTGTTTATACAGCTTGACATCCCACAATCCTCTGTTAACAGAAGAAATATTGGAACCTGCATGATCGCTCTGTGAGCCAATGTTAACTCACAGTGCTGCATATGTAATGAGCCAAGGTCATTTACAGAAACAACTGATGCTCATTTTGCATTTGATACAATTTTGATAAAAGTTTTTTTAATGTATTTTTGTGGCATAGACACGTTATTAGTCCCCCTCATTTACACACCAAAATGCAAGACTAATAAGTATTGTTTGTATGTTATAATAGGAAAATTACGTTTGTAATTATCTAAAAAGTACAGTATTTATAAGCTTAGAAATCCCCAATGATTAATACTCAATGTGTTAAGAGTAGTTGTTCTACCAGATTTATATAACAATGATTTTCGTTTAATATTTAAGCTGCTGTTTTAAAACCTCTTCCCCAATTTATCCTCTTTACCTTTCCCCTGTTGTTGACAGTAGGAGCCAACACAGTCAAAGGCGATGATTTCACCAATAATGAGGGTGGCGAAAATAAAGGTATTTTCCCCCATCTTTTCCCCATTTTTTTTTACGACAAACAATAGAGATTCCAGCCTGAAGCTTGCATGAAAGCATTTTTTTCTGTAATGAATTCTTTAATTTAATTTAATTTTGTTCTTAACTTTTTTGGCCATTGAAGCACACCATCATAAAGCACCCCTTGGACCCCTTTTTGACACCTCTTTCCTCTTTGGAGATTCCTAGCAGAGAGCTGAAGGGCTGTGTGAAAAGGCTAACATTTGCCTGTGCAGAAAATTCAATAACATCCATAAAATAACACTTGTTCTCACATAAACATTACCTTCTCCCAGTGCTGCAAAGTGAAAGACGGTTGACGGAAGCCTGCATGCTTTTTTTCCTCTTCTCAGCAAAGAAATTATTAAACAGTCATGTTTTTTTCTCAGTTTTGCTATTGTTTTTCCTTCATTGCCCGGTGAAGCATGAACACTAACCTGTGTTGTTTTGACAGTGGAAATCTGTTCATTTGTAACTCCTGTCAGATACTGGGTTGAAGAAACTCTTCTCACTGTAATATTAATAGCTTGCTCTTTTGCATCCCATTAGACTTGGACAAATAGCACTTTAAGACATGATGCATTGTAATGCTGAGAAAGGGTAGAGCTGTGTGAATGAAAGCAGTAAAGTATGTTATATACGTCATATAAGCAACATATAGCATATGGTAATTTAATTGATATATATATATTGGGCAGAGGATGTGTTGTTCTCTTCAGCTTGCTCTTGACACGTCTGATAAATTGCTGCAGTGGATCTCACTGTGGTTTGTGGCTGGCGAGGAGTCAGCTGTCATGATTTCTGAGTGATGTGTACGATCATTGATTGCTGCTGTCCAGATATGTTGTATTGTTTGATTGCCCTCTGATACTTGTATTAGTATGGAAGAGAGCAAACATGTGTTTGTAGATAGCTGGGGAAATACTACAAGAAATGTTTTTTAAGATCTTATTTTTGCTCTTTTTCCAGGTTAAGTTATCTGAATACTATTGCTCACACATTTTGTTGAAATAGCTGTTACTCCTTCTGTGACCTGTGTAATCACATAATGCTAACAATAAATCTGTAGAGTGACAGTGTTACATTGGTCCGCAAAATGGGAGGATAGGGTTCCAAAGCAAATTTTAGGAAATAAAATTACAAAATTTACTTTTTGGGCTGTCTAAGTTGAGTTAAAGGAACTCTCCAGCGGTTTTTCATATTGAACTATGTTATTCCCATTACTAAGACGAGTTGGTACCTACGTCTCTCGTCTCAGTGCGTGCACTCAATCGCTCTGGCATTATAGTTATCCATTTTACCCGCTTAGAAAAGTGCCATGTTTTATTTTGTGTCACCATACTTGGTCGTGTAACTACTTGTGTAACTGTATTTAAATAGGGAAAACGTGGAGGTGTTTGGTCGCTTCTAACTTCATCTCTGTTTGGATCCTAATGAATGAACTGGGCTATCAAAGTGTCGCCACGCGCCAGAGCGATTGAGTGCACGCACTGAGACGAGAGAGGTATGTATCAACTAGAGGTGTGAACCTATACTGGTCTCACGGTTCGGTTCGATTACGATTTTCATGTCATCGATTCGGTTCAATTCGATTATCGCGATGCATTGCGATGCACCGCATCCTTAATTTTCTATTTTACTTCAAAAGTGATGTATGCGTCGCGCGAGCACGCATACATCACTTTTGAATCACTTTTGAAGTAAATTAGAAAGTGTTCGCGTGAGTGTTCGCCTGTTCAGGAAGTCCCAGTGACAACAACAGAGACATTCCAGTTTAAGTTTCATGGGACTAAAGCCTGTTTATGCCATTAAGAAAATTAAATTCTTTCAAAATAATTTTGTTTTAAAGAAATGTTCATTAAAAGCAGCGCTCATTCATCAGTGTATGTTACCCTGGAGATGCGCGCATAAACCGTCACCGAGTCCGCTGTTGAAGACGATCATCCATAATCACGCGAAATAACACAGAATAAGTGTAATTTGACCATCGGGTGCGGAAGGGTTGCCATCTGTCCCGGTTTGTCCCGATTCCCGTGACACTGAACGTCCCGGTTTTCGAAAGGCTACGTGAATGTATGTTCAAACTGTGTAGCGCGTGCACGGAGAGAGCGAGACCTTGTGTGTGCCTCAAGAAGCGCATGTAACTTGCATGCTCATATGCAGGAATGTTTAATTACTCGCACTCGCGTCTCGTCTCCCTCTGCCAGCAGTGTTTGCTACCGCGACAAAGCACATGCGCGTTAAATGGCGTCAGAAAAGCGTCAGTACATTATAACCGGTTATGGTCTATTACTAAACCGAAACCGAATCGTCCTCGTCTGCATCGCGGTGCATCGAAGAAACGATTAATTTTGACACCCCTAGTATCAACTCGTCTTAGTTAAGGGAATAACATTAATATGAAAAAACGGTGGAGTGTTCCTTTAACTCAAAGGGATGGTTCACCTCTCCTTCATGTCATTTTAAACCTATATGACTTTCTTTCTTCTGAGGAACACACATATGATGTTTTATTATCAAAGTTAGGGCGGAACACGTTCAAATAATCTATCCAATCATCATGTAATTCCAATGATCATCATTCCAATCATCACGTTATTCCAACCTGCTGTCAACTATCAGTGATCAACATGTCTACACAATCATCAAATGAGTGGAGGCATATATATATATATATATATATATATATATATATATATATATATATATATATAAAATATATATATATATATATATATATATATATATATATACATCCCTCCACCACCCAGCACACCATATACGCATACTACTTTACTCTGATATGATTATTTGTAAGTGTGAACTCATGAAGCACACGTTTTGGATTCCATCTAATTTTGATTAAATGGAGAAGAAAAAAACAAGAGACATTGTGATATTTCTCAAAACATCTTTATATTCAGGTTTGGAACAACATATGTTTGAGTAAATGAATGACCAAATTTTCATTTTTGGGTGAACAATCCATAGCTTTCTAAAGATTATAATGTCCTCATGTGCTGTATAACTTAAAAATTAAGTCATTAATTACTCACCCTCATGCTGTACCAACCCCGTAAGACATTCGTTCATCTTCGGAACACAAATTAAGATATTTGTGATTAAATCTGAGAGCTGGATCACTCCTCCATAGGCTTCTAAGAGATTGAAACCTGACAGCCCCGAAAAGTTATTAAAGGCATTGTTAAAATAGTCCAACTGGCTACAGTGGCTCAATCTTAAAGGTGCCCTAGAATGTGAAATTGAATTTATGTTGGCATAGTTAAATAACAAGAGTTCAGTACATGGACATGACATACAGTGAGTTTCAAACACCATTGTTTTCTCCTTCTTATTTAAATCTCGTTTTTAAAAAAACCCCTGAGGCGAATCTCCACATAATACCGACTGTGACGCAACAGTCGGGGATCACGCCTCCAAAGATTTGCATATCCCCGCCCTCAATGACAAGCACTGCGCAGCCGAGTCATCGGAGCAAGCGAGGATCAGAGAGAAAATGGCAGATCATGGAAATAAATGCTATGTTCAGGCTGTGCAGGGAATGTGAGGACTTTTCATACCCTTCCCACAGAAAAGAAATGTCAACAGGCGTGGATGATGTTTATATATAATCGGATACCGCAACAGTTTAATTCGTTGTTGTTAGTTGTTAGTTTGCTCTGCCCATTTCACCACGGACTTATTTTCGAACCACGGACAATATCAAGCTTCTCTCAGCGTCTCAAACTGAAGAAGGGGGTAATTCCAACTATATTCCCGCAACTGGTAAGTAGTGATTTTATTAAAGATAAATTACACTGTGTTAGATCCAGCGCAAGATCCTAGTACAGTAATAGCAAACTCCAAGTAACGAGCATCGCTGCTACATAACTAACATTAAATAGGCTAATTCTCAGTGAATAAACTATACAGAAAGCGGCCAAAGAACAATCCACACAGCGCGAGTTTATCTCTCTTGCCAAACTCGTTATGAAATCTGACGCTGCACAACGAAGCTCTTACTGTATGTACATCGTTTGCATTGGTGAAAGCATGAGAGAGAGAAACTGCGTTGTCTCGCAATCAACAAACTGTCATCTGCTTAATCAATGCTCATCACAGCAACATTTTATGTGATAGAAATTGATTTAAATACTTTAAAAACATCTCACGATTCGTTAATCTCGATAGCTGTAATAGTTAAAACGTATATAACAGCTGTAGTGAAAGTATTCGAGAGAGTTTCAGATGTCATATTTCATATGCATGCATGTCAATCACAGCAGTGGCCGGTTCTCACAGCAGACACGCCCCTTCAAACAGAGTGTTCAAATCAGAGACTAAAATCAGGCTAGGAAAAATGCCTTTTATTTCTAAATTATGACTATTTTTTATCTAAAAAATATACTAACATTATAAGGGCAACCCAGGAAACATTATAAAATAAAATAAAAAAACATTCTAGGGCACCTTTAAGTTTATCAAGCGCCGAGAATATTTTTTGCGAGCAAAAAAAAACTAAAATAACGACTTTATTCAACCATCTCTTCTCTTCCGTGTCATTCTCCTAAGCTGTTGACATAGTGTTACAGCGCAGCGCTTCTGTGTTATACGTCACTCGTACCTGTAGGCTCACTATTGGCTGACACTGGTCATGTGTGTGATGCGTGTGACAATCAACCAGAAGCTTTGCTTAATAACACTACGTGAAATCTCCAGGCCCAAAGAGAATACTTGAATAAAGTCGCTATTTTAGTTGTTTTTTTTGCGCTCAAAAAGTATTCTCGTAGCTCGAAAAACTTAAGATCTAGCCACTGTAGGCACATTAAATATTTAAACATTTTCTTCAATGACTTTTTGGGCCGTCAAGTTTCAATCCCTTAGGAAACCTATGGAGGAGTGATCCAGCTCTCAGATTTAATCAAAAATATCTTCATTTGTGTTCCGAAGATGAACGAAGGTCTTACGGGGTTGGTACAGCATGAGGTGAGTAATTAATGTCTTAATTTTCATTTTTGGGTGAACTATCCCTTTAAACTTGTTATAATGTTAAGGAATTATGTTAACTTTTACCTGATTTAGACAAAAAAGGAAAAAAAAAAAAGATTTAGAAAAAAAATTATGTTTCTCATCTGGTGACAAATGTTGAACTGGTGATTAAAGAAAAATGTATAATAATAAAAATATCAACTATATTATAAATAGCCTTGGACTTTGGACTGAGTTGTCCAGATGGGATATTAACATACTCATAGTTAAATCGCTGCATCTTTAAATCAGGCTACTTTAAATAGTCTTGAGTCTTGTAAGTACCCTCCACCGAACACTTCTTGTGCTGAAGAGATGAAGATGGTGTTTCAGAAGGGCAGTATCAATGCTCTCTGTCTGTATGAACATCTGCAGTGGCAATGAATTACTCTTCCTGGCTCCCTTAAGGTAGTACCTATGCCATAAGACTCCTCTGCAAAATCACCCTACAGCAATGCACCAGCCTCCGCAATTCCCTGACACCTTTAAAACTCACCCAGAAAGACTCTTTAAATGCATAAAAAATGAAAGAGAAAGCTGCTCTCTCTGTCTGTAGTCCCGTTAAAAGGATGACACTCTTTAGACTAGGTCTGTACAGAGAAAAAAGTGCTTTTGTTTTGAAATGAATGAGTGAAAGAATATTACTTGTCAACCATGCCTTAATTGGTTAACATGGGCTCTGAATGGAGGGCCTACGGCATTACTTTAACATCTTTATTAAAGGTTGATGTTGAAAGCTTACATTTGAGACCCAGTAGCAGTACATGAATATCAAATATGGTACATGTCCAGAAGCCACAGTTGACTTCAGCTTGATGTGAGGCCAATAATCGGCATACAATTGTCTTTAATGATATATTACAGCCAGGTTTTTGCTTGTGTCCCTACCCTGTATTGCTGTGAATTACAAATCTGTGTTACAGCTGAACAGACTGACTGAACAGCTCAGCATTGTACGGACTGCATGGTCATTAACAGCCATCTTACCCTACTAACACTTAAATAGATTATCCAGAAATAAAGATTCTGTCATTATTTTCTTACCTTTCGAAACCAGTATGACTTTGTTTCTTTTTTATATGTTAAGATAATAATATATTTGATATATAATAAGGCTATATACATTACACACACACAACACACACACACACACACACACACACACACACACACACACACACACACACACACACACACACACACACACACACAAACACACACACACACACACAACACACACACACACACACACACACATATAACTTCTGTATATGCTTTGTGGAAAAGAGTGAATGGTACATTCTGCTAAATATCACCTTATGTGTTGCACAGAAGTCATACAGGTTTAGGAAGATATGAGGGTCTGAGAGTAAATTATGACATCATTTTCTTTTTTGGGAGAACTATTTCTTTAATAAGAACTGTTGAGTCTAATGAAGAATTCAGCTCTTTCTCTCTCTTTCTTGCTCTGTATAAAGATGAGTAATGTGTGCAGTGCTGTGCAGCACATGAGGGAATATATTATCCTCCTCGGCCTGTCCTGGCAATGATGAATGTCCAGGGTGTGTGCACTGCGGAGTCACCCCCACTCACTCTCTCCTTTCGTTCCTCTCCTCTCCCTCTCCTTTCTTTCTTTCTTTTCTTTCTTTCTTTCTTTCTTCTTTCTTTCTTTCTCTTCTTTCTTTCTTTTCTTCTCTTTTCTTTCTTTCTTTCTTTCTCTCTCTCTCTCTCTCTCTCTCTCTCTCTCTCTCTCTCTCTCTCTCTCTCTCTCTCTCTCTCTCTCTCGTTCCCTTTTATTTTATTTCTGTCTTTCATGTTCTCTCATTGTCTTTGCCTTTCCTTGTCACAGCACAGTTCCACAGATAAAACCAGAAAGGAACTTTTATAACATCTAAGTGGCGAAATTCTGGCCAGGATGGTGTCAGAGTGGATGCATAAAAGTAGCCTGGCTCCGCCCTCCTACGCACTTTCGCTCAATTTCATTTTCCTTCAGTACTACGTCTGGGATTGTGCTGTAGACTTTGGTTTCCAGAAATACATTTTTTGTAGGACCAATCAGCGAACAGAGGGAGTGGCTGAGAACGATGACGTTGATGTTGACTCGTGCGTTATTTTGAGTTGTAGTTCAAAATAAGAAAGATGCGAGCGTGTTTATGGCCATCCTCCCACGGGGTTCGGGAAAAGACATATGTGATGCGATCTGGGAAAACCCGTCGGATGTCGCGCTTGTACATTTTCAGTAAAGTCTAAAAATAGATTGAATGTCAGTTTATTGTCAAATTTGGGTTTTCAATAAATTATTATTCTATAACATCTTGTTTATCATCTCTGAATATATCTTGGGGAAATTCACTAGATTAGTGCAGAAAAATAGCGATTTATAGTGGCAAGATGAAAAGACGTGTCTTTCTCTTTATGAACACGCGCGGAGGTGCAAAAAAAACGGCCATTTAGTTCTCCTTCTCTTGATCTTAACACTACAAAGACAGTTTCGCCTCAAAATAAACTACATAACAGAATAAAGGTCCCGCCAGTCCTGTGTAAACTACAACGGCACGCAAGTTTTTATTTATTTATTTTTATCCAGCGTTATCATGTGGTGTGATGCAGAGCACAAGAGAACAACAGAGTCTGAAGCTGCTCGTTAAAAGACCTTGCTCGCCTCTCAATTGTCCAATTTCAAAACGGTTTTCACAGGATGAATTTTGAGTTTGTAAGCTTTCGAATGATACCTAATCTATGATGATTACTAAAATATGTGATATGAAAAAAAGGCAATAAAAAAAAGTGCGCCAGTCGTCCCGCTAGCAGGACGTGACAGTTAATTGAACCTGTTGTTCACAAAATTCCATTTCTGAAAATCACAGCGATCAGCCGACTTCAGATAACCATAACTTTTGTTACAGACAAACTATAAAATAAATAAAAACAGATTTGGAAAGGCTTGGACCAGCTTTAATATGATCGCAAAACCTGTAATATGTCAAATTTCACCATGTGGTGGGTTTTCCAGATCGCATCACATATGTCACGACCAAACGTTAGCGATTGGTTATGGCAGATATAGTGACTCTGGGCAGATCCAATAGTTTTAGACTTCAATAGAATACCCGTCTACAAGGAAGTTAACGCTTGTCAATGGAGCGGTGCTAGACTCTCTGTACAAATGAAATGTACGAGAGTCTGGTAGAACCAGGCTAGCATAAAAGGCCATTCACACAAGAAATGTTCTTGCATTTACCTGGGCTGTTCACACATTTCCGCGGGCAGGTACTCAAGAAAAAAAGGGCACCCTTCTTATAATTATTTATATAAAAAAAGTAAAGTTACATGTTGATCCTCTTTTGATTAATTATACTATTTAACACAATACATTATAAACCAATTAAATTATATCAGTATCAACAAAATACATCTTACCATTTATCAAAATCCATTTACACTGCAATTACCTAAAAGGTGTAAACATTTTATAAGATTTATTTATAATATCTAAACATAACATTTCAAATATTAGAAATATGAAATGTTGAAAAAAAAAATTAAATTATACTAATATTTATGAAACAGAGAATCATTAATTCAACTGATTCATTAAAACAATCTGATTCATTCATGAAATAATCAAGTGTCCATTAACTTTTTGAATGGGTCGTTGAATCATTGACTAAACAATTTCTTTGTTTGGAACTATTTGTACTGGCAAAGGAGCAAAAACAGTCAAAATTTACTATTTTGTTTCTGAAAATAGTCAATTCATATAATCAACTTATTGTTTATTGAACTGTTTTATACAATGAATATCACATTTTGTAATCGTGCTGATAGGCTATTTGAGAAAATAGCACTCTTGCATGTGTGATATTGCTTAACTATATCATGTCATTAACACAATATACAAGAACTCATGCAAGATCAAATTAATATCTTGAAATATTCATTTACGGTCATACAATGCAAGCATACTGTAGCATCTATGATTTACTTATAATTATTTTTCCTGTTGGATTCGAATTCAGTTTCTTGGCCGGTTGTGTTTGTGTTGTTTTAGTATTATTGATATAGGCTACTATTACAGTTTTTTTTCATATTTTGAATTATATTTTTTATTTTTATATTGTCAGTTTTTATAAGAATTTTGGTTTAAAATGAAGATTTTTTTTTTTTAAATAAATTTTGGTAGCAATTCTCACCTTGCACAATGCTATGACTTGCTTGTTGTTAAGTTTAACAAGTTAGGCTGGCTGTATTGTTTTAATAGTGGTTTAATTTCACAGCGGTGACAAACAGTGACAAAGTTTAGCGCAGACACAATTGTTAACTTGCTGTCACCAATAAAGGCAGGTCTGGGAGATGTGGATGCTGCTTGCCTGCTCTGCAGAGTGCTTTGGTGCTTTGGTGAATGGGAGGGGCTTGTGCGGTCTCGCAGAATTATGAAGAATAAGTTGTCGGGCACACAGTGAGAATTTATTGAAAAATGATAATTAATTCAACAGGCCAAATTTAAACAAAAAATTATGTAAAAAAAGGGCACTTATATTGTTAGAGGCCAAAAGGTTCATGTGCTTATAGCACCACTTATGGTCTATCTGTGCAAGTGCCTGTTTAGAATAATGTCTTCAGCGATTATGTTTCATCTTGCCAACTCTGTCTCGTGGTTCTTCTCACACGTGACACCAAATTAATGTTGTGAGGTTTTTGTTGCATGTTACTTAATGTTAGTATGGCAGATGACCCTTACACGCATTTCACCACGGGACACCAGCTAAATTAATTTACCTTAACAGTAAAGAACAATCAAGGAGAACTGTTGAATAAATACAAATTATGTAAATTGGAGGGAGCTGTCAGGTAGGCTTGTTTCTGCCACAGAATAAAAAAATAAAGATAATTGTCACTTTTTATCTCACAATTCTGACTTTTTTCCTCACAATTGTTTAAAGCAACACCATGGAACTTTTCCTCTTCGGTCACCCTAATGTTTGGAAACGAAATTGTCCATTACCGCTGTCGTAAATAATTTAGCCTACCGTCGCACGCACGCTCGCTGTTTATCCAGCACCGGCTTTAGAATGAACGATGTCCACAGACTTAATTAATCCAATGTTTTGAGGAGAATGTGTAGCTGTCAGTCACCGTGCTGGTGTGGATACTGTCATTCAGAATCATAGATTCTACTTTTTGGAAGTATGACCAACATAAGAATTTTCACCGGAAAATATCATCTGAACAAGTAAATAACATCCACTTTTGTTCTGACCAACTAAGGGGAAAAAACATTGCAGTAAAACTCCCTGATTAAATCTAACGATTTCTTATCATATCACGTCAAACCGTGCAAATTATACTTTGTTCTCAAATTGTTAATGTTAACAACATCAGCATTGCGTGACTACATTTAATGCCCTTCAGATATTTATCCTTGTTTTTGCATGGGCCCGGTTGCAGTCTCTTTTTTTCTGTAGCCACTCCGAAGTTTAAAGTCTTTTGCATTTTAACACCAGTTGTCACTGTTGAACCTTTCTGGATCTGCCATCAAATTAATAAGTTTAATTATATCAAGTGTTGTGAGAAGAGGCATCAAACCGCAACTTGATCATACAGAATTAGTCAATTACAGGCCGATCTCGAATCTACCTTTTCTGTCAAAGATATTAGAAAAAGCAGTATCCTCACAACTGTGTTCCTTTCTAGAAAGAAATAATATCGGCAAGGATTTTCAATCAGTATTTAGACCGTACCATAGTACTGAGACTGCTCTCATTAGAGTCACAAATGATTTGCTCTTATCATCCGATCGTGGTTGTATCTCTCTATTAGTGTTACTCGATCTTAGTGCTGCATTTTATACTATCGACCACAACATTCTTTTAAATAGACTAGAAAACTATGTTGGCATTAGTGGAATTGCACTAGCATGGTTTAAATCATACTTATCTGACCATTATCAGTTTGTAGCAGTAAATGAAGAGATGTCTTATCAATCACAAGTTCAGTATGGCGTACCACAAGGTTCAGTACTAGGACCGCTGCTGTTCACTCTGTACATGCTACCATTAGGAGATATCATTAGGAAACATGGAATTAGCTTTCACTGTTATGCTGATGATACTCAGCTGTATATTTCTTCAAAACCTAACGAAACTTACCAATTCATAAAATTAACAGAATGCACAGCTGATATAAAAAATTGGATGACCAGTAATTTCCTACTACTAAATTCTTAAAAAACAGATATTCTAATTATTGGACAAAAAACTTCCTCATCTAATAACCTAGAATACTGTCTAACACTTGATGGCTGCTCTGTTAAGTCTTCGTCGTCAGTTGGGAACCTGGGTGTGCTCTTTGATACCAATCTTTCATTTGAAAGTCATGTGTCTAGTATCTGTAAAACAGCATTTTTCCATCTTAAAAATATATCTAAATTACGTCATATGCTCTCACGGACAAATGCGGAACAATTAGTTCATGCGTTCATGACCTCAAGGCTAGATTATTGTAATGCTCTACTGGGTGGTTTCCCTGCACGCTTAATAAACAAACTACAGCTAGTTCAAAACGCAGCTGCTAGAGTTCTTACCAGAACCAGGAAGTATGACTATATTAGCCCGGTTCTGTCAACACTGCATTGGCTGCCTATTAAACATTGTATACATTTTTAAATATTACTGATTACTTACAAAGCACTAAATGGTTTAGCTCCCCAGTACTTGAGCGAGCTCTTAACGCATTATAGTCCTTCACGTCTACTGCGATCTCAAAATTCTGGCCAGTTGATAATACCTAGAATATCTAAATCGACTGCTGGCGGTAGATCCTTTTCCTATTTAGCACCAAAACTCTGGAACAATCTTCCTACCATTGTCCGGGAAGCAGATACAGTCTGTCAGTTTAAAGCTAGACTAAAAACACATCTCTTTGACCTAGCATTCACATAATACATTATCGACTTCTATAATTAAATGTTAGGCTGCATAGATTAGGCCAGTCGGAACCGGGAACACTTCCCTTAAATCCTGATGTACTCGTTACATCATAAGAAGAATGGCATCTACGCTAATATTAGTGTCTTTGTTTATCCCGAGGTTTTCCTGCAGCCTTGCGGATCCAGGCCGTTTCCAGATCTGACAAAGGACCTTCGCCTGGACCCGATGACAACGCAGTGCTGAAGTGCCAACTAGCCTTTCCCTATGGAGGATCCCTATTCCACTCTACAGATAAAGCGCTATGAAATTCCGGTTTCGCGTCCCTACCCCGAATTGATAAAATAAAATTCTGCATCAAAATTTATAGGCAAGACAAGTAGTTTGTTTAGGCATGGTTTGTAGCGAATTACAAACCTGCGCACATTTATTCAAACACACATAACTATAGAATCAATTCTTAATGCGCATGTGAACGCCATCAGGTTCACGTTTAAAGTCTATTTAGAGAGAACGGCATCGTCTTAGCAGCCCCTAATTTAATAACAAATGATCATTTCGACGGAAGTGAATCAATCAAAACTAACTTTAGCTGGAAACAACATATTCAATTACCACTATAAAACCAAACCATTCTTTATTACCTTAAATTATGTTTATCTCTGTAAAGCTGCTTTGAAACAATCTACATTGTTAAAAGCGCTATATGAATGAGGATGACTTGACTTGACCTCCAACATCCTCACACTAGCTGAGACATCTTCTTTATGTGTACAGATGTGATGTAATGATGCAAAGACATGGTCGAATTTCCCGCGGAAATCCACCATTACCACTGGAATTAAAAACATTATTACAAGCTTACCGTTTTGATTCGAGCTAAGGCAAGCAGATAGTTTTGAACACTGGCTGGTTATGAACTTGCTCATAAATTTATTTGGGGATAATTTTTAACCCAAAAAAGTTACAGACTGGATAAAAAAACAATCTGTTTTTTTTTCTATAAAACTCTAAAAGGGGATAAACTTTATTCCACATTAAACAAATAAATAAAATATTATTTGTTATTTACTGGCATCTGCTATGCAACCTTTATGTCTATATGGATTACTTGTATGATTTCTTCTATGATTTTTTAAGATTGAACATTTTCCGTGGACATGCAATACTAAAAGTTATAAAAGTTACACTAAAAGTTGAAGTAAAAGTCCGTACAACAGTAAAAGTTGTATGAAATTATCAGCTTTTCATTAGACATCTCATAGATTGTCATGAGAATGTACAATCTAAAAGTGTTGCCAAATTGAATAGCACTGCATTAACAACCTAAGTGTAAAGTGTGAATGTTCTGTGAAATTCCCGTAACTCTTTCCTTTTCATCATTCCCAAGAGCCCAAATGTTTGCTAACTTTGCAAATTTTCAATGCCAGTTGAGTTTCAACACCTGGGATGCAAAATGTGCATAGATGTGCTTCCTTCTAGCTACAGTAACAGCCCATCCAATATGTCTCCTTGATCTATGAGTTTGCTGTGAAGAGCCTTAAGATGTGTATCGGCATCTACTCTAGACAAGGTCATGGCAGCACTCCATTCTCGTAATGTGTTTCTGGATTGTTCTCCTTCCAATAGCTGTGGAGATGAATGATTTAAATTGTTTTCTTGGAAAGAGCCCATGAAATCAGTACCTAAACTACTTCTACTGGCTCAGGTTTTCCAGTTAAGATTCACCATAATAGAGGTTTCCAATTTTGTGGATGGTATGCTCTTGCCCGCGTTGGTAGTAATGGGTTTTTCCTTGCGATTTCGGGTCAGAATAGGTAATCCTAGACCAGTGTAAAAGGGTAAAACATCAACACAAAGCTTGAGAAACATCTCCACTAAACTAGAATCCCGTGCGCAGCTATTAGTCTGCCTGGTTGAGAGGCATAATGTTAGACAGGAGGTTCTGGCCTTGCTGATGGTCCAGCGCAATAAAGGCGCTGCAACGCTGAAAGTTTTACACCAGCAAAGACCTGCAAAATAGATGCACTCGCATTAGTGCACTGCCTGGCGCCCACTCAGAACCCGACCGAGATTAATCACCTGTCACGACGGGTTGTTTTCCACCTCTCCCTCTCTTTCTCTCCCTCTCACTGTTCCCCTCTCTCTTGTTCTCTCTGTTTTCCTTTGCGGGGAGAACGATACACAGACTTGCCGTTAATTCTGCTCGCCTGCCCACAGGCGCTGTAGGATTGTGCCAGCTCTGCAGCAGACCATCCTTTGTGTGTGTGTGTGTGTGTGTGTGTGGTTTGTTTGTGTCTATGTGTTTGTGTTTGTGCACCACCTTACGCAGTTATGAAGCCATATGCAACAGAAACCAATAATCAAAGTACAGTGAGGTGGCTTTGGCTGAATACCAATTACTTACGCTGTCCCCTGTTGGACTCCACTCCAGTCTGAGAAGCCAACCAGGGCATTCCTAATGCAGATATACCACTCCCACTGAGAGGAGGTTGTTTCCAGTGAGTATGTTTATAGAGGTGGATGCAACAGACGCAGGCACACATACCGAATGTCATAACCCCTTTTTGATGCCATTAGCTCTCATTCCATCAGCTGTTTTGAGTAGACTGAGGAAGCTATTCAATGAAATATTAGTACTGTATAAGCATTGCTCTAATAACCAACAGTGCAGACCTCAGAGCATTAAAACACACTTAATTAAAGATGCAGCGATGCACACAGATTATTCTCTCTCAAAAAACGATATTAAGGCTTGTTTGTTAACAGTGTTTTTTATTATTAGTGGTAGTAGTAGTATTATTCATCGAGGAAGCTTTGAATCAATTGTAAGTTGTTAAGTATATAAATAGGTGTTTCTTCAATTGCAAAGTTACACACAGTGAAATGAAACTAAGAACATACACAACTGAATAAGTGTAACACCATGGTGTTGAATAAGAAAATGAATCACAAAAAAATGGTAATATTATTTACTAGCTGCTTATTAGCATGCATATTACTAGGGTATTGGCTGTTTATTAGTACTTATAAAGCACATATTAATACCTTATTCTGCATGACCATATTCTGCATGCCTTAATCCTACATAATAGGCTACCTTAACTCAACAACTAAATTACTAACTATTAATAAGCAGTAATTAAGAGTTTGTTGAGGCAGAATTCATAGTTAATAGTGAGATTGGACTCTTATCTAAAGTGTGACCAAAAAATATGAAAATGTTTTACATCAACATCAACATCAACCGCTGCAACAAAAAAAGTGGCCTAAGTTGAAGAGAAACATTTGTATCTTTTGTTGTTTACAGCTTCCATTAGCATGCTGTACATTCATCATGTTAATGTTCAGCCTATATGCGGTAAGCATAATCGTCTAGAAACTCTCAGTGTGTTTTTATTGTGACTAAACACAGGGGCACATCTGCATCTACATTTGCTGTCCTGTTCAAGACCAGTAAATATCTGATTTGAAAAATCTATAATCTGGGTAAGCCTGCCTGCAATTTGTGAATTGCTATCAAAGACTTCCTCATTCTTGGGCTTCATGTCTCCTGTTTTATAATCAGCCTCCAACACGTGTACTAATCAGGGGCTTTAATCAGAACAAGAGAACCCCACAAATAACTAACTCATCTGCAGCAATTACAGACTTCCCTGTGCATGAACCACATCTTGAGGTGAATCTTGCTGAGGTGGGATTAGTTTCAATGAAAATGCAGCTTGGTAATGGTATAAAGAAGCAATTTAATTTGAAACATCTGTCTGATCTTCTCATTTGGGATCGCACTATTGGATTATCGTGTCAAAGTGTAAAGCTTATGTGTTCTACTCGTTTTCTGAGAAAAATTGTCACTATTAGTTGGACCAAACAAGGTTGTTCAGTCATTCCACAGATATGTTTATAGTATGTGCAGATAATTTTTGTTTTTTCTTCTTGCAGACATCCATGATGAGAATGGGCTGAGACCTGTGATGGTGTACATCCATGGTGGGTCCTACATGGAAGGAACAGGGAATATGATTGACGGCAGCATTCTGGCCAGCTATGGAAATGTCATCGTGGTGACCCTGAATTATAGGCTGGGAGTGCTGGGTAAGTCGTTCATTTTTCATTAAATGCTGGACGGTTTTGATTACAGAATATCTTTATGACCTCCTGTTTTATATTCAGCCTCCTACACATATAATAAAGATATACACATGGTTTAAAGAGGAACATGATCTTGGAATAGCTGAGGGTCATAGGCTTACAGAATTTAAAATGAAGATTTCAAAAAGATCTGAATGGAATGTTGTGTAATAAAATTCTTCAGTTACGGTCATACAATACAAACATAGCATTTATGATTTACTCATTTGTCCTGTTGAATTCGAATCCAGTTTATTGGCCGGTTGTGCTTCAGTGCTATTTTAGTATTGTTGATATACTATTACAGTTTTTATTCATATTTGTTTTTGTAATTTTTCTGTTTAGCTTAAAAAAAATTCGGTTTTACTTTTAGGAAATTTAGTACTGCTACTTATTTTATTTAAGTTATACATTCAGGCATCTAATAATTATATTTTACTAAAATCCAGCTTTATTTAAATTAATAGAAGTTATTTTTAATGAACTCATAAACATAATGATTATCTCCCATAAAGTAGGGAAGGGCAATTTAGTACTTTCTAAAAGTGAGAGGTGAATGTTGCTACACCGCTGGTCATTAAATTTCAGAATTTGTGCTGTCTAATAAGTGTTAAAGTCCTCTTTGGATTTCATACTCTTGTTTCATCTTTAGTTGCAGGACAGTTGTGCCTCAGTAGGATGTAGAATGATTAAATTTTGTTTAAGCATCTAGGCTGTGGTCTGTTCTTACAACTCGTTATCAGCTACAGCTCTCTCTGAGGCTGGTTATATTTAGATGTGTTGGAGCCAAGGGGAATAGGTATAGGAAAAGGCCTACTGGAAAAGTATGCACTGCGGGAAAAGACAGCATTTGGGGAAAGCGAAGACAGTGGCAGAGAGACCGAAGACAGGAGTGAGAGAGTGCAAGCGAGGCCTTTGTTAAACGTGTTTCTGCTTCTCTGCCTGACATCGCTCAGCATGAAGGTGATGGAGATAGTCTAAAGTGTCTGGCTGTCTCTGGCTTTACAGTGAGCAGTTTGAAGCGTGGTGGCAGTTAAAAGCAGAGCCCTATAGAGAGAGGGCAAATTGAGATTGGAACATGTTCCCAAGCATATAAAATTGCAGGATCGTGTCCCTTTTGTACCCCCTCTTCACAGAGCGAGAGCTCTTTCTCCACAACAAAAGTAATATTGTACCACCTCTGAGGTATCTTGGTGGCAGTGTGTGGCGCGCGTGTGTGTGTGTGTGTGTGTGTGTGTGTGTCACTGCACAGACTGCTCTCTAGTTGGCCCATGCCCAGTCCGCCACCAGTAAGACATATTTCTTCTCAGCTGTTTTTAGACCTAGTGTTGTAATAGCTTTATCTAGCTTTTAGACACATGCTCACTGATTAGCCAAAGGTGAGAGGAGCATTCCGGTGTGAAAATACTATTTGCAGAAAGCCATGCACTCCTCTCTGGAATTAGTTTGTTGGAGAGTAAATACTGCTGCTGAACATGTAAACATATTTGAGATAGAGACAGCGACCTGTTATGCATTATATGGTATGCATAACAGGGTTGTTAGTGTGATAATCATAGTTCAAATTACGTATTCAAATGCAGTATTACGTACCCCCCTATATGAGACTTGGTCCCTCCCAAAAGGAATGAAATTAATAATTTGGGGGGTACCAAAAGAAAGGTAATAAAATATAATGTTAGTCTATCCAAAAACTATATATTTAAATGCAGTATTACCATCACATACCAACCATTTTAGGAAATAATCTAATGAAATACGATTTTCAAACCCTCACTCCCCATTGGGCTGTACCATTTCTCTGGTGCGTTCAGACTGTTCTTTGCTATGTTTTTTTTTATATCACTTCACTAGCTGTCAAAACATACGTACCTGTGAATTAAGAGTAAGTGGCTGAATCAACTTTAATATCTGCCTATAGTTTTGACTGCCATGTATATCATCATGTGTTGTGCTTTGTGGTAAATGTTCTGAGCAGCTCGTCATCTAAACAGGTTTTCAGAACTGTCTTAATTTGGTTGTTCATAGTTTTTCTCTCTAGCTAGCTTAAAGTTCACACAGCTCCTGAAGCTCTCTGTATTGCACATATTGTCTGTATCTTGGTGAAACTAAGCCAAGAATGGTTGCATTAATGCAAGCAGTTGTTTATTAACTCACCGTCATGGACAAGGTTGTCTTATGGAAACGTGCTCAAATGTGTGTGTTTGCGTGAATGTGAAGCTTTCGCAAAATTTTGCATATAGATTAGTGGTTCTCATGTGTAAGCCTATAAAATGGAGAGTAATATAAAAAATAGCTGTACCCCCCGAAGTTCACGGTATAATTCGAACACTGGTGATAATCATGCTGGAATCATTACGACTGCATGGGTATTCATCTATAATCATTTTGTATAAACTACATGGGTATACATGTGTCAAATGTTTCTGTCAAATTTGCATCTGTAACTGTGTGTGTGCTTTCATAGTAATTGCACCATCTGCAGTAGGGCACATGTGGCCTGCCAATGATCCAATAGAAGCTGTAAGAATGAACTGAGATGTGTTACTGGCACATGTCTCTCTCTCTCTCTCTCTCTCTCTCTCTCTCTCTCTCTCTCTCTCTCTCTCTCTCTCTCTCTCTCTCTCTCTCTCTCTCTCTCTCTCTCTCTCTCTTGCATGGCAACGTGAGCAGACTGCCGATATGTTTCATAATACAGCAGAACGAGTCTGTTTCTGCACTTAACATGTCATCACAGTGCATTTTGGCAAACTCAATTCTAATTTGGCATAATGAGGTATTTATGTATGCAGCACTAAATGAAGAATCACAATGCTACGTTCACACAGCAGCATAAGGCAGATCAGTGATCAGACAGAACGTGTTTTTTTTTTTTTGTAAGAGGCGTCTTTTTAAAATCGTTTTCTATTGGCATTGAGCGTTTTGCTCGCTTTATGCACCCGGAGCACCTCGTGTTTTAGCCGCCTGCTGCGCCTTGTGTTTTTGTTGAAGCGTTTCAGTGCCTAGAGTTGAAAAAAATCAACTCTGAGCAGAAAAGTGGCCAACGTCATTCGCATTTTTATTTTTCAATTGTCCAATCCAATGAATGGAGAGGCGGGTCTTCCGTTGGTGACAGAAGTTTACAGTTACTTGGAACATCCGGAAACTGCAATGATGGAGGAGAAACTTGTGGTGGCTGTCACGTGTTACACAGAGTATGACTTCACGACCAGCAACTACAACAATGTTAACAAAAAGCAGCAGGCCTGGAGGCAAACTAGTGTGGCAATAGAGCTATTACAGTTTACTTAACAGCAAACCAAAGATTCTAGAGTGCTCGAGCTATAATCTTTGATTGGACTGACAGGATGGCTGATTCTGTGGTTTCCTAGCAACTTTAAAAAAAAAACATACCACAATGCTCTTTTCTATGCTAAAAAAAGTAAACCAAAAAAGGCAGTGAGGTGCGCCTCACGTTTTTAAATTGAAAACCGTGTTCTGTCTGATTCTAAGTCTCTAAACCAGTTTGTAAGTGCTAAATATAGTTATGTTCACAACAATTTGGTTAGGAATGAGAGTGGCAACTGCATTCAAATCGACTCTCTGATTACATAATTTTTTATCCCTATAGTTTAACCAAAAAATAATAATGTATCATCATTTACTTTGTGTGTGTGTGTGTGTGTGTGTGTGTGTGTTGTGTGTGTGTGTGTGTGTGTGTGTGTGTGTGTGTGTGTGTGTGTGTGTGTGTGTGTGTGTGTGTGTGTGTGTGTGTGTGTGTGTGTGTGTGTGTGGTGTGTGTGTGTGTGTGTGTGGAACACAGAATAAGATATTTTGAAGAACGTTGGTAACAGTTTTGGTAACCTTTGACTTCTATTTTTTTCAAAATATCAGAAAGTCAGAAAGAAATAAAGAAAGAAATAAAGAAAGAAAGAAAGAAAGAAAGAAAGAAAGAAAGAAAGAAAGAAAGAAAGAAAGAAAGAAAGAAAGAAAGAAAGTCATAAGGGTTTGGAAAGACTATTCCTTTAAATGTTTCAAGATTTATGTTCTAGCCATCTCTTTTACAATTAGCACTATCACAGCTATTAGCTTGGTAATTTAAAACACAAAGGGAAAATGTTTATTTTGACACATATTTAGCTTTGATATTATAATGTATTATGTCACATATTTATTTTTAAATAAAGACCGTAATACATTTTTTTTTTGGGGGGGGGGGGGGTGATTCTTTCTTGAATAAAAGTTCAAAAGAACAGCATTCATTTGAAATAGTTTTTTCTTGTAACATTATACATGTCTGTCATTTCACTTTTTGTTCAGTTTAAGGCATCCTTGCTAACTAAAACTATGAATTTCTTTAAGCCTACTAATAGAATACAAAATGAAAAGTAGTTTATATATAATTTTTAATAATTTTCTATGTATTTTTTTCCATTTGTGGTATATACTGTAGACTTAGACAAAAGGGGTATGGCAATTATGTAATTATAACTTCTTTGTGGTTGGGATGGTGTACATGATTTCTTGGTAACACTTTATTTTAAGGTGCTATTAATAAGCAGTAATTAACAGTTAATAAGACACTTATAAGACCTTATAAGATGCATATAAGATGCATATAAGCATTATCTACTTCATATAAGGGTTAATTAAAGCACAAGACGAACCCGTAGAGGCAACTGAGCGGCCCCGGAGTGGCCATGACCCAGCTGGACCCCAGGGGATGGAGTCTACACTCACCCTGGCTGTAACTGTCGTGAGGCTCGTCGACGGCACGATTGAGTAGAGCGGGAAAAGTGAAACAAAGCGTCCTCAGAAGTTATATGAAGTAGTTAATGCTTATATGCATCGTATATGCATCTTATAAGGTCTTATAAGTGTCTTATTAACTGTTAATTACTGCTTATTACTAGCACCTTAAAATAAAGTGTTACCGATTTCTTTTAGGGGATGAAATTCTCTCTCTCTCTCTCTCTCTCTCTCTCTCTCTCTCTCTCTCTCTCTCTCTCTCTCTCTCTCTCTCTCTCTCTCTCTCTCTCTCTCTCTCTCTCTCTCTCTCTCTCTCTCTCTCTCTCTCTCTCTCTCTCTCTCTCTCTCTCTCTGTCTCTCTCTGTGTGTGTGCGTGTGTGTGTGTGTGTGTGTGTGTGTATGCGCGTATGTGTGTGCCCGCATGTGTGTTTTATTACTAATATTAAATAGTATTGAGTTGTGAAAGCCAGCATCTTTGACTTAAGTCATTGTCACATCTTAAGTCATCATCTTTAAAGGCATTATTCACGACTGTAAGTATAAACAGGGCAATTTTATATTCATATGTGTTGATAAATACGGCTCTCATTCCAAAACCGTAATACTGTCAATTTAGCCAATCAGATAAAAGCTGCACAACTAATTTCTTGCTGCGCCAGAGAGAACCTCTAGTAGACATGCCAATCTGCTTCTTGAGATTTTTCAGTCTATAACCATAAAATTGAACTGCAGAGAGTCCAGCAGAATTGCACTTTGGCTTTTATCAAAACAAGGTATTAAAAATACCTTCCCAAATCGCCCTCTCAGTCGCTTAACAGGCAGTAGCTTACACTAATAGACCCCTCTGCAGTGGCTCAATCTCCGTGGAGCCTTTATCCATTCACTTCTTTCTCTGTCAGGCTGTCTCCCGCCACTGCCTGGAAGGCTCCAACGGTTTACTGGAGGCCTGTGAGTAAAGTCTCCACAGCAGGGCAAGGACAGGCACAGCCCAGGGGAGGTAGGCCGATTGGACTGAAATGGCTTCATGGGGGACAAAGTGAAATAGAGAGATTAGGAGCGACAGACAATGAGAAACAGAGGGCTTTTTGGGTCACATTTTAAGCAATAGCAATATAACGCCACAGTAAAATTGGTGAGAATGTGCTTGAGTGTCTATGGGCAAGTCATGCTGTCCTCAACTGCCGAAAGCCAGAGATGTTTGTTGTTGTCTCGTGGTAGCTCTTATGACTGCTTTATTTTACACAAAAAACAGAGAGAAGAGGTGATGTAAGGTAACGGCAGGAGAGTTCAGTGGAGGACTGGCCCAGGTAAATGTGTTGAGAGTTGAGAGTGGACAGGAGGTGGAGGTATTAGAGACTATTGAGTTGATTAAAGATAGCATGTCAGCACAAGGAGATGAAGGTCTGAATCTACATGCAGAAGAGCTGCTGCCAAGAGAAATTAAGAGGGAAAGTCGCCATGGGAAATAGGGAATAGAACAGAGAAACTGCTTTGTGTGGCACGGAGGGTGTGGAAAATAAATTGTAAAGGACATTGGAGCTGTGGTCTAGCAATAGAGACATTTGTTGAAATACAGTGACGTAGGTCAGTCCGAAAATTGTGCCCTCATAAAGGAAACGTGCAGATCCAAATTAAAATATTCATACTTTTGTTACTAATGTTGCATTTGAGATGATCATTCCATTTAAATATGGCTCTAAAGTAGTTTTAAATGACTCCTTTCACTATTTTTTTAGCATGGAAAGTAATGGTATTAATAAACTTAAATGTAAAAAAAATATATTAACTAATAGTGATACTATTAATGATAATGAAAATTGTATTACTATTAAAACATATTTGTAATGTAGACATTTACATAGTGTCACCAGCTAAGTCACCACCTCACATTTCCCATCATCCTCCCTGGCCCTCACCTGCATGCATTTCCCAATCACAGAGATCATAAAAGTCAGCATAAAAGCACTCACCTTACACAGTCAGTAAGGACTCACTTACTCGTCTGCACTTACCTCTAATGAAGTGTCTGTTGGTCTCCCATCATGTTACTACAAGTCTCCATCGTCTTCCTGGTTTCCTTCATCTGTTTCCTCATACAGCTACTACTTACCTCTCTTCCAACATTGGTGTGTGCTCCTGCCATCTACCTCCTTGTCATCTGCGATCTACTCAATCATCTACAACAGAAAGAACTGTCAGTATCTCCATCCATAGTTATTCAAAGACAATCACCATTATTGTCACCCACTGGTACTCACCACTACATGTTTCAATAAACCTTTCTCACTCGTATTATCGTATATTACAATTTTGCCTGGTAAATTGGCAGTTAATTTGACACAATGATAATAATGTTCCTGCACACCCTCATGACTGTGTGTCAATGTCAAAAACATTTTTTTTAAATGTCTTGACCTTTTCATGATGAGGCAAGGTTAGTTAAGGTTAGTTGAGGCATTAAAACCATAATGATATTTATGAATGAATCATTATATGAATATTTATGAATGAATGAAATTTCATTATATATATATATATATATATATATATATATATATATATATATATATATATATATATATATATATATATATATATCATTCTCACAAGAAACTTTAGCGAAAGCAAAAATTTTCGTGGGAAAGCAAACATTTTGTGAGCAAGTGCAATGTTTCTTGAGGGGATGTAAAACATTTTATAGAGAAATGATTTACAAATATGGTTCCCTTTCAGTAGCTCACGTTCGACGTGACGTCGACGTGGCGACCTAATGGGATCACTTCAGGGAGCCCTATCAACTTCGAGTTTCTACAGAACAAGCCAATGAACGTTGGCGTGCGTGAAACGCGTCACGCGCCCTGCCCCGCAGCGCGGGTAAAAAAACAGGAAGCGGGCGCACGCAGTCATTGTCTTTCGCTTCGGAGCCGAGCTTTCGTTTCGACTTTAGGTTTCTGCAGACTGCTGCAACGTTGAAAACTGCTTCAAAAGGAAAATACTCTGTTCCAGTGCTGGTGTGAAGGCGCGATCAGCGGTGGCCGCAAGCATTACAGCTCACAACTGCTGTTTTCAAAGCATTGTTTGTGTGTGTCTGTGTATGTGTATGTGTCGGTCTCGGTGGGCGATCCTCTTTGAGTGTGTACCCCGATTACACCGCGGCTATCCCTGGGTGCTTCTGCACTGAGTTATTTTTTCTTTTCTATATTTTTTGTTTTCAACTAAAAGAGCAACACAAGCGTGACCTTGCGTCCTTTTCAGGATGTCATTCCGCTTGTGCGTTTCTGGATGCGGTCGTTCCCTGGCACCAGCAGACGGCCACACTAGTTGCCTCTCGTGTTTGGGCATTCAGCACGCTGAAGCAGCTTTTGTGAATAGTTCATGTTCTCATTGCGAGAATATGACTATGGCAGCGCTTAGATCAAGACTCGCTTACCTCAAGGGAGGTGCAGTCCCCTCGCCTATGCCCAGATCTAGTGTTTATTCTGGACCTCAGAATAAACCTACTTTTGCGCATGGTCAGGGTGATCTGAGGATTACCGTGAGGGCTTCCCCGCCGAGGGAATCTCCGCGGGCCCCTCACGCCTCTCAAGCGCTGCCGCCGTTGGAGCCCTTAAACGAGTGCGCTGGTCCCTCTCATGGACGGCCAGCCGTGTCCTTTGGGGCCCCACCAGACAATCAGATGTCGATTGCAGCATCGGAGGGGGAGCCTCAGTCCTTTGGAGATGAGGATTCGGCTGTGTTACCTCCCTCTGGGAGTGTGGCGTTGCCCGAGTCAGATCCAGAATGGGCAGCTACGCTTTCCCGGGCCGCCGAGAAGGTCGGGCTTGTGTGGAACCCTCCACCACGTCCCGAGCCTTCTCGGTTGGACGATTGGTATCTCGGGGCGGGCCGTGCTGGTTCTCAGCGCTCCGCCCCATTGCCATTCTTTCCGGAAGTGCATGAGGAGCTTACTAGGACGTGGAAGCTGCCGTATAGTGCCAGAAGCCGTCCTAGTGGCTCCTCCCTCCTCACCACCCTCGACGGCGGGGCGGCTAAGGGGTATGTGGATGTCCCCCCAGGTGGAGCGTGCCGTCGCGATGCAATTGTGTCCGGCGACCGCTTCCTCCTGGCGGGGCAATCCACGCCTCCCGTCCAAAGCATGTAAATTTTCGTCCGGTCTTACTGCGACTGCGTACAGAGCCTGTGGACAGGCTGCTTCCGCCCTCCATGCCATAGAGCTTCTACAGGTCCATCATATCAGCGACTCAGAGTCGACTCTTACTTTTGAGAGACAATAACTTTGTATACGGTGAACTTTCATATTTAAAACTTTTGCGCGCGCCAGAAAACAGTGAAAACAACATGTCGACGAGCTGTTCTGAAGTGCGAATCAAAAGCAAACTTTTTTTTCACTGCCCAGGGACGAGCATGTGAAGAATCTGGCTAGAGTTTATATTTACAACTATACCACACAAGTATAGCCACCTTGAGCTGTGTTTGCGTTATTTTACAGTTTTTTACAGTCGCTAGGACCCATTTTTCAATACTTAAGTCACTTTTTCAAAACTCTTCACACAGTGAGCACAACAGAAGTATATGTGGGCTAAACTGTGGATCATTTATCATTGCTTTGGCACAAAATGCATTCAATGACTACATCTTTCAAATTACATTAAGTCTTTTCTCACTGCCACACAACAACCGCCAAAACTCTGTGTACCTACAGGCCAATTTGCACATGCTTACACACTGTTTTCAAAACTGTTAAACTTATGTTCAAAACAATAACATAATACAAAACTGAATAATTATAAGACAGCATTTTGCCACATTTCTACAGTATTGTAATGAAATATATTTAGAATCTAAAAATTACAGTAAATGGTATAAAAACAATTGGACTAACGACAGCTGATTCCTATTGTATCTGTATCGGTGGATGGTGTGTATACAAATAATTGTACTTTGGAATTACTCCAAAAACATAAAATATAATAACTGCATGATGTCTGATTCATTCTAGTAACATATATTGAAGTGAAAAACAGTAGAGAGGTAGAAGAAAGAAAGCATTTACATAGGAAAACATTGTATAAAGTTACCTGTTGTTAGTGTTTTTTTATGTTATTGTTTTGTGGGTGATAAAGTGTGTTTGTTGGCTGTCAACCTATGCTAGTGTTATGGAAGAATGTGTTTATTTGAGACATGTATGAAGTGATTTGGTAGTTTTAGTGCATTTTGAATGTGAAATGAACTGCTGTGCCGAGCTGAAAGTTGGTTAGGAGAACTGTGTGAAGAGTTTTGAAAAAGTGACTTAAGTATTGAGAAATGGGTCCTAGCGACTGTAAAAAACTGTAATGAGGATTCCTTTACAAACATAAATGGATTCGCGAGTCCCCTGATACTGAAGGAACGTTCAGTACCAAGTTTATTTGGATCGGTTTCATCCTCCGAATCACAACCTGTAAGTATTATTAATTGTTGCTGTTATGGGTTTTGTAGCATGCTCAATAAGTGTGTGTGTGTGTCAGTTACGCTCAACGCAGCTTAGGTCTCCAAGCTGTGTGTGTGTGTGTGTGTGTGTTGTGTGTGTGTGTGTGTGTGTGTGTGTGTGTGTGTGTGTGTGTGGTCAGTTACGCTCAGCGCTTAGGTCTCCAAGCTGTGTGTGTGTGTTTTTTGAAATATGTAAAATGTTTGTCGTTGTTATTGGAGTTGTCATAAAGAATATAGCGTATTGTAGTACTGCAGTGCTTTATCAATATGTTTAAGCTTTGGGTTAACGCGAAAAATAACTGACAGGGTCATCTGACCAATCACCGAAGATTAGCGTCACGCAAAGACGGGGTTTGAAAAATGAGTCGTCAAACGAATCATTTGGGAATCGCTGAGCAAATCAGGTAAAAATAAATGCATATTATAAGACAACAAAAGTGTTTTTTGTCATTGCATGCATGTAAAACTGTTGTTGGGGACTCCCAGAACAACATTAGGAACAGCGCTTAACATTAACTTTTTTGCTCACTAGCCAATGTGGCTTGTGGTTTTCCAAAGTTACTAGCCACACAGCATTTTTACTAGCCACATTTTTTGTTGTTGTGAAATTACCTGATTAAAGTTGACTATGGTGTGCTAAAATTTACCTGAACTAGATTTACAACCCTTTTAAATGTAAAACCACTGTACACACCCAAATCAAGACTACATAAATGTATAACAATACAGGTCATTATCATTAGCTCTGATAAGGTTGTGTTTACAACTCTTTTTTTTAAATAAAACCATATATTAAGATAAAGACATAAAAATAGCTTCTATTGCTTAATAAAAGTGGTGCATGGATGTAGAAGATTGATGAAAAAGATTTTTTTTAAAAAACTGGAAAAAAACTTTAGCATTAGAAACACTGTCTGTTTAAATATCAGACCCAGTAGGCTATTACTTTATTGAGCCCCGATGGGAAATTCTTTGTTACAAGTTGCAATGGAAAGTAGGTCAGTCTCGAAACCTCAGGAAAAATGCATGCCATGGTCCGGAATCGGACACCACATAGCTCCACCGGCGTCCAACGACGTTAGGCCAGCGACACACTGACTGCGTGGCGTTTTCTGTGTCTATGCACAATAAAGTCTGTTTAAAGCGCTATAAATGCAGTCCATTTACCATTTGCACACCAGAAACGTGTCTGACGCAGCGCTGCTGGCGACGTACAGGGAGAGCTATCTCGGGACATAGGCGCCGTTTATACATTTTATACATGTTTATATAAACATAAATATATAACCTACTACTGATACAGCAAAGACAACGTCGGCAGTATAGACGGCAAAGTATGCTAGCCTACAGATTATTTCGTTCTGTATTGACAGGTGCGATATTTAAAAATCGATAATTAGGCCTTTTAGCCTATTATTTTTTAAATTATATTTATATCTGCATTTGTCAAAACCTATAGACTTTCAAACATAAAAATATCATTTATTAATATGTGTTCGTGTCAAACTGACATCTTTTCCTATTCTATTTCGTCTGGAAACACTTACAACACGCTTGCGTGTCGCGTGAAAAATAGGCGTCGGTTCTATTTCTAGCATGCACGCGTTTTCGGCGCGGCTCGAGACGCGCGTGTCACACAGTGCAAGCTCTAACCTGTTAACATGGGAGCCGAAATAAAAACGGAAACACCACGCAGCTGAGACGCGCACGCCACACAGCCAGTGTGCTTATTTCAGATGCCTTTTGAAAAGACTACAATGATTCAACCCGCCAAAGTGGCTAGTTGGAGTGACTGCGTTACCCGCCACGAGCAAAATCCACCCGCATTTGGCGGGTTGGCGGGTGTTAATGTCAAGCCCTGATTAGGAACATTTTAAATGCCATAATAGGTACCCTTTAATGCATTCTTGCTGAAAGAAATTCTGACTAACCAACACATTTTTGGATGGCAGTGTACATTCAGTAAGTTATTATTTATTGCAATATAAACACTGTCAGAGTGATCAACAAGGTATCTCTTCATTTACCAATCGAAGAGGAGCAACTTTTATGTTTACTCTGTGCACTGTCAAGGTCTTCATCATATTTGTCGTGTACCGATCTTTGCAATTATTTTACTGCAAATACTGCATCGTGCGCGCTGGCATCGAGCCTGGAGAAATGTACCCACACTTTTGATCGACTTTTCCACATCTTTAAGGTATTATGTGTGTGTGCTCGCGTCTCATGAATATGTGCGTGGAGAGTGTGTGTGTGGTGTGTGTGTGTGTGTGTGTGTGTGTGTGTGTGTTCGCGTGTCAGTGCTCGCGTGAGTCGCGTCTAATATAAGTATGCACGCGGAGAGTTTGTGCGTGCACGTCTCGTCTTGTGTGTGTAGAGTTTGTGTGTATGTGCATTTCATATGTATTTGTTTGAGCACTGACGTTGATGAGTTAACTCCGTAGGTATCGAAATCTGGAACCGTCATTTTTCGATACTCGATAGTATCGAGGCAATTCGATCGATACCTAAAAAGTATCAAACTCGGTACCCAGCCCTACCCTGAGACGGGCGACCCAGAGGTGGACCAAGTTGCTCTTCAGGAGGTGGTGAAGGCACCGCTCCTTCCCCCGGTGGAGGGCCGGGTGGAGAATCTTTTGTTTCCATTTCTTTCTGTTCTTCCCACATTTTAAACAAAAGAGCAATTTCTGAAACCTCTGGGTCCCAAGAGGGCACTTGGCGGTCGACGACGCTATGCCTTGTCACCCTCAAGCCCCTCTTTCATCGCCAGCGAGCAGCAGTGGCTGTGTTCTGGACACACTGACGCCTCCGCACACTCACTCTGCCCTTCGACGGAGGCAGGTATGTGTTGCACCACACACTCAGACCCCACTTCAGCCACTATGCCGTCCGAGTCGGGTCCCTGTATTCTGCCACGTTGCCCTACCCCGGGTACGTCTGTGGTGCCGTTGGTTCCACTTGCGCGGTGTCTGGGAGCCTGGCTAGCGCTTCCCAGCCCGTCTCGCTGGCTCATCCGTACTCTCAGACTCGGCTATGCGATTCAGTTTGCCCGGCGTCCCCCTGTATTTAGGGGCATTCTGTTCACCCGTGTTCTGGCGGACAGTGCCCCTGTGGCAGTCCTACTGGCGAAGTACGCGATCGAGCGTGGTGTTTGCGATCTCAACTACCTTGACGACTGGCTTATTCTCGAGAGAGAAGTTGTGCAAACACAGGGACATGGTGCTCAGTCACCTCAGCCACCTAGGGCTTCGGGTGAACTGGGAAAAGAGCAAACTCACCCCCGGGCAGAGGATCTCTTTTCTCGGTATGGAGTTGGACTCGATCAACATGACAGCGCGCCTCACCGAGGCCCGTGTCCAGTCAGTGTTGAACTGCGTGAGCGCGCAGAACAGCGGCTCCACTGAAACTGTTTCAGAGGCTCCTGGGGCATATGGCATCGGATTGCTTCATATGAGGCCGCTCCAACACTGGCTCCATGATCAAGTCCCGAGATGGGCGTGGCAGAGCGGCTCGTGCCGGGTCCAAGTGACTCCGCACTGTTGCCAAACTCTCAGCTTGTGGTCGGACCCTTCGTTCCTGCGGGCAGGTGTTCCCCTAGAACAAGTGTCCAGGCATTCTGTGGTCTCCACGGATGCCTCTGCCACCGGCTGGGGTGCCACGTACAACGGGCATGCAGTCTTCAGGTCTGTGGACGGGGCCTCAACTGCATTGGCACATCAACTGCCTCGAGTTGTTAGCAGTACATCTTGCATTGAGCCGCTTCATAACGCCGCTACAGGGCAAGCATGTACTGGTCCGTACGGACAGCACTGCGACTGTTGCGTACATCAACCGTCTAGGTGGTCTACGCTCCCGCCGCATGTCACAACTCACCTGCCATCTCCTCCTTTGGAGTCAGAAGCAACTGAGGTCGCTTCGTGCCATTTATATTCCTGGCCTGCTCAACCGTGCAGCCATCGAGCTCTCACGGCAGCAGGTGCTACCGGGAGAATGACGACTCCATCCCCAGGTGGTCCAGCTGATTTTCAGGCGCTTTGGGACCGCACAGGTAGATCTGTTTGCCGCCCCGGACATGTCTCACTGCCAGTTGTTCTATTCCTTGACCGAGGGGACCCTTGGCACGGATGCTCTGGCACACAGCTGGCAACCGGGCCTACGCAAATATGCTTTTCCCCCAGTGAGCCTTCTTGCACAGACCTTGTGCAAGGTCAGGGAAGACGAGGAGTAGGTCTTGTTAGTTGCGCCGTATTGGCCCAACCGGACCTGGTTCCCCGAACTAGTGCTCCTCGCGACAGCCCCTCCCTGGCCCATTCCTCTGAGAGAGGACCTGCTCTCTCAGAGACGTGGCACCCTATTGCACCCGCGTCCAGACCTCTGGAAACTCCATGTCTGGTCCCTGGATGGGACACGGAGGTTCTAGGTGACCTACCCCTAGCGGTAGTTGACACCATAAACCGCGCCTCTATGCATTGAAGTGGAACCTATTCGTTGAATGGTGTTCTTCTCACCAGGAGAACCCCCGAACTTGCTCGATCAGAGCCGTGCTTTCCTTCCTGCAAGATGGGTTGGAGCGAAGGCTGTCTCCCTCCACCCTTAAAGTGTATGTTGCTGCCATTGCCGCACATCACGATGCAGTTGAAGGTAAGTCACTGGGAAAGCACAACCTGATCGTCGGGTTCCTGAGGGGAGCAAGGAGACTAAATCCTCCTCGCCCACTCTCTATACCCTCTTGGGATTTGTCTCTGGTCCTTTCGGCACTTCAGACGCCACACTTTGAGCCTTTTGCAGTCAGCTAAGTTAAAATTCTGTCCTGTAAAACAGTACTCCTGGTTGCATTGGCCTCCATCAAGAGGGTAGGGGACCTGCATCTGGTTGTTGACCATCGCTGTACGGCCGCCTCAATCTCGGCTCCTCAGCGAAAAACAATGAGTTTGTGCGCCCGCTTCATGTTTATACCCGCACTGCGGGGCGGGGCGTGTGACGCGTTTCATGCACGCCAACGTTCATTGGCTTGTTCTGTAGACACTTGAAGTTGATAGGGCTCCCTGAAGTGATCCCATTACGTCGCCACGTCGACGTCACGTCTCCCGTTCCCTCCTTCAGGGAACGAGGGTTACATTGGTAACCGATACGTTTCCTCCTATCCCATATTAATTTCCTTCAACACATTCAATTAGGGACTCCGTATTTCTCTACTCTATTGATCAATACTTTTTTTGTTTATTAATTACACAAAGGACAGGATGGATGAGGAAGGAGGTTTAGGTTGAGAGATTGAGGTGACTTTTTAAGGGGGGTCTTCAAAGCGTGACACATGAAGCACATACAGTGCTGGTTAACATCTTCCCATTACAATCAGCTCAGAACACAAACAATAAGCAAACAAGCTCCTTCGAATGGCACTGATGCCCAAGGCGGTGAGAGAGCTGATTTGTCTGTACCAAAAGAATAAAAACAAAACCTAATTAAAGACAGACCAAGCCCCAGCTGAAATTTCCCTTTCAACACATACACACCTCTAATGGCTTTTAGAAACGCAAACCTCTAGGATTTATATAAAAGAACACAATTAGTAGTGATTATTCAGAAATTTTGAATCACAGTGGCCCTGTGAGAGGTCTGGCAACTCTGATAACGAAGGCTACCTTGAGAGACCCTTGTTGAAATTCCTCGATTTGGGAATTTTACCTTGTAGCACACTAATATTTCCAACATTAAATAAGCTTACTGCATTTTATTTATTTTTAATAAAATGTTTGTTGATATGGAATTTAAGTCCTTTTTCTTTAGTCATTGCTCATAAACATTTAGCTTTTACAATAGTTTTTTTGTTTAAAGAACCTTTAAAGAACACAGACTGAAATGCTCAGCCTCTAGTTTGCCCTTATAACGTTTGGATGTCTCTGCTTAGCTTCTCTTGTAAAAGGTCACTGTTGTCATATTACTTTGTAAAGCCAATATTATAATGGGCTCTGAAAAGTATTATTTGATCATATTCAGTTTTTTTTTTCTATCTTAATATATTTTAAAATTATTTTTTCCTGTGATGGCAAAGCTGAATTTTCAGTCTTAATTTACTCCAGTCTTCAGTGTCACGTGAACCTTCAGAAATCATTCTAATATGCTGAGTTGATGCTTACGTAACAGTTATTCTTAATATTAACTTTGAAAACAGTTGTCGATTTTTTTTTCAGCAGCACTTTTTTCACACAATTCTTTTGAGAAAAGAAAGTTAGAAAGAACTGTATTTAGAAAAAAAAATAATAATATTGTAGCCGTTCCTGTCACTTTAAACTGAATTTCCACTTTTATTTTGAATTGTGTCATTGCTGAATAAAATTAATTCATTTTTAAAAAATCTCAAACTTTTGTACAGTAGTGTAGTTAAACTATTTTTAATTATGACTACCTATAATTAATATAACTACAATAAGTGTCATTTTAACTAAAAATGGCTAAATGTTTCAAGACAAACTCTTGTCAAGGCCTTGTTTGAAGTTTGAAAGTCTTAAGTTTAGAGGTTTATGGGTCTTGCTAATGGATGAATGTATAAATGAATAAAATGCCATTTTCTGTGTTGAATTTCTTTGAATGCAATTCAGCAAATTCCAAATCACAATACAGTTCATGGAAACTTTCTGTGGTGCACTGCTAACTTCAAATTACTCTTGGTTTGCAAGTTAGTGTCACGGGTGGTTGCAGGAAGGCAGACGAGTATATATTTCCAACACAAAGGTTTAATGGTAATTATACAGGACATCAACACACTAAATACAATGGAGATCGGACAAAGACTGATTGAACATACGGAACTTAAATGCAAACACAGATGACACTGATTAACTAAACACAGGTGATACAGCTAAACTGATGATGACACGTGCCATGTGAATACAAGCAGACAAGTCCAAATGAAAACAAACTAACCCAAACACAACTGTGACAGTGAGCCAGTGCTTACATTCTCTGAGTTTTGTCTAGCCCTGCAATAACTACATCAGAAACTCAATCAAACAAATGTGTGTTGCTGTTTACAGACCTGTAGACATCAGTAAACATTCCTCCTCCTCAGATATGTGCAGTCTGGCACTATCATATCTCCACACTGAAATAGGGAGCTCAGTTTGACCTCAGAGCGGACCTTCTTCAAGAACCAGATGTACTGGAGAGATCTGGCCTTGTTTTTTCCCCATAACTCCAGATGGCCTGGTCCCTTTGAGAGGAGGAGACCTCACTGTGTTGATTGGTTAATCCTATAAAAACTGTCTAAAGTGCTGGGATGGCAGCTTGTCGCTCAGGGATGCAGTGTGCTGGGGCACAAGAGGGCAAAGGGTTAATATGAATCTGGCTGCTGCCTCTCTGACTGGTGCAAGCCTCGTGTTCAGTCACGCTTTCCCTGTTTTGTGCTGCTGTGCCGGGGGAGAATGCGGAACTCTTTGCCCTGCATACGTTCGGATGCTAATGTGTTGTTTGCTTGTTTTTGTTTTGAGCTGCGGTGCAGCAGTGCCACGGGATGGAGGATGTAATTGCAGAGGACATTAAATCTTGAAATTACAATCGCATTGAGAGTGTTCACAAAAAAAGGACTAGGGAGAAAGATAATGAGGCAGAACAGGAAAATTCATGTAAACATGCAGCGACATGACCTTGACATGAACAATTTTGCGACATTAAATTGTTTTGTTTGTGTCATTTCTTGGGGCAAGTGCACTGGAACCGGTGACAAGGTTAAAGAGGGCTCTGACCTGGAAGCTACATGCAGCCAGTTACATTTTTTTCTTTGTCCGATTCTCGACCCATTGACCACTTTGTTTCTTTGAGTGGTCAAATATATGGTTGTGTGGTGTAAAAAGCAATACATTTGCTAACGTTCAAAAGTTTTGGGTCAGAAAATCGTGTTATAATAGGCAGTGATTTTTTATTAATTTATTTATTTGAAAGTCATTAATACTTATATTCAGCAAGGATGCATTAAATCAATCAAATGTGACAGTACAGAGATTTACATATTTACAAAACCAAATAAATTATTTACTTTTTAACTTTCTATACATCATCAAATCCTGAAGAAAAAAATGCGTATGTATCTTGGTTTTCACAAAACAAAACAAAACAAAAAAAATGTTTTAACTAGTAATCAGGAAAATTAACTAGTAAAAGCAGTTTTTAACTAGTAATCAGAAAGCGCCAAATATAGCATATCAGAATGATAATGATTTCTGAAGGACCATGTGACACTGAAGACTGGAGTAATTGCTATATATATATATATATATATATATATATATATATATATATATATATATATATATATATATATATATATATATATATATATATATATATATATATATATATATATATATTTTTTTTTTTTTTTTTATTAAAACAGAAAACATTTTAGTTGTAATAATTTAAGCCAGAGAACAGAATCGATACAACATTAAAGATATCTGAAATACGTTAATGTTCTTGATGACAATGACAGATAATGTCAGAGGCCAAATCCTGACTGTGGACAACAGGAGGAGCTGGGGATGGTAGAGGGTAATTTGCTACTGAGCAGCACAATGAGAGCAGTTGAAGGATAACTGAATCATATTCCTATTAGGTAGAGACATGGATCAGCTGAACGTCATCTGACCTGCCAGAACTGACGCTATAAGCTTGATTGTATAAGTGTACCTAAAAAAGTACCATAGTCAAATAATAACTTCTAAATCAGAAAAAAATCTAACTGATTAGACTCATACATTATTTTTAATGAACACTCCTAAAATAACAACAGAATGGTGAATCCAACGTAAAGCCTATATGGCTAAAGTATGAACTTCATAAACAAAAAATCACACAGTGTGATTTCAAGTTCAAAGCACATTGGGGTTGCAGTTTCATTGTATTGAGTGTTTCTCTCAGAAATCCGAACTTGTCATGAGTAACATTAAACTGAGACACATTACCTACACATTAACATTAACATTACATTTTCCACCTTTTATAAATGTCAATGCTAGAAAGGTTTCACACACACAGACACACGCACACGCACGCATACACACACACACACACACACGCACACGCACGCATACACACACACACACACACACACACACACACACACACACACACACACACACACACACACACACACACACACACACACACACACACACACACACACAAAGAAAACAATTCATGTAATTTAAGTAATCATTTACTCACCCTCACGTTTCTATTTTTGCTCTGCTCTGATTGGCCAGATGGCCCAGCCTGTTGTGATTGGTCTACTGCGTACAGCACCTGTTAGAAGTTACATGGTCATTACCATAACTGAACGTCACCTCTGTCCGGAGGCTTCCTAAAGCTCAGTGATTATACACACTGTAAAGACAGTAACAATGACGTTGATTTTACAATATCAATCCAAGCGCAAGTCCAATGATGAAAAATGGGAAGAATCTTCATCGCAAGGACTACTTGAGCAGGACATCTCTCAGTGATACACTACTCAGTTTGAGGTACATTATGAGATGTTGCAGCTGTCATTCCTCACCATCAGCATTAACAAGTCTATGTCAATCAACAAACCGATGAGTATATTTCTAATTTATTGCAGTGCACATGCGGGAACTGTATCAATAACGGTGTATATGTTAGTCCAGCACTAAGGTGAATGACTGATGTAACAAACATTTGTCAAACAAATCTTGCTCCATCCTTTATCTTTATACAAAGTAGTAAGAACGACAGACAATCTGCGTTAATATACACAGTAATAGTGGCCCACAGCTGATTAAAGGGATACTCCACCCAAAAATGAAAATTCTGTCATCATTTACTCACCCTCAAGCTGTTGCACACCTGTATGAGTTTCGTTTTTCTGCTGAACACAAAGGAAGATATTTTGAAGAATTTTTAACATAGTATTTTTTTTTTTTTCTACTATGGTAGTCCATGGTGCCAAACAACTGTTTGGTTCAAATCGTTCTTCATAATATCTTCCTTTATGTTCAGCAGAAGAAAGAAACTCATACAGGTTTGCAACAACTTGAGGGTGAGTAAATGATGACAAAATTTTCATTTTTGGGTGGAGGATTCCTTTTAACAGAAGGATTTCTGTAAGACAGTAATAAAGTGCGTTAGCCAGTTAGATGGAAACTTACACTTAAACTTTGCAGAATGTTTACATTCACACTCAACTGCATGAAAGGGAATATTCAAAAAACCATAATAGGGGCACTTTAACAGTAAAGATTCTCGAATGGAGCTCCAAAATAAAGTATTTGCTCTGCATCACATGATAGAAGCTGACTTGTGAATCATTACATAGATGCCACTCCAATGCCCCCAGAGGGGATCTATGTCATCTATGCAGTCCACTCAAAGATACTCATTATGACTACACTAACCTCTAGCAGTAGAATTAAGTTAGCAGATTCAGTGAAAGCGCCACATTTATATGTATGCTATGCATACTTTGTGAACCCTATGTGAAGTGTCTTACAGATGACAGAATGTCAGCTTACTGAGAAAGGACCAGCAACAGGAAATCAAAATGCAAAACCCATTTAAATGCATCAGATCATCATTGTCATGTTTCTTGTCACGTTTGTATCACTCATGATACTGTCATTACCCACAATCCCAATATGAACACATACTGGATTTGATAGCTTGAACATATCCAAACATCTGCATCAGTATGCAGAAAATGTATACTGCATGAACAGCAACAGCAGAATGGGCTAAAAAACAATCTGACTGAAGGAAAAGCGTTTGTGTCATGGTGATGATAAAAATGTAACTGCTTTGGCAATGTCGTTGCTTTGCTCAGCAAGGCTGTAATGCAAATACTTAATCTTTTCTAACTTTGCTCTAGCGAAAGAAGGCCTGATCTTTATTCTCATGGGTTTTGAGTAGACATTATTAACGTTAGGGTTAATAACTAAATATTGTCCTATATATTAATATATATATAAACAAAAAAAAAAGCAGTTTTAACTAGTAATCAGAAAGCGCCAAATTAGCATATCAGAATGATAATGATTTCTGAAGGACCATGTGTGTATATATATATATATATTTTTTTTTTGTATTTTTTTATTAAAACAGAAAACATTTTAGTTGTAATAATTTAAGCCAGAGAACAGAATCGATACAACATTAAAGATATCTGAAATACGTCAATGTTCTTGATGACAATGACAGATAATGTCAGAGGCCAAATCCTGACTGTGGACAACAGGAGGAGCTGGGGATGGTAGAGGGTAATTTGCTACTGAGCAGCACAATGAGAGCAGTTGAAGGATAACTGAATCATATTCCTATAGAGACATGGATCAGCTGAACGTCACCTGACCTGCCAGAAATGACGCTATAAGCTTGATTGTATAAGTGTACCTAAAAAAGTACCATAGTCAAATAATAACTTCTAAATCAGAAATATATATATATATATATATATATATATATATATATATATATATATATATATATATATATATATATATATTATATATATATATATAAACTAAATATTGTCCTATATATTAATATATATATATATATATACATACATACAATGACTTGAATAAACATTGTCTTTGATGCACATGTTCTGTACGTTTGCAATGGTCATTTACGATTGTTGCTTGTCAGACATGATCCCCTGATGTAAGCCATATCACACTGTGGGATCTCAGTTTTCTTTAATGTCAGACTGTTCAACAGTCAAGATTCATTCAAACGGATGCACGTAGAAGATTCGTCCTGAGCATTACATCATCAGTACATGGAATCTTCGGTGATGGTGAGCTGCATTTAAATGCGGGATTAAAATGATGGCTTATAAAACAAATACAGTCAGCGTTAATTTTGATTATGGTTCGTCCTGAAAAAAAAAAAAAAAAAAAAAAAACAGGACAATGTACTGTATGTAAAGTAAGTGGTTTGTTGTCACTAATTGTTATTAGGTTCTGCGCTTCTATTTGTTTTTGATTTGACGGTTGTCGTAGAAAAAATGTCACACTGCAGGACTGTGCCTCTAAGCTTCTGAAACTGCCAGAATTGTATTGTCGTTGAACATGTCAAACTAATAAAACATGTACAAACTACAGATTTTGGAAAGAGGACTATTTTAGAATTGACAGAATTTGTGTCTGACGGTCAAATTTGATATGTTATATATATATATAATTACAACTTTTATATTTGAAAATATTTTGTATAAAAATTCAAAGCCATATAGTATGGCCATTAAAATTGTGTGATAGCAAATACCTATGTAAAACAGGAAATTACATCATAATGGCATCCTCTGCAGACTCTTGAATACTATATATATTTTTTTTTACCTTTTTATGATAAGTCAAGTTTAGGTCAGAATGGTCATGTTAAGATGTTGAGATATTTTTCATAAGTAGTGATAAGGAGGATATACACTCACATATTAAATGTGTAAAGAAAATATTTGATTATTTATTACTTGATGGCTAACTGATGGTTACAACACTTGACATTGGTCACTTATCGTTGTCAGAATTGGTTATTCTCTCTTTCTTGTTAAAATACCTGCAATAATGTTAATTTTGCAAGCACACAGCTTGCCAAACAAGCAGTCCTAATAGCTGCTAAAGTGTGCCAAGTGTTAAATTAGTGCCAAGTGTTAAATGTACAGCATTTGGCTAGTTATGTGAAAAAAGATCCTCTTTGTTTTCCCAGAGAAGGAGGGACAATAGCAACAGTGTAATGTAGTGCCAAATGTACTGTTGCACAGAATTGCACATTTTACCTTCCCATGAAAGCAAAAGCTTAGTTTGATAACCATGATATTCAAAATGCAACACCTTTTTTTTTTCTCTCCTTCCTACAAACCCTGCAACTTCTCACTTCATTTACTTTTGAATGAGGACCAGGCTGTGTTAAGAGTAGGGTGGCCATTTCCATAACACCAAAAAGGAGGACACATATATATTGGTGATCGGTTGTTTTGTTGACGACGGGGGGGGGGGGGGGGGGGGGGGGGGGGGGGGGGGGTTACTGGGGGCTCTAGCTCTCTGCCGCGCGCTGCACGGTTTGGAGCACATACAGTATGTTCTGTCTCGCATGCGCGGCTCTAGATTCCAAGAGATTTGAACAAATTTACGGGCATCAGAGAGCCGCTATCATTATGCGGGATTTTAAGTTAATTTAAAACAAAAAAAAAAGAGTTAATTTTTTTCAAAAATTCAGCGCAACTCCAAAAAGGAGGACAAATGAGTGTCCGGCTTGAGGCTGCGCCGGACGCCGGACAGGGGGCTTAAAATCCGGACTGTCCGGCCAAAATCCGGACGTATGGCCACCCTAGTTAAGAGCTGTATCTCTCCACAGGATATCTTGTGTAGCTTCAGATGCCTACCACTTTTACATCAAAGGTTATTCCCTTTATCCAATACAGACACTTAAGCCTCTGTCAGAGGACATTACTTAAATGCTCTTATCAAGACATCCTCCCATTTGTACAGTACATACTGTAGGTGTTATGGAAATGAAGGTAGAGGGAAATGTGACGGGCTTAGCAGCACTTGGCTGCTGTATGGTCATGTGATCACACCGTGAACTGAAAACATGCAATGATGTGAGTGAGGAGAATTACTGGGACAATGTGACTTGATGAAATATGAGTATTTACTTTGAATTAGGTGATACCATGGATTGTTCTAGTTGTACATATAAGGTTGTGACACTCCAAGGAGGCACTTATTATATTGTTTTGCATAGTGAAATATATAGCTATTTCGGAGCATACCTATTATGGCATTTAAAATGTTCCTAATAATGTTCTGGGAGTCCCCACCAACAGTTTTACATGCATGCAATGACAAAAAACACTTTTGTTGTCTTATAATATGCATTTATTTTTACCTGATTTGCTCACCGACTCCCTAATGATTCGTTTGACGACTCATTTGTCCAAACCCCTCCTTTGCGTGACGCTAATCGGCGGTGATTGGTCAGATGACGCAGTCAGTTATATTTTGCGTTAGCCCAAAGCTTAAACATATTGATAAAGCACTGCAGTACTACAATACGCTTCACATAATTTCACATATTTCAAAAAACAAAAAAAATGACATTGGAGACCTAGAAGCTGCTGAGCGTAACTCTCACTCTCTCACACACACACGCACGCACGCACGCACACACACTGTAAAAAAAAAAGTTGGATTAACTTAAAAAAGTAAGTTACCTGGTTGCCTTAAAATTTTTAGTTAATTGAAATTAAAACTTTGAGTTAATACAACAAAGGAGATTGGTTTAATAAATAGAAACTCAAAATATTATGTTATCTGAACTACATTAATTATCTAAGCTGATTTGACAAAATATAAAAAGTTGTGATAACAAATCATGAAAATAATTTTTTACAGTGCACACACACACACACACACACACACACACACACACACACATAAAAGCAACAATTATTAATAGTACTTACAGGTTGTGATTCGGAGGAGGAAGCTGATCCAAATAAACTTGGTATTGAACGTTCCTTCAGTATCAGGCGACTCGTGAATCCACACTTGAAAGCATTTGTGTTTGTGAAGCGATCGTCATTAAAATAATGCGAACACAGCTCAAGGTGGCTATACTTGTGTGGTATAGTTGTAAATATAAACTCTAGCCACTGAGTCTTCACATGCTTGTCCCTGGGCAGTGAAAAAAAAAGTTTGCTTATGATTCGCACTTCAGAACAGAGTCTCGTCGACATGTTGTTATCAGGTTTCTCTGTCTGCTCGGCGGCGCGCACTGATTGGGCGTGTCGAATTCAAATAACTTGTACAAGTGACGTACGAAAGTTAGAGAAAATGCATCGTTCGTCTATCGATTCATATCAGCGACTCAGAGTCGACTCTTACTTTTGAGAGACAATAACTTTGTATACGGTGAACTTTCATATTTAAAACTTTGCAGGATGTTTTTGTTCACTTAGATCTATGTTACACACTACATGAAAGGTAATTTTCAAAATTCCATGATAGGTACCCTTTAAGAATGTACTCTGAAGTAGATATTTAAGAATTGGTCAATTACAGTGGCAGATTTTCATTTTGTCTCGATTTAAATTCTCCATTAGCCTATTGGCCTGATATGCATAAAGCAGATTAACATGGATTATGCTATTAGATGTATTGAGATATAAAAGGAGTGTTAATATGCAAAAATGCTGCTTAAACCAAATAGAAATGTTAAAAAAAAACCGTCACAAGTAAAGCTGCTTCTTGATTTGGTGAAAGACGTGAGTTTTTCTCGATTCAAATTAGTTCTTGAGGTTAAAGGTTCCAAAGATACTGCTGTTTTCACTCTAATTAGAATGATTGTCATGACTGTCCCCTTTGACATCACTTACCTTATCAACATAATCATCATTTAGAGCCCCTTTTTCCTGTTCATTTCCTGTCTAACACTTATGGCTAATTTTAAATTATGCATACTGTTTTGATGTGGTGGTCTGATTAGAATCCCTGAAAAATGTTTTAAATATGCTGTTAACAGACATATAAAGGAACGTTAATGGCTTGACACTAATTACTGGATGATCCCTGCTGAGAATGATTTTAATTACATGAGCTTGTATCCGATTAAGGCCTTCACTATAAGTCAATATTCAGAATGTCAACATGAGCAGCACACATAATAAGCTCCTCCAAACTTTATACAGAATTTACAATGTGCAATGCAATGTGTTTAAATTACAGTTTAGAGATTACAGAGGGGGTCTTGAGATTTAAATGACTGAATAGAGAAAACCCTAAAAGTGTCCCTCTGACTTAAGTGCTGCTGTGTGGATTTTCCTGATCTTCTGCACAGCTGTTACTTGATGTTGCTTATTTTGCAAGTGACAGATCAAAGGCTTGAGAAATTCTTAAATATGCATATTCACCGTATTGGTACACATCTTAAAGTGTAAACTACTCTAAAATTAATCTTGATAGATTATTTTATATCAGACTTTGATCAAAGACCATACTGTTAGATGAGCACTTATTACTGTCTGTAATTGTACGTATGAGTTGATTGTGTGCCACAGCTGTTCTCCAGATGATGTTTAGAAGAAACTAAGGAAATCCTGTAACAGCATCCCTTTCCCTATTTCGGCTTCATCCAAATGATACACATGAACACAATTTCATCCACCATGCTGTGATGAAAGACAAGAGATCTAATTTACAAGCTATGAGATTTTTTGTGCACGGACAATGCTTAGGGTCACACCATTGCTCAGTTTGGCGTAGTGTTTAGTTAATCCATCTGCTTACTGTTTTTTTACGCCAAGGGCACTTTGTGGATCCTTCAGAATGAATGCTTGAATTACATTTGATACCAAGCTGTTCACTGAAGCAGGTATCTGCCCGAGGAGCTGAAACTGAGACCTGTCAGAGCAGATGTCGTCCATCCATTGCAAATCTTAGATAAAGAAGGAAGGAAAACAGACTCTAGTGAAACGTAGAGCTTTCTAGCAACTCAAGCTGAAAGAGAACAAAGTCTAAACCATCCACGTCACAAATCCTTTAGTCTCTTACTAGATTTTATAACATATGATGTCTGAACACTTAAAAAAGGATGTGATGCCCATCAACGAGTTTTCTTCATGTGTCACAATGTATTTACATTTAAAGATCATGCATGTCTTGTGCTGTGCATACAGAGAAGCGTTTTAGGCAGTAGGAACTGACACTTGGACATTTAACAAGCTTCCATCTTAAAACTGATGCCATGTCTAGGATGTTTTGGTATCTTCAGAAAATGGGCACAGCATTTTAAAAACAAAAACAAGTTAATTTACATCTCTTCTAAGGAATAGATTTTTTTTTAAAGGATTAAAGCTGGTTAAAGATTAAAGAGTCTCATTCACTGAGCATTTGTGCGTGGAATCTGCGTTTGAACGTTTTCATGTACAAACCATGATTCACCAATATCTTTTGTACTAAAATGTATTCTAAATGTATGCAAAAATGTAGGAACAACTGAAACTACATGTATGTAAAGCAAATTGTCTTATAATCAAGTAAAATTTTTTCATAGATATTTCATTTTTAATATATTTTATCATACACAGGGAAATTAATAAGAAAATACTTTATATATAGAAAGACGGTGCACTCCTTACTTATGAATGGGAGAAAGTGCTACGCGTAATTATGCGGCACAAGTCCTGCCTTCTAAAAAAAAATCTGGTGTTAGTTCTTCTAAGCTCCGGTTGCTATAAAAACAGTTCTCAGACACGCGCTTTGAACTGCAAATGCGCATTGACTCGTCTACCCTGAGAAATAAGTATTTTTAACACAATTTGAGCATAATAAACATTATTTATGGGACAGTTCATGTTAGATTGTGTTGCTGATTTGAAATTTGTTATTCAATTGTGAGTTCGGCATTGGTTTTAACCCTCTGGTGTTCTTCACTTGGCAGTCAAAAGTGACCTTTTTTAAAAATTAAATGAATGTACTATATTTTAGTGTGATAATGTTTTTTATTATTTAATATTTTGTATTTTTAGGGGATTTTATGATATTCTGTTATATTTTTGCAGTAGTTATAATCCATGTATTCACTAGGTTTGGTCTCTTTTTAAAGAAACACGGCAGATTATTGCTAAAGTTAAAAAAAAAAGTAAAAAAAAATGAACTTAATGCATGTTATAGAATTTTACGTTTATTACTATGAAAAAAAAAAAATATATATATATATATATATATATATTGATTGATTGTGTGTGTGATTGTGTGTGTGTGATTGTGTGTGTGTGTGTGTGTGTGTGTGTGTGTGTGTGTGTGCGTGCGTGCGTGCGTGCGTGCGTGCGTGTGTGTGTTCATATAGCAAGTGGCAAAACCATTCCGATGGGTTAAAGGGGGGGTGAAATACTGTTTCATGCATAGTGAGTTTTTTACACTGTTAAAGAGTTGGGTTCCCATGCTAAACATGGACAAAGTTTCAAAACTGAAGTTGTAAGTTTGATGGAGTATTTCTGTTCCAAAAATACTCCTTCCGGTTTGTCACAAGTTTCGGAAAGTTTTTTTCGAGTATGGGTCTGTGTGACGTCAGAGTGGGCGGAATTTCCTTATACGGGTCTTAGAGCACTTCTCCCGGAGGGGCGCGCGCGCAGCTGTAGCCTAGTGCGTGCGAGAGATCAGAGAGATCAGAGAGATCAGAGCGCTGTGCATCGGCTGCGCTGCAATAAAAAAAATGGCACCAAAAAAGTGTGTTTTTGGTTGCCAGGGCAAGACAACACTGCACAAATTTCCAAAGAACCCAGCGATAAGGGACCTGTGGATGGATTTTGTTTTTCCAGAGCAGCAACGGAGTTGTGCAAGTGTTCTTGTTTGGGTAACACTTTATTTGAAGGGGTGTGCATAAGACTGACATGACACTGTCATAAACATGACATAACACCTGTCATGAACATGAAGGAGTCTTTATGAATGTTTATGACTGTTGTCATTAAGTGTCATTCGGTAAATTATGACACTTTTAATGCAAAGTTGACATTGTTTAAAATGTCTTTGTTATGACAACTTGACATTAACAAAGACAAAAAATGTCTTTGTTATGACAACTTGACATTAGCCAAGACAAAAATGTCTTGATTATGACAACTTGACATTAACAAAGACGGAAATGTCTTTGTTATGACAACTTAATATTAACCAAGAAATCATAACCTGTCAACCTGTCATAAATATGTCATAACAGGTCTAATTATCAAACTTCAAGCATTTTGCAGTGTAATAACCCTTAATGACATCTTTATAACTAGTACAATGTGTTCCACTTTACTTGAGGACAAGTAAAATATTCATGACACAGTTATAATGGTGTCATGACGGCCAAAGTTGTCACAGGTTGACAGGTTATGATTTCTCGGTTAATGTCAAGTTGTCATAACAAAGACATTTCCGTCTTTGTTAATTTCAAGTTGTCATAATCAAGACATTTTTGTCTTGGGTAATGTCAAGTTGTCATAACAAAGACATTTTAAACAATGTCAACATTGCATTGAAAGTGTCATAATTTACCGAATGACACTTAATGACAACAGTCATAAACATTCATAAAGACTCCTTCATGTTTATGACAGGTGTTATGTCATGTTTATGACAGTGTCATGTCAGTCTTATGCACACCCCTTCAAATAAAGTGTTACCCTTGTTTGTTCCCTTCATTTCGACGGTTATAGTTATAGGCCCAGTTCGACGCCGGATTTGCAGATCGCCTAATACTTAAAGATGCAGCAGTCCCAACGATAAAGGTTCACGGTCGTGCGTTGGAACTGCAGGCGGTGAGTAAAACTGCTTCAAATGTCTGTGTGTTGTTAACTATCGGCGTGTAACGTTAAGCACAGCAAGTAAACAACATGATCACGTACAGTTAATGTATCGATGGAGCATGCGATGTATGGTGTGTGTGTGTTTGTGTGTTTAAATACATTTGTTTAGCTGGCCACTGTAGGTGTCAGTTTGTTTATTGTAAAAATAAATCATGTCCTCATAAACCACCAGTATGTCTGTTTACAACACACGCAAAAGCTTTGCGCGCTCCCGCCCACACGGCACGCCTCCACCCGCTCAGGTTTTTCCGGAAAGACTCGGTACAGCCTGTCTTTCTTTTATAAATATAATAAAACTAAAGACTTTTTGGAGATATGAAGGATGCAATACTACTCTATAGGTACTCAAGATTAACATGAGATTGAGTGAAACTGAGTGTTTCACCCCCCCTTTAAGGATGACACGCATGGCATTGCTCTGGGATCTTGCTACGCATTCTCTCGACTGAGAGCGTGTCTTTATAAGTCATTGTATGTTTGAGAGTGACGAAAGGAAAGGTTGTACAGAACGTCCCTATATGGAAGTGGTTGGGTGTGTTTTATGCAATTGACTAACCTCTAGCTTTGCGTCGTGACCGCATTACCACCCTGGGTGTGCATTATTTTTCTAATAATTCAATGGCCTCTTGTCAATTATTCCTTAATTATTGGATGTAAATGTTAGCCACTTAATTTAAATTAGATTTTATAATGATTATATTTGTTATTTCAACCATTTTATTAATTATGTTAATTTTTAAAAGAAATAACTCAAATGTACAGTAGTTGAGTTGAGCAGTTTTTCTTACGCAGCATGAATCTGCTGGTACTTGCACGCTGCATATACACCCAATATGAAACAGGTCTTATATCAATGCACAAGAGAGAAGAAATATATACTCTATCTAATTAACAAGAGGACATGTAAATTAATGTGCATATAGCTGTAGATTCCCCCTAATGCTTTAATAGAAAGGATGATTTGCATATTCACCAATGAATGTCACAGTAACAACTGTAAAGACTTTGATGTGGAATCATGTTCGTCATTTGTAGGATTATTAATCAGTTTTTTTTATCATGTCATCTATTCTGTGATCACTGACTTTGTGAATTCTAATTAATGATAAGCACAGATAAAACTGAAAGGACGACCAAAGGAAAATTATGTTCTTTGTAATAAGAGCACAAAGACAAAATGTGACAGAGAAAGTCACATATTCTAAGAAGAGTCATTTTAGACATTGAGTGCACATGTGAAAGGTTTTATTTGCCCTTAAATTTAAAAAATGTAGCCTTTCATCCATATTGTATTCATAGTAGTTACTGTAGCTCTCTAAACTGCAATTAGTCTGTTCTCTTATGAGAGGTTCTCTCGTAGTGCGTACGTTGCTTACGCTACGGGTAAAGTTATCTTTTCTCGAGATATGAAGCCAAAAAATTATCCTTAATTTTGTATTTATTGTCAACGCAGTGTAGCAGCTAACAGACCTAGAGCAGGCTATCTAGCGTGCTCATTGGATGCCCTGCTGCTACTGCAGCAGCCTACCACTGAGCCTCGCGTGACTTCACGGCAACTACGCGTTGAAACCAGCGACCAGCAAGCAGAGGAAAGCGTCTGAGGAAGCCGGTTGTCTTCGCCGCCTTCAGCCATCCGTGCCTGCTGCGCTATCCGGCGACAGTATCCTTTTAGCTCTGCTGTGCGTGTTCGCCGCCGCGACACACATTTTCCTAAATGAGCACGAGGCGTTTTCCCGCTCAGCACCGGAGACCGCCACTTGATCTGCGCTCTCTTTCTGGGCCCAGACAACGCTGCCCTCGCTCTTTCTTCGGGAGGCTGCGTCCACTGCAAAGAACTCCCGATGTCGACCCTGCGGGCTCGACTCGAGGTGTTCAACACCGAAGCTGTCACTCCGCCCTCTGCTGTACCACACAAGAAGAAGCGTTGTTCACAGAGACCGCCGGAGCCTGATGTGGCATGTAAGCGCTCGCCAGAGTCTCTCCCTCAAGCTTCTCTCTCTCCTTCTCCACCCCCCCTCCTGGACACGCAGCTGCCGGCTCCGGCCCTCACTGCCGTTGCTTCAGGGGACGAGGCGGAAGGAGATGCCGCAGGTGACAGCTGCTATATCCTGGCCTTGGACAGTGAGGAGTGGTCGGGTTCGCACCACTCCGCCTCAGTCCAGGAATCCGGCCGGACTCGGGCTGGCGTGGACGCGGAACTAATGCGCCTCCTTTCCAAGGCCGTCGACCAGCTCGGCCTTGAGTGGTCACCACCGAAGGAGCCCGCGCCTAACAGACTCGACGGCTGTTTTCTACATCGCCGCCTCCAAGCGCCCGCATCCAGGTCTGCACCTTTTCTGCCGGAGTTCCATATGGAGCTTTCCAAATCGTGCAATGCACCATTCTCCGCGAGTCTCCACTCACATGTCTCCTCGATGCTCTCCCAAGTGGACGGCGCCGCCGAGAAGGGGTACAACTCTATTCCCCCAGTGGAGGAGGCGGTAGCAGCACCTTTGTCCGCCCTCTGCGAGATGGCGTTCAAAGTCTGCCCTCCCGTCTAAAGCCTTTACCTCAGCCTCTGTCTTCGCAACTACGACAGGGCGGCCGCCCTAGATCGCACTCATCCAGCCATCACAGGCCGCCTCCCCCGTGGGGACCTCGGCCTAAGATCACGCTGAAACTCGAGCACGCAAAGTCCTCCTAGCGGCAGCAAGGAGGAAAAGACGGTTGAGTCCCGTCACGACCGGAACACCGTCGAAATATCTTGCCCTGTCAGTCCCCTTAGAAAAGGCTACTGCAGCGGTGTATTTGGCAGCCAACGAGCTGGTAATGCAACCCGCTCGCCTGCACACAATCACCGTTTTTATTGCGACCCAGAGAAATCTCAAAAAGAGTATAATGTCTGGTTATCCGGCTCATGCTGTTGGTGTCCTAAGTGTAGAAAATGTGCCCACATCTCAGTGTTCACTCCTACACACAAGCACGGTACCCCCCGTGTCTCTCACACTCACAGAGCCCACTCTCATAAAGCGGGCAAATGCTGCTCGAGTGTTAGATGTAGGAAATGTGCCCACAACTCTTTGCCCACGCCTACTTTCTGCCCGCTCTGCCACACGGCCAAACCAGCCTCATAACGGTCAGGTTATGAATGTAAGTTACGTGCCCCGGCACTGCAAACACTTCGCCCCGGCACTGCTCGCGCATCACAAAGTTATCACAAAACGTTCCCCGTTCAAAGCAATCGGGACGTCACATGTGAAACAGCCAGCCATCGCTGTCAGCGAGCCGCCGTATTCAAGCACCGAGGGCGCGGGCGCCGCGCACATACCTCCGGTTCATTTTTTCAAGCACATGAAGTGTGGCGATCGGAACCCGGAGGCCATTCTGCCCCTAGCTTTACATGTAGAAGCATGGGAAGCGATTCCAGTTCGCTCGACCCCAAGCCACATTTTAAAAATGTTAGATACTTGGATTTGGATCCATGGAGTTCTTCCTATTTTCATATCAGTGCTTAAATTGAAGTGTGTGTTAATACAACCTAGTTAATTTGAATTAGTTGTTCAGCATCCACGATCATAGGGATAGTGAAAAACGAATCAAGTAGCAACAACACTGTCATTAAAGGGTCGAATGATGCTGCCGAGGTGCATATTGAGTCTCAAGAGTCTACCTAGATGTTGCAGCTGAGGGAATTCAATATAGTATACAAAGAATACAAATTCCCTTTCATTCAGTCGCTATGAGTTACTTTAGTGACTGATGAAATGGGGGTTTCGCTAGAGAGCCCTATCATCTTTGAGTATTAGAAAACGAGCCAATGGTATGAAATACCATGGGTCTGCGAAATTTGCATTGCTAACTCCGCCCAACCGCGTGGGATAAAAGGAGCCGCAAGTGCATTCTCGCATTATGTTTCTGCTTCGGATCCGAAGTGTTTATGTGCTTTCTTAGTCTTCTACAAGCAACAAGCTTCTCTCTTCATTCGGTGTTGGTGTGACGACGTGTTTCAGCGGGTTCACGGTCCTGCTGCTCGTCTGTGTCCAGTGAATTTGCACGTGGTTTGTGTTTCCCCCTGGGCGCTTCAGCACTTCTAAAGAGAGCTTTTCTTTTTTCTAAAAGAGCTGCACTGGCACGTCTTTTTAAAGATGCCTCGTCTGTGTGTTTCTGGATATTGGCGCATGGTCCATGCACGTGGTCCATGTACTTTAGCCCACATATGCCCTCTTGGGACCTCACAGTTGTATCTGAGCTGCTAAGAGCTCCCTTCGAGCCATTGCACTCATTCGAGCTAAAGTACCTCTCCATGAAGACGGCGCTCCTGGTTGCTTTGGCCTCCATCAATAGGGTAGGGGACCTGCAGGCATTTTTCAGTTGACGAAGCGTGCCTGTAATTTGGTCCGGCTAACTCTCACATCATCTTGAGACCTTGGATATGTGACCAAGGTTCCCACCACTCCCTTCAGGGATCAGGTGGTGAAACTGCAAGAGACCCAGGTGAGACACAGCCTGGGCACTGCACTGTCCAGTATGCGTCCTTTGTGCCATCACTTGCTGTGCCATTCCACTCCACGGACTGTATATGTGCGCTATTTTACTCAGATGAGTTCTCCATAGACCCTGAGTTCCTCCTGCACTGTTGATACCATCACCAGAGTGCATGCCCGGTTGGTCCGCCCTCATGATCAGTTAGGTGCCTGTAGTGCATCCCCAGTTGGGAAACCCCCACATGTGTATTTCCACGGTAAGTCTCCTCCAAGTACGTGACTTTCCCTCGGCAAGACTCCTCTTGCCAACTCGAGGTTGAAACATTCCACTCTGCGTGCTGGATACCTCCGAGTTCTCCATATGCATCCCGTACTCGGATCAAATGTGTATTAAGTGCTCCCTGTGGGTAGGCGCTGTTATATATTCCATTTGGGATATGCTACCCAGTGTATCTTGGTATTTTTGCGTTAGCCTAGCCCACTCGTGCTAGCCTCACGACAAGGAGCTGGGCTTGACGAGATTAGATTAGATTTGAACCCCCATTTAATCAGTCACTGACGTAACTCAAAGTGACTGACAGAAAGGGAATGTCTCGGTTACGTATGTAACCCTCGTTCTACCAGAAAGACTCGGGAGAATAATACTGTAACAATTAACCATTTATTAACAGCCCAGCATGCAATATATGATACAAAGTTCTTTGGCGTAGGCCCCGCCCATAGCTTGCAATCTGAGAGTATGGCCTCTGCATTTCCTACCTGAAGACGAAGGCAGGGGCGCAGCCGACCACCTGTGAGGTATGGGAAGGGACCATCCTGGTGGTGGTGGGGAGGATGGAGGGGAAGGAACAACCTCTGTGGTGGTGGGGAGAATGGATGTAAATGGAAGCGTCAGCATCTGCAAACTCAGACATGTGTAAGTACCTATCTTTTATACCACAAGTATTAGAACGTGATTGGATAGATGAGAAGGTAATGAGTGACGTAACAATTGAGTCTTCCCGGCAGAACTTATTCTAGAGCTTCATTTCCCTGAAGGAGTAAACGGAGACGTTACGTCCGCATGCCCACTTCCGCTGTACCGCTGAAACGGCCGGGGCGCACAGTCTCTCTAGATTGCACTCGTGGCTTCTTTTATACCCACTCGCTGGGGCGAAGTTCACAATGCAAATTCCGCAGAGCCATGGTATTTCATACCATTGGCTCGTTTTCTAATAATCGAAGATGATAGAGCTCTCTAGCGAAACCCCCATTTCGTCAGTCACTGACATAACGTCTCCATTCCCTACTTCAGGGAACGAGGGTTACATAAGTAACTGAGACATTTGTGCTATTGCTGTGGCTCACTGATAACATGTCTGCATCATTCGGTGCTTGTGTTTTTTGTGGATCTTGGCCTTTGTAAACAACTCCAGCTTGTTGATGAAGAGGATTTGTTTGTGTTTTGACATGGTTATATATTTACTTAGTATAGATAGTATTGATCTATCACTAATGTGTCCTCTTCACTCCCAGAGCTGCATAAACCGCTTATATGACACAACAAAGAGTCTTAGCGGCAAAGAACTTTATACTAAGAACAAATTTTATCATGGACCTTCTGCCAGACAAATGAATTAGAGACAAAATGAGGCTAAATGCCATCATTAATCGGTGCCATCTTTTTATATTAGTGGATCCATATATATATATATATATATATGTGTGTGATGCGATCTGGGAAAACCCACCACATGGTGAAATTTGACATATTACAGGTTTTGATATCATATTAAAGCTTGGTTCAAGCCCTTTCCAAATCTGTCTTTATTTCTTTTATAGCTTGTCTGTAACAAAAGTTATGGTTATCTGAATTCGGCTGATCGCTGTGATTTTCAGAAGTGGAATTTTAAGAAAAACGGGTTTAATTAACTGTCACGTCCTGCTAGCGGGATGACGGGCGCCCTATTTTTATTGCCTTTTTTTCATATCACATATTTTAGTAATCATCATAGATTAGGTGTCATTTGAAAGCTTACAAACTCAAAATTCATCCTGTGAAAACCGTTTTGAAATTGGACAATTGAGAGGCGAGCAAGGTCTTTTAAACGAGCAGATTCAGACTTTGTTCTCTTGTGCTGAGACCTGTATCTCTGCATCAGAACATCGTATAGTGATGGGGGTTGGCTCTTTTGACTCATGCTAGCAAACAGGAGTTCCAACATGCTACACATGCTAGCTGTGAATAGCTACATGCTAATAGCGATTACGTATGTGCTAAATCATGCCAAGAAAATGCTAAGAACTCCAATAGTGACCATCTGTGACAACTACTAACCACGTAGTAACACATTAGCAACCACCCAGAACACCCTAGCAACCACCTAGCAATATCATAGCAACCACCCAGAATACCCTAGTAACATCATAGCAACCACCAAAAAAATATCCTAGCATCTGCCTAGCAACCCCCCAGAACACACTAGCAACCACCTCTCATCACCCCTAGCAACCACCAGAATACCCAAGCAACTGCCTAGCAATGACCTAGCAACCACAGAATACCCTAGCAACCGCATAGCAATGCCCTAGCAACCACCAATAATACCATAGTAACTACCTGTCAACACCATAGCAACCACCCATAATACCCTAGCAACCTCCTAGCAACCACCTGAACACATCAATTACCCATATCTCAGCACCAGAACATTGTACAACCATGTTTGTTGGCTCGTATGCAATCATATACCACACCCTAGCAACCGAGTGGCGAGTTTTGCCACTGCAAGCACCCACTCACATTTTCTTCTGGAAATGTACATTCTATGGCCATCTTGAAAAGGGTCACCATCTTGAATTTTTTAGTGGCACACACCTTTTTCCTTGATAATGTTCCTTGAAGAATATTTGTACCAAATTTCATGATAGCATCACCATTTGAAAAAAAAGATTTTAGGATTCAAGAAAAATGGTGGCCATCTTGATTTTTTGAGGGACAAGCACTCTTTTCCCAAAAAACATTCTGAAGAGAGTATTTTCACAAAATGCTATGCCTACCTCACTGTTTGAACGATTGACATTGCCATGTTAAATTTTTGGGTGGCCAACGCCTTTTTCACAAAAAATGAACCTTGGAGAGTATGTGTGCCAAATTTCATGCTTCTATACCAATTTAAACGATTCTCTTGAAATATGCCATTAATCCGCTGCACTATATATATATATATATATATATATATATATATATATATATATTATATATATATATATATAATAATGATATATATTAACTATGAATTTATTACTAAATTATTACTAATTATTACTATTAATAATGTATTAGTACATTATACTATTCAATAGTATAATCATATTTAATTAATATGTTTTTATTATTAATTAAACAATATTTTATTATACAATAAAATACTTTGAATGTCTGTGTTGTAATTGACAATAGATTTTTATCAAATTAATTTTATGAAATACTCATGAAGTGGAAATTCAGTCAAAAATATTTGTATTATTTTTGCTGTTTAATAATCATAAACTCTAGTCCATATTTGAATTTGATTAACTGTACAGTCCTACTTTGGATTTATTTATCCACAATGTCTAATTCTGTGACACCTCACTATATAGTACATTCCACTTCAATTAATGAATTCTGCCACATTTTCAGCATCACTGGAATCATAGGGCCTCCATTTAACATCCTCTAACACCAGAGTAATAATGCTACTGGCATGTTAACATATTATGTAACTTACATGTCACTGTGCACAATCTTCACACTGCCTTTGTCACTGCCTGACTAATGCTTCATGTCAAAGGTGAAGGAGAAATGCATCATGCCCTTAGGTTCTTCTGAGCCTTGAGGTGAAGACCACCTGTCTTAATGAGTACAACTGTCTCTGACATCCATCATCGACACTGACAGAAAAGCATTTCCCAGGCGTGATGTTCATCTTGTGAGTGAAGTATAGTGGCCTGTAAGGGACAGCAGACTTCATCATGGACCTGTGTGGTTACCACTAAAGTGCTGAGGGACTGTACTCTCACCCCTGAAAGTGTCTAAATGTATGATGGAGTGAACTGAAGATGCCTAAAGTTCAAAACTGAAAGTTATTTTGATAGTCTTTGCTGGTCTTAAGGATTGGCTAGAGGTTAAAGGACTGGATATATCCACTTTCTGTAGTGTGTTGTATGTTGATCTGTGTCTCTGTCAACAATAATTTCGTTTTACCTTCCACACTGCCTATTAATTCAGACCAGTGGGTCTCAACCAGGACCCACTAGAGGTTTCGGCAAACTTCCAAAGGGGTTGCGAAATGACTTGATTTGTTTAAGTGTTAGTTGATCTCTAAAGCACGATGGGCACTGCCATGTTAATAAGGCGTAAATTCATCCACTTCTAAATTAAAGTAAGTGGCCGCTGAACTAGGAGAAGAATGGAGTAAATTTTATAGTTACCTGCACAATGCGTATCTGATATGAATAAAACATGTCGTCAAAGTACCGTATAATTAAAAGTATTTTTTTTTGTAACACAATACACATTACTTTTAAAAGTAACTTTCCCCAGCACTGTCAACCATTTGCTTTCATTTATTCATGGTAGCAGATGTACTGAAGCTACCTGGATGAGGAAGTGATGAGGAAGCTACCTGGAAACAGTAAAAAGTACCTAAAATATTGTATAATTCATAATTTTGCATCCAAGCAGTATTTTTCCATTACAAAACCATTGAGGATATCAATTAGGTTTCAGCATTACAATTAAAGAGTGTCAATAGATCTTTCTTTCTCTTTCTCTTTCTCTTTCTTTCTTTCTTTCTTTTTCTTTCTTTCTTTCTTTCTTTCTTTCTTTCTTTCTTTCTTTCTTTCTTTCTTTCTTTCTTTCTTTCTTTCTTTCTTTCTTTCTTTCTTTCTTTGTATGTGTATGTATGTATGTATGTATAGCTTTTGTTATGTTTATCATTTATACTAAATATATAATTACATAAACAAATTACATGAACAGCAGGATTTTATTAAATATTTGTTAAAAAAAATAATAAAATGAATCAGTTAGTCTTGATATACTAATTCTTTGAAAAAGTAGCTTGTAACTGGAGATATATATATAATAAAAAGAGCTTAGCGCCTAGCTACAGCCAGGTTATTGGAAATGTAGCTATTTTTAGTGTCACTATACTAGTTAGATAAACCCCAACTCTAGTTCTAATTTACTGTTTACTGCAGCATTTTCTCTCTAGGCTCGGTCCTTATAGATCAGCATAGATCTGGCTGCTAGCAACAACCCTAGTTAATAATGCTGTACTCTATATGCAGAAATTGGAGAATCTGGCCTGTTGTCTGCCAGCTCTTACAGAGAGTTGGGTGTTAGTAAGAGCACAGTGTATTTGTCAGATGGCATGGGCACGTGGGCTTTTCTGCCCTGCGGATAGCGACCTGGAAGACCCCGATGGATCTGATTGCCATGGTTTTGGAGGACAGATGGCTTGTGTTGAGGTGATTGTGTGTGTGTGTGTGTGTGTGTGTGTGTGTGTGTGTGTGTGTGTGTGTGTGTGTGTGTGTGTGTGTGTGTGTGTGTGTGTGTGTGTGTGTATGTGTGTGTGCACTGACAACAGGGGGATTTAATTCTCTCTGACCCTGATCTCGGTTAAGCAGTCTCCACATTTTCCCCTGTCCGAGGTTGTTGGAATCCTGGGGATGACAATGTGTTCTTTTCTACTGTGATATATGTGTTTTTCTCCTCTGTTCAATCCCAGAGTATTTATGGAGGCTGTTGTCCCTCTGTTCTTCTTTGCAGCTTCTGGTCAAGGGCAAATTCACATTTTATTAGACATTAAAACGAAGAAAAAAAAATCCCTCACATGTGTTTTGGGAAATCAGCTTTCACTGCAGAGTTTCATCTGTAGCTCTCTTGACTCAGAGATACTGATGAAATCCGAGTATAAAGTTTTGATCAGAATTCACATTCATGCTTTGGGACAACATGCAGAGCAGGCCGTGTTTTATTTATGTGCAGGACGAGGAATCAGACTCGTGTCTGGATTTCTGACCGATTCTATGACAAGCGATGAGGGGAAGTATTTTTAGCTGGCTAATAGAGAATCTTCAAGAGAGAAATATAGATGAAGCTCAAACATGCACTACATCCCCCTATCCTTTCCATCAGTGTCACATGTCTATTCTTCAGCTGGGCTGTCACTGTTCGACTGTAAAAACACTGGTGCCCTTCACCTGAGTGACCTGTCATTTTGAATACCCTCCACCCCCCAGACACAGCCTTGATTCCTGTGTGACAGTTTAACGATACATCAGAGCAGGAAAGACCTTCATGAGCAGAGAGTGTCTGGACTCCATCACCCAAGGGCCCTTCATCAGTCTCCCACTCACTGTTGATCCTTGTTCACTCAAACTGAGTAGACTGGACACCTGTCTTAGTATGAAGTATGAGACAGACTGAAAGCAGACTAAAGATGATAGGTAAGGGCCTATGGGTAAGTATATGCTGTCTAACAGAAGACAAAAAAGAGCGAAGACAATGAGAGAAATAGCAGGGCTCGACAATAAGGACTGCCCGATCGGGCCAGCGCTGCATCGCCACAAACGTTTATCATTTGCATGTGTTTTTAAGCCTTGCCAATTTAAATATTCAAGCGCAAGAAGGTGGGAAAGATAATTCAAATTCAGTACTCGCTGTGTGATATGTTATGTGTGAGTAACACACATCCAAAGCGCATGCCCAGAAATCAGCATCTAGGACAGCACGCGAATACTGCAATTAAATCTCTTTGTATGTCTTCTTCACATCTTAAGCAGACATATGTAAATTATCAAAATTACATCAAATTGCCCGTAGCCTCGTAAACATAGTCTGTTATGTCTAGAGTGAACATAAATTATTTACTTAGTAAAACGCATGTGTAACAGTGTATTGGATTTGTGCAGCTCTTAAATTGACAGGCGTGATTGACCTAATAAACGAGCTGCTGTCTGTTTTTAATGTTAATCAAACAACAAGAGAAAGAAAAAAATCACTCACTGCACTTGACTGAACAACTTTTGTAACTTTAAGGATTCATGTATATTTAATTACAGTGAAGATTAAGCAATTCTATTTTTCATTTGATTGCTCAATTTCTCTACCTGAAAACTACTGATAGACCTACCTGAAAAATATGAAAAGCACCGTTTCATATGTTTGTTTGTATTTATTTGTGCTACTGCTCAATTTAATTATTTGTTCTTTTTTATCACTGACAGTTTACTTGTTTTTAACAATATGTGAAATTTGTTTGAGTAAGGCTAGTAGTTTTTGGTGTCATCATAACCTTATTTATTAAGGTTATGGGTAAAAAACCCCGAAAACAATAACTAAGCCTTTTTTATTTTATTTATTTAAGTTTGGCAGGGAAAGTAAACATTTTAACCGGGCCAGTAGAAAAAAAATCCTTACCGTTGAGCCCTTAGAATAGGACAGGAAAGTTTTAAAATAAAACTTTAGCCCAAAATTAAAATTTCATCCAGGTCATTCCGTTCCGAATCCTTATCAATTTCTTTCTCCTGGATAATCAATTGTTTTTGGCCATACACTGAATTGAATTGAATTGTTTATTGATCCAACAATCAGCTATCTCATATACATATGAGTGCTGTTCTTCCTGTGGTCAAAAAAATCACTATTACATATCAAGTTTTTACACAATAAGCATGCATTCATACAACATACAACCATAAACAAAGACATTTAGTAGAAGATGAACTGAAAATATTCATTACTTTAAGTTGGTTAAATTTTAAATCAAACTCATGAACCAATACCCATGTATACTTATACTTATAGGGTCAAAATCTTTCACTTATATTCACATAAGAAGTTCACATAAGAACTTGTGTAAATAAATACACTTTCAGTTTAATTTTAAAGACAATCTTACTAGCTTCATGGACCAAAAAACTAGGCAAAGAATTCCATGCTACCATGGCCCTATAGTGTAATGTTCTTTGTCCAGCTCCTGTTCTATAACCAGGCAAAAGAAATTTTCCTACTGATGACTGACGTGTAACATATTCGTGTCCATCGTGAGAAAACTTAAAATTATTAAATAAAATAACAGGAGTCCTTGTTGTTATAACGTTTCTTGCAAAACCAAGAAGAGAATAATATAGCCTACTTTTAACTGGTAACCAGTTTAACATATTCAACATATCACAAACTCTAGTTCTATATGAACAATTAAGCACTATACGGGCAGCTTTGTTTTGTGCCACCTGTAATCGATTCAGATTATATTCTGATGTATTGGACCATATAACTGTACAATAATCCAACTGAGAGAGAACCAAAACTTCCATTAATTGTTTAATCAAATGTCTTGGTAAAAATATTTTACAATATCTAATTGCAGCCATCGCTCTCCCCATTTTCTTCAACATTTCATCAATCTGATTTGTCCAGGATATATGGCTATCAATCACTACACCAAGTAACTTAACTTCTGTTACCTGTTCTATTTCTATATCATCTAATTTTAATTGCAATATTGGCTCTACTCTCCCTACCCTCTTAGAACATAATACAATACATTTTGTTTTTTCTATATTAAGTACCAATTTATTTACATTAACCCATCTCCTAATATTCGCTAACTCTTCATTCAAAGTCTCTCCAAGCTCTCTTGACGTAAACGCTGATGAATATATGGTAGAATCATCTGCGTACATAGCAATGGATGCATTGTTTAAAACTAAAGGTAAATCATTAGTAAATATTGAAAATAAAAGCGGCCCCAAACAACTCCCCTGTGGCACTCCACAACTCATAACCCTCATTTCTGAGAAACCTCCATTGAAATATACACAATATTTTCTATTAGTAAGATAACTATTGATCCATGCTACAGAATCCCTGTCAAAACCATAGCAGTGCAATTTCTTAGTTAACAATTTATGGTCAAGAATATCAAAAGCAGCACTGAAATCTAGTAAAACAGAGCCCACTATCTTTCCTGCATCGATTTCTTTCAGCCATTCATCAGTCATTTGTGTTAACGCCGTAGCTGTAGAATATCCCTTCCTATAGGCATGTTGATGAGCTGTGTTCAAGTCATTTGTACAAAAATAGTTTTGAATTTGCGCATATACTATTCTTTCCATAATTTTACTTAGGGTAGGTAATATACTTATCGGCCTACTATTCTTCCCTGAAAAATTCTCTTTGTGATTTTTAGGCAGTGGGATAATTTTTGCAATCTTCCACTGAGCTGGACAGACTGATTTCTCCAAACTTAAATTAATAATATGAGAGATAGGTAGGGCCAAGACATCCGCTACAGGTTTAAGCAATCTTACATCCAAATTATCAATACCTGCTGGTTTATCCTTGCTTGATCTTATTAATTTTTCTACTGTAGACATAGTGACTTTTTCAAAATGAAAACTACAAGATTTATTTGTCATCAGCTTTTTAGTTATAAGTTTAGATGAGTGGTCTACATTGTTATCATTTGTCTTCATACCATTATTTAATTTCTGAATTTTGTTACTAAAATAACCACTCAGATAATTAGCAATTTCACTTGGTTTAGTAATGAATTTGCCCTCGGCCTCTAAAAAAGAAGGTATCGATCTACCACTTTTACCCATAAGCTGATTAAGAACATTCCAAATTCTCTTACTGTCAATATTATTACTACTGATTTTATTATAATAATACTTTTTCTTTTTGACTTTATTCAACATTGTAACAAAGTTTCTTAATTTACGGTATTCACCCCATTCCCTTTCACTACCTGATTTTACAGCATCTGCCTTAGCTCTATCTCTCTCAATCATATATATTTTTAGTTCCTGATCTAACCAAGGAGACACAAGATTCCGTACATTAAACTTCCTAATTGGTGCAAATTTATTCACAATGGGGAGTAATACATTGTCAAACTCACCCAGAGCAAGATCCGGATCTTCTTTTCGTAGAACTTCAGACCAGTCCACCCCTCTCACTTCATTACAATAATTGCTTTCATTAAAGTTTTTAAAAACTCTCTTGAAAACAATTTTCTGACCCCTTTTTGGTATTTTTGTTTTTCTTCCAATAACAATAAGGTTGTGGTCACTACAGCCTACTGGAATGGAAGCTACACTGGAACACAGCTCAGAAACATTTGTAAATATCAGATCAATACAAGTTGCAGATATAACTCCATCCCCTCTTCTACATATTCTAGTAGGCTTCTTGACTACTTGTGATAAATTACATGTATTCGCTAGAGAAAGTAATCTCGCCTTAAGTGGACAGTCTCTCACACTCCAATCTATATTAAAGTCTCCTAAAAAAAACACCTCATAATTTGTATCACATACTTTGTCCAGCACTTTACATATATTATCCAAGTACAATGTGGTAGCACTTGGGGGTCTATAGCAACATCCCATCAATATTGATTTTATATAAGGAAGTTGTATTTCCAGCCACAACACTTCAACCTCTTTGCATCCTAGATCATTTCTAATTTTAACTGGTATATGGTCTTGACAATAAACGGCTACTCCACCTCCCTTAATTGCACCCCTATCCAATCTAAACAAATTATAACCTTCTATTTTCAATACATCACTATTTATTGCTGAATTTAGATGTGTTTCTGATATTGCAAGCATATGTAATTTATATTCAGTCAAAATCTCAGTAACATCAACAACTTTATTACGTAAACTACAAATATTCAAATGACCCAACCTCAATCCCTTTTGTGGTAAAATGGGACCATACATCCTACTTCAGTAGGCTAAACAGTTAACCAACATAACATTGCATCAAAATAAAGCCATCTTCTACACAAAATCTCATCAACACACACAAAACACTCCCCCCTAACCCTTTCTTTCCAACCCACCATGCATCCATTCAGCCACACCACATTCACACAAACACAACACACACACACACACACACACACAAACACAACCAACATAATATCCCGGTAAGTGTAATATGCTTGACACCATCTCCAACTAATCAAAGTCCCATGTTTCTGTGTGACTTTATGAAACTATTGTAACTATTGTAAAAAGTCAGTGGGGCCCAAATCAAACAATAATGAACACCACTGACTTTTAATGTATTTCTATTGGAGGCTAGCTAGGAAAAGCTGCCGTCTTCAGCGTCCTACTAGCATGCCCGCTTCACATGCCTGCGGGCTGATGCGGTTTGAATCCAGTTCAGAGTACCAGTTATATCGCTGCCGTGACCCAGGTGGGAGTGGGCTTTATGGAGTTGAGTGTAAACGGAGGCCAGCTAGAAAGAGTTGTGCAGCTAAATCTCACTCCCCTGGTCTCAAAAGACATACTAACAACTGATTATAGAGGCTGTCCTCTTTAGCATCCTTGATAGTGTGCCCTCATCCCATGTAAGTTGATGGTGATATGAATCCCGCTCATGGTGTAAGTAGGACCAGTTACATTGGTTTCGTGACCCAGACAGAAGTGCAGTTTAGGGAGGTGAGTGTAACAGGCCAACTGAGCTGTAATGGCGAACCTCACTTCCCTGGCCTCAAGAGATGCATCATAGGGACTGATGCTAAAAGCCTGTGGTCTTTAGCATCCTTGTTAGCTTGCCCCTTTCCCATTCTGGATGATGGTGATGTGAATTCCCCTCAGAATACTGTAAGTGTAGGGGGGTACACTGGGTTCAAATTCAGAGTTTGAAGCTCTCCCCTCGGACACCACGCAAAAATTGCATAATCTTTACTGAGAGTTTACTCTTTACTTTACTTTATCTGATTATTGGTAAGTATGTGTGTGTGTGTGTGTGTGTGTGTGTGTGTGTGTGTGTGTGTGTGTGTGTGTGTGTGTGTGTGTGTGTGTGTGTGTGTGTGTGTGTGTGGGAATGAATGAACGAATGAATGAATGAACGCACAGATACGCACTGTTACAGACGAAATAAAAGACAACATTTCGTTTACTCGTTTTGGATAAAGTTTTTACTTTAAAATAGACATCAAATAAGCTTTTGTTAGGAGTTTCTGCTCATATGTTAAATATATAGTATGTTTTGTCAATAAACTAATCAACTAAGATGTTATAGTGTTTGTCCCAATGCAAGCTATATCAAAATAATGAATAAGTACTGTAACAATAAATACATTTATTGATAAGCCCAGCAAGCAATAAAGTACTTTGGCGTAGGCCCCGTCCATAGCTCGCAATCCGAGGGTCCGGGCTCTGCATTTTCTGCCTGAAGACGAAGGCAGGGGCACAGCCGACCCCCTGGGAGGTATAGGAAGGGACCATCCTGGTGGTGGTGGGGAGGATGGAGGGGAAGGAACTGTCTTGGTGGTGGTGGGGAGAATGGAGGTGAATGAAAGCGTCAGCATCTGCAAACTCAAACACGTGTAAGTACCGGTCTTTTATACCGCAAGTATTAGACGCGATTGGATAGATGAGAAGGTAATAAGTGACGTAGCAATTGAGTCTTCCTGGCAGAACTTAGCACTAAAGCTTCCATTGACAGAAATAATTTTTTCCAATATGTTTCAATTGATTTTTACCTAATATGAGCATTTTTACCTTTTTACCTGTTCTCAATTTCTCTATCCCCTCACCCCCTCATGTATCTGTTTCTTCTTCCTCTCACCTCGTCATGTCTTTGTTTACACATGGCACAATCCACCTTCAATATTATGAAACTATCCCTTTGTGTATACATTTTTGGTACATTTGCATCAGTTGAAACATCCCTTTCCTTGTAAGGAACATGCCAACTCTACAGTTTTGTAGTACACATCAGTGGAACATCTCTGCTCAGTGAACATGTTACATTGCACACACTGACACAAAATACAGTAGGTAGCCAACCAGAATGCCTATTGCCGCCGCGGCGTCTACCGCGGTGAATTCACCGCGGCAAAAAAAAACCAGTCGCATTTCTAAGTCATTCGCGAAATGACCGCCAGGTGGCGCAAAGGGACATTTAGCGAAAGCAAAACGTATGTAAAAGTAGCCTACATTTTAAATAGAATATAGCAAACTTTTAGAGCAGAACATTTTATGAATCAAAATTTAAAGGAGGCCTATCTCGCAGTCAGTGAAAATAAATTGGGTGCAATCAATGATGCTAAACTATTGAGGAATGAGAAGATTGAAGAGTGCATCTGTCGTTTGTGGGCACACTGACGCGTGAACAACCGAGCTTGTGGTCGAGTGGTAGAGCTGAAGGTTTAAACAGTACAAAGACACGGGTTCGAAACCCGAATAAATATGTTTTTTTATATAATTACCATGCATTTCCATTTTACACTAAGGAACAAATCTCATCCAACAGATTGACTGAATTTACGTCTTCAAAAACAGTTCTGTTAAAAAATAAACAAACAAACAAAAAAAACTTCACGGACAGGACAGCAGACAGCAGGACTGGAATTCTTTCCATATGCAGAAATAATTTTAAAAAACATGGTTAAGCAAGGTGCGATTTGCCGGTGGGTGATTTCCCCCCTCCACAGTAGGCCTAGGCTATAGCGAATAGGCCTACCCTAAATAGACCTTATCAAATATAGTATATATATTTTTTAAATATAGCCTAAAACACGCACGTTTAAACAACAAACAATACAATCTGAACCAGCGCTTCTGCTCCTGTATTGAGAGATAACATGCAGCGCATTTCAGTTACGATCCTGGTTCCAATTGTATTAATACATTCACGGCTTTTTAAAATGTCACAAAGCGTTTTGATGTGGTTTTGAACGAAATATTGAAGTTTATAATTAAGTATTTTGACACACCACGCTAGTGCGTATTCTAAAATGGGGTTTTCTTCTGCCATTGAATTAGAGTTCGACAAACGCCGCATTCACTTGAATTTCTTTTTCTGCTAAAATAACAGGCTATAGCCTACTTCGTTATTTTTGGTCATACAGATAGGATATCATATTTTAAAACTGTAAAAGGTCTATTTTATTCATGTAAAGTAGGCTACACTCACAATAGGCTAACAACAAAACATTCTCACTCATTTGAGCGAACACACACTGTATAAACGTTTGGGCTTTTCTCAGTGAGCTTCGACATGGCCGAGTGGTAGAGCTGACGGTTCATCAATCGGAAGACCTGCGTTCAAATCCCGAACAAACATGGACTTATGTAAAAATATATATATTTTTAAGCTATTAATGCAGATTTGTTTAGTTCTAAAACTCTGTTACACCATATATTTTTTTGCTTATATTTATAAAATAATATTACCATGCATTTCCATTTTACACTAAGGAACAAATAGGCTATCCAACAGAACGACTTTAGATCTGTAGCTAATAATACCAATTGTTCAAAAGCAGTTTTGTATAAAAAAAAGATATATAGGCCTATATATATCTATATTTGTTGTATTCCCTATAGCCTACATAGAGTTTTTAAAAACATGGTTTTAAGCAAAGTTTTCGACAAACGAGGCAGCGCGTTCATTTGATTTATTTTTCTCATAACAGCTAAAATAACTTAATAGGCTATACGTGATTTTTTTTTGGTCATACAGATAAGAGTAGAGTAGCCTACATCGTTCAAAACTGTAAACTTTTTTTTAGGCTAATGACAAAAGTTTATCTGTCGTCTCTCTCGGTCTCCGGGAACTGCGCGTCACAAAAATAAACCGAAAGCCACTTGCCTCAGCTCAGACACGATAGGAAATCGGATATGTCTAAAGCCTTTAAATGTCTAAATATTTAGGTTAATAAATGTTATCTGATTATGTAATCCATATGAAAACAAGAGCTACAGAGAATCTGCTCAAATATGTTTATGTGATTGTGAGCGCCTCGCAATGAGAAAATGACAAGGTGAAAATCTCGTTTAATTAAAATCGCCCTGAATTAAAATGTAAAAACAGATCAAATCATTTATTCGTCGAAGTGTTGCTATATTGTTTCATTTAAAGTTCATAATTATTATCTAAATGTTATTTAGTTTATCAGCAGTAGGCTACCACGAAGCACCGATATTTATTTGAATAATAATAATTTAAAAAATAACTAATTCACATTTTACATGCCTGGACCGAAAGATCCCTGTAGAATTTAATATTGAGTTGAGCATTTTGTTCATGACAACAAAATGAACATGCGTTTGAAGATTATATTTAGTTTTGCTTGGAAAAAGCTGGCCCAAACCAGTTTTATTTCTTAAATTATTTAAATAATGAAATATTTAGTAATAAACTTTTATGACAGAAATACCACAACATGTAGCTTAAATCATTTAATTCTTTCATTATCAACACTTTTATAGCCTAATGCTAGAGCGATTTAAGTGTGAATTGCGACTTCTCCTTATTTTAAGTCAGACTCAGACTCAGAGAGCCTGTGGGGGGTTTGGAGGGACAGACAATAGGTGTTAATGTTCCTCATTCATATGGAGAGTGTCGGATAGCCAGCCCGATGGCAAAGGCAAAATTATTTTAAGGATAGGCTACATCTCTCGATGTGTCCCCATATTTGATTAAATTATAAATATTGTAGTTTATTTATTGTAGCCTATTTAAAGTGTTTTCACACACAAATTTAAATTGAAGTGTTCAATCCAGTTGTTTCAACTGGTTCTGTAGAGTTTAAGAATGTTTGAGCAAGGGAGACTAAATAAACTTACTGAGATCCAGCGCGAGAGAGGCAAAACTCATGTTTTTAATTTATGTTGCTGTGGACTATTTTCGATTTGTACCGTTTCGTTTAATTTAGCTGCAATTTCTTTGGCAAAACAAATTTAAAATGTAGCAAGAATAAGATTGTGTGTTTCTTTTTTGCATGGAAATAAAGTCTAAATGCAAGTTAGGTTGCCACCGGTCCCGGTTTTACCGGGATTGTCCTTCTTTTTAATAACCTGTCCCGGGAAATTGAAGCATCCCGGGACAATGAATGTCCCGGTTTTCGAAAGGCTACGTGATTATGCAAGTTCAAACCATAGACAGGTTCAAACTGTGTAGCGCGCGGCCGCTTGCACGGCAGAGAGAGGGAGAGACAGAACACCGGCTAGATCCCCCCCTAACTACAGATGGTAGTTGCCGCTCAAAGTGTGGGGCGCGCCCCTCTGAGAAATAGAGAAGTGACAGGTTGGGCGCGCCAACGGGAGGAACTTTTCCTTTTTATGCCTTTATATCTTTATTCGTTCATGGCGAGTCTACATCGCATCTTCATCTTTGCAGCGACGCAGAAAACACCAGTTTATTAATAAACAATGAAATGTCTCCTATTTTTTACACATTCACCATTGCCGGCTCGTGCGCTTGAGTGCAGCTTTATAACACTCACTCGTTACCCTGTATAGCCTATTTAAGTTATTAAATCAATATAAAGGGGTGATTTGTCCACTGATGGCTTAAATAAACAACTAGGCTACTAGTTGACTAGAAAAAAACTAGTCGGAGACAGCATGAGCGCGCGACCCTGAGCGGAATGAGCGAGCCGAGGAATATCCAGAAATGCTCTGATCGGAACAAAGGAATTTTGACATAATTAATCATTAGTTTATATCTCATGCACTGCCCATAATTTTAATCCCATATCAAACACATTAGCCTATGTTATGTCTATTTTAATTTTTTAATTTTTTTGTCTTGCCAAATGGATTTCTCTTCTTTTCTTTTTTTAACATTTTGACACAGCAGCACTTTAATTTTCTCTATTTTTGTTTTTGTTTGTTTAGTTTGTATTTAGATACTAGCCTGTTACTTCAATAAATTGGAACATTTTAAGCTTGTTGCGTATTTCATTAGCATTGTGTTGGGGCGATGGGGGCAGTGGGGCTTGAAAATTATGAGTCTATCCATCGGGTGCAGAAAAAAGATTGCATGTGTGTGCTAGTGTGCGTGTGTTTATGAAGCGAATGTAAGAAGCCCCCCTAACAACCCCCCAGCTCTAATGTAGCAATGTTGTAATATGCCATTGATTATTAAACAAAACGCTTGACTTTAAATAAATAAACAGTTAATAAACTCGCAAATAAAGAGTCACCTATTTAAGCATCAAGAACGGTTAAAGATTAATGCTGTCGGCCAACATGGTGTTATATTGGGATTCGATCTCGGGTCTCTTGGATCTCCGTGTCGTTGCGTTAACCACAGAGCTACCGCCTGAACGCTGTTACGTCAACGTCTTATACTCTTCCAAAGCCTTGATGTAGTCTAATATGTTTCTATTGCAATGTTTTATATGGAAATGTTTTCATTATTTATTCAATTTAATTTAAGTATTGTGATGAATTATTTAACTACATTTCACTTAAATTCATCTGCTACCAGCTTTCAATCGCTCTGAATGAGCCGCGACGCAGCGGCAGATTACGCAATAGAGAGAATAAACGGACACTTTTCAAAGTCTGTGATTGTAGCGCCTCTTAGCGGTTAAAGGCAACAAATACACCCCGAATTTCACCGCCGCGGCAAAGCGGCGGCGTTGAAAGTATTATTCTGGTTGGTAACCTACTGTACATTATGAAATTATGATGAAAATGAATAAAGAAAAATAATACTAAACCATAACTTAAACAGTAAATTTTAGTCTTCAAGTATCAACAAAATTCATTTTTGCAATATTGAATATTGATATTTAAAATGATTTAAAACAAGAAAAGATACTTTAAATGTGAAATTGAAACCGCCAGTAGGTGGCAGCAAGTCACTGTTAATAAGCAAATCAATGAGATTCAACCGATTCATTCAAACGGCTGATTCATTCAAGGAAATACGCATTTGACTATCTTAATCTATCTTAGTCAACTGATTTGTTCAAAAAGCTGATTCACTCAGTAAGGACATACCGTCGTGTGTGGCTTTGTTTTGAACTATTTTCGTTGGCGAAATAGAGCAAAAACAGGCAATATGGTGTTTAAAATGTAAGTCACTTAATTTTAACTTATTGTTTAAATTTGTATAAAACCAATATCACATTTATTACCATGCTGATATTTGAAGAAAAACTGCACTCTTTTAATATTTATTACTAAATTATAAAAAAGACTAAGGGTGCTTTCACACTGGCAGTTTAGTTCGGAACTGGGCATGGTTTGCATGAAAAATCGTTAATGTGAACGCTGTCATGCGGAGCCGGGTGCACGTTACGCAATAACGTAAGATGCACGCCAACGCACCAGGGTTCGATAGAATCAAGTGGAGTGTGAAACCATATGGGGTTAGATTTCAATCACAATTCTGCGTGCGCAAGATCACATTTTGTGCGTGCAAAAGGGCATTTCGCACGCGCTTGAACTGAGTTTTGCGCAGAAATGTTCGTCTCGCAGATAAGAAAATATTTTGAACGAATGAAAATCAATTTTGCATTTAAATTAAGTATTTGGATGTGCGCAGACGTTCTCTTTCACTTTCTTGCTCCTCATACCAGCCCTGAGCGCTCTCTAAGCGCATACGGCTCGCTTGCTCAACACAATCCAGCATTACAATATGCCATAATTCCAGCCAATCAAAGGTGAGGCTTCTAAATTCTGATTGGCTGGCTTGACAACCAATCACAAGATTCTCTGCATCACCGAATGTGGAAGAGGAAAAAAACATGGTGGAAGATGTTTATGTTTATGTATATGTTTGATTTGTTTAATGACTTGAACACTTCAATTTCAAATGTCTAATCAAGTCATATTATTACTGTACATAATATCCCCGTGTTTCCTACACCTCAAGTGGTAGTTCTAACTTCTTTTTGAACTGCAAGTTATAATTAACATTGAATATGAATCTCAAATGTTACACGTTTTCAGAAATGAAGATGGACAGACTTTTCCCTTTTTACTGAGATAAGTGTTTAAAACCGGTACATCACTCGCATCAGAATAAAAAAATAAAAAACATCATATAAACGTGGAAATGCAATGTAATAACGTTAAAGTAATAAATTACTTATCCTTGGAATTATTTAAACAAAGCCATTCACAGCAGAGATGTTCTGAAAAAACCATACTAAAAAATATACTGTATTTTAAATATACTGTAAATATACTGTATGCTTGTTCCCTTCACAGCAAAATGTGAGTGGGACATGTGGGTAACAATGCAAACATGCAAATATAACTGTAAGTGAAAATCTATATCTAGATATATAAAAAAATATATATATATAATTACTCGCATAATTAGATTTAAAAAAAAAATTGTGAGGGGAACAAGCCTGCATCCCAATGTGCACACTATCCATCCTAAATAGTAGGCTATATAAGAATATACAGTATATTTTTTAGTATGGTTTTTACAGAACATCTCTGCTGGGAATGTTTTTGTTTAAATAATTCCAAGGATAAGTAAATTATTATTTTAACGTTATTACATTGCATTTCTACGTTTATATGATTTTATGTTTTTTTATTCTGATGCGAGTGATGTACCGGTTTTACACACTTATCTCACTAAAAGGGGAAAAGTCTGTCCATCTTCATTTCTGAAAACGTGTAACATTTGAGATTCATATTCAATGTTGATTATAACTTGCATTTCAGAAAGAGTAATAATACGACTTGATTAGACATTTGAACTTAAATTGAAAAATTGAAGTGTTCAAGTCATTAAACAAATCAAACATATACATAAACATAAACATCTTCCACCATGAATTTTTCCTCTTCCACATTCGGTGATGCAGGGAGTCTTGTGATTGGTTGTCAAGCCAGCCAATCAGAATTTAGCAGCCTTATCTCTGATTGGCTGGAATTATGGCATATTGTAACGCTGGGTTGTGTTGAGCAAGCGAGCCGTATGCGCTTAGAGAGCGCTCAGGGCTGGTATGAGAGGAGCAAGAAAGTGAAACTTTGCACATGTGAAAGAGAACGTCTGCACACATCCAAATACTTAATTTAAATGCAAAATTGATTTTCGTTTGCTCGAAATATTTTCTTATCTGCGAGACGAACATTTCTGCGCAAAACGTCTCAGGTTACTATTGTAACCATAGTTCCCTGAGAACAGGGAACGAGACGATGCGTCGAAAACGCTACGGGAACGCCTTCCGCGTGATTGCGTCTGAAGCATCTATGCCAACTAGTCCAATGGAAAAAGGGAATGAGCGTCACGGGCGGGTGACGTCATGACCAGGAAATGATAAAAGCACTTCCTCTGCGAAACGCCAGTTAGCTTCGAAATTGCCGAAGCAAGCCGATCGCAGGGATGCCAGAAGTATGGCAGAGGGACGCATCGTCTCGTTCCCTGTTCTCAGGGAACTATGGTTACAATAGTAACCTGAGACGTTCCCTTATCGAAAAGGGAACTTCGAGATGTGTCGAAAATGCTACGGGAACGAGAATATCCAATGCGCCATAATTTAAGTACCTGAGTGTCAGTCTGTTGAACTAAGCACTAAGCACCTGAGAACCTGGGGCCTTAGCATCCAGGTCTAAACTGTAAATCTGACGCATGCAAGCGGAAAGGAAGCCCGCCGCATCACAGACATCTTGAAGAGAAACTCCATACAGTAAGGCTTTAGAAGCCGCCATACTCCTAGTCGAGTGAGCTCGGACCACCAAAGGACAAGGCTGGTCCGAGTACTCGCATGCAAGTGAAATAGCCTCAAATATCCACTTACTGACCGTCTGTTTAGAAGCAGGAAGACCTTTCTTAGGTGATCCAAAGTAAATCAGTAATAGGTCGGACTTCCTCGTTGAGGATGTCTGAACATATAAGTGTCCAGTGGTACACTGGGCACAAGAGGTCAGCTTTTTCCTGGTCCGAAAACTTGGGAGAGGACAGAAACCTGCAGCACAATAGGCCTCGGAATAATGGTAGGCAACTTTATGCCTTGGCCACCCCCGGTGCACTCAGGCAGTTGGGGACCTAAAGGGCCTGAAGGTCTGACTCAAAGGGACGAATAGTTAGCAGAAATAGTCTTAAAAGAAAGGAATTCTCTGAGACCAAATCTAAGGGCTCAAAGAGAGCCCCAGATAGGCCTAAACTATAGTAAGGTCCCAAGCCGGAACCCTAGTGCAAGTTGCAGGCCTCAGCCTCAAGGTGCCACAAAGGAAACGAGTGATCAGGGGGTCTCGACCCAAAACGTCCCATCCACCAGGGCGTGGAAAGCTCTTTTTTTACAAAGGCCGCCACGTATACCTTAAGTGTGGAAGGAATAGGCCTGACACAAAGCGTTCTTGCAGAAACTCAAGTACTGTGTTTACTGAACAGTTAACCGGATTCCACTAACGCTGGTAACACCAAGACGTGAAAAAACTCTCAAAATAGTGAATATAGTTTCCTCGTAGCGGGAGCTCTGGAGCTAGAACGGTCTCAACAACCTCAGTTGAGAGACCACTCTAAATGAGTTGGGCCCCCTCAGAGGCCCACCCCCCAACGGAGGACCGTCTAGAAGATGGATCAGGTCCGAAAACCAGATCCGACTTGGCCAGCGTGGTGCTACTAGCAGTAGGCTTATTCCATACCGACGGACTCGCTCCAGAACTCCTAGGAGGGGCTGGGTGAGTAGATGAAACCCAAAGAGGACAGTGCGTCGTATTCTGAGACGCAAACAGATCCACTTCTGCTGGGCCATAAGCCTCCCAGATTTTCTCCACCGCCTCGGGGTGGAGTGTCTAGTCCCCTGGCCTCAGCTCCTGCCTCGACAGGATGTCTGCTCCTATATTCTGGTCTCCAGGAATATACACTGCCCTCAGAGAGAGTACCTTCCCCAGAGACCACAGGAGGATCTGGTGCGCCAGTTTTTTGCAAAGCGGACGCGACCGCAGACCCCCCTGACGGTTCAGATAAGAGACCACTGATGTGTTGTCTGTTCGAACGAGCACATGATGGCCCCTTAGGTCTGGAAGGAAATGTCTCAACGCATTGAAGACGGTCATCATCTCCAGGCATTTTATGTGCCACGAAAGATGATGGTTTTTCCACAGACCCTGAACCGAGCGGCCTTCCTTTACCGCTCCCCAGCCGGTGAGGGAAGCATCTGTCGAGATAATAGCTCGATGGCAAAGAGCTCCCAACACCGGACCCTGGGTTAAGAACCAGTGTTTACTACATATAACTAAGGCACGAAAGCATAGCCGCTTGCCTTGATATGCGAAGTGGGTTTCCCCTCGGGGAGAACCCTCTGGTCCTGAGCCAGCACTGTAAAGGTCTCATGTACAGCATGCCAAAAGGAATTCCGTTGGAAGCTGTTGCCAGTAGACCCAACAGTCTCTTGGACTGTTTTACAGTGCGTGACTGGCCTAGCCTCAGCTCTTTTGTGGCTGATAGGATAGCATCTAAACGAACGGGCGACAGAGTGGCCCGCATCGTCACTGAATCCCATACCACACCAAGGAAAGTGGTTCTCAATACTGGAGAAAGCACACTCTTCTTGGTATTGAGCATCAACCCCAACATCTGCATAAGAGTGAGAACGACACCTCGGTGCCGAACCGCCAACTGCTCCGATTCTGCAGAATCAGCCAGTCGTCGATGTAGTTCAGAATACGTATGCCCTGAAGCCCAAGGGGGCTAGAGCTGTATCCACGCATTTCGTGAACGTGCGGGGTGATAAAGCTAGACCGAAAGGAAGAACCCGATATTGGTATTCTTTGCCCCCGAAAGAAAACCCTAGGAACTTCCTGTGCTGAGGGAGGATGGAGATATGGAAGTAAGCGTCCTTCAGATCCATCGTGACAAACCAGTCCTCGGATCTGGTTTGAGTCACGATCTCTTTGAGCGTCAGCTATCATGAACTTTAGTTTCTGAACTGACCAAATTAACAGATGAAGATCTAAAAAGGGACGCAACCCTCCATCCTTCTTTGGAACAATGAAATAACGGCTGTAAAAACCCGACTCTCGGTCGGGTGAGTACACCTGTTCTATATCTTCCTTTGCTAACAAGGCCTTTACCTCTTTTTCCATTACCAGAGCCTGCTCGGGATGCACCACTGTGGGCAACACCCCGTTGTAACAAGGAGGACGAGAACCAAACTGGACTCTGTAACCTTCTCTACAATCTACAGGACCCAACGAGAAATATTCGGCAGAATCTTTCACGCTGCCAGAAAATTTACTAAGGGAACCAGCCTCTCGAGGCTGGTCTCTGGTGTTACTGAGAGAGCCAAATCTGGAGCCTGAAACATAATGGCAGGAACTACCTGACCTGACTGCTCTAAAGCCCCTGCTCAGAGGGCGCGAAACCAATGCTGTGCCGCAGCATAGCATCAACGACTCGCTGGAGACCGCTGCGCCCTGAAGCACCGGAGGTGGCAGGGTTAGCAGGAGGGTCTCGTAAGGACCCCGAAATGGAACGGGCACCGTGTAATGAGGTGTACACCACTCCACTTCGGTCGGGGCTGTCCTCACAGGCCTGACGCCTAAACATCAAGACCTTTTTTTTTTTTTTAAACCGAAGTTTTCTTCGCCTGAAGAACGGTCCTCAGATCCGGCTTAGGCTAAGATGACTTCGGTTGAGAGGGTTGCATCTGTCTCCAGTATTTACGTGGAGGAACACGAGGCGCAGCAGTCTCTTTCTTTGCACATAATATGATGAACTCGACGGCTGGGGCTGCTCACGGCGAGGGAGAAACTTTATTATATATATATATTTTCTCATTTTTATATAAATCTTATATATATATATATATATATATATATATATATATATATATATATATATATATATATATATATATATATATATATATATATTTTTTTTTTTTTCGCTATATCCAGATCCCCAGCAGATCAGCCTGATAAGCCTGGAGCAATACCATAGTTTTGTATAAACATTCTCCAGCTTGACCTGCTGCCGTATAAGTTTTACCCAAAAATCAAAGTAGTTTTGTTTAGTATTAGACTTAGTGGGCAAAGCAGAGGCTTTAAATGACGATGCTGGACCAGGTGAAAAATAGCATTTTCTTTTCTTATGTTTCTATTCCTGTTCAGCCTGGGGCAACATGTCATAACCGTAATATTTCAACCCTCTAACTTTGCTTTTTTTAATAAACATTAACATGAGAGCTGAAAAGTAGTAATAAATACGGTTTATTCCACAATTTAGATATTCAGTGTGTAAATCAGGGAAAAAAGGGAAGCCTCGTGGTGGAGATAATGTGATAGTAAGAAAACGCTCGTCTAGTTTGTTTTTAGGACGAGCGTCTTTTATTCTCAGCTGGCCATTAAATATTTAATTTACTAACAGCACAGGACAAAACCTCCACCAGCTCATCATATGCTGGAGAAATAGATGGCGAATCTAAATCAACAGTGTGTGTGCTTTCACTTTCTATACTCAAACATTTAACCTCCTCGGAGGAAGAGTATTTGAAGGAAAAAAGGGCTCTCTCTCCCCGGGCGAAAGAAACCGCAGAGCGTGCTTCCGACACCGGGGAGATAGGGCTGGATCTTCCGGGTAAGGAAGAAGAAAAGGCCCTCAGACCCGTCTCCCACCCCTCCAAAAAGATCCTTCTGCGATCCCCAGGAATGCATTCTCCGCGCTGCCTCGGCAAACGCGGGTCCTGATCCCTGAGAATCGCGAGTCTGCCACTATCATACAGAGTGACAGGCGAGAGCAGAGCATGCTATATTTGGTAGCATTTCACAGTCTCAAAGGCTGAGACCGCATGCTCTACTCCCAAACAAATGACACAAAGCTCGTGTGTGTCCCCGCCCGTTTAAATAAACGCGGGCAGGGAGGAACACACTGTTTGTACATTTGTTTCGCCATACCGATACCAACAATATTGTAACAGACAACAATAAATAGACAAGACAGTATGACACAGATCGCTTGCTGAGGCACAGAAGCTAACTGGCGTTTCGCAGCGGAAGTGCTTTTATCATTTCCTGGTCATGACGTCACCCGCCCGTGACGCTCATTCCCTTTTTCCATTGGACTAGTTGGCATAGATGCTTCAGACGCAATCACGCAGAAGGCGTTCCCGTAGCGTTTTCGACGCATCTCGAAGTTCCCTTTTCGATAAGGGAACTCAGTTCACGCGCGTGCAAAATGCCCTTTTGCATGCTCAAAATGTGATCTTGCGCGCGCAGAATTGTGATTGAAATCTAACCCCATAATACCAGACCAACGCTGCCCAGTGTGAAAGCACCCTAAATCACGCAGTGAATTCTAAATGCGCACCTGCACTAGTCTAATCTACAAGACCACAACACGTAGAGTATGCATGCACTCTTTGGGTGTGCGTAAGGGATAGGCTATACTCGATAATGTCAAATCGCACATCGTTAAAACAACAATTATGATATTAACCCTTAGGGGTCGTAAAACGCACCCCCACGTTTTGCTGGGTTTTTTCCTTATCAGTGCAAAAGAGAATCAAATTACTCTGTTGATTTTGATCTTAAATATAAGTGTTGTACATCATTAGATCCTGTTAAGTGTGTATTTTTTGTGGATACTCACAATAAAAACAGTGTTGTGCTTTTCGTCAAATAAAGAAAAATAAACATGATGCGCGTTTTGCCTTGTCTCTGTCAGTGAGGTCCGTTCTGAAACGCGTCCGAAAAAATAACTGTAACTCTGTCAATACTTGTCACAGAGATACGAGATATGTCTCTTTATGAAGCTGAAATTCTCTTCTTTTAAATGAAGTAATTTATTTAAAAAAAAATATATATTTACAGTTTATGTAATCCGTTTGAAACCAAGGAGAGTTACAGTTTTTTCGCTCTCCCTTCATTATCTGTAATTAGCTGAGACCGCCACACCCCCAGAGCTTTTCACATGGTAAATAGGCGATCTATGCATCACACACGGCACAACCCCGATCAATGCCAAACAACATGAAGATTCTTCATCAGAATACTGATAGTTCATCACGTTTTAGGGATGGAAGCACGCTACTCCTTCAAAGGATTATGGACAGCGGGGAATAATTCACCTTTTCCTCAGTGGAATTTGAAACTCAGACGACGAACGGTTGCATTTTGAAGAACGAATTGACTCCGCCGAGGATACAAGTTCAGAGTAAGTTGTTTAGTGTTATATAATTCCTTTTCTGATCATAGAGCTCAAATGCATTTTCAGACTATATTTTGCCTAGTTTTGACATAGTAAATATTACCTCACAACATTCGTGTAGGCCTATACGCTCGTCTAAACTTTTTGAATAACTGCTTAGGTTATAATAATTAAGTGAAATATATCGATCCGTAATTGTTTTTCGAGTTCTTCTGTGGTCTAGTGGTTAGATTGTTTCCCTAGTGTGTCAGAGGTTTATGGGTTCAAATCCGCCCTCGGTATAGGTTTTTTTTTCTCATCAAAACCGAATATGTTCATCAGTTGTTACAGTCTATATCAAACACACACGTATATAGGACACACGTTTGTGTGCACTTTATTTTGTGATTTCACCGGAATGAATATTGTCCGCAATGGCGATAGATTGAAGAGCGCGTCCTAAGAGCGAGTGAAGACTTGACACTGATAGCAGGACACGAGCGCTCAGCTTGAGTTCAAAAACAAAACATTTTAGCTCTAGATCTCTTATTTAAGAGCGGACTAAATAAATGCTCTACTAGTTAACTGGAGATGTTTTATTTGTATTAGGTACAGCCGTTCATTGAGTGTATCAGTAAATGCGTGCGGTCTATGGGCCATAAACAGATACTCGCGGTGACGCGGTCTACACATCAATAGAAGTTTTCTCTGTCCATCAACAGATACATTGTGCATCTATAATCATAATTGTCCATCAGTTAACCTGTTAACCTTCGCCAGAGCGAGGGCGCTCTGAGCGTTTTTTTTTTTTAAATCGTTCAAAGTTACTATTCAATTCAATGTTATTACCTTGACAAACTATACATCATTAAAAAGATATAAGACTGAAGGTTTAGTATTTTACCACTATTGTATTCTGAGAATCTTATAGTGACAGTTATGTCTTAATTTGTGTCTGGAGTTATGTAAGCAAAAAATGAGTCGATACCTTTGATATGAATTATGAGCGTCAGCCGCTCTCATTCAGAAAAAAAAACTCCAGTGAGATCGTCACGACAGAGCTTGACAAAACAACGTCCAGCAGGGCTTTTAGCTCAAAAGTGTACAGATTTGGAGCAATATTGATAGATTCTCATAGGTTTACATCAGATTTGCATAGACAGGAATCATATTTATTGAATATCTACCCAAATGCGTCGATTTAATCATTATGAGCGCTGGAGACTCTGATGTACTGTGTTTTCAATACATACTGGCAGCCTGAGGGCGCCCTGTGCACTTATGGACTCCATATATGGAACACGAAGAAGAATCATATCATGTGACATTTCAGGAAGTCCATCACGACGCTCACCAACACTAACAGAGATCGCTGTAACATGCAGATAAAGATGTTTTGAAGACAATAAACATGATTGCAATGATATTTGGTTTACCTGTGTTCTTCGAGCCATGTCAGGTATTTTCATAATAATAGATTATATTTATAATGTAATGCTAATCGATATAAGTTAGACTTTATCATCGTGAAGAATACTATAAAATACTATATTTTCTGTCCGATTTTTTTTTATCTGAAGCCAAATCAGAGCACAGAAGGTTATTTAAAACACTCGACTTGTGCTATAAAGTAAGTTTTAGAGCACAAACATGCTTTTAATCTCATAAATTGTCGTGTATTGATGGTGTGCTAAGCTAACATGCTAGCTAGCCCTTGGTGCACCTGCTACCTAGCTGTTATATTTATGAATATTTCTAAATAGGACTGCTTGCTGAAATGTTTCTTTTTTCAAGAAGGTCATTTTATATAGTTTCAAATGTAAGGTGAGAACTTTGAGAACTTTCCCTAAAAGAGATTAGGGGTTGAAACAGTGTGAATAGCCAGTCGTTAGTAATTATAATGCAGACAAAAGAAAGCATATTTAGAGCAATAACCAGAGGCTGGAGAGGTGTGAATGTGTGCAGGGGAGACTGACACTGAATGGAGATCGTTTAGACCACAACACAATAGAGAAAATAGACTGAATAGATGCTTAGAAAATGACAATAAACATCAGTTTGCTTTTTAGAGTCTAATCAAAATAAAGTCGTTTTACATGATTTTGAAAAACATTTAACTAAATAAAGAGTTTTAGACATATCTTCAGATTTAAAATATAACATGGTCAGACATGTGGCTTTAGCTGCAGTGCATTTCTAGATTGCAGGGCCAACTTCAATTTTATTTTCATGAAAATATTTCATAAAAATAAATTTCTAATAACTTGACAAAACTTTGAAGCTATTTATAACATTTATTTTTCATTATGACAATAATTAATTCTACATTTGCAATAAACTGCCAGGTGTCAGCTTTCAAATGAGATCATACTTGTGCTTTTAGAACAAATGGTTCATGAACTGTATCTGTTTCAGTTTGGGTATGCCATTTCTGGGGATTTTTCAAAATTGGGGTTGAAGCTTAACAGGTTAACTTTGGATAATGTGCTAACAGTTTTTTGCTTTTGTTTTGTTGTGTTTACATCGTCACCATCAGCCTTCAGAAATCATTCTGATATATTTAAAAAAAAAAAAAAAATCTTATTTTTTTTTTTAACCTGTGATAGTTTTTTAGGATTCTTTGAATGCACCTTTTTATATAAAAAAAAACAAGTTTGGTCTTTTTATGTTTTTTTTTTTTTTTTTTTTTTTTTTTTGAAAGGATGTGTTAAGTGATATGAATGACTTTAAGTCTTTATGTTCTTAGGAAAGATTTCTATTTTGAATAAATGCTGTTCTTTTTAACTTTTTATTCATCAGTGAATCATTCTTAGTTCAGGCTGCCTCACAGCACCTTGATGGGGCATTAGCCATTGGGGGAGTGTCTTTAGTCTTCCCAGGTGTAAATCACATTAATATTCATGGGCATTAACACTCCCACACATACAGCACTGCTGACCCAAAAACTGATGTAAGAAATTCAAATCGTTCTATTGATGTTTGTGAAAGAGTGGTCAGAATGATTTTCACTTCATTTTGAAGTAAAAATTCTAGCCTACAAGAATAGTAACTCAAAAGTATTGTGGACAACTATTCAGTATGTTTTTTTTTCCCAAAACGTACTAAACACGCATATTATTATTTTTTCTATAAAATGCAAACATGTACATCCATTTTGCTCACATATTATTGTAGCAGAGTTTGTGCTGAATACAGCAAATTTATATGTTGGCAAATGGTATGTTTTAAGTAGCTGAAATAAGCAGAAATATCAGGGCATGTCAAAACACCTAAAGAGCCCCAAAACAGCTCAGACCCCAGAGGGTTAATCGCAGACGATATATATATTGCACACCCCTATTTGGTTTCAACTACTATTGTAAGTCAAATTTCTTGTATGCTTGACATGACTATTTTTTGGATGATGTTTAGTGAGCATTAAATGTTTCTCCACAACAGGAGCATTTCAGATCGGTCACTTATGGAGACATAATTTCAGCCTATAGACAGTAGACAGGGAGGTATTTATCTCTTTATTTTGGAAGAGATAATAAGTGTGTCAGATTACTCATACAACAAACAAGCTGAGTGAAATTTGTTGGTATACTGATGTTTGCTCGAGCAGTCAAAAAGGGTGTTTTTCCTCACTTAGTGAGATGGAAACAAGTGTCAAAGGGTCAAAGCTAATGATAAACCAACAATAAAGCCAAACTCAGAGGCAGGGAACATTCTGTATGAGTTATTGGTCCAGATGTGATGTAACACATGTATGGAGTGAAAATAGACTCTAAACCTTCCACAAATGCACGCAAGAGATCCGCATGTGCGCGCACCGATCCACAAATGCACGCGAGAGATCCGCATGTGCGCGCACCGATCCACAAATGCACGCGAGAGATCCGCATGTGCGCGCACCGATCAACAAATGCACGCGAGAGATCCACACACGCATATCAATCCACAAATCCACACACGCAAACCAATCCACAGATGCACGTGAGAGATCCACACACTAGGGTTGCCACCTATGTCTGATAAAAAACCGGGACATCGATGACCCGCCCAACGGGGGGGGGGGGGGGGTCATACATTTTTAAACATAAACCCTGAAACTCTTACATTTTATAGCACATTATAATGCAACTTATTAGGCAAAGTTGCATTATATATATTTTTAATATTTTTACAAGTTGCACATAAATTAATAGCAAAGTAGGCTTAATCAATATACAAGACTTTTACCACTCAGATATATAAAGGCTATCATGATCATTTTGCCAAACATTAGCCATGTATTTGTTTAGTTCATAATACGTTTTATTTTTAACTTACACAAATACAACATATAACATTCAAAAATCATCGGCTTACTGCATTTGAAGAAAAATAAACACATCAGTTTTCTGTAGCCTTGTGCAAACTTATTCAATAGAATTAGACTTCTACAATGTTCTTTCCAGTGCAAAAAATTATATTTTTAATGTAGTAGTTTTTCTTATCATAGCCTACAAATGTCTCAGTTTACTCGATTTACTGAAGCCTGTAAAACAAACGCATTTGCAGCTGCACAGCCGTGTGTATAGGTGTGTTCGACATCGGCTGCGGCTGGATGTAAGCGATCGGCGAGAGTAGCCGCGTGCAGGCGGGGAGGAGCTGCAAACGGAGACGTGAAGTCGGACACTTTCTGGTTCCCGTAGTGACCGCTCACGTGGTGTTTGTACTTTACCACAGCTGAAGTGAAATAAATGCAATATTTGCTAAATACACAGATGTTTCAGAGACATTTTCATTCAATACTTTATGTACTGCTTCATACAGCGTCTGTTTGAACAAGAATAAAGTTCAACATAAGCCTACAGCTACTATTAATGAAGTGGAATCAACGTTTTTTAATCATTTTTATTTTGATAAACATAACACAATACATCCCGACTACATGAAACGAGTGTTTACTGTTATAAAAAAACAGATTTGTGAGATTTAGTGGAACTGAAGGTGTGAGAATAAACACGAAACGCACGTGATCGTTGTCATACGGTGAATCCGGCGAATCGTGGAACAGCTGTGTCGTCATCAAAGCTCCTGCAGCCGCTCTTCAGAAGCTGCGCTGGCTGAGTTCTCCGGCTACTCTCGAATCGCTCTCGCGGTACTTTGGCTACGTTCACACTGCAGGCTGAAACGACCCAATTCCGATTTTTTTGCCCCTATGCGACCTGTATCCGATCTTTTTATGACAGTCTGAACGACACAGATCCGATCTTTTCAAATGCGACCCAGGCCACTTGGGTATGTGGTCCAAATCCGATAGCCTACGTATCCGATCTTTTGAAATGCGACCTCAATCTGAACGGCCAGGTCGCATGTATCCGACCCGCACGCCGTTGATATGCGACAAACGTCATAATTCTGCGTTGAAGTAGGCAGGAATGAGAAGATAAACAAGTTAGCTATCGTACGATAGCACCGATAGCACGCACCTGTCAATACACTCCAACGCGTTGCACTGTTATGGTCCGCCACAGACGTGTCTATTCCCGTGAGTTAATCGAAGGCGCTCAAACGCTCTCCTCCTCCTTAATTTTCTTCTTAAAACGAAAAGATTGTAATTGTGCTGGCTCTGTTGGGAAAATAACTTTAATATTGCTAAACGAGCTCCCCTGTTGACATTCATGTTTAGGTACTTCCGCAAACAGCAAGTGACGTCGTTGACGGTTGAGTACTCTTCTGCGCATGCAGATCACTTCTGGGTCATTTCACGTTCACACAGGAAATCACAAAAGGTCGCATTTAATTGGAAATGTGAACGGCCTTGCAAAAAAAATCGGATTTTTTCAAAAAATCGGAATTGAGCATTAAGCCCTGCAGTGTGAACGAAGCCTTTGATGGTATACGTCACAGTCATGTGGAGTCAGCGCTGCATCAAGTCGGACAAAATTTCTAACCGGCATGCACTGTTTCAAGTCAGCCGCCGATCGGTCTGCGCAGAGCTGCATGAAGTCGAACAAGCCTTATATCTATGCTGCAGAGCGTCTGGCTCGCTCATAGGCTGCTCTGCGGACACTGACATCCAATAGCGCGGGCGCCTCTGACGTGCGACCAATGAGCCAACTCTACGTCATTACACGTCAGAGCCCATGTTTACATGCGCATGCAAGTCTTTTAGGGGCGTGCGCTTCTTGAGACACGCACACACTAGCACACACACGCAAGGTCTCTCATTTGCCGTGCGCGCGGCGCGCAACACGTTTTGAACATACATATTCACGTAGCTTTCGAAAACCGGGACATTCAGTGTCCCGGGAGAGTGCATAAATTTCCCGGGACAGGTTATTAAAAAGAAGGACAATCCCGTTAAAACCGGGACAGGTGGCAACCCTACCACACACACACACACACACACACACACACACACACACACACAAAGCAATCCACAGATGCACGCGAGAGATCCACACACGCAAACCAATCCACAAATGCACGCGAGAGATCCACACACATGCACAAAGCAATCCACAGATGCATGTGAGAGATCCACACACGCAAACCAATCCACAAATGCACGCGACAGATCCACACACACACAAAGCAATTCACAGATTCACGCGAGAGATCCACACACGCAAACCAATCCACAAATGCACGCGAGAGATCCACACACACACAAAGCAATCCACAAATGCACGCGTGAGATCCACACACACAAAACAATCCACAAATGCTTCATCTGTAAATGTAATTTCATGCACAGCAAATCACGTGACTTTTGAGACTGTTGTTCCGCAGCCTTGATTCACAAATGCACACAAGCTGATCTGTCCACAAGCCCAGGGCCGGACTGGGACACAATTTCAGGCCGGGAAATCATACACCCATCCAGGCCATATGTACCCAAATAAAATTTAGAAACACTACAACCCTGTTTTTCCCCCCCTAAATTACATTAATTTCACAGTATGACCATAACATAAAAACATAAACAACCAACCTAGATGTAAAGCAAATGTATGCATCATCTTTCATGTCAAATTCTTGCATTTGATCAATAAATTCAGTTATAATAATAAGACACTATAGGGCTGTTACCTATCAAATTAAATAAGGTGCACTGCAATTACAACTGCAATAAATAATGTTATGAGATTGATGTTTTAAATAAATGTTTGAATATACAAATAAAAAAAATTCAATACTTAAACATTAAACTAAACCGCCAATAGGTGGCGGCAAGTGAGCGTCTTAATTAGGGAGTCATTCATACAAAATATTCGTTCAAAACGCTGAATCATTCAGTAACAAAACCCCGCGCTGTACCTTTGGAACTATTTTCGTCGGTGAAATAACAAAAACAGTTCATATGGTTTGTGTCTAAAATGTAAGTAACTTAATAATAAATATGAACTACGCTACTTGTTTATTGAACAATAAATTCAATGTAACATTTTCAATCGTGATTCAGCAAAACAAACAGCTAGCTCCCTAGTTGTGTTATGTTAAACTAAATCATGTTATTAAAAAACTATTAGAATTTTTACCTCAGTACATTTCTTATGTGAGTTTTCTGTGTGCTGTTTCACTCATTTGTTTTAATTTCTGCACGAATGTAACGTTAGACAGGCGCTACTGCTTACATTTGCTAGCAGTTGTTCAATACTAAATTAACGAAGAAAAAAGTACAGTATTTACAGATTAAACTGACCTGCACTTGAAGCCCTGAACAGGCCAATAATTTTGCAATATTTTGCAGCTTCTTCTTGGAGTGCTTTCTTTTTCTTTGTCCTTTCCCTCTCTGCTCCACCTGGCCGTTTTCTCTCCATCATCGGGTGCAGCATGGGGAAACCCAGACTAGGTGCTGCTCGCATTTTCTGTTTAGCTGAGGCGTAAAGTCGAATCGTAGCCTTGCCAGTCAAGACTAACAGATTCATAATTTTATTTATATATTATTATTATTATTATTATTAATATTTTAATTGAATGACGAATTTGAAAATGATCACTGGTAAAGTTAACAATATAAAAAATAAAATAGAAAAACGCTGGCTGGCAGCAGGCCAAATTAGTCGCCAGGCCACCGGTATTTGTCCCGGTGCTCCCGATGGCCAGTCCGGGCCTGCACAAGCCTGTATCTGTCCACATTACCTGCAAGGATGCGATATGGTGTCTTCCTCCAGAGGGCGCTAACCGGCCTTCGGGCTGAATCTTTCAAAGGGCTAGATTCATTCCTTTTACTGACTTGCGAGACAAATTAAGTCTAAACATTTTTCACTGAATATCATATACTTAAATGCAAAGAGTAAAACCGAACCTCTTTTTTATTCTTAAACGTATAATCAGAATATATAGCCTATTAAGAAACCATATAAGAAACCATATATAGCCGAAGGCTAACCGGCCTTCGAGCTGGATCTCTTGCGTGCATCTGTGGATTGCTTTGTGTGTGTGTGGATCTGTCGTGTGCATTTGTGGATTGATTTGCGTGTGTGGATCTCTCGCGTGCATCTGTGGATGGGTGCGCGCACATGCGGATCTCTTACGTGCATTTGTGGATGGGTGCGCGCGCATGTGGATCTCTCGCGTGCATTTGTGGAAGGTTTTGAGTCTGTTTTCACTCCATACTCATGATTCAAGGTATTTTCAAAATTAATCAGAGTTTTTGTCCAAGCCAGCCGTTGCAGCAATACACAACAAGTGACAGGAAATTCTATTTTAGAAACGGTTTATATTTCTGAGACATCACCACTGGGAAAAAAAAATATAAAGTATACCAGTGATAATTCCAGGTACTGATTGTAATGTTAAAACAATTGATTGATTATATACTAATTTGGTCAAATAAATGTAGCTTTCACAATCACGTTTAGTTTCACTGTCTTTAGTTTCATTGTCATTGCCCGAGTTCTCATTTATTTCCATAGTCCCTAATTAATCCTCACCTGTTCCCTATTCTGTTGATTAATTTCCAATCTATGTCATTTGATCTTATCTCATTGGACTAAGGGTACGTTTACACGACAATGATATACATTGTCAAAACAATCCTAATTCACACGGATCCGCGAAAACAACTAAAAACTGTATTCTGCTGCCAGGCCATTAGATGGAAATGAAACACTATAGACTGAACATGTAATACGCATGTGCATGACGTCATCGTCTTCAGAGATTTGCTTTTTTGTTGTTTACATGGTGACCATTTTCAAAAACTTGCACTTTGAAACCGTTTTTTTTTTAAAGTTTGCGCTTTCAGGCACCCACAACGCCGTTGTTATGTAAATTAATGGCCAAAACACATAAAAAGCTTTATGTTTTTAGTTGCAACCAGTGTCATGTAAACAGCCCCTAAAACATGCCAATTTCGCTCACACTGGGTACTTGTGCATACAGGGTACTTCACAATTTTTTGGGGATACTTTTTTTATGTTTTTTATTTGTATTTTATTCCCGCCTTGTTGCACTTGTGGTGTTCCTGATCAAAAATAATCGGCCAACAAAAAACTGCTTATAAATATCTTATTATTATACAATATGTTTACCAAAAATTGGATTCAATGTGATTGTTAACTTGTTTTCTGTCAATTAGGATATGTTTTGTATTTGGTGAAAATATTTAAAAACGAGCGATTTAAAGGGCTGGTTGATTATGATTTCACTTTTCAAACTTTAGTTAGTGTGTAATTTTGTTGTTTGAGCATAAACAACATCTGCAAAGTTACAATGCTCAAAGTGCAAAGCAAAGTAAGATATTTGCTTTTAAAGAAATAGCTTTTCAAAGACTACAGCAAACGGCTGGTGGGGACTACACAACATTTTTCCCGGGTTAGTGACATCACTATTCATCTCAAGCTGTCACATCCGTCTTTTCACATGCAATACAGTGCGTAACACAAATACAGTAGCATGTCACTCTGTAGGCATCTTACAATAGTTCCCACACAAGCAATTTTATAGATTTTCATGACAGAATATGCTAATTGAAAATAGTTAACTCCACATCAGCAACATAAATTCATCAACTAACCATTCAGAAAAGTCCTCTTGCATTCCACGTTGTCACTGCTTCTTGAGTCTCTCCCATTAGAGACCTGCGCGGGACGGATTTTTCCGTCCCGCTCCCGCCCGCTCCCGCAAGATTTTGTCCCGCTCCCGCCTGCTCCCGCAAAAATATATGTTATTTTCTCCCGCTCCCGCCCGCGACAATCAAGTTTCGTCCCGCTCCCGCCCGCAAAATCCCGCCTAGTATTTTTTTTTTTAGGAATAGCATGTCGTTCACTGATGAGGGCTTCAGATTAATCCGTTTTTGCTCCAGCATGCGAGCGACCGCAAATAGGTGAAAGCCCTCGATGCTGTGCTGGAAGCTGGAATGCACATTTTTCTGTTGTTACATCTACTATTGAGTGCACTTGACACTTTCGACTGACTTGCCGTAAACGTCAGGGAAGTTTGTCTTTCAAAACGGTGCACACATGACACTTCAGACCTGAATTTACAGACTTGTAGCCTACGTGAGTATTTTGCTGCATTTGTAACAGCTCGCAAAAGGAAGGTGCTTTCCATTGCTGTCGCATTGGCCTACTAGGCTACTAAAACATTTCCAAATATCAGACTTTTCTTTGTTTGGTTTAGTAGTTTTGCATGTTCCTTTCTTTAATAATGAACTAATATCTGTAGCACTAAACAATCCACATGAGTCATGTGGTGCAGACATTTTGCCTCTCTGTGAATAAAAAAAAATCGTTTTTATTTTAGTTATCCTTGTTGCTTGTGCATTAGATAAATAACGGTTTATTTGTTTCTAGTTGTTTTGTATCCCGTGGTAGTCCCGCGGGAGTGCAGGTCTCTGCTTTACACTCACATTTAATTTGCGGGAGTGCAGCGTATTCTCCCTCCCGCCCGCACCCGCAAGTGCACCTCATCATCCCGCCCGCTCCCGCAATGACCTTTCAAAATTTGTCCCGCGCCGCACTGTTGTAAGTCGCGACCCGCGGGTCCCGCGGGACTCCCGCGGGAGTGCAGACCTCTATCTCCCATCATTGTCTGACTCCAGCTTAAACATAAAAGGCCGAACAGTTTCTGACATTTTAGTGTGTGTCCGTGTGAGATAATCGGAACTGCTAACACTAACAAACTCTTGAAGCGCCTGGTGCAGCAGCTCATTTAAAGGGACACAAACGAAATTACGCGTTTTTACTGACCCTCAAAAAGGCACAATTTTTTATCCCAATCTGTGGGATATTTTGAGCTAAAACTTCACATACACACTCTAGGGTCAACGGAGACTTATTTTATTGTAAAAAGGGGCATTATACCACCCCTTTAAACAACATTTTTAAAAGGCCAGTCATTTTTGACTGGGAACACCAAAGGTGTTACAGGCTTTTCAACACAGAAGGGTTAAGCCCTCAGTTTATTCAGTTCTTTGTCTTGCATTAAACGTTATGGTTGTGTTGTCTTTCTAGTCGTTTGGAGTTTATTAAAAGTATTGTTCTTTTGTCAATCTGCATCACAGATCTTTCTTTGGATTTAAACTACACAGCAGCCGTGACAGTCACCTTGGTGAACAGAAATCTTACTGATCCCAATATAATATATGTATTGTTTCTGAGCAAAAGACATTTAAAGAGAACATTGGGGATTCATACAGGTATGCATTAGATGTCTTTTACCTTAGACGTTTTTAGAATAACCACATTCAGTGTGAGAAAATAGAGTGAAAGGAAGAAAAAAAGAGAGTATGTTAAGAATATATCATGGTCCAGAAAAAGACATCATCCATCAAAATATGTCTATCTGACAATGGCAGAATGGCAGCAAGTGGAGCAGAAAGAGGACTCCATCAATTACCGCTGAGGTTTTTGCTGATAGATGGGGAATATTTTGTCCTCTACAACATCATGCCCCTGAAGCTTATCCTACTCTCACACAATGCTGCCAGAACTTAGTCTAATAGAGTCATATATTAAAGACTTACTTATTTGTGCCTCAGGGGCCAAAGATAAAACACCTACCCATGAGGGGTAAAGATTCAACATCTTGCAGTGGCTAATTTTATAACCGTCTATGGAAATTAATTCATAAATTTATGAATCCAATTACATTCATACCACAAATTGGTCCAAGTGAGTGCAGTCTTAGGTCTAACCACCTCTTAACTCAGATGTTCGCACACACACAAACATAAACTTCCGCCTGAACTTGCATGAGAACTTATTAAGAGTTATGCACTGTACATTCCCTCAGCTTTAGGGCTATTTTTTACTTTAGGATCCTGCAAGCCTTGCAGTCCTTCTGTTAGGGGTGTCAAATAGATTCTAATTACCTCAACAGAATTAAATGAACATACGCTAATGGATCATGGGAGGCATAGCCTGGCTCCAAGGATGTGTAACCAATTGCACTCTTCACGGTTCAGAGGGAGTAGAGGAGCTGGAGGACTCACTTCACACCAAACCTTCTGTATGTATTACCTCATTATTTCCTTTTAAACCCAATGAAAGTCTATGAGGATTTTACCCAGAAAGAGAAAGAAAGAGAAATTGACATGCATATGTCACTCTCTAAGTGCATGTCCCCACCATCTGTAGTTTTTCTCTCTTCTGAAATGTCCAGGATCTGACTGCTCATAGGACTCTCTACTTAACACTCTATGGTATGGAAACATATCCTGTTCCTTCCCTTTCTATGAATTCCACAAAAAACAAATATAAGATTAATTTATGGAAGGGCAGACTGATAACATGCTGTTTTTAGACCTTATGGCTTTTGAGTTTTCCCTCAAAGAGAAAAAATGTCTAGAGTTGTTGTTACATTGTGCTATTAAATATTTATATTGCATGAGGAATATTTTATTTATTATTTTAAATTTTTGATATCAATTTTTGATTTTTGCTTCTAACTATGTGTGCCATTTTATAGAACATTTAGAACATATCGATATCACATACCAGTTATTGTCATAATTGGACCACAATGGATGTGCAAAAAAAAAAAAAAAAAATGTCTCAAGCGGTAACAATGATATAGGTTTTTAATTCTTCCCCTGCCAACATAACATAAAAAAAAGGTGGACAGCCAGTGCCAGCATTTTTTATTAATTTTCACAAAACTTTTATGTTTAGGCCCCCATAATAGTTTGCTTTATGGATATCTGAACATGCAATATATCAAAAGAAAGAACAGAGCAATCAAATAAAAAAGCATAAATCTAGCTTCATGCATTCTTTATTTACTTTACTTTATTATTATCCACGTTGTGAAAATTTGTCTCTGGCTTCACAGTACATATCACCACATAAATACACATAAGAAAAACATGCAATACAAATAAAAAATAGAAATTAAATCAGTCACTAACATTTACAAATTTTACAGCACTGGGCACAAAGCATAATTGGTAAACTTTCCCTGGTTGCCTTTATGGTTCCCTGATTGCAACGATTGAAACTCGCCATGAAGAGGGTGAAACCCATCCTCAACTATTTTTAAAGCCTTTTGCTTTACCTTTGCTTTGACTTTACGTCTATAGAGATCGTTCAAATGTCTCTGCATATTGCCAATTATCTTACTTGCCTCATTCAGAATCCTGGACAGCTTGGCTCTATTTACAATACTCAGGTTACCATACCATGAGGTCATATTAAAAATCAAGATGCTTTCCACAACATTTTATAGACCATTTCTGAGAAAATCACATTTTTGTCAAAGAATACGACAATGGATCTGATTCAGAATGATAATTAAAACATAAATGGAGTAGATCGCATCCATCAATACCCCCAAACCTTACACAGTCTTATACCGCTTCCTTAGTCGAATTTAATTCGGTAACTTTAGGCTGTTTTGACTTTTGATGATCACGTTATTGCATAAGCAATGCATCTATCGCTTGTTTCTGCTTATTCTTCGCATGTTTTGATCATGATTCTGCACTCTTTCAGAAGATGTGTAATAGTGTCCCCTACCGTATAACAGTGAAAACATAGATTGGCGCAAAATTCTGTCAATGGCGGGGAAGCATTGTTTCATAAATGATGGAAAATTCCACCAATGCAACTTTGACATGAAACCTGACAGCACCGAAAAGTCATTAAAGACATCGTTAAAATAGTCCAAGTGACTATAGTGACTCGGTTTTAAGTTTATCAAGCGACGAGAATACTTTTTGAGCACAAAAAATAAACAAAAATAAGGACTTTCTTTAAGTATACACTTCCTTCTCTGTTTGGCCTTTGGATTTCACTTAGTGTAATTGCGTAGCGCTTCTGTGTTATACGTCACACGTAGGCTCACTATTGGCCGACGCTGGTCATGTGTGTTAGGCGTGTGCCGTTCAACCAGAAGCGCTACGTAATTACACTGAGTGAAATCCAAAGGCCAAACAGAGAAGGAAGTGAATACTTGAAGAAAGTCGTTATTTTTGTTTGTTTTTTGCGCTCAAAAAGTATTCTCGTCGCTTGATAAACTTAAGACCGAGTCACTATAGTCACTTGGACTATTTTAACGATGTCTTTAATGACTTTTCGGGGCTGTCAGGTTTCATTCCCAGAAGCCTATGGAGGAGTGATCCAGCTCTCAGATTTAATCAAAAATATCTTAATTTGTGTTCCGAAGATGAACGAAGGTCTTACGGGGTTGGTACAGCATGGGGGTGAGTAATTAATTACTTAATTTTCATTTTGGGGTGAACTAACCCTTTAAATACGAGATAATTAAGGTAACCAGAATGCATAATTCATTCAATAACAATGGAGACAAACTAGCAAAGATAATACAAGCAAACAGGAACAGAACACAGTGAAACCGAAAGCAGAAGATGTTCTTTGGATCATTTGCACACCATTCTGGAAAGGATGATGATCAGGTTTTACACAAACTTGTGGGGGCTATAGCTGCTCGAATGCTTCTGTCATTAAAGCAAAGCATACCAAATATTAACATGAGACGTTAAAACGAGGACCTGATTCTCTGTGGTCATGAAAAATCCCTGGATGTCCTTCGGAAAGAGCAGGGGTGTAACCCCATCATATCCATCATAATGGCCTCCTAATTATCCTCATATAAACTGATTGGCTTCATCACTCTGTCTCCTCTCCACCAATAAGCTAGTGTGTGGTTGTGGCGTTTTGGCGCAGTATGGTTGCAGTGGCATCATCCAGGTGGATGCTGCACATTGGTGGTGGTTGAGGCAATTCCCCATTCCATATGTTCCATACTTTGAGTGCCACGAAAAGTGATATAAATATAACAAAATATTATTATTGTTGTTGTTACTCAAACTATTATACTCATAATATAATTTGTAATGAATCTGGATTAATGTAGAAACAAGCAACATAGAAGCATTTTCAGTGGACGTCTAAGACTTTTCAATCCTTGTATATATATTTTAAAAAAGCAGGAAAATGCAGAATAGCTGTAGAGAAGTTAAGTTACAGAACTGGATCATAATCATAACCGTTTATACAGCAGACAGACAGCAGCTCTGGTGGTAGAGAAATAGACACTTTCTAAACTGCACAATTCTCACTAAATAAAGAACAGATGGTGCTTTCTCTACACGTCAGACAGACTCACTGATAATTACACATGCTCATTTTAATCACTGTGCCTCTGTTTCATGCAGTAGGTGTGCTGGAGCCCTATCTTTCTTTGTTACACCATTCAACTGACATTTACATCTTCATAAAAATATATATTTTTTGTTGTTTAGACAATTATGTTTTGCAGACAACATTTTTAATGGTCACGATACACTCACAAAGATGTTGGTCCAGATTAGTCTTGATGAAACATTGTGATATATTGACTCAAGTGCAACTGAGTCAGGGAAGATGTTGCTCTGTAATACTGAAATGTAAATAACAAAAAGGAAGTCTCAGAAACACTTGCGGCTAGACAATTACCATAAGTGGCGTAATTCTCTGTAAAACAAGCAACAGGAATGGTATAGCTTGTGATTTTTTTTTTTTTTTTGCAAAAAAAAAATCTGAATTTCTCATTTGAGACTGAGAGTCATAAATTATTTAAATCATGGAGTCTGACATCCTGCAAGCGTATCATCAGAATAGGACCTCAGGCTGATGGCACAGTTCTACATTAAGTCCAAAGTGACAGTTTGAATCCTGTTGTTTACTCAGAGCCAGTGGCGTAAACCATTTGATTAAACACATTATATAAACATTCACCAACTATTGTGCCAGACTGCGGTTTACGTAATCACAATGAGTGGGAAGATTTTTCAAATCTTTTGCGTTCCCTCGCAAAACTTTTGCATCCCCCAGAGAAACTTTGCGTTCCCTCGCAAACATATTTGCGTTCCCACGCAAAATCTGTTGTGAGCTGGGACAGACACTTCCTGTTTAATGTTCCGCTAGCAGTGCTTCAGAGATCTGTACGTTAAAGGAGAACTCCAGCGCAAAATGAAATTTGGTCTAATAACACATTGTTACCTAGTCAACCGTTAGCCGAGCCAAGTGCGCTGGTGAGATGTGAACGAGCCAGTTGTTGTGATAAGGTGGCTCGGCGTTCGTGGTTCGATTGCTCGAGACTGTTTTCCAAAGATGGCTCCTGTCTGTTTTCGCGAAGTGGACTATCTTTATAAAATATACCTTCTTATTAAACTGTCTGTACACTTACAACGTTCCCAATGCTTCGGTTTGTATGTAGGAACCCTGATTTTGCTACCGTGTTAGTGTTGGGCTATTAGAGCCTTGTTAGTGGTATTAACTAGCGATTTTTATTTGTCATTACTCTATGCCCTATATACTAGCGTTATACTAGCTTTATAGGCTAAACTGTTTTTAGAGATAAAACTATTTACATTCAATAATCATGAAAACAGATCTCAGATAACGGTTGACTAGGTAACAATGTGTAATTAGACCAAATTTCATTTTGCGCCGGAGTTCTCCTTTAATGGAGCATTTCATAGCATTTTAACTTGGACTCAAATATAAAGAAATGCGGTCATTTCTTTTATTATAAAGCTCGTTTGAGGATTATAAAGCTTGTTTTGGTTGTACCTCTACGTTACTGTGATTGTAAATAAGTATAATTTGTGTTTAAACAACGTTTAGCTATGAAACGCTCCATTAAACACTATGAAACGCTCCATTAACGTACGGATCTCGGCAGAACCACTGCCAGGGGGACGTTAAACAGGAAGTGTCTGACTGAGCTCACAACAGGTTTTGCGTGGGAATGCAAATATCTTTGCGAGGGAAAGATATTTGCGTCCCCTCGCAAAGTTTTTTTGCGTTCCCATGCAAAACTTTTGCAAGGGAATGCAAAGTTTCTTGGGGGAACGCAAAACATTTGAGAAATACAAATAATTCTTCCATGACAATTTTTTCCATTACCACGTCCCTTTAGGGGTTCCGTAGTACGAAGATTGTTCAGAGACTTCACTGTAAAAAAAATATTGTAATTTTAACTGTAAAAGACTGTAAAAATGTGACCATAAAAACTGTTAATTGGTTTACAATTAATTTACTATTATGAAGTAAAACAGTAAGAACAAACTTACATTACAGGAAAGCACTGTTAAAAGGGCAATGTTTTTAGGTAAAAATATAAACTGACATTCCATGAATTCCCTCTGACACATATGCAAAAAGGGGGACGAGACCTGGCTGAGCTGCATTAGAGAAGACAGTGTTGCAAGCAGGGACGTGCACAGGAATTTTGAGGGGCAGTTGCTCTGACCTGAAAATAGGGCATAACCCCCCCTCTGAAAGACTGAGAATAACAGGGTCTTTATTAAAATATACACAAAGTAAAAAACTGAAATACAGCACTCAATCAACTTAACTACTACTAATAATAACACAGAAAAACATGACTTGAGTCATGAAAATCCCTGCAGCATAATAAAATGGTTCTCACACTCCAGTAATATTTCTGTGAATTGAATCAATCTTGCACTTGTTCATAGTTTTTGTATTATGTCTGAATATATTCAGTTTAATTTTGCCCATACAAATTGTTTTTGTGTTTATGTCCAAACTCAATGCCTCATATTTGTCACGATTAAATGTGTTTAGTTCGGTTTTGTGATCTTGTTTTCCCCTGTCTTTTGTGATTTTTGGTTTAGTCCTGTTAAGTTTTCCCGCTCCTCGTTTGTGTTCAGTTTCCTCACCTGTGTTCTGTTCATTATCCAATTATTCCTTGTGTATTTAAGCCCTGTGTTTTCCCTCAGTGTTTGTCGATCGTCGTCTATGTATGGTTGTGTTTCCCCTGAAGTCCTGGAGTTTTGTTCTTTTGTTCCTGTTTGTTTTTGGAAGTTTCATTTTGCTAAATAAATCTCAAAAACTGCAGTTTCCGTGTCCTCGTCTTCGGCTACCTGCACACAACCCTGACAATATTATGGTCTTATTATTATTTATAAAGATTGCAAAACGTCAGAGATGGCAGGTTTAATATAAACAACTTTGTAAACAGTAGGCCTATACAAAATGTATTAACAATATGTTAAATGTCACCAAAATACGCATGAGAAAAAGAGTTCCTCATATTATTGTTTATTTAAATTATTATTATTATTTTATTTTTTTTTATTTGAAAAGAAATAATCTGGATTGAATTGACAGATGGGGAAAAACTCGCTTCTAAAAAAACAAACAAACAAAAACTGCTTAGATTTCGGAAAAAATACAATCCTTTTTTAACCTTTTGGCTTCCCGTACATTCAGTTGTGCTTCTTGCTCGTAGTATATTTCACTATATGTGCAATTTGAAAGCTTCCCCAAAGCTGTAAATAGCAGCTTGCTATGTTAAATACACCCACTGAGATATCTGATGTATTATTTTTTTTTGACACCAGTCCTTTGTTTTCCTTACGGTAGTCTTACAGTAGAGAGAAACTATGTGAGTATTAATGGTAATCCACTCAGCAATGATATCTGTGACCAGTACATTATGAATGATTGTTTAGTGTTTCTCTTGGCAGATCTGACATTAAATTGATTTTTCTTGCATTATGATCATGATAAAGGTTTGAGAAGATTAATATCCTTCGTTTGAGCTGGAAGAAATACATACAAATGAATGTACAGTTTATGTATTTATTTGTTAATGATCTTGCGCATATTTCTCCCAGTACCTGTGCAAAAAAAAGATGGGCTTTGTTTACTTGTTCTTCAAATACACATATAAAGAAACTAAGCAGCAATGACATAAACCATTTAAGGCGCTTCTTTATCAAACAGACAAAAAAGCCAAGTGTTTATCACTTTGTTTGCTTGAGACTCTACATGAATAACACATATTCTACCAGACATAATTTACTCATCTACATCTGTGCTGAAACATAAATGCACATTGAACAGAGATATTATTTTTATATATTTATGTTGAGTTTAATGTGCTGTTCACTAATAGCAATAACAATTATTTGATAGTTTGGTAGTTTTCATAATATTTTTCCAATTATAGGTGTAGTTCAGCAAAAAAAAAAAAAAAAGAAATAAAACAATCATTCATAGTCATGTGGTGGGATTTCTTTCTAAATGTCCTTGCTCAAATTTTCATGTGTTTTTTCGCATTCATCATTTGGTGGCTTTGAATTGTCAAAACACCTCTCAAAGTGCTTGCTATGGACGCGAAAAAACACTCTTTCAGTTTTTTTTATGACTGGCGAAAGTTTTGGAGGCAGTGTGCAAATGTGATTGACACAACGTAATGTTGTATTTATTTTTTAACGTGCGAAATTTGCGGACAAAAATTCCGGACACAGTGTGCAAGGACCTTAAAACAAAATGATACATTTGGGTAAAGTGATGGGTATTGTTATTGTCCATGCGGTTTACACAAAATTGGGACTGGAACTTTCAAGAGTCAAAAAAGACACAAAAGTTTGACTGGGTAAACCCAGCCTGATCTGCTGGCGATTTAATTTCGCCCTGCAGCTCAGGCTGGAAGCCTGTACATTATTTTATCCTGCTTCCGTTACAATTTTGCAGGGACCAATCACAAACTGGCTTATCCACCTGGCGCGCTATTGGCAGGTTTAATTCAATCCAATTCCTTTTAACCTTTTGACGATGCTCAATGGCTTCTTTTTGATTTAGCAAACAAATCGCTCGAGTGGGTGTATATACCCCTCACTTTCAAGTTTTTATTTTGCACAACCTGCAAAAATCGCTCGATCCCATTGTTGCTTCTGCAAACCGCTGATCAATGCTCCAAACCAACATGTTTGTTGACACATCCCTCCCTCCCCATTGTTTTCAAGGATATAGGGCTATTACTCTTCTTCTAAAAGAGACCAAAATCTCTGATTCAAAACACAGGCGATGAAGAAGTAGAACCAATCGACCAACTAAGTACTTTGCAAGCTTTAAGGGTGTTAATGGACACTATCTACTTCAGCTATGTTTTGATCATGGTTCAAAATCCCATCCGGATGTAGTCTATATGACAAAAAAAGGGATTTTGTTCAAAATATTGCTTTTTTAATGAAATTACCCACATTTAAATGTTGATAAAAAATAATCCACGAAGGTAAAAGTTTATTGAAACAGTCATAGCTATTTATCTCATAAACAAAATAACTACATTCACTTTCATCACACTGAAAAAAAGTATTGAAATATATAGGCTATTTTTTCATTCACCTTTTCCACAAAATAGTCAAACAAGCTTTGGTAACTCTTATTTCCCTGAGAACACTTTTTGCAATAATTATCCCAATAAATATAATCTCAAATGGAGATTGAGTTCTAGTGTGAATGCACTAGAAGTTGATGGACTGAGGTTAATGTCCCATCAGCCATAATGGTGATCATTTTAACAGGCAACTACACCTTATATATCCTGTACCAGATTTTATTACCGCTCTTCATACATCATTCTGAAACAAAGACAGTGACCAATAAAGCCTTGAATAAAATTCTTGTTATTGTGTATGTGCGTGACCTGACCTCAATTGAGCTAATCCAGAACGCTCCTCTCACTTCTCCTTCTTAGAAAATTAATATTTCATCTGAAAGCCAAAGGGATTCCTGACAGTGAGCACAATTAGACACTATTACCATCAGCCTGTCAGAATACAGGCTTTCTTTTCTTTATCCTTCCATTCTCTCCCATCTTTTGCATATTTTGATTAAAAAACATTAGTTCATGACTGCTGCTGAATGTACGAATTGAAGACAAAAGGAGGATTTGACAATAAAGACAAGTTTTGATGATTGTGGCTCTTATTATTCAGTCATTATTTTAGAGGGTGTCATCATCACAGAGAAATGAAATCAATATACATTATTTTGCTCACAGTTATTCTCTTGAATATTATGTAGTTAAGATAGAAAGCATTCAAGTTCTATCATGTTTGTGTCTTGATTAAAGCTATGTTTATGAAACTCATAGTCATAAAGGTCATTGGCAAGCCACAAAGTAAACTGAGCTATTGCATATTGCATACACTTTTCAATAAATGTGTACAAAGTTCTGAGCTGTCAGGTTTTTAAGATTTAGCTACAATGTTTTTTTTTTTTTTTTCGATTCATGCTTCAGCTCCCAAAGTCATTAAAAATCTAAAGGACAAAAGCAATAGCTTGTTTTCGATATACCTGTATATGTACAGACCCTTTTGTTTCCAAGTATGGCAGTAACATCCTATAACAGAAAACAATACATTCACATAATGTGTAACTTTTGATTCCGCCTCGAGATTACTGATACTCTTATCCTTTCTCCTCCTCCTCCTCCCCTGAGGTTTATCTGTATAGTTTATGGTTGCTTATATTCTCCATCCTCTTACAGGCCAGTATAAAAGGTACATAAAAGATTATGTGACTGTGTTAAATTAAATTCCTGAGGTTTTAGTTTTGGCTGATTGCTTGAGCCAAAGCTGTTGTTGTTTATTTTTCACACAATAGTTTAATCCTTTGTTAACTTTGGTGTATTAGGAATCATTCATCCAAAAAAAAAGAAAATTCTGTCATAATTTACTTCAATCCTTCCTGTATGATCTTCAATCTTTTGTGGAACAAGGAGATGATCTTCTATAGCATGTAAAATAATATATTTTGAAGAATGTTGGTAACAAAACAGTATGGGTCCCATTGACTTCAATTGAATGGACAAAAAAAAAATTAAATAAGAATGGAAGTTAATAGGAACTGAAGCTGTTCCGTTACCAACATTCTTTAAAAATATCTCCTTTTGGGTTATGCAGCAAAATGCACAGGTTTGGAACAGCATGAGGGTGAAGAAATGATGACAGAATTTTAATTTTTGGGTGGACTATCCCTTTAGCACTTATATCCTGAGGTAATTTTTATTGTTTTTACTGCTCTTATCAAGTAAATTACCTTCTTATGCTCTTAGGTTCCCTGTTTAGTTTACTGCCCCCCTAGAAGTCATAACTGTCATTGCAGACATATTTTGGAATTGTTGCTATAGTGTATAATTGTTCTGCTTACATCACAGTGGTGACATCAGTGTGAGCTTCCTTTCCTTCCATACGTCCTGCTGAGGTGTGTTTGGAATACAGCTGGAAGTGTTTTAGCGACAGCAGCTTGCTGTGAGTCTGACAAGATCTTTTTATTACTGTCGCTCAGCCTTCTGATCTCTCCATAGTATTTGGAGAGATGACCTACATTTCAGAGTGCAGATCTCGCTGGCTTCACCATTTAATACAGCAAAGGATTAGTGAGGGTCTTACTTTGAACAACATACCGAGAACTGCATCAATCCTTGTTGAATGTTACGGAGTGTCTATCCAAACACTAATACAAAACTGTCCAGAACATTTGGCCAAGTATTCATGTAATACTTTGTAAAGGAGAAATAAAAGAAAGAAAATAATGTCACATTAAGCTTTACAATGAGCTTCTCTCTCTCTCTCTCTCTCTCTCTCTCTCTCTCTCTCTCTCTCTCTCTCTCTCTCTCTCTCTCTCTCTCTCTCTCTCTCTCTCTCTCTCTCTCTCTCTCTCTCTCTCTCTCTCTATATATATATATATATATATATATATATATATATATATATATATATATATATATATATATAAAGTAAGTCATTAATTATAATGTTATTTTCCTTTCCACAACCTGGTTTAATCTCACGTAGGGCACCAAGTCAGGGACTGCCAGTGGGACTCCTTCAGTGAACAGGTGCATGATGCGCTTGTTGAGCTTTATGTAATATTCAGTATTTCTGGTCCTTTGAAAAGCTCTTGACTTTCTTATATCTGTGATGGCAGCAAAACACATTGCAGAAGATACAAATTCAATGAAAACATTTTTGGAGATCAACAAAAAAGTGCAACATTTACATGCCAGTCGGCTGTCCCATTCTTATTTTCAGCATTTTTATTGCAGTTTTCCATTGAATGCCCTTGAATCACGGCTCTTATTATTGTGTTATACAGTTCACTACAAATGTAATTTTAAAATGTTTCCTCAGAAATCAAATGAAGACTGTATTAAGAAATTAATACAAATACTAGGCCTATTAATATTTTAGAATTAAACAATTATGGTGGGTTTATAACCTTATGCGGCAGAGAAATGAGGGCACAGCCATCTTTAGAATATTGTCTTTGAACCTCCGTTTTTGCGGTCGCTCTGTATATTTCTATGGCATTGCTGACCAGGAGTAATTATCTTTTGAAGTGGATCTACTTCATGTTTTTTATCAGGATTGTAATGTTTAAAGCAGATGTCTTAACAAATGTCAGTATTTTAAAACAAGCCGTTCATTCATAAATACTCAGGATCGCTGTGAAAATACAGACCGGAAGACAAAAGACAATGAGCGCATCACTGAAAAGGGGCGGGGCAACATAAGGTCTATAAGTGAATTGTGTTGTGGACTACTGTTTTGAAAGTAAGTCTGAACTGTTGTGTAATGACTTAACATAATGGAGAACAGAAATTATGAGTAAACTAGATGGATGAAGTTCACTACTCCTGTCCAGTAGCTTTATTGCTGCTTACTAACTCCTGACAGATACCACACATCAATTGAAAAAATAAATAAATTGATATATTATATATATATATATATATTATATATATATATTATATATATATATATATATATTATATATAGTCATTAAGGAATTAAAGTTGTATACGGTAACACATTAGTTCAGGGTGCAATTCTTACTATTTATATTTCACTATTTTTAAAGTTGCTTATTAGCATGCATATTACTAGGATATTGACTGCATATTAGTGCTTATAAAGCACATATTAATGTCTTATTCTGCATGACTATATTCTACATCCCTTAATACTACCCAATACCTAAACTTGTCAACTGCCTTATAATCATTACTAAGGAGTTTATTGACACAAAAGTCATAGTTAATAGCTGGACCTATTGGACACTGAACTAAATTATTTTATTAATCTTCCAGGCTTTTATTTTTTCCTTTTTTATATACAAAAATAAATGGTATTTTTATGCTAGGTAGGATATTTTGAATTGTTGAAATAACTGTATCCCTTAGTACATCAAACTTTATTTCAGATGTTCAAAGAAAATACAAATTTCTTGATGTATCTCACTATCTCCTTTATGGTTCTTTTCAGTATGCATTCAGTCTAGTGATAGCGTCCTTACCTATCCAGGCATTACAGATGTCTGTTCAAAGATTCAGTCTTAGAGGTGGTCTTGAGAAACACATGAATAGACTGTAGTGAACAGGAACGTGCACATTTTTTTACTTTTTTAAACCAAAAAGTACATATATTAACAACTCCTTTGAGCGTACACAACTCCTTTTTAAAAAAATTATGTAAAAAGTTAATTAATTTTATTTTCCTCAAACTCACGCAATTGTTTCATTTTCAAAAGATGTCTACAAAATAATCAGTTCACAAAGAAACCATGGTCTCCTTAGTATTCAATTTTTTAAAAACATTTATTAGGCTTCAAAAAATAAAACAGCTTTTAATTTAAGTGAACTTCAAACAATCCTCACATAAACCCATAATAAATGTCATAGGCCTATTTAGGCTACCTGTGCCCTTCCTGTCTAACAGGTAGCTCATATACAGAAAGAATGTATATGGTCCTGCCACAGACCCCTGGCAAAGCGGCCGTCCGAGACCGCGCCCCAGCCAGCGAGGGAAGCGTCTGTCGAAACAGTTTCCCGGCGACATGACACCCCTAACACTGGACCTTGGGACAAGAACCAAGGTTTCTTCCATATTAAGAGGGAACGAAGGCATCTGCGCGTAACCTTTATTATATGGAACAGATTCCCCTTGGGGAAAAAACCCTTGGCTTTTGAGCCATCATTGAAGGGAACTCATGTGAAGCAGGCCCAAAGGAATTACGTTGGATGCCGCTGTTATGAGGACCAGCAGTCTTTGAAATTGCTTTACAATGATGGCCTGGCCTAGCTTTATCCTGGACCCCATGGCCAGGATGGATTCGATACGAACGGGAGACATACGTGCCCGCATCGTAACAGAATTCCGTACCACGCCCAGAAGAGTAGTCTTCTGAGCTGGGTCCAACACCTTTTCGTAGTGTTGAGCCTCAACCCCCGGTTCTGAATGTGGCCAAGGACGACATCTCGATGCCGAACTGCCATTTCCTGAGACTGGGTCAATATGAGCCAGTCGTCGATGTAATTCAGTATACGGATGCCCTGAAGCCTCAGTGGAGCCAGAGCTGCATTCATACACTTTTTGAACGTGCGGGGAGAGAGTGCTAGGCCGAACGGAAAAACCCGATATTGGTATGCTTCGCCCCCGTAAGCAACCTCAGGAACCTCCTGTGATATGGAAGGATGGAGACATGAAATAAGCGTATTTTAGATCCATCTTGACAAACCAGTCCTCGGATCTGATTTGGTTCACGATAATGGTTTAAACAGTAAGCATTTTGAACCTGAATCTCCTCAAAGAATGATTCAAAAAGCCCTAGATCTAAAATAGGCTTCAGTCCGCCATCCTTCTTTGGAACTATAAAGTACCGGCTGTAAAACCTTGACTCCCTGTCTGGTAGGGGAACACATTCTATGGCCCCTTAATTCCAGTAGAGTCTGTACCTCTTGTTCCATAACCCGAGCCTGTTCTGGAACCACTGCAGTCGGTACCACCCCAGCAAACTAGGGAGGTCGGTGACCGAACTGCAATCTGTACCCATATTTTATAATATTTTATAATATACAGGACCCATATAGATATATGTTCGGAAGGCGTTGCCATTCTTCTACAAAATCTACTAAGGGAACCAGCCCCTCGAGGCTGGCCTCGGGTGTTTTTCGAGCACTATTCTCGACTTCCTGAAGCGGTGGACCGGCAGGAAAAAAGTCGATACAGATTTTGTGACCATAATCGGTGCCCTGTTGCAAGCTTTTGGGCGAACGCCATGGTGTGCGTTCGCTGGAAATCGATGTGACCCGAAGCGTCAAAGACGGCGGGACAACAACATCTTCCCCGAGGGCACCTGCTGCTAGAACAACATCGATTGTTCCACAGCGGGGGGGCAGCCCTCTTTTTTTTTTTTTTTTTTTCGCTTCCTGAAACCTGTCAACGACTGTAGTGACAGCGTTGGAAAACAGGCCAGAAGGAGATAGCGGAGCGGCCAACAGGAAATATTCCCTTATTTAGATCTTTAAGAAGATCGGCCTGGTACGCGTGCAAAATCGTCATAGAGTGCAGGCACGCACCAGCCTGACCCTTTATTATTAATTTTTTTTTTTTTTTTTAAATATTTTACCAAAGGAACCAGGCTCTCAAGCCTGGCTTCGGGTATTAATCGGGATTCGTTCCTGACCCCCTGAAGCGGGTTTCCGGCAGGGCTGGACCGAAAAACGATTCTCGATGGGCGAACGCGAAAGCTGCCTGGCCGCAAGCCTGTGGGGCGGACAGTGAAGCCTGCGTTCGCTGGAAACCGATGTGTCCCGAAACGTTTTTAACGGGGGAAGAGCAACATCGATTTCCTGCACCATATAAGCCCAGCCAACCAGTGCAGAGGTGTCCCTGCACGGTTTGTTGGGCAGCACCGGGGCTTAAAGCAAAGATGCCAGATCAGGAGAAAGAAAACTCACTAAAGCTTCCTCCATCTGTGGCATCTTGCCAAAACCCGACTCTCTCGCACCCACCACATTCGAATAAACATATAATGAATGTGGTGAGATACGTAAAGTGTGGGGTTTCTCCCAGGATCTACACATATATATATATATATATTTTTTATAAAGATCTGGGAAAAACAGTAAGCCCCGGCTCTGAGTTTGTGAACTGTGCTGCAGGAATCTCTCTAGTTCATTTTGACGGGGATCATCCTGCTTATTTTGTGGCCAGCTTATATATTTAAATATTATATATTATATATATATATATAATTTATTTATTTATCTAATACTGGCCACAGCACTCATCACAACAATACAAGCTCTACATAAGCAGAAACATAAGCCGGCGAGTGTGACTCATGTTGCTCGTTCCCAATGCTGAGCACATCTACTTCCTTATTTATAATTTTGTTTGTTTATAAACATATAGCTCGAGCACTGGGCACTCGTCACGGGCAGAAGCCGCCGCATCGCGAGCGTCTGCGTCGTGAACTAGTGTCATAGAATCTGCGGATGATGAGAGAAAAGGTGCCTCAGCAGTCTCGTTCTCATCCGCGAGATCCTTCTGCGATCTCCGCGATCTAGGCCGTCGCACCGCCTCAACGGACGCGGGACCCGAATCGCGGGGATCGCGAGCCTGGCCATCATCAGTGAAATAATATAGCCAAGCGAGAGCGCAGCACTCTAATAGGAAGTGCTTCACAGTATCACAGGCAGCCCTCTCGAGGCGCTGACTGTGCGTGCTGCGCCCCTAAACAATACACACACACACAGCAGATGCGTGTCCCCACCCGTGGCATATAATCTTGGGCAGGGGTGCACACACTTAGTGTATTGTTCACTCGCCATATATAGAGCTTAGCACAGACAAACAACATCAAATAAGACAGACAGTTTCACAGAGAGCGCTTGCTGAAGAGCGAAAGCTGGCATTCTATGCGTCAGCGTCACCTTTATGCTTCCGGTTATGCCGTCACATGTTACGTCACGACGCAACACCAATCAGGATTGGAATAGTTTCATTTTTACTTCAGAGGCGCACGCTAAGGGAGCGTCCCCAAAGTGTCGATTCTCGATGCATTGTCGAGTTTCCTCGATAGGGAACTGAATAAAGTTATAAGACATACTGCATTGCATAAATTATAAATTATATATAGACTAATCATTATTAAAGCTACGCAAGTTATTTAGTCAAGAGCAGTGGGTAATTTTCTCTGTTCCTTTTGTTCTTTGATTAACTTTACAGACAGAAAGCTTTATTGGTAGCTGGCCCTTTAAGACCAGCGGTGCAGAGCCAGAGACGCGGATCTCACACGCGCCTCATTCTCTCACGACAACTCTTTATGTTCATCATAAGACTGCTCTTATGTTGTGAAGATACTTGACAAACTACATTTTGGCATAATTGTGTGTGTTATTGTTTGTTCAAGCTCGAAAGAGAACTGTATTCTGGCGCGCGGTCTGTGCATGCGCACGATACTGGCACGCGTCTTCACAGTGAGGACATTCACATGAGAAGAGAGAGAGAGAGGGAGCGCTTTAGAACTCCTGACCTGATATTTAGATACACTATTCAATAAATATATTTGTTTGACAGGGAAGCTGTGCGCAAACAGGATATATATTATTTTTCAAAAAAAATATTTAAAAAAAGTGCCCCAAAAAAAGGGCACTTTCTCTCCAGGAATAAAAAGGGCAGGTGCTCAAGCCCCTTTTGATGTATATGTGTGCACGTGCCTGGTAGTGAAATCAGGTTGAAAAATAGGAGAGACACAATAGTGGACAAGGTTCAATGTGCACCAGGTGTGCCTCATCATATTGCCAGCATCATTCCATTTGGTTGGCAAATTCACTGGAATCATGAAACTGAATGAGGGCCAGCTGTAGGATCATGATTGTGTTGAGGATGGATTCTTTATAATATGCTGACATACTGTATTTTCCTATTCTTTCTAGCAGAATATTTCTTTAAAGGTGTACAGTACGTTGAATTCCTCTGATTTTTTAAAAATTATTTCCTCACTGTCATTATGACATTCTGTATGTGACCATTGCCTTGGGTTATCCAGTTGAGCTACAGTACCCATGCTGTTCAGGGTTTTGTAATCCCTCTACCACATCAAGCCCCTTCTGTGTAGGCATGACCAACTGGATCTGTCCCTCTATCAAACAGCTACAGTGGCTAGTTGTGCTTCCCATGCTTCTCATCCTATTTGTCCAGAGCTGTCTGGGACCAGCCCCTAAGCTGGTCTACGAGGAAAGTGCCTTTGCCAGAGGCCTGGATCGGAGATCCAAGACCGGGCAAAGGAACAGAATTGAGACCCTTGAGGCTTTTCTGGGTCTCGCTAATGGGTTTAAGACAGTCAGCTAATTTGTCAACCTGTTTATGATTTTGTACACATTGACAAGCCTGTTAAAAGAGGTTGGCATGCATACTGTAAGCCGATCGGAGCAATTTGGTTTATTCAAACGTCTGAGGAAATATCTGTTGCTGTATGTTGTCATTTTAATGTAGTGTCTCTTCAAATAAGGAGTGCTTTTGTCGAACAAAGCCTAAAGACAAATAACTATTTAATTAGAAGGGACTGTCTAATTCTGACTCCTTTAGCAATCCAAATGCCAATTTTAATTAATCTAGCTTTCATCCACATTGAGATTTTCGCAAAAATGCCATCAAGCCATACTTATTATGTCATTTGAGTGAATTACCCTTAACCCAATGGAAATACAGGCACCTCCACATTCAACTTTGAATGAGCAGATTAATTGTATCAATTAACATGGAAGTAACCTCAGCATTTTCCATAAAGGCAGCCGAATAACCCTATTAGAGTCTAAAATGCAACCTTGAACTATCCTCTGTTCCTTAACAGCATGTCTCTTGCACCCGAAGTGGTGTCTTTTTTATTCTTTCTCCACAATGATGACTTTAGTGAAAGGGTAGTGGGACAGATTGGGTCCAGAGGTAAATAATGAGACAATTTCCAGGGCAGCCATTAGTGCCCTTAACATGAAGAAATCGTGGCATGCCATTAAGCGTCTCTTTTTAGAATTCTGTGCTTGGCCTTTTCAGATGTCAAGTGTGGTGCTTCTTGTGTGTACATGTGTTTGTGAGTGGGAGGGAAGGTGTCAAGTGAAAGACAATTAGAATGAAAACAAGTTTTAATCAAATGGCCTACAGATCCGTGAGAAAAAAAGGTTATAAGGAAAAAAAGGAGAGGTCAAAAAATATTTTTATTAAAATAATGGATGAAAAAATGCAATGTCTTACTTGAAGGTAAAAAAATGTAAAGGCTTTTTCTGCTGTTTTATTTTATATGTTTGTTGTCTCACTAGGGTTCCTGAGTACAGGTGACCAGGCAGCCAAAGGGAATTATGGGCTATTGGACCAGATCCAAGCACTCCGGTGGATCAAAGAGAATATCCAGGCTTTCAAAGGCGACCCAAAAAGGGTGACTATATTTGGATCAGGAGCTGGGGCATCCTGTGTAAGCTTGCTGACCCTGTCACACTATTCAGAAGGTAATAAGCATTTTGTAAAAAACTGACAATTAGACATAGTACAATGTTATCAAACCACCAAACCAATTTCTGACCTGGAGCAAAAAATAAAATAAAATGGGTAATTGTGAGATAAAATAATAGTCACATTGTGAGATATAACGTCAGAATTTATGGGATAATGCACATCTGTCACCATCGTGTTCAGTTTAATTTAGTTCATGGACTTTTAGTTTGTTTTTCTTCAGTTCAGTAAAATTGACCAGATCAGAAAAATCGATCAGAACAATTGACCGTTCACAAAGACGCGCCCCCTTTAGTTACTGTTGCTGTCAGACAAGCTACGCCGCTCTCAAGCCACACACTATGTTCTCACACAGTGAAAAATACATCGCAGAGCAAAGAGGACACTGACAATGTGCTGACAGACAGGACAGACCAGCTTACTTTTGATATGAAACAGTATCAAATTTCAAATTTGGTAATTTTTTAAAGAAAAGTAAACAATACTGTTTTGTGGCTCTTTAATGTGTCGTGACAGATCGCTGTATAGCCTCTTAAAGCTGCTCGTGAACCGATTTTCTCTTCCTTCTAGTTAATTTATAGCATCAAAGAAACATGAAAGAACATCAGAAGGAATGTTGATTTAACTGTGGAAAGACATCAGTACACTCAATTTTTAAAGTTCAAATCCTCCAACGTCAATCTACTAACTCCTGACTGCTTTGTCGGACAAAAATTGCGGATTCGGCGGATGGCGGATTATTATTGGTCAGATCGCCTGTCAATCAAACTCCCTGCGAAGGGTCATTTAAAAGCACACTGTAATGAACAACAACAGACGTGTTTATGATCTACTTTAACTTATATTTAACTTAACTTAGCTTTCACTTTTGTAATAGTTGTGTGCGAGTCCCTCAGTTTTCCTCTGTGTGAATAGATAGATCTCAACATCATACAGTCACTTTTGGAATGGGTTCAAATATTCAAAATATGGAAAACTTATTTTTATAAACTTATAAAAACTTTGTTTTTTCAGGTTCTGCAATTTGATGTAAACTTTTGACTACAACTGTATGTTTGTGATAGAGTCAGTCATGCAGGCTAACATTAGTGAGATCTCATCCTGCGGAAACTGCAATGCCACTGTTGTTCAAAGGGTCTCATTGCCGCAGTCCTTCAGATAAATGGTTGGGGCTAGGATGGATCAGAGGTAGCCTGACTACGTCAGACTTCCTACTTCCGCTAATTTCATTTCGCTCCTGTGGTCAGTCTGAGATAGCAGCCTATCTTTCTGTTTTCCACCGGCCTGAAAACAGCCGGGCCAATCACTGAACAGAAGGCGGGCTGAAAGCCGTGACGTAGTCGCTAAGCGCCGAGTTTAAGAGTTAGGTCAGAGAAATCGAAAACGACCGCGGATAGGGAGACGCGGATGCAATTCGCTCTTGTGGAGAATATTCCCGGCATTAGCAAACTGAAGCCCGAACAAGAAGAGTGTGTATTAAACATGTTGAATGGAGGTGATGTTGTGGCCCTACTCCCTTTGGGAAAAGTTTAATTTATCAACTATTGCCGATCGTCAGCGAGAAACTGGGGAGCCTTTTGACAGGTCAGTGTCTCCTTTCTTTTCCAGGTTTTAAATACCGTAAAACTTCAAATAATAGCCCAGGCTTTTATTTGCCCAAATCGTCTAACTGCACCGGCTTGTATTTGAGACAGGCGTCTATATGAGACAAGCTTTTATAGTGTTGAGATGTTGTTCATTGAGATGTTGTTCCTAGAGTTTCTAATCTCTAAAAATCTCCAAATGCTCCACGTGAAACTGCGGTCTTCCGATCTTTTACTATCTTGTCGATTGATTTTGATTAATATTTGCGAGGGAGAGAGCAAGACAGCGCTCGTGTTGTTTGAAGACCTGAGAGTGCGCGCGCGGCTCTCTCTCTCTCTCTCTCTCTCTCTCTCTCTGTCTCTCCTCTCTCTCTCTCTCTCTCTCTCTGCTCGTCAAGCGCAGCAGTCATTCTATTACATCACTCACCGATCAAAAAAGTCGTTCACAGCCATGTTCACTCCGGTATTTCGCTCGCATCATCAAGGGTTTTACAGCGGTTTTACAGTGGAATTTCGATCATAGATTCGAGTTCGATGCATGATGTCTGTGGTTCGATGCGGCTGTGTCAGCGCATAACATACGTCATAAATAAACTTATCTGATTGGCTTACGGGTAACCAATGATTTTAAACTTTAGAAATCGCCCCCTAGCGAGAGAGAAAACACTTCTCTATTATGCTATGCCAGACTCTGTCTACGAAACAAAGTGAAGTAGCAGAGTCTGGTATTACCAGGCTAGATCAGAGGATCCTGTGATTAAAAAAAAAATTAAGACACATTTTCTCTAAATACATTGTACAGTTGTCATTGTTTAAGCACAGGTTAGAGTAATGCAACATACAAATGTAACAATCCAAAGCAATTTTGTTAGTTGGACAGCAACAAGAATGGCAAAGTGCTTTCTTGTCATTTCAGTAACTAAATAAAATACAAGATAAATTGGGAACCTGAATGGTATTCAAACAAAAATTACTTATTGTTACCTTATTGATGACTATGTTCTTTGAAGAGCAACAGTATTTGAGAAGAATGGCAGCATTTACCACCTGACCTAAAAACAATGATATATATACACAGTGAATTACATCATAAATACATGGTAGACTTACTAGAACATTGAAACAAACAAAAAGAGTGAAATTTACACTGCACTTTAACAAATATGATATATGTTTAAGTACATTTCTAAAACACACAGGTAACGCTTCCTTTTACAGTCCAGTTACCCATGTAAATACTATGTACTTATTTTAGTAACTACAATTACTGGGTAATAACTAGTACTAACCCTGAACCTACCCCTAAACCTACCCCTGTTCCATGTACTTGCCTTATATTAGCCAGTACTTTCTAGGTAAATACACTGTAAGTACACAGTAAGTACTGAACTGTAAAAGGAAGCGTTAAAAACACACCTTTTCTGCCTCACATATCAAAAGTCAGCTGCAGTTCTTCCTTCAGTTTTTGAAGTCTCTGAGGACAGTTGAGAAGAAAGTGTCTGCTCATTTTTGAAAGGAAAATACGTTAACAACTCAAGCACACTAGCTAGGCTAACATTAATTAATAAACGTGAATATTTAACTAATGACTAACTTCTTAGAAAAGTATGTAGCAGTTGCTAAGTAATGTACCAGTTAGCAGTTACCAGTTACCAAACTAGCCAAGATATCTAGACTAATTTTACAACATACATGCACTCAATTTAAATCAACAACACTTATTCTTATGCTTTGGTAAATACTCTATTTAAAAAGGATTTATGAATTTGCACTTACCTTCGTCTGATATAAATGTCTGAAAACACAGGACGCTGTCATCGCAAGCAGGAACGTTAACTAAAGGCAGTGGGCTAGAGGTCCAGAAAAAAATATGACATTGAAAAACGTTGCCGCTGTGCTATGGTAAACATGTTATTTACAATGATTTTATGAATTCACACTTACCTTCGTCTGATGTGCGCAAGATTTAAATGGAGCAGGAGCGGGAATAAATGGCTCTAAAACAATGTCGGGCTAGAAAATACAGTTAAAAATCTGTTACAACATTGAACAAATTTTGATGTTATCTGGCAAACATGTTATTTAAAATAGTTTAATGAATTCATGCTTACCATATACGTTTTCTCAGCCTAAAAAAACTGGAGACTGGGGACTGGAGAACAGGCTCGAGAGTCGAGAGACAGTAGTCGATTAAAAAAAGGTTAGATTTACAGGCGTCAGGAATTGAAAATCTTGTGTGATTCAGCACCAAATGCGAGGCCTGAAATGTCCCTACGTTATGGACGGGCCGGATCTGGTGATATACCATAAGTTTCACTAAAATGTCCACTGTCAGATTTAACCCCTAAATTATTGTTTTTATGCAGTGTCAGTGCCACTGGCCTGCTTTCTGCATAAGCAAATTAAAGATGAACAAAAACATTACTGCCTTGTGTATAAACCAATCAGTAGTGTTGTCAAGGCAGAATTTCAGGCACGACCAATAATATTAAACAAAGACATAGTGAATAATTTAAATAATTTGAAATTTTGAGTTAATAACACTTAGAAATCTCAATTCGAAAGATTTTTGCTGCCAAATGAGTACATTAAACACACCTGTTTAATTTTTGATGCCAAAACTTTCTATTTTAACTTGATTTCTTTATTAATGACAACATTGGGGTTTACAATGTGTTTTCCTTTGTTTATATTACCGCACTTCTTGGTTTCTATGGTTTTGGTCATTATGATTTTGTTTGCTTCAGCTATGTTCAATTAATAATCTTGTTTGAGTTCCTAGTTGCGGGTAATTTTTCACGACAACGATACGCTTAAAACAGAAGTTTTTCCTTTTTTTTTACGTTTTCTGCGTACAGACGACATTATTGTCAAAATGATCCCCATTCACACGAATCCACGAAACGACTAAAAACCCTGTGTTCTGGACCAGACCATTAGATGGCGATGAAACATAATATATAGACTGAACACGTAATATGCATGTGCATGACATCATCGTTTCCACAGATTTGCATTGTTTATTGTTTACATGAAGACTTTGAAACACTTTGAAACACATTTTCAAAAGTTTGCATTTTCAGGCACCCAAAACATTTACACGACAACGCAGTTCTAAGTTTTTAGTTGAAAACAGTGTATTGTAAACAGCTAACATTACTTTAATGTTAGTAAATAAAAATAAAAAATCATGTTAATGTGAATTCACAGTGCATTGTATTTGCAACTAATGTTAACACATTCAACATTTGATCTTGATCTGCTAACAAATTAAACCTTATTGTAAAGCAGGGGTTCTCAACTCCAGTCCTCGCGACCCACTGCTCTGCATATTGTGTATGTCTCCCTTATTTAACACACCTGATTCAGATCCTCAGCTCGTTAGGATATGGACGAGAGTCTACCCTAACGAGCTGAGGATCTGAATCAGGTGTGTTAAATAAGGGAGACATACACAATATGCAGAGCAGTGGGTCGCGAGGACTGGAGTTGAGAACCCCTGTTGTAAAGTATTACCTATTTTTCTTGTTGTCAGCCTGAGTGCCTATGATAGCCACCAGAGGGCACTCCTTTTGTCTTTGTTATCACATCATGGACTACATTTCCCATAACCCATTGCCTGGACTTCCACCTGTGTGTCATTACCATTGTTAACTGCCTATGAGCCCGGTGTATTCACTCATTCATTGAAGTATTGTAAGTGTCACACAGCATTTCTGAGCACTCTCTCTGGTTCCCAGTGTAATGGTTCTGACCCAGTTTCCTGGATTTCCTTGTGGAATTTTCACAACATAAATAATGGCAGGTACACAGAATATTGATTTGAGACGAAGACGGTTTTTAAATTGTACCTGTTTATTACCCCATAATCCATTACAGTGTACATAATAATCATACTGGACACAAGACGAACACTACAACATACAGAAGTCTTCCGGTTTCATTTACAGTAAATTCTGTCATTAACTGAGGAACATGATGGCATCAGCTGCATTTGAATAAAAAAGAGAGATAGTGAGTCTATGGTAAGAGAGACATGAAAGAAGAGCTGGCCTCAAACACCGGGATGAGTGGATATTACACATCGAATATTGACGATGGTCACAATCGTGGAATAACTGATCCTGGAATGTCATGGCTGATCAATCAGAATAAAACATTTCAGAGAGCCATTTAATAAGAGATATTAAGACCGATTTCACATGTGGATCGTTTTGAGCATTTGTTTCAGAACAAATGCATTTTCTCTTGTAGTTTTGTTAATTTAAGATGACAATCAAATTCAGATCTGGATCAAACAATTCTTCAGGTGATCTCAGCCCGAGCTGAGCGGTTCACATTTGATGAGATAGCAGTCTGACTCAGCAGATGATAGACCCAAAATATTTATGCATTAACTCTACTGTATTACAGACAACACTGTTTGTTTGGCTAGCAGAACGAATCAGATAAAGGAGCAAAGATGTGGTAAAATCTGTGCACTAGGACGTCATTGCAAATCAATCAATGTGCACCTACAGTATTTATCTGAAAATACCATCTAATTGCTCCTCTGCTAAATAGATGCATTGAAACATTGCTTAATTTATGTCCAAACTCATAAATACATATTAGTAATGATTTTTAGGAAAAAAAGCTTAACTGTCCCACTATGAGAGAAACCCCCGAACATAAACAGAGCACTTATGACCAATGAGAGAGCCATTAACTCACATGTGACTTGCATTAACACCTTTTAGTCCAGGGGTCTCCAAACTGACACTATTTGTGGGGAAAGCCATTTGTAGTGTTTTCCGAAACGTTAGTGGACGTCATTGAGTGCACTTATTCAATCCCACATTGCACCGCAATAACAGGTGTAAAGGCTGATGTACTTTCAACGGCTGTCCGAATTCGCTCACTCTTTTTCATTCACTTATTCAAGTGAACTGTATTAGTGGAATAGTAATGTAGGTAATAGGGGGCAATTTTATTCAGCCCTGGAATGTTTAGCTCCAACCCTAAATAAACAACGCATTTTCATCCTTTGGCGTCATATAGGTGACGCCATATGACATTTCTTCGAAATCTTACGCACATGGCACCCTTTAGCGTCAATATAACACGCACTGTTATGGGTAGGTTTAGGTCTGGGGTAGCGTTAGGTTATGACGCCTTGGGTTCTGCGTCTCATATTGACGCTAAAGGATGCCATGTACGTAAGATTTCGACAAAATGTCAAAAGCGTCACATGTATGACGCCTTAGGATGAGAACAGGCTGAAATAAACACACCTGAACCAGCTAATTGAGGTCTTTCTAAGCATTCTAGAAAGTTCCAGGCAGGTGTGATGAGGCAATTTGGAACTAAACACTGCAGGACAGTTGGTCTCCAGAACTGAGTTTGGACACCGCTGTTTCAGTCCATCTATGCATGTTAAAGAAAACCAAACCAAAAAAAAAAAAAAAAAAATTAATCCCTGCTTTGGAAAAGAACGAACAAACTAAGATATGAAAATGTCCTAAATTGCAATTATCTTTTGGTAAAAGGTTCCATTTGTTAGCAATAGTTAACTATATTAGTTGATATGAACTAGCAATGAAAAACACTTATAAAGCATTTGGTAATCTTATGTTAATGTAACTAATGTTACTAATACATTATAAAAAAAATGTGTTAACACTTTATTTTATGGTGTCCGTGATACAAGGTAATTACTTAACCCTTAGGGGTCGGAAAACGCGTCCTCGCGTTTTGCTGGATTTTTTCCTTATCAGTGCAAAAGAGGATCAAATTACTCTGTTGATTTTGATCTTATATATAAGTGTTGTACATCATTAGATCCTGTTAAGTGTGTATTTTTTTCACTCACAATAAAAACAAAGTGTTGTGCTTTTCGTCAAATAAAGAAAAATTAACATGATGCGCGTTTTACCTTCTAACTGTCAGTGAGGTCCGTTCTGAAACGCGTCCGAAAAATTTGCTGTAGCTCTGTCAATACTTGTCACAGAGATACGAGATATTTCTCTTTATGAAGCTGAGATTCTCTTCTTTTAAATGAAGTAATTTATTTAAAAAAAAAAATAATTCCAGTTTATGTAATCCGTTTGAAACCAAGGAGAGGTACAGTTTTTTCATTCTCCCTTCATTATTTTTAATGAGCTGAGCCCGCCACACCCCCAGCGCTTTTCACATGGTAAATAGGTGATCTATGCATAGCACACGCGGCACGCCCCGCGATCAATGCCAAACAACACAAAGATTCTTCATCAGTATACTGATAGTTCATCGCGTTTTAGGGATAAAAACTACTCCTTCAGAGGATTATGGGCAGCGGGGAATAATTCACCTTTTCCACAGAGAAATTGAAAGTGAAACTCGGAACGGTTGCGATCCGCAAGTTTTGTGTGAGCAGCGGCTGTGGTGTAGTGGCAGATCTTTCGCCTAGTGTGTCTGAGGTTATGGGTTCGAATCCGCCCTCGGTATGTTTTTTTTTTCTCTCTCATCAAAACCGAATATGTTCATCAGTTGTTACAGTCTATATCAAACACACACGTATATAGGACACACGTTTGTGTGCATTTTATTTTGTGATTTCACCGGAATGAATAGTGTCCGTGGCAATAGATTGAAGAGCACGTCCTAAAGCGAGTGAAGACTGTGCACGCGCCGCCACAAGAGACTGTATCCATGACACTGATAGCATGCAGACACGAGCACTCAGCTTGAGTTCAAAAACAAAACATTTTAGTGCTAGATCTCTTATTTAAGAGCGGACTAAATGAATGCTCTGCTAGTTAACTGGAGATGTTTTATTTGTATTAGGTACAGCCGTTTATTGAATGTATCAGTAAATGCGTGCGGTCTATATGGGCCATAAACAGATACTCGCGGTGAGCGCGGTCTACCCATCAATAGACGTTTCTCCGTCCATCAACAGATACATTGTGCATCTATAATCTTAATTTTCTATCAGTTTACTTTGGATAATGTGCTAACAGTTTTTTGCTTTTGTTTTGTTGTGTTTACATCGTCACCATCAGCCTTCAGAAATCATTCTGATATATATTTTTTTTTTAAATCAATGTTGTAAACAGTTGTGCTGCTTAATTTTTTTTAACCTGTGATAGGTTTTTAGGATTCTTTGAATGCACTTTTTTTAATATATGTATATATATAAGCACTATATAAGCAATATTTTATATATATATATATATATATATATATATATATTTTTTTTTTGAAAGGATGTGTTATGTGATATGAATGACTTTAAGTCTTTATGTTCTTAGGAAAGATTTCTATTTTGAATAAATGCTGTTATTTTTAACTTTTTATTCATCAGTGAATCATTCTTAGTTCAGACTGCCTCACAGCACCTTGATGGGCATTAGCCATTGGGGGAGTGTCTTTAGTCTTCCCAGTTGTAAATCACATTAATATTCATGAGCATTAACACTCCCACGCATACAGCACTGCTGACCCAAAAACTGATGTAAGAAATTCAAATCGTTATATTGATGTTTCTGAAAGAGTGGTCAGAATGATTTTCACTTCATTTTGAAGTAAAAATTCTAGCCTACAAGAATAGTAACTCAAAAGTATTGTGGACAACTATTCAATATGTGTTAAATGGCCTTATTGCAGTGACTCCCCCCCCCCCCCCAAAACGTACTAACCACGCATATTTTTTTTTTTATATATAAAATGCATGTACATCCATTTTGCTCACATATTATTGTAGCAGAGTTTGTGCTGAATACAGCATATTTATATGTTGGCAAATGGTATGTTTTAAGTAGCTGAAATAAGCACAAATGTCAGGGCATTTCAAAACACCTAAAGAGCCCCAAAACAGCTCAGACCCCAGAGGGTTAATTAATTACTTAGTAGTAGACATTGTAATAACATGTAACAAAATGTAATCAACATGTAACTAAGTTATGGAACAGCCTGTACTTACAGATTGTAATTACACTCATGTATTAGGCAGCTACTGTTACACATATGTAACAGGCCGAGTCGGTTACATACGTTTTACTGACTTGGTACAATGTAATTATATAAGAAAGTACTTTGTACTACTCAATGTAACAACAAGTATTTAAATATGTTACTAAGGTGTGAAAAAGCCTGCAGTTCCACATGGTCATTTTGTACCTTCTAAAATAGTGTATCAAGATTGTACTTAAGTGTACTTCATGTGTATCTACATACCATATACACATGAAGTACAGTTAAGTACAATCTTGATACACTTTATTTTACGTAGCTTATCCCTGTGTAATATTATGTAATTGCAATGTAATTAGGAAGCTACCGCATGCATTTATGCTGTGAACTAGGGAGTTAGGCCTAATTCAAACTAAAGTCATATGGATAAGGTTTGTAGATACACATGAAGTACAATCTTGATACACTTTATTTTACGTAGCTTATACCTGTGTAATATTATGTAAATTGAATATAATTAAGAAGCTACCGCATGTATTTAAGCTGTAAACTAGAGGGTTAATTCAGATGCATAATGTATGTAGATACACATGAAGTGCACTTGAAGTGTACAACCTTGATACACTTTATTTTATAAGGTACAAAATGACAATGTGTAACTGCAGGCTTTTTACTTTAGTAACATATTTAAGTACTTGTTACATTGTACCAAGTCAGTAACACGTATGTAACCGACTCGGCCTGTTACATATGTGTAACAGTAGCTGGCTAATACATGAGTGTAATTACAATCTGTAAGTACAGGCTGTTCCATAACTTAGTTGCATGTTAATTACATTTTGTTACATGTTATTACAATGTCTACTACTAAGTAATTAATTAAGTAATTACCTTGTATCACGTACACTGTAAAATAAAGTTTTACCAAAAATGTCATAGGTTATCTGTTCATATTAGTTAATGAACATGAGCTAACATGAACTGACAAAGAACAGTTACATTTTATATTAACTAACATTAACACCAAATAATAATTCTCGAACTGATGTATTACTCATTGTTAGTTAATGCAATCACTAATGTTAACTAATGATACCTTTTTGTAAAGTGTTTCCTTTTGTTTCTCTCTTTCTTTGAGGTAGAATCTTCTGTCCCAGTGTGCCTGGCTGCATGTAATTTTCATTGTAACAACAACCCCTACAAGGCATTCATCTGAAACTCAATTGTTCCACTATAAAAATAGATTTTACATTCAATGTCCAGCCTGACTAGATAGCAGACGAAATCTAGTAATGGATCAAATGACCTCTGGCTACAGTTACTCTAGCACTAACACAACACCAAAAGGAAATGCCATATTTGATCAAAATAACAGGACAATATGTACAGCTCTTTCCTCTTGTTCCGGTCTAAAAGGTTGGCCATGATTTATGAATGAATTACATAATGTAAATTGTGAAATAAGCAAATGCATTTATTTTCACCTATTACTCCTGCTGTTCATCTGAGTCCTGTCTACAGATACATGTCAGGCATTCTAAAGAGTATAATGGTGTACCATAAGAAAATGCCTTGAGCTTTTTTATGTTTGCAATATGACATAGATGTTCATCCATTAGCATGTTTTGCAATGGATCTTGCTATATGCAATAAGTAAATATAACCAACTTTAATTGTATGCTTGACACTACTTATAAGAAGAAGAAGAAGAAAATTATGAAAAATTATCATACATTCATCAGGATATCAAACCATTGTCTGATCTATAAAAGAGCTTATTTTAAAACAAAAAGAAAATGCAGATATTCCTGTTTTTATTCTTGTCATTATGTTAAGATTCCACTGTACAGTTCAATGTGCATGACAAACCCATGTTGCATCTGGGCTTGATTTGGACTTAATTTAACATTTTAAAACATATTATAAGTATGTTCTTAATGGGAAGTGTCTGCTAAGCCCCACTGTCTTGATAGTAACATTTTTAATGCCCAATATGTTAAAAAGCTCTAGACAGTATACTGACTTTTTTCCCTTGATATATTTTCATATTTTTGACATTATAAACTTGAGTGAAGGCTATTTTTCACTCAGTGTCAGTGCGTCAGAAGCCTTGGTTCAGCCTAGTGAGGTCCGTGCCCTGAGGTATTGCTATTTTCTAGGACACAATCTGTGTCAACGTGTTATGGCCACGCCTGACTGAGCTGACAAAGGTACAGCAACAAGACACATGCATATTAGTTGGCATCTGACTGATATTACTTACCCATAACAATATGACAGGACAAAAATCACAGGCCTCATTACAAAACATTATTTTCTACAAGTCCTTTTTTGGCAAGGTCCAACTGAAGTCTCCAAAACATGACATAAACAAACACCTTGATATTTGTTTTCTTCAATTTCATTCTTGTTGTGATCATTGTTTTCCTTCAGTTCTCACTTTGAATAGTGTTAAAGGAATAGTTAAAAAGTTAAAAATCTGTCATTTACTCACCCTCATGTCATTTCAAACCCATGAAACTTGCATTCACCGTTAAAATGCCAATGAAGATATTTTTAATTAAACCTGATAGATGTATGTTCCTTTTCATTGAGTCACTGCGAGTTACGAAATGGGGGTTTCGCTTAGAAGCCTATCACCTTCGAGTTTTAGGAAACTAGCCAATGGCATGAAAATGCCTTGGGTCTGCGGAATTTGCATGCCGTGACTCCACCCCACCGGGTTGGTATAAAATGAGGAGCATTCTCGCATTATGTTTTTGCTTTGGAGCCAAGAACATCTCTTCACTCCTCTGCAAGCCTGTATCTGAGATCTTCGATACTACGAGACAGGTGGCTCTCCAGTGTGTTGGTGTAATGGCGCATTCCAGCGAGATCACATTGCCTACTGCTGCTCTGTGCAGTGATCTGCCATTAGTGTGTGTACTTCTCCCTGTGCGCTTCATCACTCTGCTGAGTTTTTTCCTCTCACAAATAGAGCCTGCGTGTGGCACGTCTTTTTAAAGATGTCTCGATTTGTTTTGTCATCTGATGGGCACAATCGCTGCCTTCCGTGTTTGGGCTTAGATCACGCTAAGACAACATGAGCATCGCGGTGCTTCGGTCAAGACTCAATGACTTCTGTGGAGGTAGATTCCACTCTGCCACACCCCATTCTATCCCCTCTGCGAGAGGCGATACTTCCTCAACGTCCCCATATCAGCTTCCCCATAGCCACTCTCGGCCCCGTCTGTCGCCAGAACCCTGTCAGAGCAGGCCCCAGTGGAACACACATCCTTCTCTGGTCTCCTCTGTCAGGACGCGGCTTATGACCGTACCCCCACACCAGGACAGTCGACGTCCCACGTCCGGGACGGTCATTCCGCCTCACTGCCCCATCGTGGGTATGTCTGTGGTTCATATGACCCCGCTGCTTCAGTTTTTGGAGCTTCCCAATCTGTCCCGCTGGCTGGCCTGAACCATCAGGCTCAGCTATGTGATTCAATTCACACGGTCTCCTCCCCGCTTCCGGGGAAGCCGCTATACCGTGGTGGATGGCAATGCCCCTGTCATGCGTGTGGAGGTTGCCACCCTACTGGCGAAGGGTACGATTGAGACCGCCCCTCCAGCCGAAATGAAGTCCTGCTTCTTCAGTCCCTACTTCATTGTACCCAAGAAGAGCAGTGGGTTACGACCAATCCTGAACCACCTGCGCATCTTGTACCGAACCCTTTACAGGCTTCCGTTCAAGATGTTGACAGCCTAACATATTTTCGAATGTGTCGTCCGTTGGATTGTTTTGCAGTGATCGACCTGATCGACCGGACGCGTACTCTCATTTCTCCATTCTTCCTCGACACAGACCGTTTCTTCTGTTTGCTTTAGAGGTGCAGGCATACCAGTACACGGTTGGGCATGGCAAGCAGGCATGCTCCAAATACCAGTTACTCAGGCCCGCTGTCAGACCAGTACAGACAGCTGGCCGCGGGGCCTCCGCAAGTTTGTGTTACCCCCAGTGTGCCTTCTTGCACAGACACTGTGCAAGATCAGGGAGGACGAGGAGCAGGTCATTTTGGTTGCGCCTCATTGGCCCACCTGGACTTGGTTCTCCGAACTGGTACTCCTCGCGACAGCCCCTCACTGGCCAATTCCTCTAAGGAAAGACCTCCTTTCTCAGAGAAGGGGCACCCTCTGGCACCCACGTCCCGATCTATGGAACCTGCATGTATGGCACGTGGATGGGAAGCGGCAGGTTTGAGTATCCTATCACTTCCGGTGGTGGCTACCATCACTTCCGCTAGGGCCTTGTCTGCTCGACCTGCCTATGCGTAACCTCTTCATCACCTGGTTTTCTTCTTGCCGAGAAGACCCCAGAAAATGCCCGATCAGTGTTGTGCTTTGCTTCCTGCAAGATGGGTTGGAGTGAAGGCTGTCTCCCTCCATCCTCAAAGTGTATGTTGCCGCTATCGCCGCACATCACAATGCAGTTGAAGGTAAGTCTGTGGGGAAGCATGACCTGGTCATCAAGTTTCCTTGCTGCCCTGCAGAGAGCACCCTTTGATCCATTGTGATCAGTGGAGCTTTAAATCATGTCTATGAAGACAGCGCTCTTGGTCGCTTTGGCCTCCATGAAGAGGGTAGGGGACCTGCAGGCATTTTCAGTTGACAAAGCGTGCCTGGAAATAGGGCTGGTTAAGTCTCACGTGATCCTGAAACCCCGGCCTGGATACGTGTCCACGGTTTCCACCACTCATTTCACGGATCAGGTGGTGAACCTGCAAGCGCTGCCCTCGGAGGAGGCAGGCCGAGCCTTGTCACTGCTCTGTCCAGTACGTGCCCTCCGTGCTTATATAGACAGAACTCAGTGTTTCAGGACCTCAGACCAGCTCCTTGTCTGTTTTGGTGGGAAGCTGAAGGGAAAGTCTCTCTCCAAGCAAAGGATATCTCACTGGAAAGTGGACGCCATTGCTTTGGCATTCCAGCAGCAAGGTCGACCATGTCCCCTTGGTGTGAAGGCACACTCCACCCGGAGTGTGGCTTCTCTTGGGCTCTAGCGCATGGCGCTTCACTGACAGACATCTGCAGAGCTGCAGGCTGGGAGACACGCAACACATTTGCGAGATTCTATAATCTCAGAGTGGAGCCAGTGTCCTCTCATGTGCTCGCCCCAGTGACTGGTAATAGTGTGCGATATTTCGCTCAGATGAGTTCTTCTTCCTCCATGTGCATGGTTCCCCCGTTGGGTGACCCCCACATGTGTATTTCTACGGTAAGTCTCCATCGAGCTTGTGTATTTCCTCTCTCTCTCTCTCTCTCTCTCTCTCTCTCTCTCTCTCTCTCTCTCTCTCTCTCTCTCTCTCTCTCTCTCTCTCTCTCTCTCTCTCTCTCTCTCTTTCCACCGTGCGGGCTGGATACCTCTGAGTTTTCCATATGCATCCTGTACTCGGGTCATATGTTGCGTATTTCCACTGAGATATGCTTCCCAGTGTACCTTGGTATTCCTGTGTTAAATAGGAGTCCTTCCTCCGTGCTAGCCTCACGACAGGGAGCTCAGACTTACGCAGGGCACTGGAAGACAGCCGATGTGACGTGATTAGATTGGGACCCCCATTTCGTCATTCACTGACGTAACTCACAGTGACTGAATGAAAGGGAATGTCTCGGTTACGTATGTAATCCTCGTTCTCTGAGGAGGGAACGGAGACGTGAAGTCCCTCTGCCATATCCGCTGTATCGCTGGAACGGCCTGGAGTTCAGTTTCGGCTCCTCAGCCAGAAAACATAATGTGAGATTGGCAGTGCTCCTCCTTTTATACCCAAGCAGTGGGGTGGAGTCGCGGCATGCAAATTCTGCAGACCCAAAGCATTTTCATGCCATTAGCTCGTTTTTTAAAACTCGAAAGGTGATAGGCTTCTAAGCGAAACCCCCATTCCGCCATTCACTGACGTAACGTCTCATACCTTACATACGTAACCGAGATGTTCTTTCCTTTAAAAGTCCTTTCACCCAAATCTATGCTTCAAAAAGTTGATTAAAAGTCATTGTTAAAGTAATCCATATGAATAAAGTAGTTTAATCCAAGTCTTCAAAAAATACATGATTGATTCATTATCAGATTTAATTTAGGCTTTTATTCACATAAAACATAAATCAATGCACATGCATAAAGCACATCTCATATGAAAGCGCAATCGTGCCTGTGCGACACATAAGAAACAAACTTCATTTGTTTCTCGCACGTCACATAATTCACATTTTTGGACAAATTGTTTATTTTATATTAACTGCTGTTTCTTTCTATTTATTTTTATTTTCAGATTTGTTTCAGAAAGCCATCATCCAGAGTGGGACTGCTCTATCAAGCTGGGCCGTCAACTACCAGCCAGCCAAATACACCCGCATACTAGCTGAGAAGGTGGGCTGCAACATGCTAGATACTATAGATCTGGTGGAATGTCTACAGAACAAAAACTACAAGGAGCTGATCGAACAGTACATCACACAGGCCAAGTACCACATTGCTTTTGGTCCAGTTATCGATGGTGACGTCATTCCTGATGACCCCCAAATTCTGATGGAGCAGGGAGAGTTCCTCAACTATGACATCATGCTTGGCGTCAACCAGGGTGAGGGTTTTAAATTTGTGGATGGCATCGTGGACAGTGAGGATGGTGTCTCTGCAAACGATTTTGACTTTGCTGTGTCTGATTTTGTGGACCACCTCTATGGTTATCCAGAGGGCAAGGATACACTCCGAGAAACCATCAAGTTCATGTATACCGACTGGGCTGACAAGGAGAATCCGGAAACCAGACGAAAGACTTTGGTTGCACTCTTCACCGATCACCAATGGGTGGCACCAGCTGTAGCTACGGCAGACCTTCATGCTCAGTACGGATCTCCAACATACTTTTATGCATTCTACCACCATTGTCAGAGTGAAATGAAACCTAGCTGGTCAGATTCAGCACATGGAGACGAGGTGCCTTATGTGTTTGGAATTCCCATGATTGGCCCTACTGATCTCTTTAACTGCAATTTTTCCAAAAACGATGTCATGCTTTCAGCGGTGGTAATGACTTACTGGACGAATTTTGCTAAAACTGGGTAAGTCAAACCCTTTTTTCCCACTCTGTTAATTAAATATATAATTATACACTGCATAACTGAACTAAGTCTCCAATCAAAGGTGTCAGATATTTGCAGAAAATTATTTGAAACCTTTTTAATTTGTTATTAAGGTCAGTAACATTATAAGAAAAATAAGAATGCATACATATATTGAAAATTGTATCTTTTGTTTTTTTTGCTGCTTTTCCTTAGCATTATAACTCTGTTCAGATGTCCAATAATATCTCTTAAGATTCTTACTGTGAAGAATTGTTGTTAACTGCCACAGATCACAATCTTCAGAGGCCCTTCGCGTTCTCCTTACATATCACAATTTAAAGACTCAACATTGTCACTCAGATCATATGTTTAATGCTATCAGGCCAGCTCTTAAAGGAGAACTCCGGTCAATTTTAACATTGAGCTCATTTTTTTGTACATTTGGAGCGCTGTCAGTACAGAGAACAACGACAGAAATCGGTGTTGCCTACACCGTGTTATCCTCTTTTTAAAATTCGCACCCTGTTGACTTAAACGGGGCAAGTTCTAAACCTGCTTTTAGCCTCTTAACATCCTTGATGTGTCATTACAAGTGCACAGTCATGTGAGTGATTGTATTAAGAGTGAACACGGTCAATCTTACTGCAGTAGATGTGAAAGATATTAATAAAAATGATGTTAATTCAGCCAGCTCACATACCTGTATTTTCTTCCTGTTTTCGGTCGAAGTCCAAAGTAGTCGATTATCGAGTTGGGAGAATGGGATCTCATACAGCCCGGTCGTGTACACGAACTCGATAATCGACTACTTTGGACTTCGACCGAAAACAGGAAGAAAATACAGGTATGTGAGCTGGCTGAATTAACATCATTTTTATTAATATCTTTCACATCTACTGCAGTCAGATTCCCCGTGTTCACTCTTAATAACAACAGTCACATGGCTGTGCACTTATAATGACAAATCAAGGATGTTAAGAGGCTAAAAGCAGGTTTAAAACTTGCCCCATTGAAGTCAACAGGGTGCGAATTTAAAAAAAAAGGATAACACTGTGCAGGCAACACCGATTTTCGTCGTTGTTCTCTGTACTGACAGCACTCCAAGTGTACAAAAAAATGAGCTCAATGTTAAAATTGACCGGAGTTCTTCTTTAACTAGCCTTGAGTTATGGGGTTCTTTCTATGCTTTTATCACTGCATCACTGTACTCAGTGCAAGCCCAATTCATCCCAAACCTCCTCCAGATATAAGTGACTGGGGCCTACTCACACTTTTAGGGCTCCATTCACAGTTTATAGACAGAACAGCCTCTGCTTTTTTGGCACCACTCCAGCTGATACCTGTGTGTCAGGAGATAGATTTGCAGGCTCATCAGTACCTCACGTCAGGCTGCTCTCCCTTCGTTGGCTAAGTGTTTCTCTCAGCGCGAGTACTTTAAAACAGAGGAGGAAAAATGAAAGCAATTTCAGCAGCACTTGGAGAATGCTTGCTTTGTAAGAGTCACTCCAGCCTCTGGTAAACACTCTAGTGGTGATATCAGCCTCTCTGAGTGTTTCCAAAAAAACAGGGTGAATAAATACCGTTGAGTGAAATGTGCAGAACGTAATGTCTCATTTGTAGCCTTCCTTTGTTGCAACGACTGTCAAGCTCTGATGCTCAGACTGGAGAGAGCAACATGGGTCATTAATGAGGAAAATTAACATGCACTGGGACTCAGGATGTCAAGTGGACACATCTTTTTACAATGCTGGCTTTGTGGATTTGATGTGCCGTATATATAGGAAAGGTTCATCCCAAAATTAAAATTCTGTCATTAAAATGTACCCTCAGGTTGTTTAAAAATGTTAGTTGCAAAAAATCCTAATTTGGGTTGTTTTGCATCCCATGGCTCATGAGCAAACTCATGAACCCATGAGAAAACATGAGCAAACCCAACCAAGGGCTATTTTCACCTAGCATGTTAGGTTTAGCATGTCGACGCATTTAGCTGACTGACATGTCATCCCTGTTTATTGCGATGCCTAAAATACTTACAGCACAGTAAATAACTTATAGATTAAATAAAATGTATACAAACCTTTATTTCATAGAGGAAATGCACCAATTTATTTTGCGGCACAGAGAACTGCTCTCTCCTGAAGAATGATACAAAAAGCTCTGTAACTCAACAGCTGTGTTCTAGTAATTCCACCGCTGGCTTGTTATGTCAGAGGGTGGGGGAGGAGTATATTGTTCCAACTGTCAGTGAGATTGACCCAGCCACTTACCCCAATGGCTGGGAAACACAAAACATACCCAACACTGGAAAACAAATTATAATAGCCCATCATTGACAGTGAAACCTCAGAAGGGGTCTGTCTGTCTGTCTCTCGCTGGAGGCAGAATACTTCCACTGAGTGTTTTAGAGGAGTAATAAGATATAAGAGGTGATGCAAATGACTCTTTATTTGCCACTATCAGCATGAATGCTTGTGCAATTCAGTTGTTTATTGTTATTGGTTAACATAGCAGTTAGCTTTACAAGCAATGAAATATTGTCAATATTGTGCATTACATTACAAATGATGATAATGGCTCTACACAGATATTAGTTCCAGGAAGCATTAAAGAAAATGTGGAGAAATGAATATTCCCAGTTATATTTTGCACACACCATTAAGTGGATCTTTTAAGGAAATTTATTTCTGCATCGTGGAATCACACCATTTGCCAAATTCTGGCTGGTAGAGTAAAATCTGTTAATGAAAGTGAAAATCAATATGGATTTCAGGCATTACAGAAGTATACTCACTGGAAATGAAGCATAACATTCCTTGATGCTGTCTAGGATACAGTGGATTTAACCATGGAATAGGCTTTTGTATTCAAAAGGAAGTACCATTGGCTAGAATGTTAACAATTTGAATAAAAACCTGTGAAGACTATATACTTCAGGCAATAATTAAATAGTATGAGCACTGTTTTATTGAATATCAGCTTGGCTGTGATGCACAAGGCCGTGCAGTATGTAATGTTTTTGATGTCGCCAAGCAACACACAGACTGACAGCATGTTTGGAATGCTGCAAACACAGACACAAGCATCACAGTAATGTACTAAATATCAGAACTGTTGGTTGACCACATGTCCAGTCGGCACTGTTGTAAAACTGTTAGCTCTTCCATCAGTAAACAAATAATGGGCTGAATGAAAAAAGTAAGTCTCTGCTTTCTAATTATACAATTATGTTCCCAACCTTTCAACTATTAGAATACTGGCTGTCATAGTAGCTGAAATAAATAAATCTCAAAATAATCTGACTTTTTTAGACAAAATTATGATATTTATACTAGACATCAATAACAGATTATATATAGAGAGACTTCTTTTAAAAAATAAAAAATATATAACCGTTCTATTATTTCTATTATCTAAGATAACCATTCTGAGTGTGTGTGGTGGAAAGAGTACTAACAAATTGTACTTAAGTAAAAGTGTTGATACTTAAGTAATAATTTACTTGAGTACAAGTAGAAGTACTGAAAAATAATATGACTCAAGTAAGAGTAAATAAGTATTTGCTTTAAAACTACTCAAGTACTACAAAGAACTTTAGTATTATTTTTCTATTTTTACCCAAAATGGGGAGATGTTAGCGATATTGAACGCTAAACACACACACATGTCATCTGTTTCTTTCATACTGGAAGCCCAGTACTGATTCATCCCTCATGCAGAAAGTCCACAAGTGAGATTCATAGAAGTATTAAACTACATAAAGAAAATGCCTTTTATAATAATATGCAAATAGGCTGAAACATGAAGACAAACACATGATAGTGATAATATATCTCTGTTCATCAAGCTATCTCAGGTATTTTCATAAGATTGATGTATGTCTTTAAAGGGATAGTTCACTCAAAAAGGAAAATTAGCCCATGATTTACTCACCCTCAAGCCACCCTAGGTGTATATGACATTCTTCTTTCAGACGAATGCAATCAAGAGTTATATTAAAAAATGCCCTGACTCTTCCAAGCTTTACAATGGCAGTGAATGGCTGGAGAAAATTTGAAGCCCAAAAAAGTGCATCCATCCATGATAAAAGCACTCCACTTTTACCCCTGTGGCGCAAGTCGAATCGCATAGTATGCGTACGGTCGTCTGGCGGAAGCAAGTTATTTTAGATTATAAAGCAGAGGTGGGAGTAAGTCACACATGTGCAAGTCACAAGCAAGTCTCAAGTCTTAACCTTCGAGTCTCAAGCAAGTCCAAGTCAATTTTTTATAAAAGCAAGCAAGTCAAGTCAAGTCAAGTCACTGCCTTATGTCAAGCAAGTCAAGTCAAGTCGTAGCTTGGGTCACAAGTCACTGGCAAGTCATACAAACTGTCACAAGGTGACGAACCAGCAGCGGAACTATATATTCCACGGAGGAATGTTTCCGCCCGGAGCGCTTTCGACGCAACACCCAGTCAGCCTGATATGCGTCGTTACCATGGCAACAGCAGCCGCTGATGACAGAGTGACAGCAGGTGCGGCGCATCAAGGGGCTGTTTGGTGATTGGGACACACAGCGGCTTGAAACAGATAAAGACCAAGCTTTGGGAGACCAAGAGGGTAGTTCAGTGCAGTGTTCTGTGTTCGGTTTCGGGTGCTGTGTCCTGACCCTGTTCCGTCGAGGAAGGCTGAGAGTTTCTGTGGGACAAAATTGACTGGTGAGATCGATCCGCGGAAGGGAATCCGCTACGAAAGATTGGGTGGAGTGGAACAGAGAAGCAGAGGAGAAGTTGCCTTGGAAACATCAAGTCCCCTGCCTGGGTAGAGATAAGTGCAAACCTTTTACTGGCCGTATGATACGTGATTTATACACCAAGACACTGTATATGAAGAGAAGCGATCTAGGAACCGGAGTCTAGACACCGTAATGAGAAGACAGCTGTTATGATGCACGAGTGAGATCGCTATATATTCTTCCGTCTTACTGTCCCTGCTGTTCAGAACAAGGAGGTGGGCTGTGGCCTTATATTTCACAGAGTGGTTGAGAGTGACGTGAGTTGATGCTGTGCCCACCGTGTGTGTTTGAAGTGAAGCTACTGATGAGCTACTATACCAACAATTCTGTCACGTGCCCATCGGCCTTGCCCTGTGTTGCAGTTTGGAGCCGCTGAAGAAGAGATTAAGCGACGGTGGAATTTAAAGCTTGCGATGTTCTGATTCATCATTGATGTTGTCTGGAGAACGGAGGAAGTCCAGTGATCTGCTGTTCTGAGTGTCCTCCATCGAACGCCATGTGCATTCTGTGTTATCAACACTGTCGTGAGCTTTCTGCATCCCCTGTATAGGAAAGAACCAACCGGACTCGAAGTACCTACCTGCTGTCTAGTCGACGCCCCTTTCACAGCCGTGAGCTTTCTGCATCCCCTGTATAGGGAAGAACCAACTGGACTCGAAGTACCTACCTGCTGTCTAGTCGACGCCCCTTTCACAGCCCTAAGTTTCCTGCATCCCCTGTATAGGAAAGAACCAACCGGACTCGAAGTACCTACCTGCTGTCTAGTCGACGCCCCTTTCACAGCCCTAAGTTTCCTGCATCCCCTGTATAGGAAAGGACCAACCGTACTCGAAGTACCCACCTGCTGTCTAGTCGACGCCCTTTCACAGCCGTGAGCTTTCTGCATCCCCTGTATAGGAAAGAACCAACCGGACTCGAAGTACCTACCTGCTGTCTAGTCGACGCCCTTTCACAGCCGTGAGCTTTCTGCATCCCCTGTATAGGAAAGGACCAACTGTACTCGAAGTACCCACCTGCTGTCTAGTCGACGCTCCTTCCACAGCCCTAAGTTCCTGCATCCCCTGTATAGGAAAGGACCAACCGTACTCGAAGTACCCACCTGCTGTCTAGTCGACGCCCCTTTCACAGCCGTGAGCTTTCTGCATCCCCTGTATAGGAAAGAACCAACCGGACTCGAAGTACCTACCTGCTGTCTAGTCGACGCCCCTTTCACAGCCGTGAGCTTTCTGCATCCCCTGTATAGGAAAGGACCAACCGTACTCGAAGTACCCACCTGCTGTCTAGTCGACGCTCCTTCCACAGCCCTAAGTTTCCTGCATCCCCTGTATAGGAAAGGACCAACCGTACTCGAAGTACCCACCTGCTGTCTAGTCGACGCCCCTTTCACAGCCGTGAGCTTTCTGCATCCCCTGTATAGGAAAGAACCAACCGGACTCGAAGTACCTACCTGCTGTCTAGTCGACGCCCCTTTCACAGCCGTGAGCTTTCTGCATCCCCTGTATAGGAAAGAACCAACCGGACTCGAAGTACCTACCTGCTGTCTAGTCGACGCCCCTTTCACAGCCGTGAGCTTTCTGCATCCCCTGTATAGGAAAGGACCAACCGTGCTCGAAGTACCCACCTGCTGTCTAGTCGACGCCCCCTTCACAGCCGTAAGCTTTCTGCATCCCCTGCATAGGAAAGAACCTACCGTACCAGGAGTACCTACCGGCTGTCCAGTCGACGCTCCTCTTCACCGCTGTAAACTTCTGTACTTGGGAGGTCGAGAAGAGTACAGTCCGCTCAGAGTCCGAGAAGGAAAGCCGTGCTTAGAGCACTTACCTGCTGGTCAGGTCCGCGTTCCCTCCATTGCCGAGAACCTCGGCACCCGAAGAGTCCGAGGGGGTTGAGTGGACCCAGTCCCCGCCTGTCGTCCAGCCGACGTCCCGGCGGCCACTGGATGCTGGGGAGGAAGGAGGAATTTTAATTAGGATATACAAATTCTTTTAATCAATAAAGCCTGTTACATTTTACTTTCCTTGTCCGCCTGGTTTCTGGTCTGCTCCTCAGTGGTACATTCTAAAGGGAGGGGGTAGACCCAGTCGACCCTCCCGACCTGTGACAGATTATTGGCGTAGTCGGCAGGATTACCACTGAGTTGAGCCACCAGAAGCCGTTATGGCAGATGAAGAGGCACCGGGAGCACGAAGACAAGCCATGCCCATATTCATGGGAGCCCCTTGGGCCCAAAAGTACCAAGGTCCGGGATCGGAGATGAGTCTGTCGACATGGAGGGCCCAGGTCGAATATTTAGTCGGGCTCCAAGGTCTGGATGCCCCTCAGGGAGTACAGTTCATCTTGAATTCCTTGGAAGGAGAAGCACTGAGGGAAGTGCGAGCAGCGCCAGAAGCGAACCGTACCACGGCTCAAGCTATCTTTGACTTCCTTTCGGGGCAATACGGCGATACCACTCCCGTAGCCGTTCTGCGAACACAGTTCTTCAACTGCAAACAAGGGCCGCGACAGACCATCCGGGCATTCACGCTACAGCTGAGAGAGCAGTTCGCTAGGCTAAGAGGAAGGCAAGACCATGGTCTAGGGGGTGAAGAGAGCCTGCTGCGAGACCAATTCCTCCTGGGGCTACGGGAAGGCCCCGTACGCCAAAGCCTGCGAATACAGGTCCGCCGGAACCCGGACTCGTCTTTTGACGAACTGAGACAAGAGGCTTTGGCCTTGGAACGGGATCACACGGTAGAGCCCTCAACGTGCATGGCTGCGAGTGCACCCGTCGACCCCCCACGCCCGGTCGAAGCGGAATGGAGACGTGCGTTACGAGAGGAGTTGAAAAAGGACGTCCAGGAACAGCTGGCCGAGCTATCCAACTCCTTCAGAGAAGAGCTCCGGCGTGAACGTTCCAGTCCATTGCTCCGAGAGCGGACCTATTCAGCGGGGAGCCGATTCCCAGAGCGACGCCCAGCTAGGCCAATGGGGCCGCGGTTCAGGTGGGACGAACAGGGACGCCCCATTTGTCATGGTTGTGGAGAGCCGGGTCATTACTTCCGCCAGTGCCGCTCCCGTCGGGGATCACAGGAGGATTTTTAGAGTTGCCGGCCACTGTGGGTCAAGTGGCTGGGACTCCCATGGTAGACCCCCTATTGATTACGAAGTCCAGAGCATGTTTGGTGGGGCATTGCCCCATTGTAGTGGCCCAGGTCAACGGTTTGGAAGTACAGTGCCTGTTAGACACTGGGTCACAAGTCACTCTGTTCTCTGAGAGCCTGTCACGAGAGCTATTTAAGGGCCAGGATTGCCCACCCTCAGAAGCCCCCTGGTTGACGCTACGGGGAGCCAACGGTCTGGACATCCCATACGTGGGATACCTGGTGACTGACTTGAAGATCCATGGAGTCGTTGTCCCCCAGAAGGGGGTGGTGATCGTTCGTGACGCCTGCCTGGGGAACCATCGCGCCTTGTTGGGCATGAACGTTATAGCAGAATGTTGGGAGGAACTGTTCCGAGGTGGACTAAAGCAGACGGCCTCGACCTCGGAAAGTCACGAGTGGGACCGGATCAAGGCCGATTGTCGGCGGGTTCGCCTTGCCGAGACGCGGGGAGATCGAGAGGGCACTGGGAGGACGGCGTGCCGATATGCGTTGTCCATTCCCGCTCAGAGTGAGGCTGTGGTGTGGGCCAGGCTCCCCTCGCAACTCTATGGCCCGGGAGAGTGGGTATTGGTGGAACCCCATCTGGACGGCCCAAACCTTGAGGTAGCTCGGGGGCTAGCCACAGCACGGCGGGGGAGGATTTCTGTGAAAGTACGGAACGTGAATGCGTTCCCCGTCCTGTTGCATCGACATCAGTGTCTGGCCCGAGTCACAAGGGTGTGCCCGCAACAAGTGAGAGAGCCGGGTGAAGTGCAGTTTAACCGGGTAAGCCCCTCCGTAGTGGAAGTTGCCCTGACCCGAACTGGACCGCCGGTGGGTAGTGAGGGAGAGGAATTGCCTAATCACCTCCAGGGAGGGTCACTACGCGGTGAAGGACTGGGAGAGGAACAGACTGGGCGGCTCCAGGATTTCCTGCTCAAATGGCAGCACTTGTTCTCGACTCACGACGAGGACTATGGCCGGACGGACATTGTAAAACATCAGATTCCGACCGGGGACGCCGCCCCGAGTAGAGAACGTTATCGACCAGTGCCACTGACCCTGTATTCTGAGGTCCGCACCCTCCTGCGAGGAATGTTGGACAAGGGGATTATCCGGGAAAGTAGTAGCCCTTGGGCCGCCCCTATCGTACTGGTGCGTAAGAAAAATGGTTCCTGGAGATTCTGTGTGGATTACCGTAAGCTGAACCAGGTGACTAAGCGGGATGCTTTCCCCCTGCCCCGAGTAGAGGATTCACTCACCAGTCTTACACAGTCTGCATGGTATTCTACTCTCGACTTGGCCAGTGGGTACTGGCAGGTACAGGTGGACGAGCGGGACAGGGAGAAGACAGCCTTCACGACCCCTTTCGGGCTATACGAGTGGGAACGGATGCCGTTTGGCCTTTGCAACGCCCCAGCCACGTTCCAGCGGCTTATGCAGCGGTGCCTGGGAGGTCAGTTGACGGAAACCACGCTGGTCTACCTCGATGACGTCATTGTCTATTCGCCGGACTTTGAGACTCACCTCCAACATCTGGAGCAAGCTTTCCGCGCCCTGGACAAATACGGGCTAAAGCTGCAACCTGACAAGTGTCAGCTTTTCCGGAAAGAGGTGAAGTTTCTGGGCCATGTGGTGAGTGCAGCTGGGATCGCTGTGGACCCAGAGAAGGTGTCGGCTGTGCAAGGGTGGGAGGCGCCGAAGACTGTGCGACAGGTCAGATCCTTCCTGGGTTTTGTCGGATATTACCGGCGGTTCATTCAGGACTTCTCCAAAATCGCCAAGCCCATTAACCAGCTGCTCGGGGGCACGGGACGTTCGAGGGGCCGGGGATCTCCCGCGGTTCAGTGGGACCAGGCATGTGAGGCTGCATTCCGGAGGCTTAAACAGGAACTACTACAGGCCCCGATTCTGGCCTATGCAGACTTCTCCCAGCCTTTCATCTTGTACACTGATGCCAGCCATCTCGGCCTGGGTGCCGTGCTAGCCCAAAAACAGCAGGGGAAGGAGAGGGTGATTGCATACGCCAGCCGAAGCTTACACCCGGCAGAGAGGAACGATGCTAACTATAGTTCCTTCAAACTTGAGTTGTTGGCCATGAAGTGGGCAATGAGCGAAAAGTTCAAGGACTACCTGTGGGGGACCAAGGTTCTGGTGTGGTAACAGACAACAACCCTCTGGTACATCTTCAGACGGCAAGGCTGGGGGCTGTCGAACAGAGATGGGTGGCACAACTGGCGAATTTCGACTACCAGCTGAAGTATCGGCCAGGGAAAGAGCATACGAATGCTGATGTGCTGTCGAGGTTTCCGGTGGCAGGTCCAATAGTTCAGGGGCCCAACTCTAGCTCCGAGGAGGAGGAAGGAGCAATGGTGGGGATCGTGGAAGCGCCTGGATCATCGCAGGAAGAGGCCCCCAATGGGTGGGGCTGGGACCCACAGTGTTGGAGGTCGAGACAAGCGGAGGATGAAGGGTTGCGGACGGTACGAGAGTGGGTCCAGACTGGGAAATGGCCAGAGGCCAGAGAACGCCGGGCTCAGACTCAGGCAGTCCGAGGGTTGCTAGGACAATGGGAAAGGTTGGCTTTGAGGGAGGGGGTGCTCTGTCGCTCCATCCAGGACCCTAACCTGGGCGAGAAGATCTGGCAAACAGTAGTTCCGGAGGGGCAACATCGGTCCCTGCTACAGGCCTATCACACCCAGTTGGGCCATCAGGGCCTGGAGAAGACGATCTCGCTATTGCGACGCCAGTTCTATTGGCCTGGGATGGAGAGGATTACCAAGGCCTACCTTCAGGGATGCCCCCGGTGCACCCTGTTTAAGACCAGGAAGGAGATCCGAGCCCCATTGGTCCGATTCAGGCAAAGGCTCCCATGCACATGGTCGCCATGGACTATCTGACGCTGGGAAGGCCGGTGGACCGGATTCAGAACATCTTGGTGGTGACAGACCTATTCACCAAATATGCCTGGGCCATTCCCACCTTGGACCAAACTGCTACCACCACCGCAAATGCCTTGTGGAGGGCTGTGATTCAGCCTTTTGGGTGCCCGGAAATATTCCACTCAGACCAGGGGCCGAACTTTGAGTCCAGGGTGGTCCATGAGTTGTGCCAGCTGTACGGGGGTAGGAAGACCCACACGACACCGTACCACCCCCAAGGGAATGGAGGATGCGAGAGGTTTAACCAAACATTGCTGGGCCTATTGGGAACGTTGGAGATGGATCAGCAGGGCCATTGGGCAGATACGCTTCCGGCACTGATCCAAGCGTATAACAACAGCGTGCATAGCACCACTGGGTATGCTCCAACATATCTGATGTTTGGAAGACACGTGCGGCTACCAGCCGACTTAGTAACGGGGGCTGCTACCCAAGGGGAGGAAGGGAGCTTGTCAGACTGGGTGGCGAGGCACCACCAGCGACTCCACTGGGCGTATGGCCGGGTCTCGGACCGGATTAACCAGGCGGGGGCAAAGAGCAAGAGACTGTACGACCGAACAGCTCGGGAAGCCCCACTGCTCCCAGGAGAGAGAGTCTTGGTGAGGGATAATCGTCGCCAAGGGAAGGGTAAGCTGAGCGATCGGTGGGAGCCTCGGCCCTATGTGGTCTTACGACAACCACGTCCAGATCAACCCGTGTATGCTATCCGACCCGAGGGGAGAGCGGGCCCAGAACGGGTGCTCCACCGGAATCTGATTCGCCCTTGCCCGAACTACCCAAATCCCAGAGAGGAAGCCCCCCCGGTTGTGGCAGCACCAGGACCGTTACTGGTAGGATGGGGAGTGGTCCCCAGGGGCTTGGGCCCAGCACCGGGACCGGTGAGACCCGAGTCTCCGCCGAGGCGGTCACAGAGGGAGAACCGAGGTCGACCCCCGGTGAGGTATGGAGACTGGGAGAGCGGAACCCGTTCTCGGGACTAGAACGGATTGGCGGGGGAGTATGTCACAAGGTGACGAACCAGCAGCGGAACTATATATTCCACGGAGGAATGTTTCCGCCCGGAGCGCTTTCGACGCAACACCCAGTCAGCCTGATATGCGTCGCTACCATGGCAACAGCAGCCGCTGATGACAGAGTGACAGCAGGTGCGGCGCATCAAGGGGCTGTTTGGTGATTGGGACACACAGCGGCTTGAAACAGATAAAGACCAAGCTTTGGGAGACCAAGAGGGTAGTTCAGTGCAGTGTTCTGTGTTCGGTTTCGGGTGCTGTGTCCTGACCCTGTTCCGTCGAGGAAGGCTGAGAGTTTCTGTGGGACAAAATTGACTGGTGAGATCGATCCGCGGAAGGGAATCCGCTACGAAAGATTGGGTGGAGTGGAACAGAGAAGCAGAGGAGAAGTTGCCTTGGAAACATCAAGTCCCCTGCCTGGGTAGAGATAAGTGCAAACCTTTTACTGGCCGTATGATACGTGATTTATACACCAAGACACTGTATATGAAGAGAAGCGATCTAGGAACCGGAGTCTAGACACCGTAATGAGAAGACAGCTGTTATGATGCACGAGTGAGATCGCTATATATTCTTCCGTCTTACTGTCCCTGCTGTTCAGAACAAGGAGGTGGGCTGTGGCCTTATATTTCACAGAGTGGTTGAGAGTGACGTGAGTTGATGCTGTGCCCACCGTGTGTGTTTGAAGTGAAGCTACTGCATGCTTACTATACCGAATTCTGTCACGTGCCCATCGGCCTTGCCCTGTGTTGCAGTTTGGAGCCGCTGAAGAAGAGATTAAGCGACGGTGGAATTTAAAGCTTGCGATGTTCTGATTCATCATTGATGTTGTCTGGAGAACGGAGGAAGTCCAGTGATCTGCTGTTCTGAGTGTCCTCCATCGAACGCCATGTGCATTCTGTGTTATCAACACTGTCGTGAGCTTTCTGCATCCCCTGTATAGGAAAGAACCAACCGGACTCGAAGTACCTACCTGCTGTCTAGTCGACGCCCCTTTCACAGCCGTGAGCTTTCTGCATCCCCTGTATAGGGAAGAACCAACCGGACTCGAAGTACCTACCTGCTGTCTAGTCGACGCCCCTTTCACAGCCCTAAGTTTCCTGCATCCCCTGTATAGGAAAGAACCAACCGGACTCGAAGTACCTACCTGCTGTCTAGTCGACGCCCCTTTCACAGCCCTAAGTTTCCTGCATCCCCTGTATAGGAAAGGACCAACCGTACTCGAAGTACCCACCTGCTGTCTAGTCGACGCCCTTTCACAGCCGTGAGCTTTCTGCATCCCCTGTATAGGAAAGAACCAACCGGACTCGAAGTACCTACCTGCTGTCTAGTCGACGCCCTTTCACAGCCGTGAGCTTTCTGCATCCCTGTATAGGAAAGGACCAACTGTACTCGAAGTACCCACCTGCTGTCTAGTCGACGCTCCTTCCACAGCCCTAAGTTCCTGCATCCCCTGTATAGGAAAGGACCAACCGTACTCGAAGTACCCACCTGCTGTCTAGTCGACGCCCCTTTCACAGCCGTGAGCTTTCTGTATCCCCTGTATAGGAAAGAACCAACCGGACTCGAAGTACCTACCTGCTGTCTAGTCGACGCCCCTTTCACAGCCGTGAGCTTTCTGCATCCCCTGTATAGGAAAGGACCAACCGTACTCGAAGTACCCACCTGCTGTCTAGTCGACGCTCCTTCCACAGCCCTAAGTTTCCTGCATCCCCTGTATAGGAAAGGACCAACCGTACTCGAAGTACCCACCTGCTGTCTAGTCGACGCCCCTTTCACAGCCGTGAGCTTTCTGCATCCCCTGTATAGGAAAGAACCAACCGGACTCGAAGTACCTACCTGCTGTCTAGTCGACGCCCCTTTCACAGCCGTGAGCTTTCTGCATCCCCTGTATAGGAAAGAACCAACCGGACTCGAAGTACCTACCTGCTGTCTAGTCGACGCCCCTTTCACAGCCGTGAGCTTTCTGCATCCCCTGTATAGGAAAGGACCAACCGTGCTCGAAGTACCCACCTACTGTCTAGTCGACGCCCCCTTCACAGCCGTAAGCTTTCTGCATCCCCTGCATAGGAAAGAACCTACCGTACCAGGAGTACCTACCGGCTGTCCAGTCGACGCTCCTCTTCACCGCTGTAAACTTCTGTACTTGGGAGGTCGAGAAGAGTACAGTCCGCTCAGAGTCCGAGAAGGAAAGCCGTGCTTAGAGCACTTACCTGCTGGTCAGGTCCGCGTTCCCTCCATTGCCGAGAACCTCGGCACCCGAAGAGTCCGAGGGGGTTGAGTGGACCCAGTCCCCGCCTGTCGTCCAGCCGACGTCCCGGCGGCCACTGGATGCTGGGGAGGAAGGAGGAATTTTAATTAGGATATACAAATTCTTTTAATCAATAAAGCCTGTTACATTTTACTTTCCTTGTCCGCCTGGTTTCTGGTCTGCTCCTCAGTGGTACATTCTAAAGGGAGGGGGTAGACCCAGTCGACCCTCCCGACCTGTGACACAAACGTTTGATGATTTCATTGAATTTATATATTAAAATAAGTTAAAACTACAGAAGTTGTGGACTGTTTTTTTAAATATACATTTCCACATACAGCTGAGTCGTTAATACAATAAAAATCAAAAACAAAAAACAAATACAATTTCAAACTATATAGCCTAAAATGTAAAAGTTACTGAAATTAGGCCAACATTAAAGCATGAAAAACTAAATATGCCTCAAACATTGCAGAAGACCATTAAAAGGTATGACAATTCACAATTCAAGTATAATGGTTCCTATGCCACCAAATGGCATTCTTCAAACTGGCATCCCCTTTATCTAAGTTATATATTTTTAATTATGAAGTTAAAACCGCCAATAAGTGGCGCCAAATCACCGTATTAATGTACGAGTCATAGAAGCATTCATTTAACTTATGTTCAAAACGGCAGATTCGTTCTGGAACTAAGCAACTAGGTCAGAATCACAAAAACGCATAACTCTTTCTGTGGCTTGTTTGGAACTATTGCCATTGGAGAAATAGAGCAAAAACAGAGAATATTTGGAATATTATCACAATATTCACTCTTTGTTTACTGAACTGTTTTATAAAATTATCACATTTGCAATCGCACCAATATTCTGGAAATATTTTTTTAATATCATATGTTATAATTATGAAAATAACTAGGGCAAATTTTTCCACCATTTGAATTTTGGGTGCATATTAATTCTGCTGCCATTTTTTGCCATCAACCCCCTGATAACATCTAACCCTGCTTTAAGAGAAACATAAACGACAAAACTAACAGTTTTCTTTGTTGTTTTTCGTCAATGGAAAGAACAACATATTTGGCTTTAAAGCATGATTTAAAAAGAAATGTGGCAAATGTTATAGCTACAAAACATATGCCATCATTAATTATCATTTGAATATTGACAACATTAAGCTATATTTGAAAACGTGTATAAAGAGCCATGCTATTTTGAGCAATATTCTCTCTAGATTTTAAGATAGTCAAATTAACAAACAGGTTAGACAAGCCATAGCTTACTTTTAGACGTGAAGTTCGACTGTTCCGAGGTTGTGATGGTCGTCCGATATCTTGCCAGTTATTATGCGTACAGCAAATCTTCTTATGAATATGGTCAATTTCTAGTGTTTATATCCAAAAAGAATTTGTTTTTGTATTTAGCGCGCTCACCGCGATGTATGTTTTTTCTGGGCTCGTGCAGCGTCACGCAATCGCGCAGAATCTCATGACTGACGTCAATGGTTCCGTTGCTTTCATTTTGTTCATCAATTGATGTTGCGATGATTTATATAAAAATGTATATCGAGTCATTCTCGAGTCATACAGTTCAAGTCAAGTCAAGTCTCAAGTCATTGGATCTCAAGTCAAAGTCAAGTCAAGTCATTTTCTTAATTTAGTCAAGCAAGTCTCAAGTCCTTAAATTTGCGACTCGAGTCTGACTCGAGTCAAGTCATGTGACTCGAGTCCCCCATCTCTGTTATAAAGTAATAAATATGGGTATTTTTCTTACAAAAACCCAGGGCTTCGCTTCCGAAGGCCTTTAGTAACCCACTGGAGCAATTTGTAATTAGTCATTTGTTTTTTTCCAAATTTTTTCCAGCCATTTACTCCTATTATAAAGCTTGGAAGAGCCAGGACATTTTTGAATATAACTGATTGTATTCGTCTGAAATAAGAATGTCATATACACCGGAGGAGTTGAGGCAGGGCCGGACTGGGACACAATTTCAGGCCGGGAAATCCTACACCCATCCAGGCCATCCTATGTACCCAAATAAAATTTAGAAACACTACAACCCTGTTTTTTCCCCCCCTAAATTACATGTATTTCACAGTATGACCATAACATAAAAACATAAACAACCAACCTAGAAGTAAAGCAAATGTATGCATCATCTTTCAGGTCAAATTCTTGCATTTGATCAATAAATTCAGTTATAATAATAAGACACTATAGGGCTGTTACCTATCAAATTAAATAATGTGCACTGCAACTACAACTGCAATAAATAATGTTATGAGATTGATGTTTTAAATAAATGTTTGAATATACAAATAAAAAAAATTCAATACTTAAACATTAAACTAAACCACCAATAGGTGGCGGCAAGTGACCGTCTTAATTAGGGAGTCATTCAAAAGAATTGTTCAAAACGCTGAATCATTCAGTAACAAAACCCCGCGCTGTACCTTTGGAACTATTTTCGTCGGTGAAATAGAACAAAAACAGTTCATATGGTTTGTGTCTAAAATGTAAGTAACTTAAGGCGAGACACGGCAGGCAAAAACATCGTTTTTTTTCACTGGTCAATTTTGAGATTTTGGGCTATTTGTCTTCAATAACATGTCTTCTTTCAGACTTGAGGTGAAAAAAATTCCAAAATACACATTTAGGTGTTTATTTTACTACACTTTGTCCATTTGCGTCTGTAGATTTCTCCTAAATTCAACAAAAAGTTGTCGTTATATATCAACATGCTGCTCTGCGATCGCTATCTGCACCCTGTCATCACACACACCGTTGGAAAGCTCTCTTTCTCCTGTTCAACGCTGTCGGATCCAAATATGGTCATTTCCTTTTTATCAGCAACCAATCGTGAAAGTAAAATGGGCATTTAACTCTAAAACCGAAATCTCATTGGCTGGTGTCAATTTCTGACAACGTGATTGGTTCAGATGCATCACGTGACGCGCTCTGACATTTAGATGTGTGTTTTTGACTGTTTTTCTGTTCATTTGAAGGCCATAAATGCTGTGTTATAAGTTGTAATGTGATTTAGTTGGTTTGTATTGTTGGTGCTGATGATTTGATAAGATATTGTGTCTGTAAATAGTTGTTTCCACTAAAAAAAGTATTCATTTTACATTACAAATCTTTAAATGCTGTTTTCTCAAAATGAGTATTTTGTCATTCTCCAGTAGAAACTTCTCAGCCTGTGTAGCACCTATGTACACCAAACTTTCCAGTTATACACTTAGCAGTATTCTGAAGATATTTTCAGAGGGATTTGTTTATAAATCATTTCTGGCCTGATTTATGTGACTTTTTAATAAAAAAAATATGGCGAGAATTGATTTTTTAAGGCTATGGACAGTATATTTTGATTTCCTAGGTAATGAAAGCATATATCCTGAAATCCCTCTGAAATTCTTTTTTCATCTTGTGTGTGAACAAAATGAAAAAATAATTTTGCACCTGGCTTTATCATATGGTCAGATCTATCTACCGAAAATATATGCAAAATTGTGCATATTTAACGAGATAATGCCTAATTTGCGTAATTAAACATACAAATTTCAAAAACTTGTAATACATTTTTTTAATATACTTGCATAAGTAATCAACTGAGAAAGTTTCATGATGATATCTATTATTTAAAAAAAATACCCTATTCACCTGTAGTGTCTCGCCTTAATAATAAATATGAACTACGCTACATGTTTATTGAACAATAAATTCAATGTAACATTTTCAATCGTGATTCAGCAAAACAAACAGCTAGCTCCCTAGTTGTGTTATGTTAAACTAAATCATGTTATTAAAAAAAAAACTATTAGAATTTTTACCTCAGTACATTTCTTCTGTGAGTTTTCTGTGTGCTGTTTCACTCATTTGTTTTAATTTCTGCACGAATGTAACGTTAGTCAGGCGCTACCACTTACATTTGCTAGCAGTTGTTCAATACTAAATTAACGAAGAAAAAAGTACAGTATTTACAGATTAAACTGACCTGCACTTGAAGCCCTGAACAGGCCAATAATTTTGCAATATTTTGCTGCTTCTTCTTGGAGTGCTTTTTTTTTCTTTGTCCTTTCCCTCTCTGCTCCACCTGGCCGTTTTCTCTCCATCATCGGGTGCTGCTCGCATTTTCTGTTTAACCGTTTGGCTGAGGCGTAAAGTCGAATCGTAGCCTTGCCAGTCAAGACTAACAGATTCATGATTTTATTTATATATTATTATTATTAATATTAATAATATTTTAATTGAATGACGAATTTGAAAATGATTACTTGTAAAGTTAACAATATAAAAAATAAAATTAAAAAACCGCTGGCTGGCAGCAGGCCAAATTAGTCGCCAGGCCACCGGGAATTGTCCCGGTGCTCCCGATGGCCAGTCCGGGCCTGAGTTGAGGCGAGTAAATCATGGGGTAAATTAAATTTTTGGGTGAACTAACCCTTTATAGCAATGCTAATCATCAATAGCTTGTATCATAGAATGTAATACAATAATATATACTCACTCTTAAGATGAGTGAAATTTCATTGTATTTCATGTATTGTGATTTTGAAAAGTAAGTCCAGGTAAGATCATTTGAATGTTTCAGTTAAATTTCATAATTGAAAGCAAAGAAGGTTAAGTGAGAGGTCCCATAAAAATAGATATTTACAACAGTATGAATAAAAAAGTGCCAGTAAAAAAAAAATAAAAAAAATAAGTGGGGTGTACGGGTTAACATGTTAAATTAAATTCTCCTTTTTTTTTTTGTTCTACCGAAAATGTGCTGGGAGCCCATTGTTGCTATAGTAATGAACTACACTTTTACGTTCATCTGATTGACAGATAAATATTGCAATCTTATTTCACTGTTGTTGAGTTTTTTTCAGCTTTGTACAAAGTTTGCTTCGTACATTTCGTTTAACTATGTTGTTAAAGAGGGCGAGATTTACCATTTAATTTATCTGTGTGCATGTAGACACTTACATTGTTCTTGCTCCGTCAGTGCAATAACTGCGTCCATGTTATGAGCCGAGTTTTTGTTTACTTCAACTTCTCAGTGCTCTGGTATTATCAATGGGATGACCCATTTCAGGAGTTGCCATAATTAAAATTTAAAATCAGAATATGAGCATATTCACTGAATTGAAACGTAAAGCGATACTGATTCAAAACACGAGTGCCCCGCCCCCCAGCCAAACTGGAGGTTTTGATTGGTTTTGCACCTGAGTCAGACCTGTTTGTTATTGGCTAAAGCGCTTCAGATCTGTCTGTAATTGGCTGAAGCGCTCCAGACCTGACTATTATTGGCTGAAGCGCAGGGCTCCACCGCAGTATGTCAAATGTCAGCTTTCCCTGTTACTCCGTCGGCACCTTTGTCAAAGCACTTTGTACTTATGGTGAAAAATAAATGTAGCGAAGTTGAATACTTTATTTTTATTCTACTCAAGTAAGAGTAAAAGTACCACAATTTAATTATACTCAAGAAAGTAGAAAAAATCTACTCAAGTACTGTAACGAAAGTATTTGTAATTAGGTACTTTCCACCACTGTATACACAAACAGTGGTGGCCAAAATTAATAGAACGGTTATATTATTTTTTTATGTTTTAAAAGAAGTCTCTTCTGCTCACCAAGGCTACATTTATTTGATCCAAAATACAACAAAAACAGTAATATTGTGAAATATATTTACAATGATTTATGATAATGTTATGCTCAAGAAAAATGTATTATTATTATTATCAATGAAAACAGCTATTTGGTTCAGGATTGATGAATAGAAAGTTGAAAAGAACAGAATTTATCTGAAATTGAAAGCTTTTGTAACATTATCACTACCATTCAAAAGGGGTTAACGAGTTTTTTTTTGTGGAAAATAAATTAAATTAATTAAAATTAATTAAATTAATGTATTCAGCAAGGATGCAATAAATTGATCAAAAGTGACAGTATATATAGATTTATTATGTTGTAAAACCTTTCTATTTCAGATAAATGCTGTTCTTTTGAACTTTCTATTCATCAAATAATCCTGAAAATAAGTTGTACACAACTGCTTTCAACACTGATAATAATAATAAATGTTTATTTGAGCAGCAGATCGGAATATTATAATGATTTCTGAAGGATCATGTGACACTGAAGACTGGAGTAATGATGCTAAAAAATTCAGCTTTGATCACAGGAATAAATTACATTTTAAAATATATTCAAATAGAAAAATATTACATATTTTATTTATATATTTCATTTAAATATATATATATATATATATATATATATATATATATATATATATATATATATATAGAGAGAGAGAGAGAGAGAGAGAGAGAGAGAGAGAGAGAGAGAGAGAGAGAGAGAGAGAGAGAGAGAGAGAGAGAGAGATTTTTGATTTTTAGAAAAACTTTTATTCCATACAATCAATTCCAAAAACAATCATACACTATAGACCATACACTATAAAGAAAAAGATAGATCCCTTCCATCACAGCACAGAAAATATTTTTATAACACCACTGCGTTTCAAATGTTGTCATATCATTCATTAATTTATAATACTTAAAATCAACAACAATTCTAGACTTAACATAGGCTTTAAATAGACACAGAATCTCTTGGCCAAGTCTATTCTCTATTCTATTTTTCCTGCTTATATAGATTGCAAGCTTTGCTTGACCAATCACATAGTTAATCAGCTGCCATTTTACTCTTTGCTTTTGACTATATCCTGCCCCCAAAATAAAAGCATTATGTGTGAACTTCTCTCCAAATTTTGAAAACACTTGACTCAATAAAACAAAAAGCGATTTAAGTCTTACACATTCTAAAAAACAATGAAACACTGTTTCCCTAAGACCACAAAACACACACTTATCATTAACACTTGGATTAATAACAGAAATAAATGCATTAACTGCCACAGAACTGTCTAAAATTCTCCATTGTAAATCTCCAGATTTCTTAATCAATGGTGGTTTATAAAACACTCTCCAAAATGGTTTAATTTTTTCACCCATCCCAAGCTTTTCCTTCCAGACTGTATGAACTCTCCCATTTAAAGCAACTCTATTAAAACATTTTACACAACACTGATAAAGAACTTTGCCCTCTATTATATCCAAATCCAAGTCTTTCAGCCCGTGAAGGTCTAGCAAAGGGCCTGACATGCCCTTCAAGTCCGGAGTAATTCTAATTTTTGGAACAGGATCTTCTTTATCAGGAACCTCCAAACCCTTCCCAAAATCCTTAAGTAGTGTAATTTCTCCATCCGTGAGCAGCTTCTTCCACTTTTCTACTATTGTTCCTGTGTGGCGAATTGACCTTTGCCCCAGCATCAGAGCTACTGCTGCAACATTGCTTAAATCAGGGCCAGCCACATTGACAATTTTCCTCAGTTTCACAGTTCCAGAGGCACACAACTTCTGAGAGAGGCCTGGTACCTCATCCGTTACATCTAGACGAGCCCCTTTGACTAAGGGCTCCTCCAACAACCAAAATAAAGAGTCTGAATTGTCCATTCTTTTGAGAGTGAAGAGTCCCCACATTTTAAAAAGTCCACAATAAAAAGGAGATATGTTATTCAGGTTCAACTTCCTGTAATCCATAAAAAGGAGGCCAACATCAAGTCCAAGTCCCTCCACCCTTTGTAGGATGACCTTAGTCAAGTTCCTCCACACCAGATCATCGGGGCCTGTTAAAAATCTCTGAATGAATTGTAAACGAAATGTTGCCATTCTGCTTGGCAAATGGACCAAACCTTGTCCACCTTCATCTTTAGGAAGAAACAATACACTTTGTGGAATCCAGTGCAATCGATCCCAAAAGAAATCCACAAAAATTCTTTGCAGCTGAGATAATAACCCTATGGGTGGATCCACACAGAACAGTTTATGCCAGAGTATCGAAGCTACCAAATTGTTCACCATTAACACTCTTCCCCTAAAAGATAATTGTGAATGAATCCACTTCCATTTAGCCAGTCTACCTAACATCTTCTCTACTATCCCATCCCAATTCTTTTGTTGTGTAATTGCATCTCCAAGATAAACTCCCAGATATTTGAGACCTCCCTTTTTCCATGTTATTCTATCAGGTAAAACTGGTAGGCCCTGCTCCCATTTTCCTATAGCCAATGCCCCACTCTTTTCCCAGTTTACATTAGCAGCTGAGATAACTCCAAAGTCTCTTATAATACCCTCCATTTGGTTAATATCTCGCTGCCCATTAACCATGATTATAACATCATCAGCATAAGCTGAAACCTGAAATATATTACCATTGTGCAAAGAAAAACCTTCAATTTTTGATCGTAATTTATTCAACAAAGGCTCAATAGCCAAAGAGTATAACATTCCCGATATTGCACAACCCTGTCTAATGCCCCTAAAAACCTTAAAAGGGGCACTCAAACCACCATTGATTTTCAAAACACTTTCAATGCCCTGGTACATAACTTTAATCATATTAATAAACTCCAATCCAAAATTAAAAGCATTTAAAGTTTTCCAAAGATATCTGTGCTCGACTCTGTCAAACGCCTTTTCTTGATCGATAGAAACAAGACCCAAATCAACACTAGAAAGATTGCAAATATTTAAAATATCCCGTATGAGGCAAACATTATCAAAAATAGATCGTCCGGGAATACAATAAGTCTGGTCAATATGGATGACTTCCCCAATCACCTTTTTCAGCCTATTAGCCAAAGCTTTAGAGAATATTTTAAGGTCAGAGCATAGCAAACTCACTGGTCTCCAGTTCTTTATATCTTGTAGATTACCTTTTTTAGGTAACAAGGTAATCACCGCTCTTCTGCAGCTTAAAGGCAACAGCCCCTCAGTTAAGCTCTCATTGAGAACAGCCAACAGGTCATTACCCATAACTGCCCAGAACTCTCTGTAAAACTCCACAGGGAGCCCATCCATGCCAGGGGCTTTACCCCCCTCCATCGCTTTCAGAGCAGTGAACAGCTCCTGCTCACACAGCGGCCGCTTCAGCTCCGCTTTTGAGCTCTCTGAAACACTGGGTAAACCTTCATAGAAGTGAGCAGACAGATCATCATCCTCAACATACTCACTGCTGTACAGCCCAGCATAGAACCGTACGGCCCTCTTTCTTATCTCTGAGGGTTCTGTTAGCTCACGCCCATCTTCAGAACACAAAGAGTGAATGCAACGACTCTCACCATTCTTTCTCTCAAGACTGAAAAAGAACTTAGATGGAGCATCCATTTGTGAAAGGTTTAAAAAGCGAGATCGAACCAATGCTCCTTGCGCCCTAACTCCCAATAGGTTTAAAAGAAAAGTTTTTTTGGATTTAAGAGTCTCCAAATATCTTTGTTCTTTGGTAGCATCAGCCAAATCCTGCAATTCAACTATTTCAGTTTCTAACTTTTTCATAGATAGTGTTATATCCCTGGTAACATTGAAAGTGTATTGCTTACAAAGCATCATTATTTTAACCTTCCCAACATCCCACCACTGACGCAGATTTTCAAACTCATCTTTTCTCATCCTAAAATTGTCTCAAAAAAAAAGCAAAAAACATCTCTAAAATTATTATCATTCAGCAAAGACGTGTTGAAATGCCAATATGCACTTCTGGTCTTAATATTTGCTATAAATACTTGACATGTAACTAAACAGTGATCCGAAAAACCTACTGGAGCAATTACACATTTTTTAACAATATTAAGATGATGTTTATAACAATAAAACCTATCAATTCTAGCCAGGGATATAACATTTCCCCTTGCATGTGCCCATGTATACTGTCTGACATCATTATTAACCCCCCGCCAAATGTCACATAAACCGTGAGTCTCAACTAACTCGCATATCACACGAGCTGAAGCAGCATGTGGTTCTACATGGTTTCTGTCCAATACATAATTTTCTGTGCAGTTAAAATCTCCCCCAAAAAACAAGTAATCATCAGAAATATAATCCTGCAAAATGCTTTTAACATTGTTAAAAAAATTAACTCTTTCAGACCCAATAGTTGGAGCGTATACATTTACAAAAACAAAATTGAATCTTTCAAATTTTGCTTTTAACAACATGAGTCTACCTGGTATTGCATGTTTCAATTCATACGAAATAGGCAGGAATTTGTTGGCAAAAAGTACAGCCACCCCTCCTCTGACTGAACTCATATGAGAAAGCACTACTTTCCCTTCCCACTCCTTTTTCCAATCGATTTCATTTAAACTATCACTGTGCGTTTCTTGAACCATCATAACATCCAAGCTCTTTTGTCTGATTAACTCAAAAAGTACTGCTCTTTTCTTTAGATCTCTTGCACCATTCAAATTCAGAGTACCTATCATTATTGTACTCATTAAATAGTGTGTTATCAAGAGATACAAAGTAAACAATAACTCAAAATGACAAAATGACTTATGTCATTTCAAAACCATCCTCAATTTTTTGTTTTAGTTTCAATTTAGACACAAATTTCTTCAACCTGAACATTTCTTGAACAGTGAAATGCTCCTCACTGTCACCCCTCATTGTCATTGCAACTGAATCTATAAATAGTTTACGATCAGGGAAATACTCCTCAACCTGGACATTTTTCATATTCTTTGTTTTCTGAAGGAATAATCTTATTTTTCCAAATGTGTACACACCTTGAGAACCGTACTGTCCATTTCTGCTAGCTGCTGCCTCAACCTCAGAGTCCTCAACTGAGCTGCATTCAGTATCATCATTTCTATTAGCTGAGTCTACAGTCACCTGACCAGTGCTCTTATGCTTTGGACTTCTCTTTACTCTTTTCCTTTTAGTAGTGGGAGTTTTAAAAAGTTTTTCATCCCTCAGCATCTCAGTGTCCAGACTCTCTTGAGCCTCAATAATTTCTGCAACAGCAGATACACTCTCCTGTGATTCATCAGTTTCATTCTCTACATTGTCTGCACCTATCATTGTGCCATAAACGTGTTCCCCTACACTCTCCACAGCTTCCTCATCCTCAACAGTCTCACTTCTCCTATTTTCCACATCCATACATTCCTCAGCAGAAGCAGCACTGGTCCCAGCAGAAGCAGCACTGGTCCCAGCAGAAGCAGCACTGGTCCCAGCAGAAGCAGCACTGGTCCCAGCAGAAGCAACACTGATCCCAGCAGAAGCAGCACTGGTCCCAGCAGAAGCAATCTCACCCATCTTCTCATTATCAACCGTTTCAGCGACTTTCTCAGTACATGCATCTCTAATGTGTCCCTCTTTACCACATCGGAAACATTTCATAGTATCAGAGGTAACAAAAACCACATAATCAAAACCATCAACCTTAAATTTAAAAGCCACATTCAATTCATCTGCATCTTTCTTCAAAACCATATAAACCTGACGTCTAAAACAAACAACATGCTTAAGTAGCGGTGATTTACAGCCAAAGGGATCTTTTTCATTTGGGACACTACTTTACCATGCCTTGAAAGCTCTGCTATCAAGAGTTCATCTTTAATGAACGGGGGAACATTAGCCAGAATAACTCTTTTCGCCGGTTGAAGCAACGGCATTACGGGAGTAAAGGTATCCTGTATAACAACACCATTCTGAACAACACTAACTTTTTCAAGAAGAAAGACAACAACTGCGCTGTTCATGCGAGAAGCAGATAATATGCTATCGCAACCAACAACTTCTCCTACAGCCAAAACACATTGTTCCACCGAAACATTACTCACAGGCGCGAGCTTTATACCGTGTCTTCGCGACAACCGGTCCAAGCTCACGCGTTCTGAGGACGCCATAGCCACCCAGCAAACGCCGGATAGCGGCGAAATTCGTCCCACCTAAAACCTACCAAGCCTACATTAACAAACGTGAACTCACACTTAAAAGATCTTTAAACAAAAACAGTAAGAAAGTTAAGAGAAAGAGAGGAAAAAAACTCACTCACACCAGCAGTACTCTCACAGCAAACTCCGCCCACTCACTCACAGGATCCGCTCAGAGAGAGAGAGAGAGAGAGAGAGAGAGAGAGAGAGAGAGAGAGAGAGAGAGAGAGAGAGAGAGAGAGAGAGAGAGAGAGAGAGAATTCAAGCATTGTTCAGGCCACTGATGTTTTACTTACCTGTGAATAGTTAGCCTATAGCTGTAATATAATTATATAATTAATATAATCTAAAGCTGTAATGTATAAATTCTTAAGTTTTTCTTACCTGAATGTGAAGCTTGAAGACCCCAGGTAAAAAAAAGCGCTTGGTTATCTAAATACCAGGAAAATGCATGTTAGAATAAGGTTAAAATTCAGTGGTAAATGTAGTTTAAGTAATGGGTTAGAAATAATTTTAGGTTTGTTTCCAACCAAAACTCTGTCATTAATTGACTATGCAGCATTAAAAAAACATAGATAAAATCTCTAAAATCAGACAGACTAACATACATCTTTGCAGTGTAATCTGTGCATCTGCTTTAGTAACGCAAAAGTACATAATCTCTGATTGGAGTTCTGTCAAAGACACACGGCTACCTTGTTTTGCCTGCTGTCCATAAAACACCATCTTACTTGAAATTGCGACCATTTCGATCGCATATTATCGAATTTTATAGTTCTTTTTGTGCACGGGTTCCTACCCGAAACCCGAAGTTACATAGTGCCAGTAAAAGCGATACAGACCACGTCAGGCTATGGCAGGCGTGTCATTTATCTTATTTTAAGTCAATGTACCATCACAAGGGTCTTGGAAATATATTATGAAGGTTGAAAGACTACATAGTTTTACTTTAAAACTAAAACACATTGTAGGCACGACTAGGGCCTACAGCACTCATTTAATTTCAACCGCTGTTGTCTGTCTGCCGATCGACCACACTCCCTAGCTCTGTGTGCAACCATCTTAGATTGCCATGTGTACAGGATAGCTCTATTACAGTACAATGCAAACCTAACCTCATCTCCCTGGAGTAAGCGATTTTGCTTGACTTTACATCACCAGTCATTTGGCTAAATTTGCTCAACTTACCTTGTTATTCAGATCCGCTGCGGCGAACAAACCGTTGAAGTGCCGAGGAAGATACTGCATCTGCCTGGGAAAGTCCGCGCCAATGAAAAAGCGGTAAAATATTTACGTTTGGTGCACGTGTCACATCGACAGCTGCTCAAATAAATAGTGTATGTCAACTCACTTTTATAACATTTATTGTACACAATAACCACGTACATACAAATAATTACCTAAATAAATTGCATTGGTTTTATTCAAAATATATGGTTATATAAAAACTTCTATATTTTAAGTAAATAGGAAGTATTTTGATAATTAAACTGTTTCAAAAGAGTTTAACTCCTATAATCTATAAGCTTTTCACTTTTATTTAGCCTCTGTCCCAAATTTTTTGGAGTATGTTGCTGTCATCAAAATTTTAATTTGTTTCTATTTACAAAATACACTTACGTTGGTCAGTGAAAACTTTTGTCAGTTCAACAATGGTTAAAGAGAATTATACTACAGGGCTGTTGAATGCTTGATTCTGATTGGTTGATAACGTTCTAAGGTGTGCAATTATTTTCAGGGAAACGCACGGCTAAAGTAGTTCCAGGCAGGTTTGACCGCATTGCAGTTCCATATCACTGCGCGTAGTTAACTGTAATAACGGAAAATAGGATACAATTCATAACAAGAAAAAATATGCAGCCCCATGCGCTTGATCTGCAGTTTTCAATGTCTAACTTCACAATCAATGGACACATGCAGTTTAGTTTTAATAAATAAAGTATGTAGTCCTATCTATAACAGGCTAAATAGAAAATTGAACTGAATAGGCTATATAAATAAATTGATAATCCTGCTGCACGGGTTTTCGTAATTATTCCAGATAATATAACAAATAAATAATTATTAATATGTTAAAAGAGATTTGTGTGTTTCATTTATTAGGTTATCTACTGTCAATTATAGAAAACAAGAATGAACGAATTAATTAAAACGAATTTAATAAATAAATAAATAATAATATTGACGCACATGCTTCTCTCTCTCTCTCTCTCTCTCTCTCTCTCTCTCTCTCTCTCTCTCTCTCTCTCTCTCTCTCTCTCTCTCTCTCTCTCTCTCTCTCTCTCTCTCTCTCTCTAATAACGGCATTAATAACTGCATAAAGCCGGGACACACTTACTAGGGCCAGTTATGAAAGTAATTTGATACTTATGACTGATCATGCCCAAACGCGTGTTTAACGCGTTCAGTCTGTGTTCAGAGTCGGTGTTTAAGACCTGCTACAGTCGATGGAAACAGTCAGTCTTCGAATGTTTCAGCGAGTCGTAAGTGTGTCCCCATCATTAGTCTGCTATCAGTGGCTCAAACCTCCGTTACTAACTCTAAAATGACGCTCCGCTTCACGTCGTGACCGCATTACCACCTCGGGTGTGCATTATTTTTCTAATAATTCCATGGCCTGTCGTCAATTATTCCTTACTTAACATATCACAGATTCTTGATTTTATTGGCTGCCATGCCATCAAAGACACACTTATAGCAAATACATTTATTGAGCACAGAATCGTTTTTTCTTTGCTCAAACGATTTTTTTTTTGCGATTGTTAATTTCTGTTCAAAATATAATGCAATGTGCTTGCAAAATATAGTTCTCTGTGCTCAAATCTTACAATTACTCGCTCAGGAATGAGGCACATATATAACGCCATACTTCAGTACAACGTCTGGGATTGTGCTGTAGACTTTGGTTTTCTCCGCTCAATTTTTTACCGGGCCAATCAGCGAACAGAGGGAGTGGCTGAGAACGATGACGTTGATGTCGACTCGTGCGTTATTTTGAGTTGTAGTTCAGTTATGGCAGAGGAGAAAGATGCGAGGGAAGCCATTCGGTCCGTTGTGGCAACGCTGCCGAATATCAAGAAGTCAAATCCGGAGCAAGAACAATCTTTGCTTTGTTTTGTGTTTATGGCCATCCTCCCACTGGGTTCGGGAAAAGACATATGTCACGACCAAACGTTAGCGATTGGCAGTGGCGGCCTTAAGCATCTGGGGGCCCGTTTCAACAACTAATATGGGGCCCTACCCACATAAAACATAAACGTAGAGCAGAAAAGGCAAGGATTCCTGTTGGTTTGCATCAATTGTAAATTATTTTATTACATGCACTTTCAGCTTCATGAACAGGCAGCTCAACATATAAATAATCCAACCTTATTTGATTAAAACTATATACAATTATACTGCGTTTTATGTTGGAATAAGCCTCACCCTTAAATTACTATTATTTGAAGTTAACATAATACACCATATACGTAGACCTACTTACTACACCACAAAACTAGTTGAGGATAAATTCTTTAAAATTGGGGAATCCGTTACGGATGTGAGCACTCGGAAAGCAAAGCGGCACTTAAAGATGCTTTAAATTTTCACAGAGACCTCAAACAGAAAGCACAAAGCCTTTCTTTAAAGTGAATTTCGTTTTGTTTTAATTGTATCTTAATTTTAATCAATGTTTTATCAACCAATTGCCTGGATTTAATAAATAAGAAGTAAATATAGCAGATAGCCTATAGGCTAATCATGAAACGGAGGCGCCGGCGTGTGAACTGGAGCGCATCTCATAAATTAACCGAAACTCAGCCTACTTGCCTCACAGACCTGAGAAATATATCTAAAATGTCTACTTCTAAAAAGAACATTTAAAAATGAAAGAAAACAGACTGCTCTCTGTTTATGTAATCCGTATGAAATGTGCATTTCTCTCTGGCGCGTTCACTACTGCGAAGATCACGATCAGCATCATCAACTTCATCTTCGCAGGCGACAAAGACACAGAAAACACTTGTTTATAAACAATTAAATTGTCTCATTGCTATAGGCCTATTCGACATATTCATAATCATTACTTTTGCCGGTTCTTTGTGACAACATTTAGGTGCTTTATTGGCAGCACTCCACCCTTACATGTTACATGAACGCGTCACCACAGCATCAGCACAGAAAACATAGGGATTTTTTATAATAAATTACAAGCTGCTAGTGACGTTATTTAGTTAATCGCCTGTCGCGAGTGCAAATGCAAACTTGCAAAGCTGATTTAATCATGGTAAAACTGAATTTATTTACTAAATAGTTTTCATTTGTATTTCAGCACTTCGCGAATGGACAGCAACTCTTAAAATAGGACGTATAGCGCGTTCTCGCGCGTTCATGTTAAGTGCATTTTTGGGAAACGCTTGTGGAATTGAAGAGAGCGTTCGTAACCTTGCATGTAGTAGAGAGTGCTCTTAAGAGCGAATATACATCGTTATCGGGAAACCCGGCCCAGAAACTTTCATTTCACAACTTCGTAGCTCGTGGTCAATCTACCTTGGATGGTTTAGACATGGCTGAAAATCAATATCCTACAGAGAAAATGAATGGGATTTTGCTGGTTTGTTGGGGGCCCCCTTGGAGGGCGGGGCCTGTTTCAATTGAAACGTGTGAAACATAGGTAAGGCCGCCAGTGGCGATTGGTTATGGCAGATAGAGTGACTCTGGGCAGATCCAATAGTTTTAGACTTCAATAGAGTTCCCGCCTACAAGGAAGTTAACGCTTGTCAATGGAGCGATGCCAGACTCTGTACAAATGAAATGTACAATCTTTCTCCCGGAGCACATGGCTGGTTCGATCAAGGCCTGGGACCCTGTTGAGGGAACGCTGAGCACCCAGGAGAAGTGAGGAAGTCGGAAGAGTGGGTAATTGGAGTCGTTGTTGGTTGGAGTCGTTGTTCCAAAACTCCTGAGATTGTCCTTGGTTCTTTGTGAGAGAGTCTTCTCTCTCCTGCATGAGCCCATATCTGGTTGGATCAAGGCCTGCAAAAACCCCGTGGAGGGGGTTCCCCAGTATCACCAGTAACAGTGTTGCTGCTGGATTAAAAAACTAAGAGAGGTCACATGTGGACTGTCTCTAATAAAGCCTGAGAAAGATCCAACCCCTAAGGGTTGACTGGACCAATAAGCAAGGTGAAATGTCCGAGTGGGAAGGTTGCTCTAGTTAATTTACGAGTCTTTGTCCCAAGCGTGGTTATACCTTCATTAATGCTCAGATAGATATAACACATCCACACTGCATTCTAGAAGAAGGTGATGTACATCACAGTGTGAGTCATTAAATAAGGATTAATTAGGTAGGAGGCATGATACAGGTGAGGTTACATTGATCGTTAGTTGGTTGTATACCAAGGTACATACCATAATATATACATAATAGTACACAAGACGGTAAACCATTTACACTGTTTCTTTCACAGTTTTATGCATGTTCATTTATAGATCAGTTAGTCTATGATTAATGCAGCAAAGTCTGTTTTAAAGAGGGTTTCTGTCTTCCCATTGTCTCTCTCTTGTGCACGTGGCCACATTCCTGTGGAGATCGTAAAATCTCCTTATCAGCCCGGTAACCTGAGACTCAGTTCTGCCAGGGTGTTCCTTTCATTTGGGATGTTAGTTTCAGAGGAGTTTCATAGACCTTTGTATATAATGAATAATTAGTGTGTGTCTGATGGGTCCAGACCCTACACCATTTCGCATTCAAAGCAGACATAGTGCTTCTTCTGGCATAAATTTTTGAATGTGTGAACAGGATCTGAGCTTTATATCGGATGGAGACTGTGATCACGTTTGGGTCTCACAAATCAATCATTTGGTCTCGGAACACTTGAAATATTTGTACTTTTTGAATCCATTGTGACTGTTATATTCTGTGTTTTATATTATACAATGTACAAATGGTTAGGTTGGGTTACATGCTCAAAATGCCTAAATAGTGTAATGTAAATACAATTATTTGGCTGTCTAAAATAAAATTCATACCCAAATATAAATGCCATAGTGAAAAAATTATACCCAAATATATAATTTCATTATGAATTAATTATCATGCTCATTGCTTCTGTGTATTGAGGCCAAAAGTTTCTCTTTGAAAGCAACGGAGTACCCTGCTCAACGAAAAATGCTAAAAGGATACCCTGTGTGTTAAAAAATTATGCTGAGGGGTCCTGACTAAGCGCCCATGTGATGAGTTGGGAGTATGTGAGGACTGGAAAATAATGTCCATTAGCCAGATAAGTTTTAACTTTTCCATTCCAGCAATCTGTCTCTCACTTGAAATGATCGCAACAAGTAGCAAACAACAACAATGATCCATTCAATTTCCGATGGACAAAATCAATCTTACATGACATTTTTACATGTTCGATAAACTATTTCACTTGCATACACATCACTACATGAAAGAAAGGATTAACTTAATTTCTGTTTCATGTCAACTTTAAAATGTTGAGTTATGTTTGTCTATTTATTTTGTGCACAGAGTTTCAGCCCCCTAGAATGCAACTAACTGTGTGATTATATAAGTGATAAAAGCAAAGTGGATGTAATGGGAAATATGATGTACACTGTGCCACTTTAGTGAAGTACTGCTCTTATCTGAAATACAGAAATTGGGGAGCTGTAGATCGGTAGTGGTTAAATAGCTCATAGCAATGCTTGCTTTTCTCAGGTCTGAATACTCTGAAAAAGTCATTATAATTGTTATTGCTTACATTCATATACAGGCATTACCAGAGGTTAATGCAAACAACTGAAATACTATTGATTGCCTGTAGCTAGATTAGATTGTTGATTCTCTGCTGTATGTTTGGAGTGAGATGGTGCCCTTTTGTGAATATTATTTGTCAAAAGGAAAAAAAATATTGTATTTTCACAATATCACAAGCCAAAATAATAGTCAAACCATGAATACATATTAAGATTCACCATGGATCAGCCGCCTTTCGTAACACATTAAAGGATTAGTTCACTTTTTAAAAAAACTTTTGCTGATAATTTACTCACCCCCATGTCATCCAAGATGTCCATGTCTTTCTTTCTTCAGTCGAAAAGAAATTAATGATTTTAATGAAAACATTCCAGGATTTTTCTCCATATAATGGACTTCAATAGTGGCCAAAACGGTTCAAGGTCCAAATGAGTTTTCAGTGCAGCTTCAAATGACTTCAAATGACTTCAAATGACAAATGACGATACCAGACGATGAATAAGGGTCTTATCTAGCGAAACGATGCGCCATTTCGAAAATAAATAAAACAGTTAAAGTATTATTAGCACAAATGCTCGCCTTGTTCTGTCCTGAGATGTACGTTTGTGATTCTCCTGTTTGAACTCGTTCATTAAAATGAACAAATCTTTTTTCGAGTCATTTTATTCATTCAATGAACGAAATGACTCGAAAAAAGATTTGTTCATTTTGAACGAGTCTTTTTTCGAGTCATTTTGTTCATTCAACGAACGAAATGACTCGAAAAAAGATTTGTTAATTTTAATGAACGAGTTCGAACAGGTTTTCAGGTGTAAACAATGAGTGACGTACATGCCCGAGAGATCACTTCCGGCGCTTTCCGGAAAAGACCGAAGTGCCGGCGCCCTCAGATCACTTGGACGTGGTTGTGTTTACAAGAGGTAAAAACCATATAAATACTGTTCGTTTTCTCACACAAACCGCTCGTTTCGTGTCTTAGGCCATCAATGTGTACTTACATTTACGAGTCATTAAATCATGTATAATTTGGACTTCTCTGTGCATGCTCTTTGAGGGAGTGACCGTAGACCTGCATTATATGACTGACAGACAAGAACGGTTTTACCTAAAAATATCAAAATTGAAACTACTGTGGAAACAAAGACACCTACATCTTGGATGCCCTTGAGGTAAGCTAAAACATACCAAAAATTAATTTCAATGTGAACTATCCCTTTAGCACAGATTTAGACAGATTTGTGAACAATATTTGCGAGAAATAGCCCTTTTGTGTACATGGAAAAAGGCTTAGATTTTTGAGTTCAGCTAATGAAAAATGGGGGCAAAAACGTCTCGGTTACGAATGTAACCCTCGCTCCCTGAGTGAGGGAACGGAGACGTTCCGTCGGATGACGACGAATGGGGTTTCGCTTAGAAAGCCTATCAACTTCGAGTATACAAAACGAGCCAATGGCAAAGAAATGCCATGGGTCTGCGGAATTTGCATGACGTAACTCCGCCCCACCTCGTGGGTATAAAAGGAGGAAGTCCAGCACAACGCAGGTATGTTTCTTCGCTGAGGAGCCAAGACTGAGCTCAGGCGATCTCCGCGGTAACAGCGGAAGGGGCAAGAAGACGGAACGTCTCCGTTCCCTCACTCAGGGAACGATGGTTACATTCGTAACCGAGACGTTCCCTTTCGAGTTCCGAGTTCCGTCGGATGACGACGAATGGGGTTACCAGTCTAATCACGCCACCTTCACAGCTGTCTTCCAGTGCCCTGCGTAAATCTGAGATCCCCGTCATGAGACAAGTAGGACTCCTATTTAACACAGGAATACCAAGGTACACTGGGGAGCATATCTCATAGTTTAGAGGAAATATGCAAAATATTGCCAGCCCAAACGGGGGGGACTTAGACAATACACATATGACCCGAAGGATGCATATGGGGAATACACTGGGGTATCCAGCCGCAGGTGGAAAAGTTTTAAACTCCAGGGGTGGCAAGGTGGCTTGCCAAGGGAAAGACACATGCTCAGAGAGGCTTACAGTGGGAATACACATGTGGGGGTTGCTCCAGAGAGGGACCATGCACACGGGAGGCACCTAGCCGACGCTCAGGCAAGAGACACTGGGTCGACGTCAGGAGTAAGCAAACCGGAGGAACGGTCTGTGTCGACGAGGGGTTCGTTTCTTTCTTTAACCACATTAGGGTACTGCCCACCCGTGGGTGAGCAACGGGGAGTGGAGAACAAAAGATTCTCCCCCGGCCCTCCACCGGGGGAAGGAGTGGTCCTGTTACCATCTCCTGAGAAACGAACATCATCCCTGAGCAGCCCGTCTCAGGAGCGGCACTTATCCTGACGTTTAGCAGGGGGCGGTGCTGGAGAGGGCTGTGGCGCCTTCTTGCGACCTCCTCCACGCGGGGCCTGGGTGGAGGCTGCCGCGTAGGCCGCGTAGGCGCAGGAGGGCGCCCTCGGCGGCAAGCAGGCTGAGGATTCTGCCCGACCAGACGGGTGGAGGCAGCAGCGGGTCGGCGGGGCAGAAAATGTTTGATTTCCTCAGTCTGCTTCTGCGCAGTGGAGAACTGTTGGGCAAAGTCCTTCACCGCTCCGCCGAAGAGGCCGGCCTGGGACAGGGGCGCATCAAGCAGACGAGTCCGCTCGGAATCCACCATGTCGGCCAGGTTCAGCCAGAGATGTCTCTCCTGGACCACAGCTTGGACATCACCAAACCCAGGGAGCGTGCGGTAACCTTCGTCGCCCGGAGGGCAAGGTCGGTTGCGGCGCGCAGCTCATTAAAGAGGCCTGGGTCTGTCCTACCCTCGTGCATGTCCCTCAGCATTTGGGCCTGATAGACCTGTAGAGTGGAAAGAAGCTGCTGCCTGTCCCGCCGCTCTGTAAGATTTCGCCACCATGTTAGATGTGAATCTACAGGCTTTGGAGGGGTGCTTAAACTCGCCACGAGAAGAAGCACTCTGAGGACACAGTTGCATCGCAACAGAGCGTTCAACCGAGGGAAGTCCAGTGTACCCACGGGCAGCTGCCCCATAGAGGGGAGGAAAGGCGGATGAGACCAGCGAGCGGTCACGGGAAGACAGAGGGGTCTTCCAGGACTTAGAGGTCTCATCATGCACATCCGGGAAGAATGGTATTGGGGTTTGCCGTGGACGCGGGTCGGCGGCTTGGCCCAAAAACCAATCATCGAGCCGCGAGCGCTCAGGGCAGGGTGGTGGCCGCCACTCAAGTCCGATGCTCGCGGCCGCCCGGGAAAGCATGGCCGTCATCTCCGGATCCGATTCAGGCACAACCGTATGCACACCGGAGGGTGGCAGCTGTGCTGAATCTTCACTTCCAGAAGATTCAAACCCACCTTGTGATGCTGCTACAGACATCGCATCTTCCTCTGTAGCTTCAGCCGAAGTACACGGGCCACCCGAGAGTAGACCCATGGAAATCGACTGTTCACTAGCGGGCACCGTCATGCAGGGGGGTTTGGAGCGTGGACAGATAGTCGGCGCCTTGTTCCAAAGCGTAACCCTCAGATCACCCTGCCACCAGCCAAAGTAGCACCCCTCGGGGGAGCACTAGATCGTCTTACTCTTACGAGCTCATTGAGTCTCAACCGTAATGACGCGATGGTCATGTTCCCACAGAGAGAACATGACTCATCCACGAGCGCTGCTCTAGCATGCTCAATGCCCAAACACACTAGACAGCGCTCGTGCCCATCAGAGTCCGAAACCGACCTGCCGCATCCAGAAGTACACGGGCGAGGCATCTTTAAAAAGACGTGCCGCGTGCAAGCTCTTTTGTGAGAGAAACACTCAAGTGTTGAAGTGCCCTGGGAGACACACACTCTCTGGCAAACCACTGCACAGATAAGCAGGAAGTGTGCGCTCGCCGGAGATCGCCGTCACACCAACACTGAGGAACTCGTTTGTAAAGCTGACAATTCAGAGATGGCTTGTGGAGTGAAGAAATAAACTTGGCTCCGAAGCGAAAACATACCTGCGTTGTGGTGGACTTCCTCCTTTTATACCCACGAGGTGGGGCGGAGTTACGTCATGCAAATTCCGCAGACCAATGGCATTTCTTTGCCATTGGCTCGTTTTGTATACTCGAAGTTGATAGGCTTTCTAAGCGAAACCCCATTCGCCGTCATCCGACGGAACTCGGAGTGACGAACAAAAGGGAACAAAAAAAGTGTTGCTTTATAATTTTGTTCAGTGTATCATATTAAGTCATTAGAGGGTTGTAGAGTTTCTAAAATCCCCTGCTTGCGCTACATGTTTCTTGCTAATTTTGTATGTATTGTTTCTATTGTCTCCACAAGCAAATGGCATTATAAAGGTGAATTTGCATTGAAAATCATGTTTCTCAATACCTTTAACCCTCTGGGGTCTAAGGTGTTTTCAGGGCTCTTGTGATTCCACACCTGAGAAAGACAAAGACCCTCCCCATAATGGCCCTATTAGGTGCTATCAGGCCATATCATTATGCCTTGCACAAAGAATGAGCAGATTTAAAAAAGAATGGCTTTTAGATTGTTTGGATTTATTTACAACACACACACACACACACACACTGCTTGGAATAAGTGAACACACCCATGCTAAAGTTGACTAAAAACAGGAATAAAAAATCTTAATGCCTTAATTAAAAAAATGAGGAAAACTCCAACTTTTAGGGACATGAATAATGTCCTTGAATTCTTTGTGAATGAATAATGTACGCAAATAATAAAATGTTCTTCTTTAAAATACAGGGTGCATACGTCTGGACACTTCTATCACACACCCTTTTTTCAGTTCAAAGTTCAAAGTTAGAGTTGGAAACATCTTGAAAAGAAAATTGTCTTTTCCCATAAATGTCTTAGTTTGATCATACATATTTCAAAGTTGAGGATTCATTATGTGTGCTGCTATCAGTCATGGATACAGTGTCCTCTAGTGGCGGCGTGTGCGCAGTCTTCACTCGGACGTGCTCTTAAATCTATCACCGTTGCGGCCGGACACTATTCATTCCCGTGAAATCACAAAATAAAATGCACACAAACGTGTGTCATATATACGTGTGTGCTTGATATAGACTGTAACCACTGATGAACATATTCGGTTTTGATGAGAGAAAAAAACTATACCGAGGGCAGATTCGAACCCGTAACCTCTGACACGCTTGGCAAATGATCTAACCACTATACCACAGAAGTACTCAAACAAAACTTGCAGATCGATATATTTCACTAAATCATTATAACCTAAGCAGTTATTTAAGAAGTTTACACGAGCGTATAGGCCTACACGAATGTTGTGAGGTAATATTTACTATGCCAAAAGCTAGGCAAAATATAGTCTGAAAATGCATTTGAGCTCTATGATCAGAAAAGGAATTGTATAACACTAAACAACTTACTCCGAACTTGTATCCTTGGCGGGGTCAATTCGTTCTTCAAAATGCAACCGTTCTTCGTCTGAGTTTCAAATTCCACTGAGGAAAATGTGAATTCGTCCCCGCTGTCCATAATCCTCTGAAGGAGTAGCGTGCTTCCATCCCTAAAATGCGATGAACTATCAGTGAATCTCTGATGAAGAATCTTCGTGTTGTTTGGCATTGATCGGGGGTGTGCCGCGTGTGATGCATAGATCGCCTATTTACCATGTGAAAAGCTCTGGGTGTGTGGCGGGCTCAGCTAATTACAGATAATGAAGGGAGAGCGAAAAAACTGTAACTCTCCTGGGTTTCAAACGGATTACATAAACTGTAAATCTTTTTTTTTAAAGAAATTACTTCATTTAAAAGAAGAGAATTTCAGCTTCATAAAGAGACATATCTCGTATCTCTGTGACAAGTATTGACAGAGTTACAGTTAATTTTTCTGACGCGTTTTAGAACGGACCTCACTGACAGAGAGAAGGCAAAACGCGCATCATGTTTATTTTTCTTTATTTGACAAAAAGCACAACACTTTGTTTTTATTGTGAGTATCGACAAAAAAAATACACACTTATCAGGATCTAATGATTTACAACACTTATATTTAAGATCAAAATCAACAGAGTAATTTGATTCTCTTTTGCACTGATAAAGAAAAAATCCAGCAAAACGCGGGGGTGTTTTCCGACCCCTAAGGGTTAAAACCACTACAAAGTCAACTTATTTTTCCTTCTGTCATACCAAGTTGTTGTTAAAATATTTGTGCTCTGCAAAGCTATGTAAAAGGCCTGATGACAAAAGATGACTACTGAGGCCAATTTTATAAACAAACAAATGTTGAGCAAAATCTGTGGATAAGTGAAGCTATTGCTTCAGAAACAATCCTTGACAGTGCTAATGCACTCAGAAAGAAATGCCGGCTTGTTTTTTTACCACCTCATCTCCATATTTAGCAACCTTTTATGACCAGACCAATGCTGTATTTTTTAGTTCAAGTGTGTCAGTTATAAAATTGTACTGAGCAGAATTCTGTTTGTTATGAAACTGAATGATCATTCTGATGGAGAGGCATCATAACCTAGAACATGTCAATGCCATGAAACATTTTAATATGATCACATGTAGGAATATCTGTGTTATCTCTTAGGTTCAGTAACCCAAGTTTAAGTTTTTAATATGGAATGCATGTTTTCATAAGCTTTTTTGGCTTGCTTAGTTGGGATTTAAAAGATACTTAATATTAAGTAATATTATTGATTCACGTAGACTGCACTGGCACTAATCTAAAACTAAAAACTAAAACTCAAATCTAATTGAGCTGGATGATGACACCACTGTTTTCTTTAGATCTAGCTGCCTTGTAGACAATTTGATTGAAATATTTTGCAACATCGACACTCTTATTGAACTGACTTGAGCTGAATAGCAACACTATTGTCTTCTGTAGAGCTGCTTTATAGTGGAATTTTTCTCAAATATGATGAAGTTTGCATTTGATAGTTATGTTCCTGTTTATTACTGTGAAGCTGATTTGAAACAATCAATTATATATATTAAGGTGATTTCAAGTACTCTATAACACAGCAATGTTAAAGCACACACTGCATTAAAAATATTTTTGCTTCTAAATTGTCAGGCAAATACTGATGTTTTTTTTAATTCTCGTTTTAGGGATCCAAATCAACCAGTTCCACAGGACACAAAATTCATCCACACAAAGCCTAACCGTTTCGAGGAAGTGGCCTGGTCTAAATACAACCCCAAAGACCAGCTCTACTTACATATTGGGCTGAAGCCAAGGGTGAGAGATCACTATCGCGCAACTAAGGTTGCTTTCTGGTTAGAGCTGGTACCTCATCTTCATAACATCAATGAACTTTTTCAATATGTCTCGACCACGACTAAGATACCTCCTCAGGATACTACACCATTCCCATACACTAAGAGACTAGGTAAAACTTGGCCGTCCACCACACGTCATCCTGGTGTTCCTCCCGCCAACACCAAACAAACTACTGACCAGCGTAAAGGCAATGATCTGGGTGACGACTCAGCGGTGGTTATCGAGACAAAGCGAGATTACTCTACTGAGCTTAGTGTTACCATCGCGGTGGGTGCATCTCTCCTCTTCCTCAACATTCTGGCCTTTGCAGCACTTTACTACAAGAAGGATAAGCGTCGTCACGAATCCAACCGACGAGGGCCCAGCCCACAGAGGAACTCTGCTCCGGCTAATGTGGTGGCCAACACTAATGACATAGCACATTTGCAGAGTGAGGAGCTGATGTCACTTCAGATGAAACAGCAACAAATGGAACATGAGCACCATCATGAGTGCGATTCACTACAGGCCCACGATACTCTTTGTCTCACCTGCCCGGCCGATTATACGCTTACTCTGCGACGTTCACCTGATGACATCCCACTCATGACGCCAAGTACCATAACAATGATTCCTAACTCTCTGGCCGGAATGCAGCCCCTGCACAATTTCAACACTTTTGGAGGTAGTCAGAACAGTACCAACCTGCCCCATGGGCACTCCACCACCAGGGTATAGCTTCTGAAATATCCTTTTCAGAACTAATGGACATGGTCTGCTAAGGCATTGGTGGTTAAGGACTTTGTTTGTCATGGCAAACTGTGCTGACTTTGTTCCACTTTGAGACTTATCATGGTGGATGAGATGTTATTTTCCTATGAAGCCTTCTTGCAGAATATATCAAAGTCAAAAATGACCTACTTGTGGGAAAAAAAAAGAATGTTACTAAAGTAATACTTTATTTGGAGCCAAGCTTGTTAAAGGCAGGGGACTTTACAACAAAAGACAAGAACTCTTTCTGAGGAACTTTTTTGCTTGCATAGACAATATACACACAAACGACAGAGGTTAAAGGATATAACAAAGCTTTGTATGTGCCATAACATATGTCATATACCAAGAGCAACAATGAGAGCAATGTTATTATGCGAGAATTATATTTCAGATGAACACATTAATATTATTTTCTGAGAGTGTTGTCACATACCGAACATGTGGACTGATCTCAAAAATCCCAGCCTGAAATGTAATAATGACAAAATTTGTAAAAGTGACAACATGTAAATACTTGTGAGTCAAATACAAATATTAAAATAATTACAAAAGCTTTTATTGTTGTTTAGTTCAAAATATGACTATTAATGAGCTTACGCTTTGTTTAAGGTGCGTGTAAATAAATCAGCCATTATCTTTTCTTCTTTTTTTTTTTGAAATCATGTCTGTGCTAAACAGCTTTTACACCTGAAAAAATAAATAAAAGAGAGGACAGCATTCTTATTCCAAAGCCTCTAAATATCCATTTCAATCATTTGAGTGTTCCTTTGTCCCGATGTTTGACGAATATTGCATGTTTGACTGCTACTTTACATTTGATAACCCCATACCGTGACCCCATACATATGTTAAAAATGAAAGACTGCATCTAATTACATTACAGAGCTGGGTGAATTTGCCTATTTAAGCTGTTCAGTGACTGGTTGTAATGTTTTTTTTTTTTTTTAATATATCATTTGGGGGTTTGATGAAGGAGTGTGGACTGGATGTAAATCAAGCAATTCTACCCATATCCCACATGCATTTGTTTTACTGCATAAATCTCTTTTTTTATTATTATTATTCTGTATCATCACTGCCTGAGCTTCAGATGTGACCAGCATTGTATAATTAAAAATATCTATAAATAAATAACACAGGCAGTGGATTTGGGTATCTATATTAGTTGGATATGTTTGTAAAGAAGTATATGTTAGATATTTCTATTCGTAACATGCTAGCAATATGTAAAGTATTGTGCCAGGCTTGTGATATTTTGGGTTAAAACACAAGTGAATGAGTGTACATAAAAATAATTATGATTACTATAAATATATACATACAAACAAACAAAAAAATAACCCTGATATTTTTCAGTTCTGCATCCTATAACAAAGATGTTGAAAGCGCAGGAAAGAATTTAAACATAAATGAATAAATTAGTTCATAAAGTTACATTTGTATATTATATCAGTTCATGATACATGCTAACCCTTGGTTCTTGAACTGTCAGTACAACAAGGGTCAAATGTAGGATTCTAAATAATAGTTTGTCTTATATTGTTTGCAGTTTTTGCCTTAAGTGATAGATATTTCTGGCTGGACACTTGTATAAAATTTTTCTGCCGCACTTTTAATAAAATATCACAGTATTTTCTAAAAACGTGTCTTCATATTTATTTGACTTCAATTAAACCTTACACCCATGAAGATGATAACAATTTGAAGCTGTTTCCTTTCACAATAAATCACACATTTTAGCATTTGTAAAAAATGTATCCCATTTTAAATGCAAAATGTACTTTCCTTCTTATAATTGATAAGGCCATTCAAATTATAACCTACTCTATTTTGTGTTTTAAATTACAGCTTTTGGTTAACTTGATATTTACCAATCGAAAGACTATAGCACTTTGCACACATTTAATTTTAATCCCAGTGCACATTTTGTTAATTTTAGATGATCAATATTTGAAAATGATTCCTTTTTTTGTGATTGTTACAAGATAAACTAATAGCCTCTGATCTTTGAAAAGTTCACAATAAAATGTCAAGCAAATCCGAAACAATTAGACAGCAGTAGAGTGGAGAAAACTCACTTCCCTCCTATCATATTCTCATTTAACCCTTTAAGACCGACGGGAGCGTCGGCGCTCCCGTTTGCGTGTGTCTGTTTAAAAGCCTATAGAAACTGAAACCAAATGGCTAGCTCAATCATTCTTTTTGCATACAAAACCAGAGATGTAACATGTTCAGATCAAGCCTCCAACATGCCCATGTTGCGTTGTTTTCACCCTCTAATCCAGGTGTGCCCAACCCTGCTCCTGGCGATCGACTGTCCTGCGCAGTTGATCTCCAACCCTAATCAAACACACCTGAAGGTCTTCAATTAAGGTCTTAACAACCATTTAAGGTCTTCAGGATTACTTGAAAATTAAAGGCAGGTGCGTTTGATCAGGGTTAGAGATAAACTGTGCAGGACAGTCGATCGCCAGGAGCAGGGTTGGGCACACCTGCTCTAATCAATCTGTACAAACTGCGTAATATTCGTTTACAAAAAACAACAACACAAAAATGCATTACACGTCTTTCCACACATGTTCTGTAGATCTGCGATTGATATTTACGTCTTCCGATGACTCATTGACATATCACGTTCTGTGCACTATGACCCCCGGGTGTGTCACATGTTGTGACGTCACACGCTGCGTCATTTGACCATGCGTTTGACTCCCGTTTGACTCCCATTTGCTATATGTTCCTTATATCGTTATTGTCTTTTTACCATCGCTTTATTTTATTATTTCTTTCTCCTTTAGACGTTCACAAATACAAGGACATTCACACACACACACAAACGCGCGCACGCACGCAGCGTTATGTCTAAACGAAAGTACACGCCTTTTTTTTGAATGAGTGTAAAAATGAGTGTATCTTAAAAACTAATTTATGTAAACAGTTCAAATCAATTCTGTATAGTTTTAAATTGTTTTGTGCACGTTTTTCTCATTGACAAGTTTGAAGTTGACATTTATTCATTTTTTGTATGAAGAAAATATGTAAAAAAAATAATATTTTTTTTTTCTTTTTGTTTATTGCACTTTTTAGATATTTATATAGTTACTATTGATTTATTACAAACATAGCCTTCAAACTGGGAGAGTAAGGATTATTTTGATGTATGGCATATGAAAATGCTCAAAAAAATGACAGCACAGCATGTAAAAATACAAAGATATACTCTGGTGGAATTGTTCTATGGCAGGTCATAAAGGGTTAAGAAGTAAAGCCTTTCAATGAGACATAGGTCATGCGTAACCTTGTCTTACTTAGGGTGACCAACTGTCCTGTTGTCCCAGGACATGTCCTGTTTTCATATAACAATATAAAAAAATTTCTATCCATACAGAGGAGGCATAACCTACTTTAAATGTATTGAAATTAATAAGGTTTCTTTGAGTAATCTTCGAGTATCATTTGAGTAGGCCTATCTGTTTGCCGGGGCAAACTACTTCAGGACAAAATATGGTCACCCTAGTCTTACTAAAACATCCTACACGAAAAACAAAATCATATTCTTTAGTCATGTGCTACTATATCAAACTATGACAGTTGAGAACAAATAAACAAACGTGTACAGGTGCTTTTAGAGCAGGGGCAACTTTGTCCCCCAAGAACCACTTTCCTGCAGAGTTTAGCTCCAGCGCTAATCAAACACACCTGAACAAGCTAAGCAAGTTCTTCAGGATTATTAGGCTGCGTATAACTCCACTTTTAGACATAGATCGGGGGAATCCTACCTCCATTTTGAAGTGCATTTAACATAGTCAAGCAGATGAGAGAAGTTTATTTGGACATATCCTTGACCCCTCAATTTTGACAGCGAGACTATTAAACATGTAGACTTAGACAGATCCATAGACCACAATGCACCATGATTGTGACATCACATCAGATTGCGCTTAATTTAGCCCGACCCCACACAATTAAGTGTATGATATTGGAGTTATTTGGTATTTAACTGCATTTAATACTTGTATACCTTAAGCTACCTTAAGTTATAGTTGTTATTTTTATTTGTGTATTTTTTATATTTGATAGTTAATATAAATATTTTAATATATTTAATATTGGTTAATATTTCATTTTTAACAGCCCAAGCATACAGGTGTAGGGTATCTGGGCTCCAGCAAGCCTGCTGTAACAAGTGGAAATATGGTGTGACCCCTTTAAGAATCTGTGACGAGTGGAAATAGGGTGTGGCCCCTTAAAGAGCTGCGCGCTCCTGTTGAAGAGTCGACATTATTGGCATTGTATGTGCTATATGCCGTGTTCCTCGAACACCCCATGTGTGTAATTTCTGTTTGATGCCGACTTTTATATTATTTTACTTTGCTTGTTAAGTAACAATGTGAAAGGGAGGACGTGCAACAGATAATTATACTGCACGAGTTCGATGTGGAATAAAGCATGAGTTTTGAGATGCATATCGCCTCCGTGAGTCTGTCTGGCCTCCGCACGTAATATCTTCAGTTGTGAGCTATCCATCTCCTTCTTCCTGAAGCAGCGCGTTACAAGTGGCGCCCGAAAATTTTATCTTTGGCCTTGGATTTAATGCGAGGACACGGACGACGAGCCGGTTTGTGACGGACGACTCCGAAAATGCTGTGAACATCCAGCCAGTCATGTGTGAGTTGACACGAGGAAAATTTCACTGCGTATGCGTGTAAGGCCCGAGTCGCTCGATGAAGCTGGGGTGGACATTTTGTGTTGCTGACGCAGAGGATATTTCTTCACATTCCACTGGATTTAAGTCGTCATGGACGCAATCTTTGTGAATTTGTACTGTGCACGTTGGATTGTGTTTCGTTGAGGAGGTAATGTTAATCTGAAATTCAACCGTTGGTGTACTTTGACTGTTTCAGTGATTCAGGCCTGGTTTCTACGTTTGTTTGTGGCCATTTTCTGTAACTAAATGGTGAATTGGTTGAATTGAACGTGGAAATTTCTTTGTTTTTTGGGGGGGAAAAAGAGACATTTTTGCACTGGATTTTTCCTGAACTTCTGTATTTTGATTTGTCGTTGGGTGATAACTCCTCGACGCCCACACTGTGATTGCTCATCGGAAAAAGAAAAAGAAAAAATTAATGGACTCTGTGTTTGAGGTTTGGTGATATTAAAAAAAAAAAAAAAAAAGTGACTAATACTGTTATATGGTTAATTTTTTTTCAAAGAGTATCCAATTGTTTATTCCATTTGTCTTGCTTAGTTACTCACATACAGTATGTTAATGCAAGTTGGATTTATTGGTTGCATGATATTGCTGTAATTCATTGTTTTGAATTTCATATTGACTGATTTTGGTATAATGGCCAGACGTGTTGATGACGAGACTGATTTATTTGACCAATCTGCATGCTTTGAGTTTCCGGCCAGACGAAGAGCGTCAGTGGCAGTGCCTGGGTCAGGGGAGCGCCTGGAGACACAAGTTGAGTCGTTGAAGGAGGAAGTGGAAATGCTGCGGAGGTGCCTGAGTGAGTCTCTGGATCTTCAAAGAGGTATTATTGACCGTTGCACAGAAAACTTGCAGGTACCTGCTTCTTACCAAGTGCCTTCACAAGTCAGGCCTGTTGCTTCGTCTACTCCACATGCTCAAGCACCAGCTGGTTGCTTACAGGGGCCTCGGTCCTGTGAAGTAGAAATGAACGTCAGAACCGAAAATGCGTTTGGCCTTGCTCAAAGCTCTTACGATTTGAATAATGCCACCAGAACTTTGGCCTCAGTCTTGCACCAATCGAGACTGGAGCCCCCAGTGTTTGGAAATGATGAGAAAATTCAACCTGATGACTGGCTTATTCTTGTGGATGCCTATAGAACTTCTTTGGCTCTCAGCGATGCTCAAATTTTGCTTGAATTACCACGGTTCTTGGCTAAAGAGCCCAGGAAGTGGTTTGCAGTACTGAGTTCACATGTCACATCTTGGACACAGTTCTGCACCCTGTTCAAGACTGTGTTTCTCCCAGCAGATATCCAAGAGCGTGTCTGGAGAGGTATTCTTGACCGTGTACAAGCTCAAGGAGAACCATTTCCAACGTTTGTAGCACACATGTTATCTGAATTCAAGAAACTAAAGTCTCCCCCACCAGAACAAGAGCAGATTGATCTTATCTGCAAGCATGCACTTGAGCGCTACAGAGTTGCACTGTACGGCTCACGAATTACTTCAGTCATAGACCTTGTGATGTGTGCCCATGAGCTGCACTCCGCTTGGGTTAGAGTTAGGGTTAGGGAAAACATTCTGCATATTTTATATTGTATGTATTTGATATGAAAAAGGATGTTGATCATTTGCAACAATTTTTCATATGAGCATGAAGGCTTGATAAATGTTTAAAACTCTCTCCACATTGAGTACAGTCATACGGCTTCTCTCCAGTATGAACTCACTCATGTGAATTCATGTTTCCAGACTGAGTAAAACTCTGGTCACAATATGAGCACTTGTAAGGTCTTTCCCCAGTATGAATTCGCTGATGCTGTTTCAGATGACTAGATGTAGTAAAGCTCTTCCCACAGTCACAACACACATGATCTCTCACTTCATCGTGTGTTTTCTGGTGCCGTTTACAATTGATCAGTCGTGAAAAACTCTTTCCACAGAGAGAACACACATGAGGCCTCTCATCTGAATGAACTTTCAGATGTGATTTTAGATGTGATGACAAAATAAACTCTTTACCACACTGATCACAGTAAATGTTTTTTCTCCAGAGTGAATACGCAGATGAATTCACAAGGATGAAGATGTGAAACTCTTTCCAGTAATGTACCAGTATTGCAGAAGAGCAAAAATAAGCAAGAGACTTATTGTTTCAGATGTTCTGCGCCTGGTTTCACTTCAAGAAACTGTCCGAACTGTAACTTTACACAACTGTGTCTTTTACAGCCACTGATAAACAGACAAGTCCAGGCTCGAATGAGCCACAGAACGCTGAGGAGGACACTCAAGCTAGGACATACGAAGACAGGGAGGAGCAAAAGCACAATTCTGTTCGGCAGAAGGTAAACTTCAAAGGGGGGATGACGTTTCAACGAGGCAATCCTCCCTCCAGAAGATAAATGCGCCTCACCCTTGTCTTATGTCCCCACCTGAGCCGCTTGTCCTCGTACTTCTCCTTAATTTTGGAATACACCGTTTATGATCAAGGTCAATTTCTGTCATAAAGCCATCGACGCAGCACTGGACACCGGTGCCTCACTGTCAGCTGTTCGTACAAATATGATTTCTGATGACTTGCGACATTCTCTGAAGGTTCAGCCTTGGACTTTTCCCCCGATTCAGCTCGCCAACGGTGCTGCTTGCACTCCGATTGGTGTTGTGTGGTTGAACATTGGCCTCCAAGGAAAAAAGTTCTACCATCGGTTTGTTATTATCCCTGATCTATCCTCTCCAATCATCTTAGGGATGGATTTTATGCTGCGAGCGTCAGTCAGCATTCACATCCCATCAAGGACGGTGACCCTGGGGAAATCTACACCTACCCAAGAGGTTTTGAATGAGTGGTTGGATGAACCTGAGCTTGGGAGCTTAATGTTCTTAAATGTTTGCCAGTCTGCCTTGGATGAGAAAGTTGAGAGAGCTTGTCTGAAAAGGGAAGAAAAAGGGAAATTGTTGGACATTCTTAAAGACTTTTGGAGACTGTTTGATGGACACTTGGGGCACACTTCATTGGGGGAGCACGAAATCAACACGGGTGAAGCAAAACCAGTTCACCTCCCACCATACCGGAGCTCACCAGCTAAGAAGCAAATCATTGAAGATCAGATTCAGATGAAGCTGGAAGAAAACATCATCGAACCATCTTCCAGTCCCTGGGCTGCACCTGTGGTAATTGTCAAGAAGCCATGTGGAGACCACAGGTTTTGCGTAGACTACAGAGGCCTTAATCACCTGACACTTAAGGATTCGTACTCCCTGCCCAGAGTCGACGAATCATTGGATTTCCTGGCTCATGGAAAATTTCTTACTACACTTGATTTGGCTCGAGGGTACTGGCAGGTGTCGGTAGAGGAACAGTCAAGGCCAAAGACAGCATTCGCATCACACTGTGGCCCTTTTCAATTCAAAGTCCTTCCTTTTGGGCTTAGTAACGCACCAGCCACGTTTCAGAGAGTAATGAACAATGTCCTTGCTGGATTGGTATACAAGTACTGTGCAGTGTACTTAGATGATATTGTCGTTGTGTCCCCAACCTTGAACAACACTTGCAAGACCTCCGGGAAGTCCTTTCTAGACTTGAGTCAGCTGGTCTTACTCTCAAGCTAAATAAGTGTCAGTTCTGCTTGAGTGAGCTCATCTTCCTAGGATACAGGGTCACTCAGGATGGTATTTCTCCTGATCTGAGGAAAGTGGAGACGGTCACAGAGTTCAGAACGCCAACAGACGTGAAACAAGTGAGAGGATTTCTCGGCCTCACAAGATATTACAGGCGATTCATTCCAAATTATGCTCAAAAAGCTGAGTCACTTTTTAAACTCACAAGAAAGGAAACTCCATTCAACTGGGACAACAGTTGTCAGGCTTCGATGGATTACTTGAAAAACTGCCTTACGTCTGAACCCATTCTGTGCCTTCCGGATTTCACACGCCCATTCTCCATCCACACTGACGCTTGTGACTTGGGCCTTGGTGTGGCCTTGATGCAGAAGGATGACATGGGGCGAGATGTGGTGGTAGCTTTCGGGAGCAGGACGTTGCACAAAGCGGACAGACCATACTCAACACCTGAGAAGGAGTGTTTGCATTGTGAGGGCCCTATTGACATTCTTCCTCCACATGCAGTCATCGCTGGGTTGGATCTGCGCAGTCTCTCCTCAGTCCCGATAACAGACAGAGAACAGTTGACGCAGTTACAAAAAGGAGACCCAGTGGTTGGCAATCTTCTTCAAAACCTTGAAGGGGGCGGTACGGACGAAGAACATGTCATTCATGATGGTCTGCTCTATTTCAAGGACCCTAAGATAACCTGCAGTCTCCACCCAATGAAGCAGCTTAAGTTGTATGTCCCAACAGTAATTCGATCCACTGTACTCAGATATTATCATGACCATCCTACAGCTGGACACCTGGGGGTGACAAAAAAGCTGGCCAGGTTGAAACAAAGGTTCTTTTGGCCCAAAATGGGGACAGATGTGAAAAGATACGTTATATCTTGTCCTGTGTGCCAGTTGACGAAGACGAGCCAAAGAAAACCAGCAGGGCTGATGGTTACGATCAGGCCAATGAAACCCTGGGAATACACAGGAGTGGATTTTGTTGGTCCGCTTCCACGTACTCAAAATGGTAATGAACATCTGATCGTCTTCGTTGATTAATTTTCAAAATGGGTGGAAGTGTGTGCGGTGCGGTCAGCGACAGCTCAAGTGGCAGCGAGCAAGTTTTTGAGTGAGATATTTGCTCTACATGGTGCACCAACCTACCTCATATCGGATCGTGGGACACCATTTGTGAGCAATCTTTTTGAGCATGTGCTTGGGGCCCTTGGTACTGAACACCGGCTGACAACTGCGTACCACCCACAAACGAACGCCACTGAGAGGGTAAATCGCACACTTAAAGGGGTGGTTCGGAATTTTGGACATCGGGCCTGATTTCCAAGTGAGCCTTAGTGTTATCTATCATTAGAGACATTTTTTTTTTAATTCATCCAGTCGTCCCAGTTGCGTAGTTGGCCGGTGCTAGGCTAGCGCGAATCAATGGTACCAGCTTTAGCATGCCATTAAAACATTTTACCCACTCCACAGTACACTAAAAGCAAATCAGTTATAACACCAGACTATCGATGTAAGTGTCCGTTGAGAGAATAATGTCAGAAATCAAACTATCCTTTTCATCTTAATGATTGCATTACATTTACAGGAACTAGTTTCTCAGCAGCGGCGGAATTATACTTCGATCCGGTTAGTAGTAACGTTACTGCGTCAAAAAGTAAACACAGAACAGAAGCGCACGACAGTCGGGAGGTGTAGCTAGCTTAGTAATAATTGTTGAGGTAAACAAAGGCAACATGGTGATTCGGTGTGCATTTCGCAATTGCAAAATCAAACCTAATAAATGTTCATCGCGAAGTTTTCACAAATTTAATTTTAAAGATCCAGAAAGGATTCAACTTTGGATTATTTCTTCGGGCTTGGACAAGGAGACACCGACAGAGACTCTAAATTTGGACTCTAAAAAGGGATTTGCAGTGACCATTTTAGACCAGACGACTTTAAGGAACCATTTAATCGAAACGGTCACAGGTTTATGACAAGGCATGCAGTTCCAGTCGTCTTTCCAGATGCACCAACAGCTACAGATGTACAGGTAATAACTCCCCGTAGGAGTTGCTAGTAGACTGGGTGTTTCCAGTGGTCTCTTCAGTGACCCATATTGCCACGTGCAGTTTAGCCGTGTCTTCCCTTTGACAGACTCGTTCTGTCGTCCCTGTTGAGTACGCTCCCACTTCCCTTGGATTGGGACCACCTCAGGGACTGCCATATGTTTTACTATCCCACTGGGCTAGTACATATGTGTATTCCTAGCCTTTCTAGGCAGGCTGGGGCTTCCGCAGCATCCCCCCCTTTTTTCCTTGGGGAACGCTTTCCCAGTGTTATCCAATATCCACTGAGCGGGTCTTGCGGAACAGCAGTTTGATTCCCTAGCTAGCTCCCGCACTTATTCAAGAAACTGCTGCAGGGTAGCTTAGCTGGGCGCTGGAAGGGGCCAGCACCGTGGCGTTTTATTAGGGATCCTAATTCGTCAGGGAACTCCCCCGACGATACGTCGGAGTTCCCAGGACGAAAGGGAACGTCTCGGTTACGTATCTAACTCTCGTTCCCTGAGTACAGGGGTTTGTACTCAGGGAACAAGGGTTACATACGTAACCGAGACGTTTCTCCACATAGAGGAATTACAATAAAACAGATAGAAAAACCTTTGAATCTCTTCTCATTCTTTGTTCAGGCTGCCTCACAGCACCTTAATGGGGCCATTAGCCATTGGGGGAGTGTCTTTAGTCTTCCCAGGTGTAAATCACATTAATATTCATGGGCATTCACATTACCACGCATACAGCAGTAATGACCAAAAACTGACATAAGAAATTTAAATCGTTATATTGTTGTTCGTGAAAGAGTGGTCAGAATGATTTCCACTTCATTTTGAAGTAAAAATTCTAGCCTACAAGAATAGCCTACTCAAAAGTCTTTGGACAACTATTCAGTATGTGTTAAATGGCCTTATTGCGGTGACATTTTTTTTCCCCAAAACGTACTTACCACGCATATTTTTTTTTTTTCTATAAAATGCAAACATGTACATCCAGTTTGCTCACATATTATTGTAGCAGAGTTTGTGCGGAATACAGCAAATTTATATGTTGGCAAAGGGTATGTTTTAAGTAGCTGAAATAAGCACAAATGTCAGGGCATGTCAAAACATCTCAAGTGCCCCAAAACACCTAAGACCCCAGAGGGTTAAGGTCTTTTGCCTTTGCAGGGCAGTATACAAAAGGTACATTGCGATTTAATTTTACTCGAGACATTTTAATAAACAATTCAGGGCCTGAACTTCAACATTTTAATCTTTGGTAAAAGTTAAGTCTGCACAAAAAGATATTCCATCCTATCTACTTTCTAAATGAGTGTTATGGATCTATTGTGAACAATCCACACATGCATATGTTTTTGACCTTGTAATGTTTAATACAAATGTTGTAACTGGTTTGAGTAAAAATAAAAACTTCTCTCTGGTGACATGCATGACTTGCAGCTACTTCTGATGCATTGTGACTATAATTTACATAGTTTTTTATGGTTTCCTGATGACAATCACGTACACCCTACACAACAGTGGGGCTAGGGAGGACCCAATCGCTGTCTTGTCCTGATGGAGCCTTGAAATCTTAATTATTTTAACATAAAAGTGAGTTTGACTAATGCATTGGGCTGGTTTAGTGCCTAAACAACTGAATACAGTTAATTTGTACTTAATTGGGATAGTAACTAATTAGGAATCATGGAATACGGAGTGATTTTCTTTTTTTTAATTATTATTATTTGTTATTACTCACCACCTCCAGTCATATTAATAAATGGGGGCACAGACTATAGCTAAAGCTCAACTGCTCAGTTATCTTGGTTCTGGTTCTCAAAACCTCCAACATTGTTGCACCTTCATGGATGAGACATGCAAATAATTACTGTAATTCAAAGATTATTCAATCTTCATTGAATTGATATAATCAACGAACTCTTCAACTTTCTATATTAGCTGTCAAAAAAATAATCTAAAAACATACTATCATACCTAAATTTACAGCGGGAAAAACAATCTCTTTTGAATCCCCATATGCAAGAATGTGAACAAGACGGAAGTCAACAGCACGTATATGCCAGAATGTAACATTAGTAATTTATGGATTTAATAATGATCCATTTTTGTTTGTCCTTTACAAATTAATGCAAAATTACCACCTATCTTCTAGTACAAATGCACAGTGTTCACATACTAAATGTCTCTTTTCTTATATACAGAACACACTTTTGTAGTAAATTGTGGACGCGTGATTTTTGCATAAAGACTATGCTTGAATTTTATCCATAGCCTTTACAAGGACAGGTAACGTTAACCCTCAAAAGTGTTTGCATTACAAAACTGACAGAATATATTTCCATATTGTAAATGTTTACTATAACTTCTGGGAAGATCCGGGGGCTGTTCCATAAACCAAGATTAGAGTATAAGCCAGGCTTATTTCGGTTAGTCAGGCTTATTTTTGGTGGATTCGGTTTCATAAATCAAACTTAAAAAAGTTCAAACTCAGTTTCCCTGGCAACTTATGCTGGGAAACTAGCCTGGTCCAGGGCAGGCTAACTGTCAGGCTAAGCCTCAGTTGTTACACAGATCCTCAACACTGACTGACAAGAACACAATGATATTACCACTGACACTCTCTAATACCATTATTGGACTTTATTAACCACTATTAGTCCAAAAATAAATACACAGTATACAGAAAATCAACTTAAATAAGGCTACAATATAGACAATATAGACACATATATAAGGCGTTTTAAATTTGTCGTTTAGGACATGTCATTTTTATAATAAAGCCCTTTTAATTAAGGAGTGCCTCGGTTATCAGAGAATTCTTTCTCTACACTGTCACTCTACACTATATATATATACTGTATTTATAGATATAGATATATAGATAGATACATACAATATACATACTACAGGTTTTGTTTTTTTTACTGGCTGAATGTTTTGTGCCCAAGATTTAATTAGATAGTTTTAAAGATTTATGAATTTCTCTCTTGTTTTATTTGGCAGTTTGTCTGGTTTTTTATTTAGTACATGTTTATGATTATTAGAAGAACATTAGAACACAATCTAAAAAAATCTTTTTAAAGCAGAAGTTAAAATCACAAAATAAATAATTACAAAAGCACACTATAAATTTTAACTGGTAAGATTAATCTGAGCTTAGTAATTGACAGTATATTAGCCTACATTTGATTTACCCCAAATACACTTGTAGGTTTAAAATTCTAAATAAGGGACTATATAGGGAATATTCTAAATATATATATATATATATATATATATATATATATATATATATATATATATATATATATATATATATATATATATATATATATATATATATATATATATATATATATATATATATAATGTACTTTATTATGTCTTTCAATTCAAACACATTTAACACAATTATACAAATGGACAGTTCCTTTAAAGATATCATATTTCCCCCCAATAAATATTCCTTATTTTTCCTTCTACTTTTTTTTCTTTTGTGATAATACCCACCAACACATACATTTAAATAAAACAATAAATAAATAAAAATATAACATTCACATATATCAAACTCTTATAATGACACATAATTCCTAATAGTTATTCAAGTAAAATTATTCAAATATCAAATATTCAATATTAAATAAGTAAATAAATAAAATAACAAATACCTAGAAATAAAAGGGAAGGTTACATAAAAATGTAGCTAATGTAGGCTAATATATATTCCTTTATTTTATGGAATATTCTTTGATTTTAGAGTTGCACATATCTTTTCAAAATGTATACAAATGTATACTTTTCAAAATGTATACATGTATACTTAATTTAATGTTATCCTCTCCATAATGTTTTTTAGAAACTAAATCTAACCACTCATTTAAAACTGGGGATTCTTGCTTTCTCAAAAAAATTATTGCATTAAAAGCTGTAATTCTCAGCATTCTAAATAAGTATACATCATATTTATAAAGTAGCATAGATCCTATACCCAAAACTATATTTTGTATCTTTATATATTTAGTTTGTTAAAAAAAAATCTTCCCTGAATTAGGCTACTTCTGTTCAATTTCTTTTTTTATTAGAAGTATAAAATATATAAGCAAGTGTAATGAGCTAGAAGTTCACTGCAACTTATCCAACATCCTAAAGATAAATTATTATAATTAGAAGATAATCCTCGTGTTATAAAATATTGCATATTAATTTTCCAAGCAAAATGTATATTTTAGTGAGAATTATTGCAGACCTATTTGGCGCGCATGCGCGCAGCAGCGCTCGTTCAATATGAAGATTAGCAGCAAAATGGACTTTCTAACATTTACAGATGGAGAATATAACTGTATAATGTAAGTTTTGCACTGAGGGGGAAAAAACATGTCACAAACGCATAAAACAGCACAACATATACGCTGTTTGATGGTGGATCGATTTGATCCACGATCGACCTCTAGGGCTGCTTCAGAAACGCGTGCACACGCAATTATCTAGACTAGATAAACCTGGTTCAAATTAGCGAGATTGCGTGAACTTCAATTACCCTTTATGGAAACACTTTAGCCCCAACTTATTTGTTAGGCTCATTCAAGTCCGGTTTTGGAGTTTAATCCCCGCTTTTCTAAGCGTCTTTTATGGAACAGCCCCCTGGTGTGTTTTGTTTATGTCGACTTAAACTATTTGTATTATTGTTGTTTTTTAGTTAATTTGCTTTTTTGCATAAAGAAGTGCTTCTTCAGCTCTTGGATGTTAAACACCACGGGGGTGAGATCATTGGATTTGTTGGTTTGTCAAAAGAAAAATCATCTGTATTTTAAAACACTGCTTATTCTTAAAAACATTGTGTCAGACGTATTTGGTAGCATTAATCTCGTTTTCATTGTGTATTAACTCCATATTTAACACAGATATTTGTAGAAATAAGAAAAGTGTATTTATAAAACAAAAAGAATTGTTAGAACAATTTGTGTCTGTCATTGTGTCAGAACACAATAGGTATGAAGATATCTTTGGTTCTAACATAACTTAAGCTTTAATGAATATATCTCTCAGTGCAATAGTCAGATGTGGTCTAAAACAGCATGCACTTACTTTTCGTGTTAATACTTTGTGTGATTCAGCATCATAGATAGAGGGATAGTCATAGATAGTCAAACATAGTCAAACATTCTCAAACAGAAAGACTATCACTTAAATTCTTAATTATCATTTATTCCTATAACCACTGAATGTTGACAGCTCTCAAAGAAAAGTCTTCACCTAAAACACATAGTCCGAGAAACAAGATGTGAACGGTGTCATCTGCTATCTGAGCAAGATGACTAAAAACTAGTGACAAACCATCATTTGTAAACTTTTGTGTATTTCTTATAAACAATGTTTTTCATCTCTCTTTTCTCAGTGATTTGGTCTTTTTGAATCGTGTATGGTTGTTTTGGAGACGTGTGATTTCTGTATAAAAATTATGTTTTAAAGTTAGTCAATAGGCTTTACAAGAGTGTGGAACTTTGCATCACTGCGGTGACAAAATATGTTGGTGTGTAAAATACACCCAAAGATTTAAGCACAACTATTTACACACATAGGGGAGAGCCGGGACGGTTGAAACACTTTTCAGATAAACGTCGTTTTCTAAGATAAGGTTACAGATAGATATTTTGTGTGTGTGTGATCAACAACTCACATATGTGTTCTCTTAGCATCATTTGTTATTCGGTACAAATATAGAATGATTTAAGTAAAAATTTACTTTGAACGGTAGTAGTGCTTTGTTTCAATCGTCCCGCCTGAGCGGGACGATTGCAACACAGGGGTGGGACGGATGAAACATAACAGTTTAAACGGTAACTATTCATCTAATGCTTGTTTTTATGAACAATACCTGACAAGTAACTTATATACATATTGTTACAAACATATTTTGTCATTTATTTTAATTTAAAGGTTCATATTGAAAACATTTTTCTGTCGCCCAATAAACAATAGGCAAAATATGCGCGTTTTGCATAATCTTTCTAATAAGCTATTTTGATGAATAAAGACAAATCCGTTTTCTTAAATTTCTTCCTCGAGTCATATTGAGTGTTTGCTGGTTGAATAGCCTGTTATTATGAAGAAAATTGTCAACCAGAAGACGATAAATTAAATTTATTGAAGATTGAATACTTGTTTCAACCGTCCCGACAGCGCCTCCTGACAGTTAAACCTGTTTTGCCCTTAAACTAAAAGACTCTGATATTACACACTTAAGGGTATGTTGTAGTACTAATACACCTTCAGTATTATCATTATAATGGCACATGAAACTATAAATACAACTTGTCAGTCAAAAAAAAGTACTGCACGAAAGAATTCACTAACCGCACTCAAAAACAACTTTCCGGCTCTAACTTTAAAACGGCATGACGTAAAGAAAAAATGTTTTCGGGAGTCTGGTAGGCAATTGCGTGCTGTACGTGCTGACAAAATTTGACGTACATGACGTGAGTGGTTTTCAAGGAAATCTCAATGTTTCATCCGTCCCGCGTTTCAATCGTCCCGGCTCTCCCCTACTGAGTAATATCTAACATATTGTAGATTGTGAACATTCCAATATCTGTTTATTTGGGGTTAGAGAACATCCTTAGCTAGCCTGGTCCCACCAGACTCTCGTACATTTCATTTGAGTCTGGCATCGCTCCATTGACAAGTGTTAAAGGGGGGGTGAAACACTCTCATGTTAATCTTGAGTACCTATAGAGTAGTATTGCATCCTTCATATCTCCAAAAAGTATTTAGTTTTATTATATTTATAAAAGAAAGATAGGCTGTACTGAGTCTTTCCGGAAAAACCCGAGCGGGTGGAGGCGTGCCGATTTATTTTTACAATAAACAAACTGACACCTACAGTGGCCAGCTAAACAAATATATTTAAACACACAAACACACTATAACAATCCCAGCTTCTTTGCACTGGTCAAGCTATATTTAAAAAGGGGGGTAATTGTGTATGCAATGCTCAATTGGTCTCAGTTGACAAAGATCTAATAAACTCTTTCATGAACAAGTGCAGTGTTTCTTTCTTCATTCAAAGATTTACTCATTCATTATCCCACAACCCCAATATATCACAAAACATACATCCGTATACAGAGATCATTTCATTGTTTTCGGTCATGCACAAGTATATGCATGTGGGTGTCTCGAAATGTCCAACACAGTCCACTGCAGTTCACGAATTCCAATAGCTCAGAAAATGAAAGATGTCAGTCTTATCTGTAGTTTGAACATAGGTGCCCAGGTGGATCATGAAGACTTAGTGAGTGCTTAGTGAGTCGTTATTTTTCTCATCAAACGAAGCAGAAAAATGCTTCAGTACTATAAGCAGGGTGTTCGGTCAGAACCGCTTAGCAGTATCCACAGGGGATGAGCAATAGCTACATCCCAAACCAATCCTCTACAAGAAAAACATCGAACAAATCAATTACACTAAATAAATTCATCATAAGTTCACCCAAACATTTCATACAAACAATTAAACTTACGTTTGAGCAGGAAACAAACAGTTTCTCAAACAGGATTGGAAAATAGTTAGCAAACAACCATGAGGCAGCATCAAACAGACCTTAGCACTTACTCTACTGCTTCCTGTTTTATCCCATACAATGTGCCCTATTGTATCCCCCTAGTGGCTATGAAGAAAATATCACAAACAATTGGAATGAAAGAAACCCTGTGACAGGCGGTGACTGTTACATATCCATCCCCTCATGTTAACACTGTTCCTATATTGCCAAAATAAGGTTTCAAATTCTGTACATGGAAAGAATCTACCTGCTCTGGCTGTTCAATGAATGATATTGAGTAGTTAACAGGGCCAAGACATTTAACCACTTTAGCAGGACCTTTCCATTTGGCAGCCAGTTTAGCCATAAAACCGTCATCAGCACGAGACAAAGGATGTGTACGAACCCATACTAAATCTCCCACTTGAAAGTGAGCCTTTCTCCTACGAAGATTTAGTACTCGCGTTGTTTGCTCTGGGCCCTCTCAACATTCCTTTGCACAGTTCGAATCCGTTCTTCTGACTTTTCCAGGATAGGGTAGGCTGGACTGTTTGGGTCAGGGGGTCTCAGAATAGCTCTCTCCAGAGGTCCCTTCAATTTGCGACCAAGCATGACTTCGGCTGGGGTGAATCCAGTACTTTCTTGCCACGCCGTATTGATAGCAAATTGGAATTCGGCTAACCACCTGTCCCAATGGCGGTGATGGTCTTGTACATATGAGGCAATCATAGTTTTGAGTGTTCGATTTACTCGTTACGTTAAATTGGTCTGAGGGTGCGCAGTAGTGGTGAGTTTCTGGATGACATTCCATTCTTTGCAGATTAAACTGATAAGCTGTGAAGTGAATTGAGTTCCTCGGTCAGACACTAAGTACCTGGGAGTGCCCCATCTGGTGAAAATTTCTTGCACCAGAATACGTGAAATTTGTGGAGCTTTAGCCACTCGCAATGGATACAACTCCACCCATTTTGAGCAGAAGTCCACTACTACGAGGAGATGTTCGTTCTGCTTCTGTCTTCTAGGGAACGGCCCCATGAGGTCAATACCCAGCATATGCCCAGGTTCCACTACCGGGGTCGACTGCATATGGCCAGCTAATTTCGAGACGGTCGGTTTGTACTTTTGACATACCTGGCATTCCTTGCAATGCTTCCATACATCAGACCGTATTGTTGGCCAGTAGCATACATCCACTAGTCTCAGCAACGTCTTGAGTCGGCCGAGATGTCCACTTAATGGATTGTCGTGAGCATATCTCAGAAATTCAGCTCTCAATGTAGTAGGAATGACAAGTTGAAGTTTTTCTCCTTCCGGTCCTCGAGATAGGCTTTTGAAAAGAAAACCATTCTTCATAACATAGTGTATACGATTAGGGTCCGTAACTGAGGTTGATGGTACTTCAGCCATAAGTTCTTGAATTTCTGCATCCTCTTGTTGAGCTTTATCAATATCTGACCATTCTATGGGAAAAGTTGCGAAGGCATTTGAAGAATCCTTAGATTTTGACGGAGTGAGTAGATGGAGTGATGAAGATTCAGTGAAACTACGGGAAAGGGTGTCTGCAACAATATTACATTGTCCTTTTCTGTACTTGACAGTGAATTCAAACTCTTGCAGACGAATGCCCCAGCGTATCAACCGAGATGAAGGTTTAGGATGGTTGAAGACCCAGGTAAGAGCAGCATGATCGGTGATCACTTTAAATGGTCGTCCCTCTAGGTAAGGCCTCCATTTTTCTACTGCCCATACTACAGCACAACATTCCTTCTCCGAAACAGAGTATGACTTTTCAGCTCCTCTTAAAAGACGTGAAGCATAGGCCACTACATGTTCCACTCCCTCAATGTCCTGGGTCAGGACAGCTCCGACTCCAAGATCGCTCGCATCGGTCTGGACTTTGAATGGTTTACTCAAGTCAGGGGCAATGAGGATTGGTGCGCTAATCAACTCACCCTTAACCCTGTAAGACCCAAATATAGAAAAAAAAAGAAAAAAAAAATGTTTCACCTGTCAGATGTTGTTGTAGGAGGCCTCTGATGCAAATAATGAAGGATTTTTTTTTAAAAATATATGTTTTAGTAAGTTTTTAAGGATGTAGAGAATTTAAGGACGAACCAAACACAAATGAATCTTCCATTTGATTCATTCAAACAGAACTCAATCACTAATTCAGCCATAAAAGATCCCGGCGCCAGCTAGTCTAAAAACCCCCTCAGAAAGGACTTTTAGGGCTCCGCAGGCCATAAAGAGATAAGCCAAAGCAGGAAGAACTTGTCACTGTTCATTCTTAACCAAGACAAATCTCCTCACAAATGGTTAAACAGGCCTGACCACCAAAGGGGCCTGACCACCTTTGACCTCCCTCTGCCAAACAGGACAGAGTTATTTAACAGACCACGCTTTCATTCAGAGACCAGAAAGACTTTTACAGACAATACATATCAAACATATTAAAACTCACACAGAACAATGCTCAGTGGACTTATAATCAAACATCATAATTCTTGTTGTTCCAACAATTCATGTTTGTACTATGCTTAGATTACATATAAATCTTAGATTCCATATAAATCATGTAATTGTGATTATAACTGTGTGTATGAATGAACGAGTATCGTGCTTCCAATCAAAATAATCGTATGCCCTTAATTCATAAGATGGCTTGTTTGAAATCTGTGTAAAATGCTTTGTATGATTATAATAATCTATAATGTTTAAACTGTGATCTCTTGTTCTCTCTGCTTAGTGCTGGAAAACAAGGAGATCCCAGATAACGCATGATTTATGATAAGTAGGAACTAGTCCACCTCCTAAATTGATGCCATTGTCTCATTGGTCAGAATTCTCCAAAAGAGGTTGGACTAACTTTAAGTTAAAGACCCGAACAAAGCAGTTCAGTTCAGTTCAGTTCAGAGAGCAGTTCAGTTTTTCGGTTCGGTTCAGTTCGGTTTTGAGTCGGTTCTGTGTTAAATTAAGTTGGTGCCTCTCTCTATGAACAAACAGCAAGAGAGTGTTCATGTTCGTACGCTTCTACATCGACCAGACCCAAATTAGACCAGCAGACAAACCCATCAAGATCGGAGTTAAAACAGCTTCATTCAAGCCATCTCATCTTACTTTCATTTCTTCCTTTATTTTCTTTTTCGTAAAAGTCTCGGTTCAAAGTTAAGTTTGCTGTAAAGTTCGTTTACACGTCTCTCCTGCAACGCACTTCGAACTGTAAAGACTCGTTCATCCATCCGCCAACACATCACGTGACCGGCGGCTCAGAAACTTCCAGCCAGGCACTTTCAAAGACAACCACACGGACCCGGCCGGGAAACCCCTCAGACCCGAGGAAGGGGAACCCCAAAAGCAACGCAAAGGACAAGCAAGTAGCCTCCAGACTTAGCTGAACTGGTGTTTTAATTTAAATTGAATAACCTGTCTAAGAAACGAAGGTTTAATTTAATGCTTGGTGGTTCGTTCAGGTTTATGTTTTGCAAAGTGCATCTCACTCTGAAAACTCACTCTTTCTCTCTCTTTCTCTCTCTTCCTCTGCGCCTCGTATGAATGTGTGTGTGTGATTGTGTTTAGACCTTAGTTAGTTTTATGTGTTTAGAATAATCAATAAAGTCTTGTTTATATTTGAAAAGATATTTGTCTTGTGTTGTGCTTACACATTTAATGTCTTGTACTGTCGATCTAAAGTTACCTTGCTAATACATAGTGTTTCACTATAGATTGGATACTTATATCTGTTGCCAAGGTTATAATTACGGCCCGTTCAAATGAACTCTAAACGAGTCATTTGCTCGGTTCCATAGTGATTCGGTCAATGATTCATTGCAAATCGATGAATCATTCCCTTTGAGCTAAATTGGCCTTCCGGCCCCCTTAAATACATTTTATGTATAATATTATTATGTAGATTTGTTACAAGGAAACGTTGTAATATTGCAACGTTGGGCCTATTGGGTAGCAGAATTTCAGCATTTGCACTCACACTTTCAGAACAAATATACAGAACTGCTAAGGGCTCATTTGAAGTGTGGATTGCTTACATAGCACCATAACAGTAAATATGAATAATAATAATAATAATCACCCAACAGTCATATTATGAATTATAATTTATTAAAAATAAACATAAAATATAAATATGAAATACAAAACAGATTGAAAACTGTCAAAGAAACAGTGTCCAGTGTTCACTTGCAATGGTAGTCCCAAAAGCAGTTCCTTTCCTCTGAAAAGCAGTGACGGACATTGCACTTCATGCAGAGCGTATTCGAATATACTTTTTTTCAGTGCCTGCAGCGTCCTCTCATTATGAAATGAAAATAATAGTTATAAGAGTCAGAGTATGTTCAAGTATAAATAATTTATATGTAAATGAATCCTATTTATGTGATACATTCCACTGAAGTCTAGGACTGGCACGGTTACCACAATTCCGCGGTCACGTGACGCCTACCGCGGGTCAGGCCAAAAGCATTGGCCTGCACATGTGTGCACGTTGTGTCCCATGACATGGATTAATTGATTCTAATGACATGGACTATGTCTAATGACATTGTGTCTTCCATGGATTCAAGGTTTTCTAAACAAAACTTATCAAAAGATGGAGCAAATCCGACCTTTTGCGAGTTGTGGAGCGCAATGACACATAATAACATTCCATTCGTATTAGAGATGCGTGGATAGGCTATTATTTAATCCGCAACCACATCACAAACTCATCATCCGTCCGGCATCATCCGCTCCAACGTTTTTTGACTAATTTTCAAAACCGACTGATTGTGTTAAGGTCTATAAGCAATGTGAGGCGCTGCTGCCGGGAGGCTAGAAAGCTATCGGCTGTTCTAGAAAGGAGACTGATCCAATGCAGCAAAGATATTTAAAGGCTAAAGTAGTATAGCATAGGGGGTTTCCGGATGCAGCGGGTGAGTGCAGACGTGTATTCGTGAGCTCCCGGTAGTGGTACCTAGCAACTGCCTTTAACCTGATTTAACCTCTCATCAATTTAATTTGTTTGCAAGAGGCAAAGCCATTAAGATCACTTTTGTATGGCAAGCTATAATTTTCGACATAAAAAGCAAAAGAAAACCACAACTCAAACTTCATCACGGCACCTGCACGCGGTAAACACAGGAAACATGGCGGACGGGGAAAAAGAAACATCCTTCAGCAAACTTCTCGCTGCCATTCAAGAAACTAAAGACGACCTCACAAAGCATATTGACAAGAAAACAGCCGACATACAAACGACATTAACGAAAATCGAGTCTTCACTCTCTACGCTGGCGGAACAGGTCGAGGAGATACAGACACGAGTGAGTACAAATGAAGACAATATCAAAGATACGCGCGACCATGTTGGCGAAATGGAGAAACTGATCACGCACCTCAAAACCAAAACTGACGACTTGGAAAACCGCAGCAGGAGGTCTAACATTAGGATCATAAATGTTCCTGAACAAGCAGAGGGTCGTGATACTGTGGGATTTTTGGAAAAGTTTATACCGGAAATACTGGGGAAGGATAACTTTACCTCACATGTCACTCTGGAAAGAGCACATCGCGTCGGGAAGAAGTCTGACAGACCGCGGCCTATCATCGCCAAATTCCTAAACTTCAGAGACAAAGAAAAAACCCTTCGACTGGCCAGAAGTAAAGGAGAGTTGACATACGAGAACAAAAGGATATCATTCTACCCAGATTACAGCGCAGACCTGCAGCGTAGGAGAGATGAGTTCCGTGACGTGAAGAGGACTTTGCGAGAGAAGGGAGTGGAATACGCGCTGATCTTCCCAGCTCAGCTTCGTGTCAAGCATCTGGAAACAATTAAGTTTTTCTCCACTCCAGCAGAAGTGCAACGCTTTTTGAAAGCCCTTCCAAGTGAGTAATAAAGCTATTCAAAGTGACAGCCAAAGTGACAGCAATACACAGTCCATCGTTATAGACTGACGAGAAATGTTGTGATTCAAACTATAATAATCGAATCCGGTTGTCTTCAAATATCTAAAGTAACTTGGACTTTGACTAATGGTAAACTGTGGAGCCTATGTGCGGGCTAATTTAAGTGATGTTATGGTTTGTATCAGAATGGTAGAATCAGATCATACTTTTCATTTTCTCTATAACTTGCATATTTCTGCCTTATTTCTCATATTGTAAAATTGCAAGCGTTCCTATATACAAACGGTTATGAGTGGCCAGTTTTTTATTTATTTTTTATTTATCAGCAGTTGCTGGAGCCACACCTGTTGCTTAAGAGAGTTAACGTTACCTACCTAATGTGTTTTTGTTACAAGGGTTTTATTAGGCGGGTTTTTACTTTAATGTTTTGGGGTTTTGTATGGTTTCTCACTAAAACTCAAATTTCCGCTTACTCACATAATCCAGATTACTCTCAAGTTCAGATTCCATCCATAGAACTGGTTAAAATGATTTTTCTTTCTTTTCATCTACTTCATAATACACACTCTAGAATTGACATGTTCTTGATGTCACAAGGTATGATAGCTACAGTTATAGAGTGCTCCTATCTACCAGCTACCTTCTCAGATCATAATCCCATAAAACTCTCATGGTTGGATGACATTCCGCAACCCACAACCCGCAGGTGGAGATTTAAAAATTACATGTTGAAAGATCCTGAGTTTATTTCATATATGACTACCAATATTGAAATATTTCTTGATGCCAATGCAAATTCCTCCTCCCATGCCAACATTTGGGAAGCCCTTAAAGCTTACATGAGAGGCCAAATTTTATCATACAGTGCCCACAAGGTAAAACAAATTAGAGAGAGACTAACCAAATTGGAAAGAGATATTAAAAAGCAGGAACAGGAATAATATTGCCACCAAAAAGGAAGAACACCTTAACACATTAAAAAAAACAAGGATGGAGTATAATAATCTATGTACCAGCAAAGAGGAAGCTGCTATGGCCACAACTAGATATCACTATTATGAATTTGGAAATAAAACAAGTAAACTCTTGGCATGGCAACTTAAAAAGGAAACATCTGATAAATTTATACACTCAATATTAACAGAGGACGGCAGACTCCTTGATAATTCACCTTCCATTAATGCAGAATTCAAACAATTTTATGAAAATTTATATAAAACTGGGCAGGATGCTGATAATATTGGAGCAAAAAGGTTCATGGATGGAATAACCCTTCCCAAATTACAAGATGAGGACAGAGATCTGTTAGATGCAGATATATCAGAAATAGAGGTATTCAAAGCCGTTAATTCTTTACAAAATAACAAGACTCCTGGGCCAGACGGCTTCCCTGTCGAGTATTATAAGGCCTTTTCAAAAAAATTATTAACTCCACTCACAAACATGATTACAGAAGCTCTAGAAAATAAAAAATTACCAGACTCATTGGAAATCGCAACAATCACACTGCTACCAAAACCGGGCAAGGACAAACAGAAATGTGACTCATACAGACCCCTCAGCCTCTTAAATGCTGATTATAAGATATTATCTAAACTAATCGCTCTAAGACTGGAAGACGTTATTCCGAAGATAATTCATGCTGACCAAACAGGCTTTGTTAAAAACAGATATGGAGCAGACAATGTGCGGCGACTGCTACATATACTGAACACTGCGCAAAAAAATCAAAATCCTATGTTAATAATGTCCATGGATGCAAACAAAGCATTTGACAGGATTGAACCAAGCTTTTTATTTCGAACTTTAGAGGCTATGAGCTTTGGAGAGAAATTCACTCAATATGTTAAAACACTCTTTAATGCCCCCAAAGCTAATATTTTAACAAATGACATTCTATCTAACACTTTCTCACTATCCAGAGGATGCAGGCAAGGCTGTCCAAGCTCCCCCCTACTCTTTGCACTCGCAATCGAACCATTAGCCATCGCCATCCGATCTAACACCTCCATAGCAGGAATTAAATTTGGCACAAATGAACATAAACTTTCTTTGTATGCAGATGATCTCTTATTATATATAACTGATCCACAAACATCAGTTCCTCCTCTATTGAAATGCCTTAAAGAATATAGTGCAGTCTCAGGATATACATTAAATTACACTAAAAGTGAGATCTTACCACTGAATATACAAGACAATAATATTAGAGCACTCACTGACCCATTAAAATGGTGCAGCGTTGGTTTCAAATATTTGGGTATACAAATTGGTAAATCGAATGAGCATATATTTAAACAGAACTATATAAAACTATTGGAACAAACCAAGCTTAACCTTCAAAGATGGATTGATCTTCCACTGTCTCTCATAGGAAGAATCAATACTATTAAAATGAGCATTTTACCCAAGTTTACTTACCTATTTCAATGTCTTCCGATTAATGTTCCCAAAAGTTTCTTCAAAGAACTTAACAAAATTTTAACTCCTTTTATATGGCAGAGAAAAAACCCTAGGGTCAAACTTATCTCTTTACAGGCTCCATACTCAAGGGGAGGACTCAATTTACCAAATTTTAGGAACTATTATCTTGCTTCTCAGTACAGACCGATTTGGATCTGGCTGCATGCGGAGAACAGTGAGGTTCGATGGGTCCCAATAGAACAATATGAGATGAAATCCATGGCTTTAAAGGATATTCCATTCATAGGCACAAAAAAATGTTTAACTGCACTCACAAACAACTCAATAATACTGAACACATTTGCTGTTTGGCAAGAATCTCATTCACTTCTCGACACAAATATTTCTTTTCTTAGAAGGGCACCCTTGTGGGGCAATCCCAATCTCTCATGCCACATAGCTGACTCAGTGTTGCAGGAGTGGAGGAAAAGAGGAATCCATACAGTTGCTGACTTATACATTGATGATACTTTTGCTAACTTCCAACAACTAAATGAAAAACTCAAACTTCCCAAAGAAAGTTTCTTCAAAGTCCTACAAATTAGAGACTGGATTAAGGAGAAATCCAAAGAAACATTTCCATATATTCCGAAAGAAACTCCTCTTGAATTCCACCTATGTAATAAATTACATGAATCAACAAAAGGAATAATATCTTCTATATATGGTATCATCAATGGAAAGTTACCGATTTATGATAAAATATCTACAAAAGGGAAATGGGAAAAAGACCTAAACTGTACTTATGAGGCGGCAGATTGGTGTAATCTATTGGAACAAGCACAGACTGTACTAACCTCCACAAAACACAGGCAAATTCAATTTAATATATTCCATAGGACATACTACACCCCTTACAGGTTACATAAAATTGACAGCAACATTTCTTCCAAATGTCAGAGATGTAAAATGATCGATGGTGATCAGAGGTGTAGTGGTAAAAAAAGAGGTGGGTAAACTATAAATTCTGGTGGACCACAACGTGGTCACCCGGTAAGGTGGGCCACTGCCTACCGGTGTATGTGTATCTAGATGACATCGCTATAGGGAGGGCTCGACATTAAGCCTTTTCATACGCTTGTCCTTTGGACAAGTAAATCTGTCATTCACTTGTCCGAGTAAAAAAGTTGCTTGTCCGGATTTTTTTTTTTTTTTTTGTGTGTGTTAATTTATTCTGAAACAATATTCAATCAGCTTTGATATTTAAATCGGCATATTGTAATATCTTCACCTTTAAAGGGCATCCCCTCCGCCAATATTATTAAATGTATGCTTCATCTTTCATTTTAAATTCCTAAATTTTATCAGTAAATTCAATGATTTTGAATAAGACACTATAGTGCTGTTACCCTAGGCCTGAAAAATTACAATTGCATAAAATAATGTTATGAAATTGATTTAAATTTACATATAAGAAGCGTTGGAAAGAATGATACTACTTTTAAACATAACACCAAACCGCCAGTGGGTGGCGGCAGGCCACCGTCTTAATGAGTCATTCATTCATTCATTCATTCATTCATTCATTCATTCATTCATTCATTCAAACGATTCGTTCAATCGGCTGATTCATTCAAGAATGAGACAGATGTTTATGAATGGGTCATTGAATTTTTGGCTCAACCGATTCGTTCAAAATGCTGAATCATTCAGTAATGAAAACAGGTTGAGTGTTCCTATGAGATGCGCCGTGGTTCTGCTGTGATTTTGGTTGGAACTATTTTCGCTGCTGAAACAGAAAAAAAACAGCCAATATTGCATCTAAAATGTAAGTGACTTAAGTGACTCGACTGTTTATTGAACTGTTGTAGGAAATCAATGTCACATTTTCAATCGTGATGGTGTTCAGGAAAAATAACTCTTGAGGTTGCTTAGCATATGTTAAAAATATAAAAACTCCACATTTAGATGTTTTATAGGCATGTTGTTAACTGAGTGTGTGTGTGCTGCGCTCATTGTGTAGATTTCTCCTCGAGAGCTGCGCGAGCGTCAACAGCGCAACCTTACTGTCAGTAATAGTCAACAACACTGACAGTAATGCAGCGCAATATGAAAGAGTTCGTCTTAGATTTCACAACCTATGAAACTAATACTGAACAATATGAAACTAAAACGACATAAGCTTAATTTAAAATGTCTTAGGAACTACAGGCTATTTAGAGGTGGATAAACGCAATTTAGAGGTGGATAAACGCACTTTGGAGGTGGGTAAACGCTATTTCCGAATATTGGGAGGTGCGTAAACGGCGTTTACGTGCGTTTAGCCTCCACTACATCCCTGATGGTGATCTTATACATATGTTATGGAGTTGCCCAGTGATAGAAGAATTATGGAAACGTGTAATTGAATTAACATCAAGGGTAATAGGAAGGCAAATTGAACAGGACCCAAATTTATGGATCCTGGGGGACACAAGCTCTATTGATGTGAACTACTACAAAAAATATTTTATCTTACTTGCGAGCACTGCAGTAAAAAAATGTATTCTGATCAACTGGAAATCTGAAAATTCACCATTAGTAAAACATTGGATTAATGAGCTTGTGTCTTACTGCACACCCGAAAAGATATTATATAATGTGAGAGGGAAGCATGTAGCCTTTAGAGAAATCTGGGGCCCTTTCATAGACATTTTGCCTTCCCTAGACTTGACTCACCATGTTAGTATGAGCCCTCCTGGACCTGCTTCAAATTAGCCCTCGGCAGGTCTATCTTGTATAACTTCCTTATTGATGCATTTATTGTGAGTAATATGCAGATTTATTTAAGTATGTGAGTATAAAGATGGATATATGTATAAACTGTATAGACTGCTTATATAAATGAAAAGAAATCGACAACCATACATGGGAAGAGGGTGGGGGGTGGGATGGGATTGTTTTTATATTTAATTTTATTTTATTTTTTATTTTTTTATTTTTATTTTTTCTGTCTGATGTTCAAAATTTGAAAATGTTCATTCCTTGTACTTAACATGTAAGTAATGTATCAAACTGTAGATCCTTTGTACACTTTATTAACATCTTGTAAGTAAATATGTTGTTAAAAACAAATCTATAAAAAAAAAGTAGTATAGCACATTAGCTGTTTTATCCCCAGAATATCATCATGAACTCTGTCTCCGATCTGTTTAAAAGTAGACCTTTCAAGCTTTCTATTTATTTCTCATGTCTGTGAGGCAAGTAGCCTATACGCTGAGTTTAGTTTTATTTATGAGATGCTCCAGTTCCAGTATTTAACGCGGTTTACCGCTATATACCGCGGAATTTCTTGCTTTTCAACAGCGGTCAGAAAAAAATCCATACCGTCCCAGCACTACTGAAGTCACACATTTCTAAAAGGAATATACAAACCCCCAGACCTCTTACATCCCCACATTCCAGAACATTAACACCTGTCCCTGAACAATGGACCATGCAACCCCCTACGAACATCCACACCTGTCCTAGAATAACCATCCTCCAAAGCACTCCACAAACAGTGTCTGCCTTGCTACAAGCAGATATTTGGGCAAACAAACAAAGCCCAAAAAAAACTGTATATAGTACTGCTAACATACAGGAACAATTTCAAATACTGGTACTGAAAGGACTTGAAACACTGCAACCAGAAATAATTTATTCATTTAAAATGATTAAAATCTGATCTAAACTGAAAATTATAACAAATAACACATTTAGATATTGGGAATCATCAAATACATTGTATTTCTGTAAGTAAATCTCTTATATGTGAACATTTGAGAAGTGCAATGCCTCCATGTAATGTGCAAGGTGCACATGCTATTTTGACTACCATTATATCCCAACATTGTAAAATTACAACAAAGACATAAGCTAAAAATCTAATTTGATGCATGCATTCCACAATAACCAAGTATTTACATGAACTAGACATTCTAACAATCACAAAAAAAATATTTCTGGGGTTTTACTTACTTTAATGTTGAGATATCCAGTCCAATGGAACAAGGAGATGCGCTTCCAGGAAAGTTTGCAGGTTGTATGAGTTCATGACCTTATGGCAAGACCTATATACAAATTTACTATCCAATGACATTGTGAGGCTAAACAATAGGACCCATTGGCTATATAAATGTTAGTGGTGTCAACAATAATCGATTCGGCAATGCATCGCAATGCGGGAAATGCACAATTCAGCATCGATGCGGCAAAGTGCCATAATCGATTATTTCACTGTTTATTTTCTGGCCTTGGACAATAAAGTTTTGAAGTTTCAATTACTTCCGGGGGCATAATAAAAACAATAAAGATGGCTGAGGTGGAGGGAGATGACCGCGTTTGAAAATGCCATATTCAATACCCTGTACCAATCAATTTTATTTAATTTAATGACATTGATGTCAAAGATACAGGAGTTATAATAGCAGCCAATAAAATCTGTTCTTCAATATGCTTGTATTGCCTCATGACTGATGAAAAATGTGCCTTGTTGTGTGCAGTAGAATTTTGATGCATTGCAATGCATCGTAGAATCGAATTGAATCGAATCGTTACCTGGTGAATCGTAATCGAATCGAATTGTGAGGGCAGTGCCAATGCACACCCCTAATAAATGTGGTCTTTTTGATGTGCAGATGTGTGGTTTGAAGAGTTAAAAGTGATGTTGTAATTTTACAACCACGGGTCTTACAGGGTTAATCAACTCAAAGGAATTCTGACATTCTTCTGTCCACATCCAAGTAGCTCCTTTCTTTTTTCAGTGCATGCAATGGTGCAACCTTCTCTGAGAAATTTGGAACAAATCTGTGGTACCAGCCTGCCATACCCAGAAATCGTTGCACTTCCTTTAGAGACTTTGGTACAGGGAAATGGTTAACTGCATTGACCTTGTCTTGATCGGTTTTATTCCTTCAACGCTAATCACATGTCCAAGAAATTTCAATGACTTCTGCATCAAGTTGCACTTTTGAAGATTCAAAGTTAAACCTGCCTTGTGCAAGCACTGCAACACTTCTCTCAGATGGATAAGATGCTCTTGCTCAGATTGTGATTACACTACAATATCATCAATGTACACAAAACAGTTTTTTCCTTTCTGCTCCTTCAAAACAAACTCCATAAGGCGTTGGAACGAGGCTGCTGAGTTTTTAAGGCCAAAAGGTAATCGTAAAAATTCATATAGTCCTGATTGTGTCACAAACACAGTTTTATGAATGCTTTCAAGGTCCATCTCCACTTGCCAATATCCACTTTTAAGATCGAGGGTACTGAAACATGCAGCTCCATGCACTGACTCAAGGATGTCATGGATCTGAGGCATAGGATACCCATCTAGATACGTCTTGGCGTTGAGCCCTCTGAAATCGATACAAAATCTTTGTCCACCATCTTTCTTTGGGACTAATACTACCGGAGCAGCCCAAGGAGAAAATGAAGGACGGATGATCTTCTTATCCACCATCGACTTAATCTCCTGATCAATGAAGGCTTGTTTTTCTTGTGACACACGGTAAGCTCTCTTACGAACAGGTACCTCGTTGGTGGTGAGGATGCGATGTTTAACTACCTTGGTGTGTCCTATTTCACTTGTGCAGACAGTCGGCCATTCTTGGAGTATATTATGAAGTTGTGACTGGTATAGGGAATTTGTATCAGCGTTGGTGACCAGCTGTTGAATATAGCGCCTGGTTTCTGTCGTTTCTTCTGTAATAGGTAATGCAATTAACAGTGACAGCAAGGTATCGGTAGCAGGAGGAGTCAAGAATGAAAACGTTTCTTCTTGATAATCACTGGTAGCAGGTAAAGTATACAGAGCATTACCAATATCCAAGTTAATTCCAGTGGCTACCAGGAAATCTAGACCTAGAACCATGGGTATTGTGAGATCCTCATCTTTCATTACAAACAGCTCAACTTCATACCATCTGCCTTGTAGTTCGCATTTACAATTCCATACTCCCATTGCAGGCAATACTTGACCATTGGCTTGACTGAAAGTTTGCCCCCGGCTTGATTTTAACTGTTCTTTATGCCCCAGCTGCCTCCAACATGATTCCTGTATCAGAGTTAGGGAGCTTCCAGTATCGACCAGAGCTTGAAAGTATCTTCCTCTGATCAACAATGGTAAAGTCAGAGTCTTCAAATGCGATTCACTTCTCAAAGGTTGTAGAATGCGGGTTGAGGAAGGACCTGATTTAGGCAGAGAATCTCGTTCAAATGGGGATTTTCTTTTCTGGGTTTCGGCATTAACCTGGCTCCAATACCGTTTTCCTTCTTCAAAATCTCTCTTAATTTGTGTTCCAGTTCTCACCAACTCACTCACTTCTTTTACAGTTCCTCTCAATAAGCTTGCAAGTCTAGGGTTACAATTTCTTAAAATGGCTTGAACAATCTCTCTCTCTGTCATCTCTTTCTTCCATCTTAAACACAGGGCTCGGTAGTGGTAAGCAAAATCAGTGGTAAGCAAAACCCTTGTTTCCTTTCTAAAAGACGTTTTGTGGCCTCAGCTTCATAATCATCTATAAGGAAAGCATGCAAAAACCCTTGCTTAAACTGTTCCCAGGTAATGTCTTTTCTCAGCCAACCACCAGTCCTTAGCTGTACCCTTTAGCACAGAAGTAAGGGATGCGAGGATTTCAGAATCTGTGAGGGGTCTAATTGCAAAATACTCCTCACATCGTTCCACAAAAGAGACAGGATCATCAGAATCAAATTGAGGAAATTCCGTTTTTACAGGTGGACGATAAAACACATCATTAAAGTTGTCTGGTAAACTAGTCATTTGGGGAGATCTTATGTGGTAAGTTGTTCTGGATACTGGATGAGAAACGGGAGTAGATGTAACGTGAGCATAAGTTTTAAGTTTGGCATCGATTTGGGCGTCTCTTCTACTCAGACAGCCAACCATTGACTTTCCCAAATCTTGAATAGTCAGCTCAAGACTCTGCTTAACTCTTCCACATTCCCTTTCGATTTTGTAATTCAATTTCTCTTCCAGATGCTTACACTGATTGTTCACTGTAGTCTGCGAGCAACATTGACTTAATGTTTGTATGCAAGTTTGTACTTCACCCTCCAGGTTTGTAACCCGCTCTGTCAGGCCCTGACTTAACTGTTAGGTGAGATGTGCATCAGCAATGATATCATCTGGAGGAGGAGGAAAGAGAATGTCAGGTTGATCATCAACTCCATTTTCATTGTCTGAGTCAAGATACAGCTCACTAAAAGTGTTTATAAGATCTCTTAAGGGAAGTGGGTCTCTTCTAGTCACAAACGGACCAGCTGTGAAATCGGCAGGGGGTTCATGCTCATCCTCTGCCCCATGTGATGATATCGACATTTCTATTACCCAATGCAAACCTCATACAATACCCAAACTCCACCTTGACCTTTCACATTAGTATTCAACACAAAGTTCCCCGTACGGGCCACCAATCTATAACAATCCCAGCTTCTTTGCACTGGTCAAGCTATATTTAAAAAGGGGGGTAATTTTGTATGCAATGCTCAATTGGTCTCAGTTGACAAAGATCTAATAAACTCTTTCATGAACAAGTGCAGTGTTTCTTTCTTCACATATTCAAAGATTTACTCATTCATTATCCCACAACCCCAATATATCACAAAACATACATCCGTATACAGAGATCAATTCATTGTTTTCGGTCATGCACAAGTATATGCATGTGGGTGTCTCGAAATGGCCAACACAGTCCACTGCAGTTCACGAAGTCCAATAGTTCAGAAAATGAAAGATGTCAGTCTTATCTGTAGTTTGAACATAGGTGCCCAGGTGGATTGTGAAGACAAAGGAGGTTGTCCAATGCTTAGTGAGTCGTTATTTTTCTCATCAAACAAAGCAGAAAAGTGCTTCAGTAGTATAAGCAGGGTGTTCGGTCAGAACCGCTTAGCAGTATCCACAGCGGATGAGCAATAGCTACATCCCAAACCAATCCTCTACAATAAAAACATCGAACATATCAATTACACTAAATAAATTCATCATAAGTTCACCCAAACATTTCATACAAACAATTAAACTTACGTTTGAGCAGGAAACAAACAGTTTCTCAAACAGGATTGGAAAATAGTTAGCAAACAACCATGAGGCAGCATCAAACAGACCTTAGCACTTCTTCTTCTTCTTCTTCTTCTTCTTCTTCTTCTTCTTCTTCTTCTTCTTCTTCTTCTTCTTCTTCTTCTTCTTCTTCTTCCTGTTTAATGGCGATTAACTCCTAAGGAGCATTATCGCCACCTACTGTGCTGCTGACCTTAGCACTTACTCTACTGCTTCCTGTTTTATCCCATACAATGTGCCCTCTTGTATCCCCCTAGTGGCTAGGAAGAAAATAGCACCAACAATTGGAATGAAAGAAACCCTGTGACAGGCGGTGACTGTTACAACACACACACACACACCATACACCGCATGCTCCATCGATACATTAACTGTACGTGATCATGTTGTTTACTTGCTGTGCTTAGCTTACACGCCGATAGTTAACAACACACAGACATTTGAAGCAGTTTTACTCACCGCCTGCGGTTCCAACGCACGACCGTGAACCTTTATCGTTGGGACTGCTCCATCTTTAAGTATTAGGCGATCTGCAAATCCGGCGTCGAACTGGTCCTTGTTTATAAAACTATTACCGTCGAAATGAAGGGAACAAACAAGAACACTTGCACAACTCCGTTGCTGCTCTGGAAAAACAAAATCCATCCACAGGTCCCTTAACGCTGGGTTCTTTGGAAATTTGTGCAGTGTTGTCTTGCCCTGGCAACCAAAAACACACTTTTTTGGTGCCATTTTTTTGATTGCAGCTCAGCCGAGCCCAGCTCTCTGACGGGCATAGGCGTACTCTCGCACGCACTAGGCTACAGCTGCGCGCGCCCTTCCGGGAGAAGTGCCCATAAGACCCGTATAAGGAAATTCCGGCCATTCTGACGTCACACAGTTCCGTATTCGAAAAAAAAAATTCCGAAACTTGTGACAAACCGGAAGGAGTATTTTTGGAACAGAATTACTACATCAAACTTACAACTTCATTTTTGAAACTTCATGTTTAGCATGGGAATCCAACTCTTTTACAGTGTAAAAAACTCACTATGCATGAAACAGCATTTCACCCTCCTTTAACTTCCTTGTAGGTGGGAACTCTATTGAAGTCTAAAACTATTGTATCTGACCTGAGTCACTCTATCTGCCATAACCAATCGCTAACGTTTGGTCGTGACATATGTCTTTTCCCGAACCCCGTGGGGAGGATGGCCATAAACACAAAACTAAGCAAAGATTGTTCTTGCTCCGGCTTTAAAGCTCCAGTCGGCAAGTCTGGCAGATTGAGTGGACTTGCTAACGTCATTTATACTCTAAATGAGCTTACTTGATCTGTTAGTGTTTTGAAAGCGAGATACATCCGCCACCACTCTTCGTTACTGCGCGAACTTCAGGCGTGTGCATGTGATTGTAACGTGCGCGAGGGGTGGCGTGTGCCCGATCTGTGATTGACAGTCAGACACCCCCCCCCCCCCCCCCCAACCGCGCTGATTGGACCCGATGAACCGGGAGCTGTGGATTTTTCCAAAACAAATAACACGCTCTAGGTGGAGTTAGAAACTCGTTTTTTTTCTAAAACCACTTTATTTATGTTGTTCTGTCGGATTATAGTGTCGAATTCACTGAATATGATCAAACAAATGTTGCCGACAGCAGCTTTAACTTCTTGATATTCAGCAGTGTTGCCACAACGGACCGAATGGACCGAATTTGCACATCTTTCTCCACTGCCATTACTGAACTACAACTCAAAATAACGCATGAGTCGACATCAAAGTCATGGTTCTCAGCCACTCCCTCTGTTCGCTGATTGGCCTGGTAAAAAATTGATCGGAGAAAACCAAAGTCTACAGCAGAATCCCAGACGTACTACTGAAGGAAAATGAAAATTGAGCGGAAGTACATAGGAGGGCGGAGCCAGGCTAATCCTTAGCTACTTAGCTCATATGTTTCTTTAATTTGTGTAGGATGTTGAAGTGTTAGTTAAAAATAAAAAGTATTAGTTAATAACAAACAAACAAACAAACAAACAAACAAACAAAGACTTTAAAGCAACATGGAACCATACTATAAATATATAATGGTATATTTACATGTCGAAGCATACTCACAGTTTGAAAATTACTTCCATAAAGTTTATTTTAGTAAAGCTATGCCTAGGTCATCCCAACACAAAGTTTTACGTTTGTGGGTGAGACCTCTCAAAGATTACACCAATATCAGCTTTTCTCGAACATTGCATGTTTGCACTATGCCTGAAACGTATTTTTTTTCATTTTCTCTATATTTGAAAGGGGACAGTGTACATTAATCAACATTAAAACAATGTAAATGTACCCAAGTTAGCTCAAAAGTGCTAATTTTCATCGTCAGTCCCCCAGCCGTCTGTAATAAAAGGCAACCTTAAAGATAACCACATGTATAAAATCACAAAAATAAAATTACATACAACACATTATGGATAAGAAATACAATTCATATAAAATATATAATGTTTAAATGCACACAGAAAGCATTCAAAAATGATGAATGAAAAAAAATGACAAAGACTCTCTGATGGTTTTGGGCACTGTGTTCCATTGCTGTGCCGCTCTTACGGAGAAAACAGACTGACCAAAAGCTGTTTTCCTCCGGGGATGATGCAATCTTCCCTCACTCTGCCTCTGGTTACCCTAACCTCACTAGATCTAAAATGTATAAAATCACAGAGGTGCTAGACCATGTCTGATTTTATAAATTAAACAAATGTTTTTGAATTTAATGAGATTATCCCAAATAAGTAACTGATATTTCCTCAGAATACTACAGTGGTGGTAGTGGTACAGTGTACTAATCAACATGCATTCCCTATATGTGGTTGTTAAACGCCTCAGGTAATTCATATGAAATGTAAGTTGGTCAGAGGAAAAACATTTAAAATGTTAAATACATTTAAAAAGTCTAAGTAAATAAAATGTGTTTTCCACAAGCACATCTAAAGTGCTTTTACTCGTGTGAGGAAACCCCTCGCAACATTACTAATCAATTAATCACAGAAATAATGCATGTCATCAGACTGATTTAAAGAAATTAGAGCATAAGTAAGGGCAAATCTTTATTTGAAGTAAAGTAAAAAGGTAAATCATTATTTAAAGAAAATAGACTTCTGCTTTTGCAACACACACATTTACAAATGTTCAAAATCTTATAAATGTTCAAAAACTTACTTTGAAGCATCATTCTTTTAGGTTTGTAAAAATACATAAGTAAAAACTTTATCTTAACATTTTCTGATAACGTAGTAAAATGTATGAATAACAACCATTGTATTTTAACTTTATATAGCTTTTTTAAAAGTTTTAAATGTGATGGTGAACTTTTCAAATATATGTGAAAAACAAAACCCTGATCTTACCACAGACAATACATTGTAGGGGTGTGTTTGTGTGTGCGCAAACTTCTCCTGCTATATAATGTTATTTGTTATAAAACAGTAAAAAGCCCCATTGGAAATGGACTCTTCCAAACACCCCCACCTCTGCTTGTGATTTGGACTGTTCTATAACGTTCCGGGAAGTTTGAAAACATCTAATGGAGAGAGAATGTGCAGATGCGCTTGTTCAATGTAAATAATAGTTAAAATCAAGTGTTGTTGACTAAGGATTAGGCTATGTGTGTGCGTGCAACTAATTGTAAACACATGTGCATATTTTATTGTATAATACGTTCATAAGAGAGAATTAAGATTGCGAGGCATTCCGTCTAAATGTTTACATTATTATGTTTGCACTTTATATTATTACCACCTAGCTGACGCATGATCCTCCCGTGTTATTTATCTGTAGAGTATGTCATGGTATGCATGTCGTGTAGACTTCGACTGTGTCTCAGGGAACATGTACGGGCATGTTTGTCCGTTTCGAAGGACCATGTTGTTCACTTTTAACTTTTCTGCTTCGGTGTAATTAAAACAATATAGTGTTTAGGCATAGTCATCTACTTTTCACCCTCTCAGATTCACTGCAAAGGAAGTATATTTATTATTTATTACATTAAATACATTTATTTAATACGTGAGTATTTATTAACGTGGTCCGCGAGCAGTCTGTATTTGTTAATCCATCTCCTCTGTCTTTTCAAGCCAATCCATAACGTGGTAAAAAATAAAATCCAATATCTTGCTCTGTGAAAACCAAATCAAGGGTCCTCTGTTGTATTCCATGTAAATCTTCTATCGTTATATCCACATTGGTCAATCTGACTTCGCAAATGAAAAATATATTCCACATGTCTGCTGGTTAATTTTGTTAAGCACGATCCTTGTAATTTTCGCGGAGCTAAAGTTAAATCCATCATAGCTTCATCAAGGCATCTCTCGGGAGTCTTTTGGTCTGCAGTAGTGTAAATTCCTAGTGCAAGTTGAGTTTGTTGCTTTTTAAACAGACCGCGATTATACGGGGGCGGCTCTTCTTTCATTATGTGGGTGTGCGTGTGTGACGTGTGTTCTATTTCCCACGATTGTTAGGCACCTGGTGTGGGCGTGTCATGGGAGGAGTCTGTGTGTGGCTCTGCGCGCACTTTCAGGCTGTCATTTTTCGGTTAGGTCTCCTGAGTAACCAGAAGTGTTTTCATTGTGTTCCCCGGAGATTACCTTACACGGTCTTTGGAGAAACGTAAGCCTGTTTTAAGTTAAAAAAAAAAAAATATATATATATATATATATATATATATATAACATTTTACAAATAATATACGAAAGTTAATGAAATGTATCTTTCTGTAATTAACATTTTAAAATGTTGTTTTCTAACACATTTTGATAACTTTAAGAAAATGCAATGATTTTTTTTTCAATGATGTTTTAACGTATTACAAATGTATAAAACGCGGAGCTGGATAATAGGAGTTTTGGTTCTCTTTCAACCAGTGGTGGGCCGTCAGGGCCAGCAAGGCCTTCTCTGCTGGCCTAAACACTTACCAGAATCACTGACTTGCACTTTAATATATTTTTCCATGAATGAGTATTAAATTATTCTCAATAGTTCGTTCTCATAATGTCATAGCTTTTCTCTTGGTTACGCTGCTTCAGTAGTGTGTTTTTATGTTAGAGCTTTTATCCAATCATATTTCAATCTGTCAAAATCTGCCTGGAGGCCTTCAGAATCGACAGTGCGGGCGTCTGTAACTTAAAATGAATGGCAATGAAACTGTTGCTTTAACCAATCAGATAATCAGTCAGATTTAATCAGCCAATCAGATTTCGCTTTGACTGCAGCGGGGCCATCTAGCAGGCATTCAATAACGTCTGCATTTTCTCGTTCTTTGATTGGATGCTCAGAGCGCGTACTATTACTGGTAGTGTCCGCATCTGTAGCGAACTGCGTAAACTAAAATATATTCCTGTAGATTTAATAGTTTTTCAACCCACAAATTAATGTTTCTTTCCCTCCTCGACCCCCAGCAAGTTCAAACCTACCGGAAAAATCCCTTATTCAGCCTGAGTTTAACGTCACGGAACACTGCTCGATCTCTCCGGGTAAAAACAGAACTGACTAATGTTATGCCACGAATGATTTTGAAGGCAAAAGTCCCGCTGATCTCATTGATTTCGTTCAAAACTCTGTGTGAGAGCATGGGACAGCTGTACACATCGGCGTGTGTATGTGTGTGTGTGTGTGTGTGTGTGTGTGTGTGTGTGTGTGTGTGTGAGAGCATGGGGCAGCTGTACACATCGTCATGTTTTGCTGTAACTGTGTCCACTGCTTCTGTCGTGCAGACACTAAAGCGAAGTAGGCTAGCCTACAACTTATGCTAGAAATATTACGGGACAGACAGACACATTGTTGGAAATGAAACGCAGTTAGATAACCTGTACAACAGTAACTGAAGTCTTATTGAGAAAAGAAATAAGGATGGATTTTGTGTTAAAAAATAATCAGTAGTTTTGGTGAGTATGCTTTTTCCCCCGTGGTGAATATGATTTTCTTCCTAACTTTTATTTTAAATTTATGATCGAAACTCAATTTTTTTCAAACATTCATACTTTTGTAACGTCTGAATAGGGACTATTGTAACCCTTGAACGACAAGATAAGGGAGGCTCCGTTTCTGAATTTATAATTGGATTCGGGACGCAAGAACAACACAAAACGCACCAGCCGAACTCACGCGCTCGTTTCTCTCTACCGGCCTTTCCCGAACTCAGGTAACTTAATTCAGGTAGGACAGAAGGCCTAGGTGTGAAATGCACGGCCCGCCACTGCTTTCAACAAACAGAATTTTAAAAGCGTAAAGGCCTTTTTTAATATGATTTTAAACATGTAGTTTAAATATGATGTGTTTGAAACAGTTTTTAAAAAATATGTTTTTGTAAATGCTGTAAATGTAATAGTTTTACAAATACTGTGTGAAGGTAAAACATTTATGGATCAACTTTTTTTTAAACGTATCTTTTATAATTAACATTTTTAAAATGTTGTTTTCTATGTTTTAATACTAACACATTTTAATAACTGTAAGAAAATGCAATTGAAACTTTTTCATTGATGTTTTAACGTTTTGAACATTTTACAAATATATGAACGCTAAAGACGTGTATTTTAACTTTGTACAAATTTTTTTTAATACCTTTAAACACTAGGTAATTGTGAAAGTATGTTAGAAAATAAAACTATTTGCGTGATATAATTTTAATTCTAGAACATGTATGCAGCTCATGCTTTTAAAATGTATGTATGTGTTTTAACGATACACATTGTTTTAATGTATTTTTATATGTGATTGTGAAAAGTACAACTTCAAATGTAAATGTGAAAGACCTCTTTTAAAATAAAACACACTGATCTCACCTCTGACTCTGGCAACATTCTTAAAAAGATTGAAAACATATTGTTTTTAATGTTTTTTCATCATTTTTGAACATTTTCACATTGAGAGCTAGTTATCGTAGGGGTGACACCCCCACCCCACCACTCTTCAGATGTTCACACCCCTAAGGGAGGGGTTGGGGGGTGCTGATGAGGGGAGTGAGTCTGGGGAATTCACACGGTCACATGACATCCCTGAAAGTGGGTGGGGAAAGGGGGTTGGCTAGCGTGGGAAAATCCCACACTGTATGTACAGGCCATAAATGGAGAGGGGAGGGGCTTTATGAGGGGGCAATAAAACTGTCAGTTTGATGACTTGTACCCTCTTTACTCTCTCTAACATAGTTTCTATAACTGAGATGATCAAAAGCACCCTGGAAGAGTATTAATTATGACCCATTCACCAGCTAACAGCATTCCTAAAAGGGATCAATAAGGTCAATAATTTATGGCTCTTCAAATAAAAGAGAAATATATGACTGATGTTCAATCAGATCTTGTAAGTTTCATACTATGATGTGAGCATATGTCTGCTTAGAGTGAAAAGTTCAAAAGCAAGCGTTATATGAAAATAAAGGTAGTTCACGGTGTTATCTCGTGAACCTCTCATCGTCTCCCTGACTTTCCCTCTGACATTTCCATTGAAATATCGACAGCAGTCTAAACACCTTGTTCAGCAAACTACCTCTTGTCAATATGAGTTTGCTTTCTCACATGTGATTTTGCATTGTGCGCATTGGTGTGTTTCTTTTAAATCTCACATCTTTCTTACCCATGCTTATTTTCTGTCTCAACCTTTTGATTTGAAATTCTTGAAGAGTGCTAATGGCTGTGTCTATGCTTATTATAGAACATAACAAAGAATATTTTACTTTTTTTTAAATGATCAAACATTGTAATTTAAAAAAAAAATATATATATATATATATATTGATATGATAGTCTAAAAGTAAATGCTATGAAGCTACTAATATATAATATATATATATATATATATATATATATATATATATATATATATATATATATATATTATGAAAGCGATATAGTTACCTCTTTTCTATATTTTCCAAGAAATGCACTTTTGCCATTGCTTAACCCTTAGAGGTCGAAAAACGCGTCCCCGCGTTTTGCTGGATTTTTTCCTTATCAGTGCAAAAGAGAATCAAATTACTCTGTTGATTTTGATCTTAAATATAAGTGTTGTACATCATTAGATCCTGTTAAGTGTGTATTTTTTTTTGTGGATACTCACAATAAAAACAAAGTGTAGTGCTTTTCGTCAAATAAAGAAAAATAAACATGATTCACGTTTTACCTTGTCTCTGTCTGTGAGCTCCGTTCTGAAACACGTCCGAAATCATTAACTGTAACTCCTTCAATACTTGTCACAGAGATACGAGAGATGTCTCTTTATGAAGCTGATATTCTCTTCTTTTAAATGAAGTAATTTATTTAAAAAAAAATATTTCCAGTTTATTTAATCCGTTTGAAAGCAAGGAGAGTTTTTTCGCTCTCCCTTCATTATAGATAATTAGGTGAGCCCGCCACACCCCCAGCGCTTTTGACATGGTAAATAGGCGATATGCATCGCACACGCGGCACGCCCCCGATCACTGCATAACAACATGAAGATTCTTCATCAGAGATTCACTGATAGTTCATCGCATTTTAGGGATGGAAGCACGCTACTCCTTCAGAGGATTTGAAACTCAGACGAACGGTTGCATTTTGAAGAACGAATTGACCGGTCCCCGAGGATACAAGTTCGGAGTAAGTTGTTTAGTGTTTTAGAATTCCTTTTCTGATCATAGAGCTCAAATGCATTTTCAGACTATAGTAAATATTAACTCACAACATTCGTGTTGGCCTGCAATGGCAATAGATTGAAGAGCACGTCCTAAGAGCGAGTGAAGACTGCGCGCGCGCGCTCGCCGCCACAAGAGACTGTATCCATGACACTGATAGCAGGACACGAGCGCTCAGCTTGAGTTCAAAAACAAAACATTTTAGCTCTAGATCTCTTATTTAAGAGTGGACTAAATGAATGCTCTACTAGTTAACTAGAGATGTTTTATTTGTATTAGGTACAGCCGTTCATTGAGTGTATCAGTAAATGCGTGCGGTCTATAGGCTATGGGCCATAAACAGATACTTGCGGTTACGCGGTCTACCCATCAATAGATGTTTCTCTGTCCATCAACAAATACATTGTGTATCTATAATCATAATTGTCCATCAGTTTACTTTGGATAATGTGCTAAGAGTTTTTTGCTTTTGTTTTGTTGTGTTTACATCGTCACCATCAGTCTTCAGAAATCATTCTGATATATATTTTTTTTTAAATCAATGTTGTAAACAGCTGTGCTGCTTAATTTTTTTTTAACCTGTGATAGTTTTTTAGGATTCTTTGAATGCACTTTTTTTATTTATATAACCACTATATAAGCAATATTTTATATATATATATATATATATATTTTTTATATAAAAAAAACAAGTTTGGTCTTTTTATGTTTTTTTTTTTTTTTGAAAGGAAGTATTAAGTGATATGAATGACTTTAAGTCTTTATGTTCTTAGGAAAGATTTCTATTTTTAATAAATGCTGTTCTTTTTAACTTTTTATTCTTCAGTAAATCATTCTTAGTTCAGGCTGCCTCACAGCACCTTGATGGGGCATTAGCACATTGGGGGAGTGTCTTTAGTCGTCCCAGGTGTAAATCACATTAATATTCATGGGCATTAACACTCCCACGCATACAGCAGCAATGACCCAAAAACTGATGTAAGAAATTCAAATCGTTATATTGATGTTTGTGAAAGAGTGGTCAGAATGATTTTCACTTCATTTTGAAGTAAAAATTCTAGCCTACAAGAATAGTAACTCAAAAGTATTGTTTACAACTATTCAGTATGTGTTAAATGGCCTTATTGCGGTGACATTTTTTTCCCCAAAACGTACTAACCACGCATATTATTTTTTTTCTATAAAATGCAAACATGTACATCCATTTTGCTCACATATTATTGTAGCAGACTTTGTACTGAATACAGCAAATTTATATGTTGGCAAATGGTATGTTTTAAGTAGCTGAAATAAGCACAAATGTCAGGACATATCAAAACACCGAAAGAGCCCCAAAACAGCTCAGACCCCTAAGGGTTAAAATAATATCAATCATACAGGGTTATGGGCTTGAGCTGTTGTACACTGCACTGGAGTGCCTGCTAGAACATTTGGACCGAGAAAACCACACTCTCAGACTCCACTTCGGGCCTCTATGCCGTCCGAGTCGGGTCACTACATTCCGCCGTGCTGCTCCATCGCGGGTACATCTGTGGTGCTGTTGGTCCCGCTGCACGGTGTCTGGGAGCCTGACTAGCACTTCCCAGCCCGTCTCGCTGACTCATTCGTACCATCAGACTCGGCTATGCGATTCAGTTCACCTGGCACACTCCAGCCTGCAGGGGCATTCAGTTCACCCGTGTACTGGCGGACAATGCCCCTGTGCTCAGGGCAAAGATCGCAGTCCTACTGGCAAAGGACGCGATCGAGCTGATCCACCCAGCCGATATGAAGATCCACTTCTACAGCCCGTACTACATTGTACGACCAATCTTGGACCTGCGTTTCCTGAACCACCCCCTGCTGGTGAGGTCGACTAACAGCAGATGGAGATTATACTCGGTAATCTACTGCTTTTCCTGCAGTTCCTGGATTTCAACGTTGAATTTACTGTCGAATTTGAATCCCTGAATTTATTAAAGCGAATTTGCAAAGCAAAATAAAATGGACCGAAAACCGCCTGTTGAATATTATAGGTTGTATTTTTAATCAGTTTGAATATTTTATAAGTGAAATATGAAAGGTGAATATGGATTATTGAAATTTTACTAATGAAAATGTGTTTGAAATGTTTTGAATTTAAATATTCACAGCCTAAATATTCAACCATGCTAAATTTCAGCCCATACAAATGCAAGCACTAAAAATACATGCATTAAAATACAAGCATGGTTAACCCTCTGGGGTCGAAGGTGTTTTTGGGGTCCTTGAGATGTTTTGACATGCCCTGGCATTTGTGCTTTTTTCAGTTGCTTATAAACACATTAATGGCAAAGGTGTAATTACACTATATTTAGCACAAACAGGGCTACCATAATATGTGACCAACATGTATGTACATGTTTTTATTTTTGAGAGAATATTGTTTATACATGGTTATTGAAAAAACTAAAAATTAAAGTTCCCGAAATAAGGCCACAAAACACATACTAAATGTGTCCACAATACTTTTGACTAATGGATTTTGTCGACAACAGTTTTTGCTTCAAAATGATCTGAAAATCATCCTGCCTAATCATTCACATAAAACAATAGATTGTTTTAAATTGTGAAAAAAAAATGTTTGGAAAGGCAATATGCGGATGGGCGTGAACGGCCCAACCCCTTATCATGAATAATTAGATGGTTCACACCTGAGAAGACAAAGACCCGCATAATGAGCCTTTTATCCAGGTGTGTCACACAAGATAGAATGCAAGGACAATATACACTCAACTAAAGGATTATTAGGAACAACGACCCCCTTTCGCCTTCAGAACTGCCTTAATTCTACGTGGCATTGATTCAACAAGGTGCTGAAAGGATTCTTTAGAAATGTTGGCCCATATTGATAGGATAGCATCTTGCAGTTGATGGAGATTTGTGGGATGCACATCCAGGGCACGAAGCTCCCGTTCCACCACATCCCAAAGATGCTCTATTGTGTTGAGATCTGGTGACTGTGGGGGCCATTTTAGTACAGTGAACTCATTGGCATGTTCAAGAAACCAATTTGAAATGATTTGAGCTTTGTGACATGATGCATTATCCTGCTGGAAGTAGCCATCAGAGGATGGTTACATGGTGGCCATAAAGGGATGGACATGGTCAGAAACGATGCTCAGGTAGGCCGTGGCATTTAAACGATGCCCAATTAGCACTAAGGGGCCTAAAGTTTGCCAAGAAAACATCCCCCACACCATTACACCACAACAACCAGCCTGCACAGTGGTAACAAGGCATGATGAATCCATGTTCTCATTCTGTTTACGCCAAATTCTGACTCTACCATCTGAATGTCTCAACAGAAATCGAGACTCATCAGACCAGGCAACATTTTTCCAGTCTTCAACTGTCCAATTTTGGTGAGATCTTGCAAATTGTAGTCTCTTTTTCCTATTTGTAGTAGAGATGAGTGGTACCCGGTGGGGTCTTCTGCTGTTGTAGCCCATCCGCCTCAAGGTTGTGCGTGTTGTGGCTTCACAAATGCTTTGCTGCATACCTCGGTTGTAACGAGTGGTTATTTCTGTCAAAGTTGCTCTTCTATCAGCTTGAATCAGTCGGCCCATTCTCCTCTGACCTCTAGCATCAACAAGGCATTTTCGCCCACAGGAATGCCGCATACTGGATGTTTTTCCCTTTTAACACCATTCTTTGTAAACCCTAGAAATGGTTGTGCGTGAAAATCCCAGTAACTGAGCAGATTGTGAAAAACTCAGATAAGCCCGTCTGTCACCAACAACCATGCCACGCTCAAAATTGCTTAAATCACCTTTCTTTCCCATTCTGACATTCAGTTTGGAGTTCAGGAGATTGTCTTGACCAGGACCACATCCCTAAATGCATTGAAGCAACTGCCATGTGATTGGTTGATTAGATAATTGCATTAATGAGAAATTGAACAGGTGTTCCTAATAATCCTTTAGGTGAGTGTGTGTATACACACACACACACACACACACACACACACACACACACACACACACACACACACACACACAATATATATATATATACACGTTTTGATGTGTTCTGTTATGTTTTGAGATCTTGTTTCCCCCTGTCTTTGTGATTTTGGTTTAGTCCTGTTAGTTTTTCCCGCTCCTCATTTGTTCAGTTTCCTCACCTGTGTTCTGTTAATTATCCAATTATTCCTTGTGTATTTAAGCCCTGTGTTTTCCCTTAGTGTTTGTTGATCGTCGTCCTTGTATGGTTGTGTTTTCCCTGAAGTTCCTGGAGTTTGTTATTTTGTTCCTGTATGTTTTTGAAGTTAAAGTTTTGTAAATAAATCTCCTAAACTACAGTTTCCGTGTCCTCGTCTTCGGCATCCTGCACACAACCATGACAGAACGATCAACCTTAAAAAAGAAAAAAGAAAAACAAGAACTGAAAATGGGCCGTAGGAGGAAAAGCAAGGTGGTGAGCCCCTTTGAAATCCCAATCCTCTTCCAGAATGAGCTCTCTCTTGAGGAGTATGCGGGGCGATACCTTGAGCTCTACGATGATGTGACGCTGGAGGAAGAAGAACTGACAAAGAGTTTCTGGGGTGGACTGAAGGACCCATTAGCCCAGATAATTCTGGTGAAGGACCTAAATATGTCGTTCTTGGAGTTTGTGGATCACACGCTGTGGGCATGTGGATCCAACTACCTCGTAGAGGATCTCCCACTCCATCCAGTTCCAACTCTGGTATGCCCTGAGCCCATCACCTGCACGCCAGCGCCTGAGCCCATCACCTGCACGCTAACGCCAGAGCCCATCGCCTGTCCGCCAACGCCTGAGCCCATCGCCTGCCCGCCAGAGCCAGAGCCAGTCTTCGAGCAAGAGCCAGTCTTCGAGCAAGAGCCTGAGCCCGTCGCCTGTTCGCCAAAGCCTGAACCAGTCGCCTGCCTGCCAGAGTCTGAGCATGTGCTGTCCGCCCTGCCAGAGACCGTTCATGCCACACGTGAATCCACACAAGAAGACACAGCGCTGATTGTGATTGCAGCGATTCTGTGTGTGTGGGCTGCACGCACGTCAGCTCTGGCCCATGAGTTCCCTGAAATGCTGGTCCCGTCCAGTTCCGAGTCCCATGATGTGCTGGCCCCGTCCTGTTCCGAGTCCCATGATGTGCTGGTCCCATCCAGTTCCGAGTCCCATGATGTGCTGGTCCCGTCCAGTTCCGAGTCCCATGATGTGCTGGTCCTGTCCAGTTCCGAGTCCCATGATGTGCTGGCCCCGTCCAGTTCCGAGTCCCATGATGTGCTGGCCCCGTCCAGTTCCGAGTCCCATGATGTGCTGGTCCCGTCCAGTCCTGCGCCAGAGCCCGTTGATCCTGCGCCAGAGCCCGTTGATCCTGCGCCAGAGCCCATTGATCCTGCGCCAGAGCCCACTGATCCTGCACCAGATGCACCAGAGCCCACTGATCCTGCACCAGAGCCCACTGATCCTGCGCCAGTCCTGTCCAGCCCAGAGTTTCCTTTGCCGCTGGTCCTGCTTAGCTCAAAGCCCTCTTCACCGCTGGTCCTGCCCAGCCCAAGACCCTCGTTGCTGCCGGATCCCCCCTTTCCTGTCAATTTCCCCATTAAAATTTTGGGGGGGGCGCCCACCCGAAGGGTCCTCACCGCCATGGCCACCCGAAGGGTCCACACCGCCATGGCCACCCGAAGGGTCCTCACCGCCATGGCCACCCGAAGGGTCCTCACCGCCATGGCCACCCGAAGGGTCCTCACCGCCATGGCCACCCGAAGGGTCCTCACCGCGATGGCCACCCGAAGGGTCAGCTCCGCCCTGGACGCCCGAGGGTCCGACAGCTCCGCTCTGGATGCCCGAGGGTCCACAGCTCCGCCCTGGACGCCCGAGGGTCCGACAGCTCCGCCCTGGACGCCTGAGGGTCCGACAGCTCCGCCCTGGACGCCCGAGGGTCCCACAGCTCCACCCTGGACGTGTTTCCCTTAGTGTTTGTTGATCGTCGTCCTTGTATGGTTGTGTTTTCCCTGAAGTTCCTGGAGTTTGTTATTTTGTTCCTGTATGTTTTTGAAGTTTAAGTTTTGTAAATAAATCTCCTAAACTACAGTTTCGTGTCCTTGTCTTCGGCATCCTGCACACAACCCTGACTATAGATATATATATATATATATATATATATATATAATATATATATATATACACACACTTATCTTTCTTTGTCCCGTTTGCGCTCTACACCAATACGTGGACAGAACGCAAAGCCTCATGACCTCAGATCAGCTCTTCGTCTGTTATGGAGGCCAGCAGAAGAGAAAGGCTGTCTGTCTCCAAGCAGAGGATGGCCAACTGGATAGTGGATGCCATCGCCTTGGCTTACGAAGCCCAAAGTGTGTACTGCCCGCCCGGGTTGAGAGCCCACTCCATTAGGAGTGTCGCTTCTACTTGGGCATTGGCACACTGTGCCTCACTGACAGATATCTGTAGAGCTGCGGGCTGGGCGACACCTAACACGTTCGCTAGGTTTTATAGTCTACGTGTTCAGCCGGTTTCTTCTTGTGTGCTTGCTTCAACCAGCTGGTAACACCGAAGTTCCCTCTATAGTGTCGGCTTGCTCCGCCACTCCCCTCCACATGGAGCGGATACGTGCGCTTTTTGCTCCAGTCGAGTTCCCCACTTAGGCGAACCCTGTAGATTACCTCCGCACCCCTTCGGCAGTCAGACGTTGCGGAGCACCCGACGCCAGGCCTAGTGCTCGTATGCTTGTATAACTTGTGCTAGGCTGGGTTCCATATGTGGTGATTCCTGCGGCGATCCCATGTGCAATTTTTCCACGACCAGCTCCCTACGGTGAGCCCATGTCTTTCCCTTGGCAGAGTCCGCTCTGCCGTCACTGTCTGGTGTAGCCTCCCCCTTCTAGGGTTGGAGCCACCCCAGTGACATTCCATATGTTGTACTGCCCCTAACCGGCCAGTCCATATGTGTATTCGTCCACATGGTACCTCCCTTCGCGCAGGATGTTGATTCCGCAGGGTCCCTCTCCCCTGGAAAGGCACACTTTCCCAGTGTTATCCATGAGTTCCACTGTGTCAGGTATAACAGAACAGCAGTTTAAACTCCCGCAGGCCTTCTGGCCTAGTGTGGTCTCAGAGTCTTGCATAGGGCGCTGGATGTGGCAGCAACCGTGGAGTTTTTCATAGGGATTCCATAGGGGTCGACTTAACGTTGATCGTGAGGTACTTATAGGTAATGTCTCGGTTACTAATGTAACCCTCGTTTCCTGAAGGAGAGAACGGGAGACATTAAGTCCCATCACCACTGTTGCTGACAATCAATGAATGGCCGTCACGATCTTGGCTCCTCAGCGAAAAACAATGTGTGCGTGCACCTGCTTCCCGTTAACAGCTGTGCTGCAGGGCGCGTGACGCAATTCACGCATTTACAACATTCATTGCCTCATTCTGTAGACACTTGAAGATGATAGGGCTCCTATCACGTCGACCGAAACGCCTCCCGTTCCCTCCTTCAGGGAGCGATGGTTACATTAGTTACTGAGAAGTTTACATTACACTAGAAAAAAAAGAAAAAAAAGAAAAAAGATTCCTAATTCCAGAAGTCCACTACAGGTTACTGGATCATAACTGTAACCATAGTATCTATCTAATCACTGACATCATATAATAAAACATTACACAGATGGCTTGCCAATTTAAATCTAATCTTTTTTTTCTAGTCTGTATTTTGCCAGAGATTACAGTCTAACTATTCGAAGGATGCTGTTTTTTGAAAAATTCCCAAAAGAGTAGGTAAAAAGATTGCATTTTGTTTGGCAAGAAATCCCTGTCATGTGGCGTTATTAAAATGACCTCCAGGGATAGGATGACTGATTAAGTTTGTAAGGCTGAAACAAAGCCTTTTTGCATTTTCTGAGTAACCCAATTTCAGTTGCATCTTCTGGGCCACTAAAAAGTTGCCTTGCTCGGCATGTGTCATCCCTCAGATTCCCTATAAATCATTGCGGTCTTTCCATCCCCTTGGTGAAAGGGGCAAAAATAATCTCTCCGATAGGGCAAAAAATATAAAACATAAATAAATAAATATTAATAATATCTCTTCATCATTTTGTCTTATATAGAAAATGTAATTTTGTCTTGCAAGAACTGTCAGCTGGGTTCTTAGCTTTCTTGCTGGATCAGTCCAACTAATTGCAATTGTCTATTAATGTCAATTAAAGACTTTGTTAAAGGGTACCTATTATGGCATTTAAAATGTTCCTAATAATGTTCTGGGAGTCCCCAACAACAGTTTTACATGCATGCAATGACAAAAAACACTTTTGTTGTCTTATAATATGCATTTATTTTTACCTGATTTGCTCACCGACTCCCTAATGATTCGTTTGACGACTCATTTGTCCAAACCCCTCCTTTGCGTGACGCTAATCGGCGGTGATTGGTCAGATGACCCAGTCAGTTATATTTTGCGTTAGCCCAAAGCTTAAACATATTGATAAAGCACTGCAGTACTACAATACGCTTCACATAATTTCACATATTTCAAAAAACAAAAAAAATGACATTGGAGACCTAGAACCTGCTGAGCGTAACTCTCACTCTCTCACACACACACGCACGCACACACACACACACACACACACACACACACACACACACACACACACACACACACACACACACACACACACACACACACACACACACACACATAAAAGCAACAATTATTAATAGTACTTACAGGTTGTGATTCGGAGGAGGAAGCTGATCCAAATAAACTTGGTATTGAACGTTCCTTCAGTATCAGGCGACCCGCGAATCCACACTTGAAAGCATTTGTGTTTGTGAAGCGATCGTCATTAAAATAACGTGAACACAGCTCAAGGTGGCTATACTTGTGTGGTATAGTTGTAAATATAAACTCTAGCCACTGAGTCTTCACATGCTTGTCCCTGGGCAGTGAAAAAAAAAGTTTGCTTTTGATTCGCACTTCAGAACAGAGTCTCGTCGACATGTTGTTGTCAGGTTTCTCTGTCTGCTCGGCGCGCACACTGAGTGGGCGTGTCGAATTCAAATAACTTGTACAAGTGACGTACGAAAGTGCATCGTTCGTCTATCGATTCATATCAGCGACTCAGAGTCGACTCTTACTTTTGAGAGACAATAACTTTGTATACGGTGAACTTTCATATTTAAAACTTTGCAGGATGTTTTTGTTCACTTAGATCTATGTTACACACTACATGAAAGGTAATTTTCAAAATTCCATGATAGGTACCCTTTAATGGTTTTACACAATAAAGAGTCCATCTGTTTTATGATAAGTTTCCTAATTTTGAGAAAGATAGGTGCTGCAAAGTTGATGACCATGTCTGTACAATTATTATATAATACTGCAGGTGATGTCACATAAAGTGCTCTTAATGTCTGGCTGCTGCTCAGCTCACATTCCTATAGATAGTCTGTCCAATAACATCCAATAACAATCATCTAATAGTGCTTAAGCGCTGCACACATGTCCGCCATCAGCCAGCTAAACAAGCTGGAAGCACTACATGGCAAATATGGCTTAGGAAGTAAGATGGTGCTACATCTGTTACAAATTTGGGGAACTGAAAATTATATTATTACATTTCCCCTTTGTCACCCCACTCGCACAAAAAAAGGCTGTCATTCGCTGTATCTTTGATGGCACTGACTGCTTGTGTCCATATAATTGACTTACATTAGTCAAATGAGCTGGTGATGGGAAGCAAACCATTTAGAAAAATGAGCATATTAGAAAATCACAGCTGGCTGTCCAGCTGCTGAGAGTGAACTCTGTATCACTGTGTATCACCATTCTCTATGTGTCCAACTAGGTCATTTTCACCAGTAATGCCAGCAGAGACAACACTTAACCTTAAAGCTTGCCCTTTCACACTGATCTCAGATTCGTTTTGCAGTCTGTAAGTTACTCAAGTAGTAAGATTTGTACTTTAGATGTGAATGCTGGTCCTGGATCAGATGCAATAGGGGAGCCTTACAGCTTTTAATCTAATCAACACAGTCAGGAAGAGCGATGAGCACATTTACTCTGTTTTGCTGCTCCTCTTTCGCGCTAACAGTGTAGTGCATGCACAGCCAGCCATTAAGAGGAATTTGATTTTAGCTTAACTCTGGCTGTGAATGAGGGCTAATGTTTTGAATTTGACAAATCGCTGAGAGGAGCCATTAAGTATCCCTGCGGCAATGAAAAGGAAGAAGTGAATTTTGAAATGTCCCTTTAAGGAATTCTAACTGAAATTATTTTACAGAAAGTATTTCACAGGGTCAGGCTAGGTCTGAATATGAAACATTATATTAAAATCTTGTTATTTTTCACAGCTAATTAGTAATAAATGCAAAATAATAATAATAATAATAATAATAATAATAATAATAATACCAGTAAGTATTACATAATCGAACAGTTCATACCAAAATAAAATAACTCTCATCATTTTCTCACCCTGACGTTGTTCCAAACTTATATGATGTTCTTTCTTAGGTGGAACTCTCTGTCCTACAATTGTGAAAGAAAATACTTTTAAATGGAATAAAATGAGTGAGTGGAGCTGTCAAGTTACAAAATGAAAAAAAAAGACTGAAAAAGCACCAAAAAAAGTCTTAGAATGGTCTATTTTGTAAGCCTTCTGAAGAGAAACCATAGCATTGTGTAAAGAACCGAATTAAATGTAACACGTTATTCACTGATAACTTTGACAGCTCCCCTTGATGCATCATGAGGGAAGTCATGATGTCTGATTAATGAATAAACTTTCTGTTGAGTCAGATATAAATGAGTCAGTTGATGAAGTTCACAACAACCAAATAAAATGTAGCCTAAATTAAACCCCAAGGAGGTAACACTTTATTTTACAGTGTCCGTGATACAGAGTAATTACTTAATTAATTACTTAGTAGTAGACATTTGTGATGTTTTGTATCTCTTGTTATCATGAAATAAAGAAGCAAGCACAGACAAGAGTGTGTATCTTTTCTCTCTTTACTACTCTCCTCCTTCTCCTCTCTCTCCTGCCATCTAATGGCTACACAATAACTCAGCAGACACAACATTTCCCCTTTCTTTGAAGCGTTTTGGCTAGGGTTCTGTCTTAGAACATTACAACATAATAACATACTTTATTCCAACCACTAAGTAATATAGAATTAAAGAGTTACTTAAAGAAACAACTTATCTCTTATAAAACCAGTTATGCTATAAAACGAATGATATATTAACTCCTGGTACTTTCTTTAAGGAGTGCCTTAATAACGTTTAACTAATTCTAGTAATCAACCAAAACAACAATTGACTGTATTTGAATCCTGAACTATTTCAGTACCATTGCATTTATTTATTTCTCTAACACAAAGTCTTTCAACCAAGCTGGTTGTTTAAAAACTCTCACACTTCTTCTGGGAATTGTTTGCTGTTCTTTTTCCTGAGCATTAGGCTGTAAGTTCACTTTCCCAAAAGTCTTTCCCAAACTTATCGACACCTCATTTGGAACTCCCGTGAGACGAGACGCATTCCATTTCTTCCCATCTTCCAACAGGAAGGTATTTGGACCAACTCTCCTTCTCACTAAACATGGAGCAGTGTACCTTGTAAAGCCTTTGCGAACATGCTCTGGTTTCTTAATACACACCCAGTCCTTTTCCTTGAATTTGGGTACCTTAGCTCCTCTCTTTTTGTCAGTGTAGTCTTTGTATTTCTGCTGTTTACGTGTCACAGTGTTTTTAATCTCAGAATGTGTCTTCACTTCCCTGCTGACAGGCAGGACATCCAGTTTTGTACGCATCTTGCGCCCGCGCAGGAGTTCGAAAGGTGTAGCCCCTGTGGTAGCGTCGCCCGGAAATTATACAAGAACTGTGTCACAGCTGCCTTCCAGGGCTTCTTTTCCTGAATTGCGGATTGGATGCATTGTTTCAACACTTTATTAAATCTTTCTACTGCCCCGTTGGCCTGAGGATAATATACGCTGGAGTGCATATGCTGAATGTTGCGTTCCTTCAGAAAATCAGCAAAAGCAGAAGATGTTAGATGTGGGCCATTATCAGACACTAAGCAATGTGGATTACCTTCTCTACTGAAGATGGTGTCCACGAAAGTTGTTATGACATCCGTTGTCACTTGTGATGCAAAAGCTACTTCTGGCCACTTACTGTAGTAGTCTACCAGTGTTATGGCGTAGCGACAATCCCATGTAGCAGACTCAAATGGTCCCACAATATCGATGGCTACCTTTTCCCATGGACCGTTAGGTAGTTCCACAGGTATGAGAGGTGCAGGTGCAGGCTTGGCCGTTTTGTCGTTCAGCTGACATGTCAAACATGAGGCAATCAGAGTTTCTACACTTCTGCCCATTTTCGGCCACCAGTAGAGCTCGCGAAGTCTCTGTTTTGTCCGTACAATGCCTTGGTGTCCTTCGTGAGCTAAATTCACAAGTCTTGTACGCAGAGACAATGGAACTACTAGGCAATGATCCCCCCGCATAATGTGAGGACCCTCCACAGAAAGCTCATGTCTGATGTGAAAGTAAGGTTCTAGTTCTGGTTTCACTGACTTCTTGTTTTTAGGCCAGCCGTTCTTGATCTGTTCACGAAGTTGAGCTAACTGGAGGCAGCTCTCCGATGCAGACGAAAACTCAGAGACTGACAAGGCAAGTAAGTGAGAAACAGTGGCGACCATTTCTGGTTCATCTGTTGATTCACTCGTCTCCGGTAAGGGAAGTCGAGAGAGACAGTCTGCGGTTGTGTTGTATCTCCCAGGGTGAAATGCAACATCATAGGAATAGCATAATAGACGGGCTGACCACCTAGCAATTCGAATGCCAGCTCTCCCTGTGGTCAGTGCGCAGAACGAAATGTCTACCCCAGAGATACTTCCTTCATTTTTCAACACTCCACACACAAGCCAGTGCTTCTCTCTCCACAGTCGAGTACTTCCTTTCGGCTGACGAAAGAGTTTGTGAGGCAAATGCCACTATGCGCTCCGTACCATCAGCATGTAGCTGAGAAAGGACTCCTCCCACACCGTAATTAGAAGCACCAGTACTCACGTAAGTGGCAATCGGGGATCGAATAGAGCTAGAATGGGGCTCTTTGATAGAAGCGTCTTCAGGGTGGTAAAACTTTGATCAGCCTTATCAGTCCAGAAGAAGTTCAGGTCAGTGGAGGTTCTCAAAACTTCACGCAGGGGTTCAACCACTGTTGCGTAATCAGGTAAGAATTTACTAAACCAAGACGTTAGGCCCAGGAATGAGCGCAGTGAGGCTATGTCATGGGGTGCAGGTGCATGCACGACAGCAGCTACATTATCAGCGTCTGGATGTAATCCCTCTTTAGAAATCGTGTGCCCCAAAAATTTCAGGGTTTGCAGCTTAAATTTACATTTCTGCATATTTAGTTTCAGACCAGCCTTGTTCAGACAGTGAAGTACAGCTTTTAGGCGAGTGTCATGGGTTTCCTCTGTGTCGGCGTAAACAATTAGGTCATCCAAGTATGCTTGAACACCTGGCAATCCGTGTAGTATCACTGTCATCATCTTCTGGAAAGCAGGCGCGGCTGAAGCCAGTCCATACGGGATTCATTTATAACGGAACAGTTCATCCTGGGTAATAAATGCTGTTAAATCCCGACTTTCAGGGTGCAATGGAACCTGGTGATATGCTGAGGCCAGGTCTATGGTAGAGAACACTGTCGCCCCACGCAGTTCTGCCAACAGTTCCTCTATATGGGGCAAGGGGTGGCTATCAACAACTATAGCCTTATTAGGTTCCCTTAAATCAATGCACATGCAAATTCCACCTCCCTTTTTTTGTGTCACCACAATTGGGGAGACCCACGGAGATGCATCCACCCGTTCAATTATGTCATGCTCCAACAGGTGTTTCAGTTCATCAGACACTGCTGTAACGACATTGGCAGGGTATCTGGCAGATGTTCGAATTAGCTAAATCCTGATCTGCTAACACAGCTCATTCTTCTTGAGTAAATTTCTGGCAGCTAGTTAATCAAACACAGCTCTGTCTTACTGTGATTGACAAATCAAAGGAATGGTGTTTGGGACTTGATTAAATCATTGACTGATTTTGCCACGCAGCGTTTTTCTCTAATGAATAAACAAAGGAATGTGACCGAAAGGACATGTGACTCTGAATGAATTCGGAAGGACAATCACATACACACACTCACAGTAACACACACAACACAAACTTTGAACATTAAACTTAGATCGTCAGATTCTCGGAAGGGGGCGTGACCCAGTCTTTCCATAAAAAGACTGACCCCAAGAAGTTCCTCAGAGAGCTTTTTCCCTGGGAGAGGTTTCCGGTTCCATGGCTCCTTAGGGAGCTTTACGCCGTGTTTCTTCTTTTTCTTTAATCTTTCTTTATTTTCGTCTTCGGACTTTTCCTACGTTCAGCTTCAGTGAAATGAACGTAATCGGCAACTTCAATTTAAAGAGACTTTTTGAACCTACCGCGACCGCACTCGCCCGGAAGAGACGAGAGAGCACACACCCGCTCTTAAGGACACACACACGCAAGACTCGGCTTTCCTCAGCAACTCAAAGAGAACCATTGTGCAAGTATTAGTTTTATGGAGCTTTTAATGTGATTTCATTCCTTAGTGTCTCTAAAGGTTCATTTTGTCTGTGATTTTTGCCATGCTGCGATCACGCCCGGTGATCTCTCTCATCTTGATCTTTAGTTTCATTTGACTCTCTCTCCTCTCTCTCTCTCTCTCTCTCTCTCTCTCTCTCTCTCTCTCTCTCTCTCTCTCTCTCTCCCTCTCTCTCCTCTCAATCTCTCTCTCCTCTCTCTCTCTCTCTCTCTCTCTCTCGCTCTCTCTCTCTCTCTCTCTCTCTCTCTCTCAATCTCTCTCTCTCGCACTCAATCTCTCTCTCTCACTCCCATTTGTTATTCTTTTGTCTTATTAGTTTACTGTTTACTGTACATACATGTATCCCATGTTTAAATGTAGAATTCTGTATCCGTAGTTTAATTTTATTAAAACCATTGTATTCTTGATTGCTTCGGAAATGCTCATTTTTCAAAGTCAATGAAATGTTGGTCCTAGCTACAAAAGCTTTTATTATTGACTACTTTGAGTAGTTTAATTTTATGAGCACAGGAAAATTAATGTTCATGGCCAGAAGATTAATATTTCTTGGAGTTTATAAGAAGGGATAACCTTGTTGAGAAGTTGATAAGTTAATCTTACGGCCGTTTGCTGGACAAACGGATTGTTCGATGACTGAATTAATTCCATTAAAGGTTATCTCATATAATCGATTTGGAAAGAGACCATTGATATATGAATGAGGAATTATAATTCGTTGTGATTGATCATTCATATGTACAATCGATCTATTTCCAACTTCGATAATTTAACTGTAATATGCAATATATTAATCATTTTCATGATTAATTATTCAAATTCCCTATATATCATTGAGCTAATGTTAATGTAATACATAATATTGTTACACTGCTTGCCTGACTGACAATGGCAGTCTTCTCAATTTTTGCTGAACAGGAATGCAACCTTCTTTCACTTTCACTTTGTGCATGAACCGCTTGCGCATCCTACAGTATGCACTGGCAGTATTTCCGAATTCTCATGTGTAATCACAGCATCGCCTTCAATACGGCAGTGAAGTGCCTTCAGCAGATCCATTCCCAGCAAAGGTGAGCCTGACTTTACTATGTAGAACGTGCCCGCTGCTGTACTACCATCATGGAAAACGTCTGTAGAGAAACAACCCAGCACTGGAATAATCTCTTTGGAATAAGAAACTAATTTTACTGTAGCTGGATTGAGGGTGCATGAAGCAAAATGTTTACGGTAAATGCTCTCGGGCAGTATGGATACTGATGAGCCCGTGTCCACAATTAACTCCACTGGTTGACAATGTCCATCCTGTGTTTTAATTTGCACTGAACAGAGGATTTTGTCTGTCACTGTCTTAGGATCATTCATGTATAATACAGTGAGCTCTGGTATAACAATCTCACGCACCTGTTTCTGTGATGATCGGCAAACTTTGGCAAAGTGCCCAATTTTTCCACATGAATTGCAGACTGCTTTGATCGCTGGACATGAAGGTTTGTTAGCCATATGGTTGTTGGATCCGCAACGGTAACATGAACACCGCTGTCTCGCGTTCGCAGCTGATGATGGGGGAGGTATTGTCTTTCTGTCCCTTTGTTTTACGTTCCGTTGACTCTGTATGGCCCGTACTTGTGAAGTATCAGAAAGTATCTCGGAGTTCCTAAATGCGGTCTCCATTTGCACTGCTATTGAAACAGCCTTATTCAGCGTGAGGTTGGGTTCAAGCAAAAGTCTGTCCCGAACGCGTGAATTAGCTGCTCGCTCCACGAGCTGGTCGCGTAACATTTGTTTTTCCATTTCTCCGACATCACATGCGACCGAAAGCTCTCGTAAAGCAGCCAGGAACTGATTCATAGATTCATCAGTCCGCTGTGTCCTTTGCCTAAATTTGTGTCTCTCTGCGACAACATTAACTGCAGGAATGAAATACCTTTTCAGTGCAGCGACAGCCGTCGTGTAAGTATTGCCCATGTCTGGTAAGGTATAAAACAGTCTTTGTCCTTCTGTGCCCAAGGCATGTATCAGAACAGCTCGCTTTCTTTCTTCCGGCCATGCGTCACCAGTAGCATCGATCACGAGTAGGTAGTTTTCAAACATTTTGAGCCATACGGTAAAGGTAAGTGAAGGCTCGCCAGGGCATGGCAGGAATGGAGCTGGTAAAGGAACTGTAATCGACATCCTCGTCGCCAATTGTGATGTTTTGTATCTCTTGTTATCATGAAATAAAGAAGCAAGCACAGACACGAGTGTGTATCTTTTCTTCTCTTTACTACTCTCCTCCTTCTCCTCTCTCTCCTGCCATCTAATGGCTACACAATAACTCAGCAGACACAACAACATTGTAATAACATGTAACAAAATGTAATTAACATGTAAGTTATGGAACAGCCTGTACTTACAGATTGTAATTACACAATAAAGTGTAAAGTGTAGCCACAATAAATATATTTTTTGTATGCATGTCATGATATATTTCTATAGCGTTTTATTTTTACAGGAGCGGTGAGTCATTATTTCGGTCTCTGTGCTCGCGCTGGCCAGTGGAAAAGCGCTAATGGATGAATATGGCATGAAGAAGTCAGCATTCGCGAGATGGACGTATGTGCATTAGGCTATTCGTTCTGTGTTTTCTATCTAAACAGTTAGGCTATGTTTAAGTGGTATTTTTCATGTGTTTATCACGCAATCATGTTTTTGATGCGGTGGTGATGCAATTGTAACATGTAGCGGCGGCGTTAATTAAAGCCGAAAGCTGACACCTAAAAGCTGTCACAAAGAACCGGCAAAAGCATGGATTATGAATATGTCAAATATAGCAAGGAGGACACATTTTAATTGTTTATTAATAAAGATGATCATGAAGTTGACTATGTGACTAGCGATCTAGTGAATGTGCCAGCCAGAGAGAAATGCACATTTCCTTTCATAAGCAGAGAGCAATCTGTTTAGTTTCGTTTTGAATTTGCTCTGTTTACAAGTTGACATTTCAATATAGATATGTTTCAGGTCTGTGGAGTAGGCTATTGTACGCTGAGTTTCGGTTATGAGACGCGCTCCAGTTCACGTGCCGGCGATTCGTGATTATCTTGTCTGCTTTTACTTACTATTAATTATTAAATCCAGGCAATTGGTTGATGAAAGATTGATTAAAATCAAGATACAATTAATTCAAAATGAAATTTACTTTAAATAAAGGCTTTGTGCTTTTCTGTTTGAGGTCTGTGAAAGTTTTAAAGCAGTCTTTAAGTGCCAGTTCAGAGCGCTCGCGTCCGTATAACGGAGAACTGTCACGTCTGTAACATTGTTTTTTCCTCATAAATGCGAACACGAAAAATCAAATAAAATTAATATTTTATGTTCTGTGGAGAGAGCCAACCCTTTCGCAGTAGACTATAATTCACAGAATTATAAAAAATATATTTTGCCTCCTAAAAGTTAAAGATTTTTTGTCACGCATGAATGCGTGTCTATTTCCTAATATTAAAGGTGCATAACGCAGGTCTCTGAGTTTTTGCAGAACTACGGCCCCTCTGGCGACAAGCGAAACAGCAACCAGAGATGTGCACGCTCATGGAGCACACGCACACGCACGCTTGCACGAGCACGAGCTGTTCATAACCAAAGCAGCATCAGCCGCACACATCTTTTGCTTACAATGTCTTCAGATGTAATAAAGTTATAAAACTGCAAGTCATTTTAAATATATAAAAGGAAAGCCATTTTAGTAAATTACACACTTATGTGTGTGAGGGGAAAACGGGGGTAAAAGAAAACTTCGGTTTTTGTTTCCATCTATCTCCATGTTGAACTGTGTTATGTGTTTACTGTATCCACTTATGATTGTATTATTATGGAAACACGTTCATGAACAATATGTGACCCGCTCTGGCGAAATGAGTCGGAAGTCGCTACGTTCTATTTTGAGATATGGCCGCTTACAGTTATTAACATTGAAAATATTGATTTTTTTTTTTTACCTTATATGAAAGAAAAGGTCTTCAAAATGAATCTCCCAAAGTTTCATCACCACAGTAATTGCGAAAATGCACTTAAATGGCTGTTTAAGTTGACTTGCAACTCTTAATCTCACAAAGAATATCTCGAATAACGCTGTTTTAACAGCCGGCTCAACCGAGGATTTCGCATGTGGATTTTCCTATGTTTTGGTATTCCCTGAAACGTCATGATCTCAGTTATCCAAATATGGTGTGAAAACGTCAGTCCCTTAACCTATCAAAATGTTCAGAGTCTCCTCAGTTGCCAATAGGAAGCCCTGTTTACAGCCTTGTGCAACGCGATTGGTCCACCTACCATCCTGTCAGATTTTCTCCAAAATATCTCCTGAAAAAGTTTGCGTTTCACTTAATACTTTGTATTCAACCTTGTCATTATTATAGTGTAGTGTGCCATACCGTGTGTTTAATGTTTAGGGTAATGTCGTCTAAAGAAAGTGAAATAGCTAAAGCATTAAACTCCGTTGACGCCTCCAATTTGCGCTCTGCTGCTGGCCAGAAAGACTGGATAAAGCTGGTGAATGACTACTTTGGATGTAGTGATGTGCCATCTGATGACACTGACAGCGATGAAGACATTGAAGACAGTGACTTTGACTCACAACCGACTTTGGAGCCTGCTACCCATACTGGCGATGACAACGACGTCGACGACAACATTGAGGACTTCTCGAGCGAGCAGCCTGTCACTGACATAGGCAAGGTGGAGAGGGTTATGTCCACCTGTGAAGCAGTGTGTGTGGGTATGGTGAATGAAAACCGAGAAGATGAGATCACAAAAATTTGTGTGTTTTCTTGCAAAGGTTGTAAACTAAACAATGGGCAAGAGTGTTTTAAATCTTTCAAAGAGGACTTCGTTTTTGACCTTCGATTATCCATGGCGTCTCTTTCTGAATACGAGAAAGACCTAATTATTCTGGGGAAGATCAGCTGTCACTTCCAGAATGATAAATTCACGTGTTCGACGAAGAAAATCCAGCGAGAGCGTCAACATCAAAGGTCGGAATATTACTTGGATGGAAAAAGAATTTGCCGTGAAACATTCAAGTTCCTACATTGGTAAGTAGGCCTAGCTTTACAACCATTACACTTATGCGACTGACCAGAAGTATGTTCTTGATTTTACTGACAGTACGTGATGTTCCCGTTAAATTTCAGCATCAGCCAGAATAAACTGACAGCTCTGCTGAAACACTACAAGGAACACGGCTTGAGCCCAAGAGTTAAAATGTCTGGAGGTCGCCAGAGAAGAGATCAGAGACTGCTCACACATGACGACATCTGCCGTGTTGTTTCGTTCATCGTGAACTTCGCAGAGCTTCACGCATTGGTTCTCCCTGGTCGCATTCCCGGGTATAAACGTTTCAATGTGAAGTTGCTGCCATCTCATCACACCAAGGCGACAGTTTTCCGTGCTTATGAAAGCGCAATTAAGGCAAGAGGTAGGTGTTATCCAATGCCGTAGTGGTACAATATGAGGGGGGTAAATGTAGCAGGCTATGCAGAATCAGATGTTTAAAAAGACATGCAGAACATGTTTGATGATGGAAGCTTATTGCTGTGATATTAATCCTGTAAGGCCTGTATACTTGTAAACTTACTCTTAATCATAGTCTGATGGTTTCCAGGACTTAGTGGGTTCAAACTTAAATCAGGATAATGCAGTGGGATTTGGCAATGTTAATAGTTGCATTTGAAATTATGTAAATAAGCCTACACTGCAAATAAGCCTATGCTGAAATAACATAAGTAGATCTACCTTTACTGATTACAACAGCATTAAAAAAAACTGAGATGTTGAAAACAGTGCATTGATACAGAACTTAAGCAAGCCTTTCCCTACTTTGTTTTATCAGAACATCGTGTGGTGAGTCTTGTGACCTTTCGACGCCTGTGGAAGACCCTTATGCCCTACATTGTGCGTACAAAGCCAATGACTGACTTGTGTTGGCAATGCCAAAAGAACAACTCCATCATTTACAAGTCCGCTAACCTGACTGAGGCAGAGAAATCCAGTCGCTGCAGAAAACAGGAGGATCACCTTGTGAAAGTCACCCTAGAACGTTCACTCTATCAAGAGATGGTCCAGAAAGCTAGGGATACTGTGAAAAACAATGCCATTCATGAACTCTGCCCATGTGATCCATGCTCCCAAGACATCACGATGCATTATTCCTTCGATTATGCACAGCAGGTGCATTATCCCTCTGACCCTCTTCAGCCTGGTCCCATGTATTTTTTGACACCCCGCAAGTGCGGCTTGTTTGGCATCAACTGTGAGGCCATTCCCAGACAAGTGAATTACCTTATTGATGAATGTGTATGCATCACAAAAGGAGCGAATACTGTGGTGTCATTCATTGACCACTTTTTCAAGCATTATGGCATGGGTGAAAAGGATGTGGAGCTGCATTGTGACAACTGTACAGGACAAAACAAGAACAACACTGTACTGCAATACCTGCTGTGGAGAGTGCTTCATGGTTTGCCTGAAACAATCACATTAAATTTTCTCATAGCAGGACATACAAAGTTTGCACCAGATTGGGCATTCGGACTGGTAAAACAAACGTATCGCAGGAAGATGGTTTCCTGTCTGAATGACATTGTAGATGCTGTTAGAAGTAGCACACAGACTGGAGTCAACATCGCACAACTTGTCGGGGAGAAGATGGGAAATTCATTGTGAATCAGCGTGACTGGCAGTCATTCCTCAAGCCATTCTTCCGACCTCTCTCTGGTATAACCAAACACCAGCATTACAGGTATGTAGATTACATCAATAACGTGCTGATATATGTAGGTAATTGTTAAAGTGTGTGTGTGTGTGTGTGTGTGTGTGTGTGTGTGTGTGTGTGTGTGTGTGTGTGTGTGTGTGTGTGTGTGTGTGTGTGTGTTTGTAAGAATGGAGGATTTACTCATTTTTTTTTCTCAATCTTCTGTATTTTCAGAATGAGCAAAGACTATCCTGGCTGGGTGTAAAGACTATCTTTACCAACACATTTGTGAGTTTTGCACTGACAATACAAAGGACATTACATGCCCAAAACCAGCTGGGGAGGTGAGCTGTTTCACTGAGAAAGAAATATGATTTCTGTGTTTATGCCACACACACTCTCTCACTAACTCACTGACTCTCTCTCAGTCTCCCTCTCTCTCTCTCTATGTAGATACATGTATATATAGTCAACGTCTCTCTGCCACACACACACACACACTGACATTTTGCCACTGTCTCAAAGGCTTTAAAGCAAAAATTTAGTATGTCTGTACGGACTCTCTCTCAGTCACTCTTTCTCTCAGTCTCCCTTTCTCTCTCTCTCACACACACACACACACGCACACACACACACACACACACACACACACACACACACACACACACACACACACACACACACACACACACACACACTGACATTGTGGCACTGTCTCAAAGGCTTGAAAGCGAAAATATTGTATGTTTGTAAAATCTTTGGAGGTATTCATCAATGTTCCTGTTACACATCCAGAATACTGTATTTTAGTATATTTTAGCTACACTACTGTAGCTAAAATGTCTGTATGTTTGTATGTGATATTTGATCTGCTTATGTTTTTATTGTCCTTTTTATTATATATCTGTTCTGTCTTTTGTGGTTTTGGACATGAGTCTGTCAAATCAGCTGAATTGAATTGTATTGAATTTAAATTAATTGAATCTCTGTAAAAAGCGCCTTAAATTATTATTGAATTATTTGATAAATATTGAATAATATGTAATAAATATTTTTAAATAATTGATGTTTCAGTCTGATTTAATAGTTTTTTTTAAGTATCTAAATGCCTTTAGTAAAATCATGTTGTAAAAAGACTGGATGCAGCTCTGGATGCCAAGGATTACTGAAGAGGTCATCAAAAAACGGTCAGAAAACTTTAAATGCGATTATCTCGGGTTTTCAGTTGGAAAAAGGTGCTGCCACGCCATAATTCAAATGAATGTAACTTCATAACCATTTAAGATAGGACTTTGACCAATACATCATTTTAAAGCTTATGTTCTCATCTTTCCAAAGATAGCAATATCTCAATTTTGAGTTCTTGGTCACTGTGACTCATTTTGCTGGATCAGGTCACATATAAGATATTACTTTGTAAAAGCTCAAAATAATAATCATGCCATATACAGTTGGTCAACAAAGTAGCCTACACTCAAATGTCTCCAGGTAATAAACAATCAAATGACACTATAGCCGCTTTCCGACCAAGTAGTTACAGGAAATTAGTTATAGGAACTGTCCACTTCTAAACAGTTCTAAAAACGACTCACCCCCAAACTCGGTTTTGCTGTTTGCGTTCGCACTGGCCGCCAGTGGCCAGAACCGAGGGGTAAGGGAGTGACGCAAGCACGGCGGCGGCGGCGCCACATACAACAACAACAAACCAGCATGGAGGAGGCTATCGCAATTTTCCTGTTCTGCCTCGCCGGGACCTTAATAACGGAGTACGAACGGCGGCGTTTAAAGACTATGCTTGAGTTCTGTACAGAGAAACACAGAAGACGAAGGCTCCAGTGTAATATAATCTTAAGTAATATGATGGAAGAAGAAGAGCAGAGCGCAGACAAAGGACACAAGGCTAACGTTACCGGTAGGCCATACACAAAAACACAGTTATATCTTTTATGGGACATGTTTTATGTTTCATGTTGTACGATTCTTCCGAGACAATTCCTAGTTTATGAACCTGTTCACTGACAATGGTAGTAAAATCAATTCTGATTGTACAATTATCTAGCTTACGCTAAAGCATTACAATAAAGCATTTACGCATTGTCAGTTGTTGTCATAGATTTGCCGTATCAGACATTAGAGACTGGGTTATATCTTACCGTTTTATCAAGGGAAAAGCCAACTGAGGATCCAGTTTGAGCCCTAGAGCACACCGGAGATCTATCCATTTGCCTTCCCGATGCTGACTCGTCTTATTCCGACGCCTGTCTGACTCCAATTTTGCCCTTTTGGTCAATAACTAGACAAAAGTTTTCTTTTCTTTGTCTTACGTGGAGTTTGCGTTGAGTTTTGGAACGAACTACAAGCCAGTCTCTTTGAATCCATCTTCTACTTTTGAAGTAGTTTAAAGTTGACTAAAGTTTTGTCGCTCGAGTTGTCTTCGCTGATACGAGAATGGCGGCTAACAATAACAAACCTGCGAGACATCGCCTGGTGAGCGTGAGCGCGCATAACGTCACGGCCAGTCTCAGATTCGAGCCCGAATCCCTCTTATATATTTTACTGTACAGGATTATAGAGGCAATCTCAGTGAGCAGAGAAGGGCTCATTCACCCCATCAGGCAGTTCTTTAAAGGAGTAGTTCACTTTTAAAATGAAAATTCTGTCATCATATACTCACCCTCATGTTGTTTCAAACCTGTATGAATTTCTTTCTTCTGCTGAACAGAAAGGAAGATATTTAGAAGAATGTCAGTAACCAGGCAGTTTCTGGTTCCCATTGACTTCCATAGTATATTTTTTTCCTACTATGGAAGTCAATGGGAACCAGAAACTGCCTGGTTACTGACATTCTTCTAAATATCTTCCTTTCTGTTCAGCAGAAGAAAGAAATTCATACAGGTTTGAAACAACATGAGGGTGAGTATATGATGACAGAATTTTCATTTTAAAAGTGAACTACTCCTTTAAGCATGTATAGGATAGGAAACAGGTATTTTTAACATGAAATGTTGCGCAATGCACCTTTAAATATGAAACGTGTATGATAGTCTGGACTCCTTTAAGGGAGTATCATGGATAAACAGATGTTTCAATATATTGGAAGGCTATTAATGCTTTTCTGAGAATTTATATTTGAAGTTTTGACTGCAAATGTCATGTCCACAACGCTGGAATTCCCCAATTTTAAATAATTTATCCTCAACTAATTTTGTGGTGTAGGTCTACGTATTTTATTATGTTAACCTCAAATAATATTAATCGTAATTTAAGGATGTGGTAGCATTGGATCTGGACGGTAAGGATAACTCTTGGAGTTGGAAGGGGTGTGTCACGATTCTGCAGGTTCGTGGATCTGAGTGTCACCAATCGCGATTTCGGTTTCATATCGCATACGGTTACAGCCGTTTTTAGAACGTTAAGTTCTACTTCTGAATAGTTATTTTGGTGAAAAATTAACTCAAAAGTAATACAGAAGTAATGTAACGCATTACAATTCTGAGACATTACTTTTAAATAACAGTAACAAGTAATAGATAATGCATTACAGTTTGGAAGTAACTTGCACACCACTGATCTTCAATGTACTTGGGGGGCGGGGTTAGGGGGGGGGGGGCTACCATTTTATTTTGCATATGGGCCCGGGGCTGACTTGCTACGCCACTGATTTTGTACCTTCTAAAATAAAGTGTATCAAGGTTGTACTTCAGTGCACTTCATTTGTATCTACATACCTTATCCATCTGAATTAACCCTCTAGTTTACAGCTTAAATGCATGCAGAAGCTTCTTAATTACATTCAATTTACAGAATATTGCACAGGTATAAGCTACGTAAAATAAAGTGTATCAAGATTGTACTTATGTATAAGTTTTGTAGATACACATGTAGTACACTTATGTACTTTAGTTTGAATTAGGCCTAACTCCCACATTCACAGCATAAATGCATGCGGTAGCTTTAATTACATTGAAATTACATAACATTACACAAGGATAAGCTACGTAAAATAAAGTGTATCAAGATTGTACTTGTGTACTTCATGAAGTACACTTAAGTACAATCTTGATACACTATTTTAGAAGGTACAAAATGACCATGTGTAACTGCAGGCTTTTTTCATAGTAACATATAAAGGTCCCCTGACATGAAATTTTGACTTTCTGAGGTTTTTTAACATTAATATTAGTTCCCCTAGCCTGTATTTGGTCCCCTCGTGTCTAGAATTTTTAATCTGTGTAAACCAAGCTTTGGCTATCTTTCTCTGCCTGTGAGAAAATGAGAGCTCAGACGCGCTGATCTTGAATCTCCTCCTTATGATGTCATAAGGAGGAAAGGTTACCTCCCCTTTCTCTGCTTTGCCCGCCCAGAGAATTTGGCTCGTCCATGATAAAATGAGCTAGGAAGTACAAAAGTGCGAGCGCGATTTGAGTTTTTCCTCGAGAGATATAATGGCTTGCAAATGAGCGAAACATTGCAGTTGATCAGTGTTTGAATGTACAAATGAACACAAAAGTATTTTTTAGTTCCTTCATCCGAGCCTCTGAAGAAACAATGGGTTAATTTTATTTTCCCTGGAAACGCGCGGACACAACTTCCCAAAGTTTTGCATGGTTCAAACTTTTCACGACGACTGTTGGCTCAACTTGGGCCAATACAGAGCTGGCCTCGATGAACATCTGAAAATAAATCGATTGAGCTACCAAGCAACAATTCAATTTCAAGTTCAGACAGGTTGTGACGATGCACTTTCATCTTTTAATGAACGAAAATAAATGATTAGACGACGCAACGTATGGTACAACAAAGATGGCGGTTCTGTCAGTCCAGTTTGGGAATATCGGATATAGGATGACGTAGGCATTGACTAGTTGAAAAGAGTGAATGGCGGGGAGAACAAACTAGGTACAGGTTGTCTGCAGACTCTCTTGGTTCAGCCGACGGGAAGTGGATTACGTCGATGCATGGATATGTCATCCGATTCCTGGATCTAAGCGAAGTGCATAGGGATTGTTACCGGCCGTTTGTCGTGGTAACTGAGAGGAGCGACGCACTGTTGTTGACATTCCAGTCATCGAGAGACTACAGTTCGAGCGAACTCTTTAAAGGTATCTGAAGTATCTGAGAGAAGCCGGAGTTGATCGTTCACTAGTTTGAAGTCGTGAAGCGTGAGTAAAAGGATTTATATAAACTCAAGAGCGGTTATTGCGGGACTAACTGACTTTGTGGTTTATTTGCTGCCTTTTAATACACGCTGGAAACCTTGATGGACTAAAATGACTTTGACTGTTCTCTGAACTCCTCTTTTCGTACCATCCTTCCACATTAGACTGTGAACTGTGTTAAGGAGGTTTGATATGAATGAAATTTGCGTTGTTTGCTGTTTATATTGAGGTTGAGTATGTTTATTATTCTTATTATTACGGTGATGTGTGTTGTGATGAAATGGGTACTATGTCATGGTGAATATAGCATACTAAAATATTTGCATATTGAATCATAGTGGTTTGTTTTCTTAGAGTCTAACGTTACTCTTGCAACATTAAGGGTTCATGTTAATTAATTAATACATGTGTCCTGTGCTCACTTTTCCTTCTTGACGTGACTAACAACCCTAAACAAGATTATATCTTGATTATATTTTGGCAGAATATATATCTGTCTGGCACCCCAGCATAAACTGAAGTAGGAAAGTGTTACAAGGTAATCTTTCTCTCAAAATCGTTCAATACTGTTTATGCATCAGTAAGTCAAGCCAGTGACTAAAATATCAAATTCACATCGATTCTTTTAGTAGGATGAAAATAATCTTATTTAAATTGTGAACAGATAATATACGGAAAGCGATCAAAGAACAATCTTTCCACACAGCGCGAGTTTATCTGGACAACTCGGTATGAAATCAATGACGCACGTTACACTGCACTCGAAGCTCTTACTGTATGTACATCATCGAGTTTGCATTGGTGAAAGCATCAGAGAGAGTGCAGAAACTGCGTTGCAATAAGATCTTCAGTCTCACGCTCAACAGACTCTCATCTGCTTGCTCAATGCTCATCACGGCAACATTTTATATGATGGGAATAGATCTAAATACTTTAAAAACTTCTCACGATTTGTTAATCTCGATAGCTGTAATAGTAAAAACGTATAATAGTTGTAGTAAAATTATTCGAGAGAGTTTCACATGTAATACATAGCTATTTCATATGCAAGAATGTCAGCCAATCACAGCAGTGACCGGTTACACTGAATCCCCCAGCAGACACGCCCCTTCAAACGGAGTGTTCAAATCAGAGGCTAAAATCAGGCTAGGAAAAATGCCTTTTATTTCTAAATTATGACTATTGTTGATCTAAAAAGCATACTAACATTATAAGGGCAACCCAGAAAACATTATACAATAATAAAATAACCCCATGTCAGGGGACCTTTAAGTACTTGTTACCATGAGTAGTACAAAGTACTTTCTTATATAATTACATTGTACCAAGTCGGTAACACGTATGTAACCGACTCGGCCTGTTGCATATGTGTAACAGTAGCTTCCTATTACATGTGTAATTACAATCTGTAAGTACAGGCTGTTCCATAACTTAGTTACATGTTAATTACATTTTGTTACATGTTATTACAATGTCTACTACTAAGTAATTAATTAAAGGTATTGTAGGTAGGATTTTTATAAAAAACTTTTTTGCAAATTTGTTTAAACTTTCTGTATATATTAAAGGATTAGTTCACTTTTTAAAAAACTTTTGCTGATAATTTACTCACCCCCATGTCATCCAAGATGTCCATGTCTTTCTTTCTTCATTCGAAAAGAAATTAATGATTTTGATGAAAACATTCCAGGATTTTTCTCCATATAATGGACTTCAATAGTAGCCAAAACGTTTCAAGGTCCAAATGAGTTTCAGTGCAGCTTCAAATGACTTTAAACCATACCAGACGATGAATAAGGGTCTTATCTAGCGAAACGATGCGCCATTTCGAAAATAAATAAAACAGTTAAAGTTTTATTAGCACAAATGCGTGCCTTGTTCTGTCCTGAGATGTACGTTCGTGATTCGCCTGTTCGAACTCGTTCATTAAAATGAACAAATCTTTTTTCGAGTCATTTCGTTCGTTGAATGAACAAAATGACTCGAAAAAAGACTCGTTCAAAATGAACAAATCTTTTTTCGAGTCATTTCGTTCGTTGAATGAATAAAATGACTCGAAAAAAGATTTGTTCATTTTGATGAACGAGTTCGAACAGGAGATTCACAAACGTGCATCTCAGGACAGAGCAAGGCGAGCATTTGTGCTAATAAAACTTTAACTGTTTTATTTATTTTCGAAATGGCGCATCGTTTCGCCAGATAAGACCCTTATTCATCGTCTGGTATGGTTTAAAGTCATTTGAAGCTGCACTGAAACTCATTTGGACCTTGAAATGTTTTGGCTACTATTGAAGTCCATTATATGGAGAAAAATCCTGGAATGTTTTCATCAAAATCATTAATTTCTTTTCGACTGAAGAAAGAAAGACATGGACATCTTGGATGACATGGGGGTGAGTAAATTATCAGCAAAAGTTTTTTAAAAAGTGAACTAATCCTTTAATGCATAATTAAAATGTAAGTACTCTGAAAAAGAAAGTATAAAAATCGAGTGTCTGTAGACCTCTCACGACTGTTTTAAAGACAGCTCATTATTTCCATTCACTCCACCCCCTCCCTTTTGGGCTCCTTCCAAAGCCACACCCCCAAAACACATGAACGCGCAACTCCGACCGCTGAGCTGAAGACGCATTATTTACCTGAGACGAGCGGAGAGGAAGGAGCGCAGTGCATGTAGTGACATCATGTCAGAATCACATGTAATAAAAAATCTAACTTTATCATTATGAAGATAAACAAATAAGAAGTATTTTTTACTACTCACTATAAAGCTAGCATATTGATATTGGTAAAGTTTAAAATATATATTTATTGATTCGCTAACGAGCTAGTTATCTATAAGGCAAAGCTAAAAACAGGTTGCATGATACACGTTTTTCCATTGCCATCATTTACACTGTGATGAAGATGAATTTTGTGTAAGATTCATAACATATATGGTGTTCTGCATGTAATAGTTTCCATGATGAAAGAATTGTTGACTCTGATGAGGACTACACTCCAGAGACAAGTACGCATCATCAGCTCGAGGACAGATCCGGGGTCGAGGGCAAAGCAGAGGAGGTCGTGCAAGAGGCCGGGCAACTAGGGTCCGAGGAAGTAGAGGCCGAGGACAGGGTGGTCGAAGTGCAGGGCAAGGAGTCTTTCTCTGCCTATTAGCCGCTTTCCGACCGGAGGGACTTTTGCAGTTTCTAGAACCTAACGTTCTTATAACCCTTTTTTTCGCGTGTTCCGGCCGGACTAAGTTGGGGATTTTTTAGTTCCTCAGACCGTGGTTCCTACAACTCTTTTAGTACCTAGTCTAGAGCGAGGACTTTTTTAGTTCCCTTTCCCTAGGTCTACGTTCAACTTATAAGTCACTTCCACTGTCAACACATTTTATTCACTGTCTGTTGCAATTCACCTATGTAGGCTATACTAACTCATAACTTAAGACAAACATAACGCATTCAACCAGCTAATTGCTAATGCTTGCTAAACTTACCCGTCGTTTTGTTTGCCTCCTGCGCTCTGCTCTTCTATCTTCTTCCATCATATTACTTAAGATCATATTACGCTGGAGCCTTCGTCTTCTGTGTTTCTCTGTACAGAACTCAAGCATAGTCTTTAAACGCCGCCGCTCGTACTCCGTTATTAAGGTCCCGGCAAGGCAGAACAGGAACATTGAGATAGCCTCCTCCATGCTGGTTTGTTGTTGTTGTATGCGGCGCCGCCGCTGCCGTGCTTGCGTCACTCCCTCAGCCCTCCTACCAGTTCCTATGACCACTTGGCCAGTGTGAACGCAAACAGCAAAACCGAGTTTGGGGGAGAGTAGTTCTAAGAACTGTTTAGAAGTGGACAGTTCCTATAACTAAGTTCATGTAACTACTTGGTCGGAAAGCGGCTATTGTTTTGCTATTCCTAGGTTCCGTACGTGCCTCTTGAATTACTCAAATCAAATGGGTACGCGCAAGTGGGCAGGTCCTGTTTGGCAAAAGGGTGGTTGCCATGGTTGCGAGAGAATGACAGTCGCCTAAGCCAATCCTTTGTTTCGTCCCGAATGGAAATAATGAGCTGTGTTTAGTGCAGATTAAACAGTCTAGAGTCACTCGATTTTTATACTCTTTTTATACTCTTTTTATACTCAGAGTACTTACATTTTAATTATAAATTGATATATATATATAGAAAGTTTAAACAAATTTGGAAAAAAGTTTTTTTTTATAAAATTCCTACCTAAAATACCTTTAAGTAATAACTCTGTATCACGGACACCGTAAAATAAAGTTTTACCAAAAAGGAAAACTATAAATTAAATCCAATGATTTTGTTTACAGTGAATAACCAATTTCAGGCTTTTCTGGAAACAAAGGCTTCAGAAGTTTTGTAATATATGCACTTTATGATACATTTATGGTACATTTATTTTCACAATTTTTAACTCCAGTTGTCAATTTAATTGTATGGCAAAGGACAACCAGTACTAGATATGTATTGATTTCTGTAGATTTATACTAAGTTATTGAATTCATTAAATGTAATGGAATGCTAGTTATCAGTTTAGGGGCTCTATCTTGCACCCGGCGCAAATGACTTTGTACACTGACGCATGTATCATTCCTATTTTGCACCCGCGCATAGCGGGCTTTTCCCTCCACAGACGCACGTCGATAAAGTAGGGAATGACCTTGCGCTCCCTGGGCGGGTCAGCTCAAAAATGAGGCGTGTTTCGGCGCAAACATTCCCTAGTGCTATTTTGCAGTTCCAGAAAACAATTCCGCCACTGACCAAAAAAAAACCTGGTCTAAAGTCAATGGCGCGTTGCGCATTGTTCATGATGCTATTTTAAGCATGATGCATACTTGGCCATAATGTAGCGGGTGCACAACGCGCATACACTTTGATTCTCTCATCAACACAAATGCAGCAGTTTTTATTTTTGCAAATCATACATTATAACAAGGAAATATATTACCACACGAGGGAAATCATTGTGGTGTCCATGAAGATGTGGAAAAAATAGGCATAAATCTAACGTACACCTTTACCAGTGTATATTGGTAATTTTTCAGGCAAATTGTAGTAATGACGGATCAGACCTGTTTGCCCAATAGTGGCAAGACACATATGTATAAAAAAACATCTGACAAATTAGTTTGTCCGTCAAGATCTAGGAAAAAAAAAAAAAAAACTGAAGACTGCGAAATCACCTTTACCATAATGTACGTACATTAAAAACCTTACTCTTTAACTTACCAGTTAAGTTGAGCTTTCTCATATTTCTTTCTATTGATTTGGATGTGTTTGTCCCATCCCCAATGTCAATTCTCTTTCTTTTACGGCCCTGACGAGAACATTGATCTACTCGGCCGTGAACCGATTCTGAAGTGCGCCTGGTAAATGCGCCATAATAACAATCCGCCATGCAACATGCGCACCTGCTCTTAAAGGGTATGTTGGATTGATGCTCTGATTGGTTTCAGGGTTCTAAATTAACACCCGCCAACCCGCCAAATGCGGGTAAAAATTCGTTTTGGCGGGTGTTAATAAAAACTTACTAGCCAGTTTGGCCTGTGATGCATAAGGTTCTGTTCTCGGTCATTTATCCCCCTGGCAGTACTTCCTACATTTCCCATGAACACTGTGCCGTAATGCTACGTAATGACGTTTCATACGCCCATTGGCTACACGCAGTTTGCAGTGAAACCAGCGCGAAAAATGATCATGGAAACGAACAGAGCATCCACCAGAAAACACAAGGAAGACGAAGAACGAACGGAGCCAGAGCAGGGAGCATAGACTGAAAGAGGAGGGACCAAGTAAAGTAAAGTAAAAAGTTAAGATTAAACTAAATGCGGCAGTGGTTGGGACAGACTTCTGGGTTTAAATTTAAATGTTGTTTAACAAGAGAGATAGGATACGCTATTTTTTTTAAGTTTAAGGTTTTTGTCATTATTTCTGAACAAGCTTATTTCTGAACAAGCAATACATTAGGCAATATACACAACAAGCTTACTATATATCTTAAGGTTCTCTTACGAGATGTTCTCTCGTATTGCGTAAGCTAGCTTACGCTACGGGAAAGATTTCATCTTTCTGAGAAATTGAAGCCAAAAAATTATCCTATAAGTTTGTATCCATTGTCAACGCAGTTCAGCTGCAGCAGACCATGAGAGGGCTAGCTAGCCGCTCATTGGTTCGCTCACGGAGAACTGCCTAAGCCTATGAGGGAGCGCGAGTGAACCCGCGACCAATGAGAGTCTGACTCGCTCTCATTACGTCACCGCCCGCCGAAACGGGTGTGGACGAGACTATAAATTCCCCGAAATTGGCTGAATACTCTGATTTTTTCATTCTTCAGCGACGTTACCTGCATCTGCTGATCCTGAGAGAGAAGCTGCCGTCGTCGAGAAGGCATCTCTAGCGAGCGCCTGGGAGACTGAGGAAGCCGGCCGTCTTCGCCACCTTCGCCACCTTCAGCGCCATCCGACGGAGTGTATCCTTTACTCAGAGAATTCTATCCTATTGTATCTAAAAGAGCGAGCGTCTTTTTAAAGATGTCTCGGAGTTCCTGCGGTTCCTGCCGCACGCCCCTCGAGGCTGGAGACCGCCATGTCATCTGCGCCGATGGCGGCTGCGACTTCTGCGAATCAATGCCTATGTTGACCATGCGGGCTCGACTGTTGGCAGCTAAAAATGCTCCCAAGCCGCCTCTGACTTCCCCGCGGAAGAAGAAACGCCGCTCTCAGAGGCCGCCAGAGCCCCAGCAAGAAGCGTTCATTCCGCCGGAGCCTGTAGCCTCCCGCTCTCCTTCTCCGCCGCTTCCGGACGAACAGTTGCCACCGAGGGGCCGCTCTGTTGCCTCCGATGACGCCGCGGACATCAAGTACACATGCTCGCTTCTCGCTTCCGACAGTGAGGAATGGTCCGGTTCTCAGGCCTCCTCGAACCGTGAATCTTTCAGGACTCGCGCTGGTATTGAGGAAGAACTAATGCGCCTCCTCACACAGGCCGTCGAGCGCCTCGGCCTCGATTGGTCTCCTCCCCCCGAGCAGACCATCAACCGCATGGACGGCAGCTACTTCCGCCAGCGCTCGACTCCCGCTGCCAAACGGGCTGCGCCCTTCCTGCCCGAGCTGCACGCAGAGCTCTCAATGTCCTGGAATGCCCCGCTCTCTGCCAGATCTAGCTCTGACTCTTCCACCCCGCTCCGCGTTGTGGACGGAGACGCAGAAAAGGGCTATCTCTCCATTCCACCTGTTGAACACTTGGTCGCCGCACACTTATGCCCGCCCTCTGCTAGATGGCGCTCATCACCTGTGCTTCCCTCTAAAGCCTGCAGAGCGACTTCAAGTTTTTCACGGCCGCGCATATTCAGCCGCCGGCCAGGCAGCGTCTGCACTTCACTCTATGTCCGTGCTGCAAATTCTACAAGGTGACTTGCTGCGTGAGTGGGATGAGAGCGGAAAGAATCCCCCTTCTGTTGCGGATTTGAGGAGCGCAACAGACCTTGCGCCACAAAGTCGGCTGCTCTAGCCCTGGGGAAATGCATGGCCGCCATCTGTGTGTCTGAGAGACACCTATGGCTCACTCTCGCCGACATGGGAGATTCTGAGCGTGCCGCTTTCTCAACGCCCCGCTCTCTCCAGCCGGCCTCTTCGGATCTGCCGTCACGGGTATCGTCGACCGCTTCTCCGAAGTACAGAAAGCTTCTCAGGCCATGAACCTCTTTCTGCCTCGTCGTGCTAGCTCCTCTGCAGGCCGCCCACGTGATCAGCCTCCTGCACGAGCCCCACCCCAGCGCACAGCTCAGCACAACCAGACTGTTCAGCGACGCCAGGGCGGCCGCCCGCGTTCCCGCTTTGACAGCCGTCACAGACCGCCGCCTCCTCGGGGGCCTCGGCCTAGAATCGCGCTGAAACCCGAGCAACCAAAGTCTGCCTAGCACAGCTGAGAAGAAAAAGACGGCGCTCTCCCGCTGCGGCCGGACCGCCGTCAAAGTTTCGCCCTCTGTTAGTCCCCGCCCAGGCGGCTACTACAGCAGTGTTTTCTGCCATAACCAAGCCGGTCTCCCTTCCCGCTTGCATGAGCACAAACGCTGTTTTCACGGCGACCCAGAGAAATCTCAAAAAGAGCATAAAAGCCTCTTGTGTACGAAATGTGCCCGCAACACTGTGTTCACTCATACACAAAAGCACTTCAGTTCCCCTGTCTCACACAGAGTCCACTCTCATAAAGCGGGCCAGGCCCGCTCGAGTCTCAGAGTGCATAAGTGCGCCCACAAGCCCGTGTGCGCGTCTCTCCTCTGTTCACTCTGTTACAGGGCCCATAAACTCCTCTCCGAGTGTAAGTTCCGCTGTTGTAAACACTATCAGCGCGCTCACGCAGCCCGCGAAGTGCAGCGACGGGGACCATGTAGCCATTCACCCCCTAGCGTCACGCTTCAAAGCGTGGGAAGCTATTCCGGGAATCTCCCAGTGGGTGTTAAACACAATAAAGCTAGGCTATCGCTTACAGTTTCGCCGCCGCCCTCCTCACTTCCGAGCGTGGCTAGAAACTACTGTGAACCCAGAAGCAGTGACGCTGCTCCGTTCAGAGATAGCAATTCTGTTGTGCAAAAAGGCTATAGAGAGGGTGCCTCTGGCTATGAGCGTTATTTTCTTGTCCCCAAGAAAGACGGCGGTCTCAGACCAATATTAGACCTCAGATCTCTGAACAAAGTTCTCATGAAGAGACCGTTCAAAATGCTCACTATCAGAAAACTCCTTGCGCATGTGCGCCAGGGGGACTGGTTCATATCACTAGATCTGAAAGATGCATACTTTCAGATCCAGATAAATCCCCTTCACAGGCCATTCTTACGTTTCGCCTTCGAAGGCCAGGTTTATCAACACACCGTCCTACCGTTCGGCCTATTCCTAGCACCCCGTACGTTCACGAAGTGCATGGATACGGCGCTCGCCCCCCTGCGGAGTCAGGGGCTGCGAATACTGAACTACTTGGACGACTGGCTGATTTTGGCACAATCTCAGAGAGAGTTACTGTCTCATCGTACAGTTGTCCTCAACCATCTGAAAGCTTTGGGCCTCTCTGTCAACTGGACAAAGAGCGTACTACAACCCAGTCAGACTATCTCCTTCTTGGGTATAGAGCTGGACTCGGTCACTTGGACTCGCGCACCGTGTGCAGCGTCTCGCCGCATCTTTTCAGATGAACAGACTCACGCCTTTGAAAACATTTCAGAGAGCGTTGGGTTGTATGGCCTCAGCCTCCGCGGTACTCCAGCTGGGGTTACTGCGCATGCGCCCGCTTCAGCTTTGGTTGAAGAGCCGTGTGTCTCACCGAGCGTGGACCACGGGTCGCCAGCTGATAAAGGTAACGCAGACCTGTATCACAGCTCTGCAGCCATGGTCTGTGGCAGAATGGTTTCAGCGGGGCGTTTCCATGGGGACAGTTCTACCAGAAAGACTCGGGAGAATAATACTGAGACAATAACATTTATTTACAAGCTCAGCAAGCAATCAAATTCTTTGGCGTAGGCCCCGTCCGTAATTCGCATTCCGAGGGTACGGAATCTGCGCATCCCGCCTGAGATGAAGGCGGGGGCGCAGCCCACCCCCGCGAAGTAAGGAAGGGTGCCATCTGGTGGTGGTGGGGTGGAAGGAGGAGAGGACATCCTGGCATCTTCAGGGTAGAAGGGAGAGCCCGTCTGGAGGTGATGGGAAGGATGGAGGGGAGGACCCAGCGTAGAATGGTAGGGAGATGAAGAAAGGTCCTGTCTGGTGGGGAGGACCCGGCGTAGAATGGTAGGGAGATGAAGGAAGGTCCCGTCAGGTGGTGGATGGGGAGGATGGAGGTGGTTGAAGCGACAGCATCTGAGAACTCAGACATGAGTAAGTACCACCCTTTTATACTGGCTATTTAGGATGTGATTGGATAGTGAGAAGGTAATACATGACGTGAACGATTGAGTCTTCCTGGCAGAACTAGCGCTTAGCTTCATTTTCACGCCGAAAAGTCATCTCGACAGACGCCTACAAAACGGGTTGGGGAGCGGTCTGCGAGGGCTCACCGGCCTTCGGCCCCTGGTCAGCTCAAGAGAGCCTCCTACACATAAACTGTTTGGAGATTTTGGCGGTCGAGAACGCGCTCATGCGTTTTCTCCCGCGCATTCAGGGCCACCACGTGCTGATCCGTTCGGACTTATCTAAACCGTCAGGGCGGAGTCAGATCCAGGAATCTTTTCCAGCTGACAGAACGCATCTTAGTTTGGTCTCAGTGTCACCTGCTCTCGCTCAGAGCGACGCACGTGCCGGGACATCTGAACGACGGTCCAGACAGCCTGTCCAGGAACCCCATTCCCCCCGGGGAGTGGTCCCTGCTTCCTCTTACAGTTCAGAAACTGTGGCGTTTATTCGGCAGAGCAGAGGTGGACCTCTTCGCCTCGGCGGAGAACACCCACTGCCCAATATTTTTCTCAAGGAGCGAGGACACGCTAGCCCAGACCTTTATGCTTTCCCTCCGGTCTCTCTGCTACCACAGGTGCTTCAGAGAATCAGAGAAACGCACCACTCGGTGCTCCTCATAGCCCCGCGCTGGGAGGGTCAGACTTGGTTTCCGGAGCTCACGCAGCTGTCACAGACAGCGCCGTGGCCCATTCCAGTCAGAGCAGATCTCCTCTCCCAAGCTCGCGGCACGATCTGGCATCCCCACCCAGAGCGCTGGGCGCTACACGCGTGGGTGCTCAACAACTACCCGTTGCTTTGCCAGAGGGATTGTTAAACACGATCATGCAGGCTAGAGCGGCTTCTACCAGAAGGCCATATGCGTCAAAATGGTCTGTGTTCTCAAAGTGGTGCACCGGAAAGGGTCTGGACCCACGGTTATGCGAGGTTCCCTCCTTGCTAAATTTTCTCCAAGAGATGCTGGACAAGGGCAGATCCCCGTCCACTCTTAAGGTGTATGTGGCAGCCGTCGCGGCGTTTGCTGAACCCCGGCGCGGCCAGTCACTGGGCAAAGATGGGTTGGTCGTCCGCTTCCTCAGGGGAGCTAGAAGGATGAACCCCCCACGCCCCCCTTCGGTGCCGATTTGGGACCTTTCCATAGTTCTTGATGCTATGAAAGTCCCCCCATTTGAACCGTTAAACACTGTGGACCTAAAGTACCTGTCGCTAAAGACCGTTTTTCTACTCGCGCTCGCGTCAGTAAAACGGGTGGGAGACCTACACGCGCTGTCCACCAGCGCATCCTGTCTCGAGTTTGGACCTAATGACTCCTTAGTCGTTCTCAAACCTAGGCATGGTTATGTCCCCAAAGCGATCGGCACCCCGTTCAGGGCACAAGTTATATCCCTATCGGCTCTGCCTGCATCCGATAGCGAATCTGATTCTAATCTCCTATGTCCGGTCAGGGCCCTGAGATTATACGTTACTCGCACTGCTCCGGTCAGACGATCCGAGCAGCTTTTTGTTTCGTTCGGTGGGCGCACCAAGGGGTTGGCCGCCTCGAAACAGTCCCTATCCAGATGGATTGTTGATGTAATTGCGGCAGCATATGCATCTAAAGACCTGCCATGCCCTCTGGGCATCAGGGCTCATTCCACTAGAGGCATGGCCTCATTGTGGGCATGGTCCAGCGGAATTTCCATTCACGACATTTGCGTGGCAGCGGGATGGGCTTCCCCCTCCACCTTTGTCAGATTTTACAATCTGGAAGTACCCGCCTTGCAGGCTAAACTACTAGCAGTCTAGTGTGTTTTCAGCTCTTCTGGTTGAGCTGCACTAAAGGGGGTTAATTACACAGACCGAGTTCGCTCTGTCCCTCTCTATCATGTGCTTATGTACTACACAATCACCGGGCCTTTTGACACAGGTACATTTATTCATTCCCACTTATAGAGTTCCCCGGGGTCCCCCCTGGGACTAATAGTGGATGCTTAGCACGCACTAGCTTACGCAATACGAGAGAACCTCTCGTAAGAGAACGAATCGGTTACCTAACGTAACCTCGGGTTCTCTCTAGATGAGGGAACGAGTATTGCGTTCCTGGCCGTGCTTGTGCTACTAGCGTTTTTCGCTTCAGTATATGAAAAAACCAGAGTATTCAGCCTATTTCGGGGAATTTATAGTCTCGTCCACACCCGTTTCGTCCACACCCCTCTCATGGTCTGCTGCAGCTGAACTGCGTTGACAATGGATACAAAATTATAGGATATTTTTTTGGCCTTAATTTCTCAGAAAGATGAAATCTTTCCCGTAGCATAAGCTAGCTTACGCAATACTCGTTCCCTCATCTAGAGAGAACCGAGGTTACGTTAGGTAACCGATTCGTTTTCTTTTAGTTGAAAACATTAAACAATATGTGTAAACAAAAAATATAAACAAACACATTTAAGCTCATGCAGCGTGGACAGGGAAAAAACGCAACAAAAAAAAAGCAGACGCGCAATTATCGTAGCCTACAGAACGTACATACTCGAGTCAGTATATGATTATCGTGTTTATATTGTTTCACGTTCAAGTTGAGAAAAAAATATATCATGCTTGAGTGAGAAAACGCGCTGCGCTGACAGACGTTGCAGAGACGCGCGCGTGTGTTTGTGTGCAAAGTGACAGCACTTTGCGTTTTCTGTGCTTAAACCTGTCTCCCTCAAAATCATTTTGCTACCAGAAGGTATCATCTCACGATTCCATCGGGGTACAGCTGCTTACCTGCAGTCGTTAATGCAGTGATGGATAGCTGCTTAATCAATCGACTGCTGTTTCTTTGAATTTCATGTGATTTCTCATTGTGGTGGTGATATTATGATAACTCAGTTTAATTAATAATTGATTAAAAGTAATTCCATTTTTTAATAGGCTATCATTTTCATCTAAGCAAACTTCGCGAGGCAGACACCAACATTATGTGATCAAATACAAATAATCCACTTGTTAAACTCAGCTCCACCAAGTGCAATTAATTATAACTGTGAAAAAAAAAAATTCGAATAGTATTTTATTTTTTTAAATAATAATTAAAGATCGAAAATTTGAATATTCGTGCACATCCCTAATAGATAGATAGATAGATCCCAAACTTGAAATGAAATGTTTGCACTTTCTGTGTTGTATTGTATTTTATATGTGTTTTCCATGCCAACAATGTTAATAAAATGATCAAATGCATTCAGTGGCACTCATAATTTCTCTTTTTTTCACCGGAAAAAATTTGGCTAGTGGAAATTCTGATTGGCTGGTAACTTTAGAAAGTTACCAGCCACATTGGCTGGTGATCAAAAAAGTTAATTTAGAACCCTGATTGGTTTATTTCACAATACGCACAAACCACTCCTATGAATAATGAAGCTACTTTCCATTATGACCAATTAAGACCAACCCCTTTTAGATTTGCGCCAGGCGCAAGAGGCATTTATCCCGCCGGGAAAATAGCAACAGCGCCGGGATCCGCCCACAAAGTTACTTGCGCTTTGCATTTTAAAACTTGCATTTCAGATTGTTACAATAGGGCCCTAGAAGTTGTTTAATATGTGGTCCAGTGCAAGACTCATTCACATATTCATGATGGTTATGTTGTGGAGTTTTTGAGTGTGTGATAAGCTTCCGCTTTTATATGTCAACGTTTAGACCTCATCATTCATCACGCCGCCTCCTCTCTGTCCACTTAGCTAGCAGCAGATTGCATATTACATCAGTAACCATGGAAATGCCTTTCCAAGGGGACACAGAGCCCGACTTCATACCGTTAGTAGAGAGAGAAAGAGAGAAACACAGAAAAAGGGAGGGATTTCAATAGCCAAGCCAGTGTGAATTATTTTCCATTTCTCCCTGACAGCATGTCTTGATAAGATTTCAAGAATCATGACAGGATCCATCTTACGCTGAAGTTACTTTCTCGTTTAGTTATTCAGCTGAGAGATACAGAGTCTGCCTATTACACATGAACTCATACAGTTAATAAACCTGATTATGAGGTGCTGGAACTATAATACTTAAATCTAAGTTACAAATATCCTGAACTGATGCATATACACTGAGACCTTTAATAGCATTGATTGCAAAACATCTTATGGGGTAATCTATGCTGGTTAGATACAGATGCATAAAAAATCTCAAGCAAGCAATCCTTTATCCTTTAATCACTTAACTAATTATCCAGTTCTAAACAAGCCAGTGAAATCTTAGAGTTGATGTGGAGATTTTTCACCAGAAGGTCCATGAAAGCTGTTGCCAATTGGACATGTTTTAACAAGCAGCTCAGAAATAATGAAGTATGTTATTAACTTGTAGTTGGGAGCCTCTTGTTTTGGGATGCTGCGTATGAGAGTGTTTGTCTGTTTGTGTGAGATAAAGACAGAGTGAACGAAAAACAAAACAGAGAGGGAAAATGATGAAACCATAAAACATTTATCATCTCCCTTTTGTCAGAGCATATAATACAAGGAAATCATTTTTTTTATCAACTTGGCAACAAAATTAAAATTCTAATTATTAAAAATCCTTAAATGAAATTATTACTGGACATTGACAGATGTCATAATATAATTCAAAATCCACAGCTGAATAACTAATTATTAAGTTTTAAATAAACAATGTTTTTTTTTTCCTGGTTTAAATAAAGTGTTTCAGTCAAGCAGCTGACTGTCACGTTTGTACTGAGGGACGAAGACACAAAGGTAGAGTGACAATGTTTATTGAAACAAGCATAAGCTCACAATACTTGAAGGCTCGTGATGTCACAGGGAAATCCAAAGTCCCAGGGGATCCGTGAACGTGAGTGATACAGCAGGAGCTTGAATGGATCAGCTGGATCTTACTGTAGGATACTTGAAGTGTCGGAGATCAGTGCAGGGGAAACGCAGGAAGGTGATCGTGAATCTCAGGAAACCACTTCACGGACGCTGCAGAGGAGATACAAGCAGGACGTTAGAATAGGGAGTTTAATCACTTGAAGTCAGGCAATATCTGGAACCAGGCAACGAACACAAGGAACCAGGGAGTCACAGGTAACGGAAAGACGAGACCGGATGCTGAGTGAGATGAGACTGAAGCTTATGAATGGTGAGTAATGATGAAGAGCAGGTGGGAGTGATTAGAATTCTGGGGATGATGAACGAGACCAGGTGCGCTGAGTTGAGATTGATGAAGTGGTGTCATTGATGATTGAATCCGTGACAGTACCCCTCCTCCACGGCCAGCTCCTGAGGGCCGTAGCCCCCGACGACGAGGGCGACCCTGCGGACGAGGTTTGGGGCGATTCGGATGATCCCGGTGGAAGTCATGGAGGAGAGTGCGATTCAAGATGTCATCCCGATGAACCCAGCTGCGTTCTTCCAGTCCAAATCCCTCCCAGTCCACAAGGTACTGAAGTTGACCTCCCTGATGACGAGAGTCTACGAGGGTGTGAACCTGGTATACTGAATCCTCTGCGGGGTCCACTGGAGGATGCTAGTCGGTGCTCGCTTCAGTGGTCCGAGATGAGAGGGGTGTGAAGTAAGGCTTTAACAAGGAGACGTGGAAGGTGGGAGCTATCCTGTAGTGACGAGGAAGTGCTATATGGTAAGATACCTGGTTGACCTGCCTCTCAATCGCGAATGGCCCGATGTACCTGGGACTCGGTTTACGGAGGCAGCCGGAGGCGTATGTCCCGGGTCGAGAGCCATACCAACTGGCCTGGAGTGTAGAGAGGAGTGGCCATGCGACGGGTATCAACTTGTAGTTGATGCCTCTGAACTGCCCCTTGTAGATGGACATGGGCTGAAACCCAGACCCTCTCACTCTCCACGAACCAATGCTGAACTGCTGGTACGTCAGATGGTTCCCCAGACCAGGGGAACAGTGGTGGTTGATATCCTAAGACGCATTGGAAGGGTGTGAGACCAGTGGAGGACTGACGAAGGGAGTTTTGAGCATACTTCGCCCATGGTAGGTACCGATTCCAGTGGTCCTGTGTATGGTGACAATAGGTCCTCAGATACCTTCCGATTTCTTGAATCTTACGTTCCGCATGACCGTTGGACTGAGGATGGTACCCTGACGTCAAACTGACCAACACTCCCAACAACTTAAAGGCACACTATGCAGGAATTCCGTTTTTGTCAAACAGCGACCCCTAGAGTCGCTGTGGAGTACTTGTATTTTACGTTACTGTCGTAAGTACCACTCACGCAGAGCGTCTCTACACACACGGCCTGATCGATACCCCTTTGAAGCTGTTATATTAAGGTACAAATCTTGCATAGTGTGCATTTAAATAAGAGATCTAGTGCTGAAATGTGTTTTTGAACTCAACCTGAGCGCTCGTGTCCGCTGCTATAAGTGTCATGGATACAGTGTTCTCTTGTGGCGGCACACGCACAGTCTTTACACGATCGTCGTTGCGGAGACTCTCTATTCATTCCGGTGAAATCACAAAATAAAATGCATACCAACGTGTCCCTGCTTGATACAGACTGAAACCACTGATGAAAAAATTCAGTTTTGATGAGAGAAAAAAAAACTTAGAACCTGTAACCTCTGACAGTGACACGCTTGGCAAAATATCTACCACTAGAACCTGTAACCTCTGACAGTGACACGCTTGGCAAAATATCTACCACTAGACCATTAAAGAACTCAAACAAAACTTGCGGATTGATGCATTTATTTACGGGTTGAGCAGAGAGGCTCATTCTCTTTTCCTTTTCCTAGTCTCTTCTGACCGCGTTTTCTTTGCTTTTTCCATCGTCGAGTATCACGTCTGAAATGTGCGCAAGTGTCTTCATATGTTCATATGTTGTTGTTGATGTGTGTGACGTCATTGCCATAAAGCATGTCGTGATTCTCGCGAGATGTGTCGGGGGCGCTCCTCTCAAACTTGCATTGCTGGTTTTTCCAGCGGCGTCTCCCCCAAGCTTTACTACCAGGATGATTCGCCCTACTATGAGTTTGTTTACCACTGAACTGACCTTGAAGCTGTTATATTAAGGTACAATTCTTGCATAGTGTGCCTTTAAAGAAGAATTTCCAGACGTGAGATATGAATTGGGGTCCTCGGTCCGAAACCAGGAAATATTTCTGTGAACAGGAGTTCGGCGGTGTTGAATGCTGTGGGAAGTTTGGAAAGTGCTAGTAGTTTGCAGGACTTTGAGAATCTGTCGACAACGACGAGTATGCAGGTCTTGTCATCCGAGGGAGGTAAATCAGTTATGAAATCGACAGCGATGTGTGACCAAGGTCGATTCGGTATGGGGAGAGGCATTAGTTTACCCTCAGGTAGACGCCGTGGTACCTTGGCCATGGTGCAGGCGGTGCAACCCTGTATGTACCGTGAGACATCCTGGGACATCCTGGGCCACCAGTAGCATTCTTGGAGTAGTGTCAAGGTCTGATGGCTACCTGGGTGTCCGGATCCCGGAGAAGTATGCACGGAATCCATGAGGGGTCTCCTGAGACGAGATGGAACGAAGATCTTCCCCTCGGGACCCCCGGGGGAGCAGGTTCACAAGGTGAACAAGGTGGCCTCAGCGATGAGGTCGTTGAGATTCCAGAGAATGGGACTCATTATCCGGGTTGAAGGGAGGACTGTTTCGGTGCTTTTCTGAGAGGTTTCTGGTTGGAACAAACTTGAGGTTCTTGGTTTCAGGGCGATAGGTTACCAAGAAATTGAAACGAGTGAAGAACAATGCCCACCTGGCTTGGCGTGGATTCAACCTTTTTGCGTCCCGAAGGTATTCTAGGTTACGATGGTCTGTGATTACTTGGAATGGATGGTTTGCTCCTTCCAACCAATGTCTCCACTCTTCCAATGCCAGTTTGATGGCCAATAACTCCCGATTGCCCACATCATAATTTTGTTCCACCGGTGTTAACTTGCGTGAAAAGAAGGCGCACGGTCGGAGTTGAAGAGTAGTCCCCTGACGTTGGGACAGTACAGCTCCAACACCGTTGGAAGATGCGTCGACCTCCACGACGAATGGCTTATTTGGGTTCGGATGGCAGAGCATGGGGGCTGAACAGAAGGCTTTTTTTAGGTTCTCGGAGGCTGCAGTGGCTTCTGGAGACCAGGTGAGGCGTTTGACCACCTTCCTTACCATGGATGTTACAGGAGCACAGGTCTTGCTGTAGTCCTTGATAAAATGACGATAAAAGTTCACAAAGCCAAGGAACCTCTGTAGTTCTTTCAGAGTCTGAGGTTGATGTACATGGTTTACGTGCTCCTCAAGACTGGTGGAGTAGATGAGGATGTCATTGATGTAGATTATGACGAATCGGTTGAGGAAGTCACGGAAGATTTCATTCATGAAACCCTGGAAAACTGACGGTGATTTATAGTGACCTGCGGGGGTCATGAACGCCGTCTTCCACTCATCTCCCTTGCGTACGCATACCAGGTTATAGGCGCTCCGTAGGTCGAGCTTCGTGAAGATTACCACAGATCGTAGTTGTTCAAGAGCAGCAGGTACCAATGGCAGAGGATATCGGTACTTGATTGTGGATGCATTCATGACCCGGTAGTCGATACACGGACGAAGACCACCATCCTTCTTTCCAACGAAGAAGAAGCTTGATGTGGCTGGGGACGTAGAGGATCAGATATATCCCTGTCGTAACGCTTCCTCCACATATTCCTCCATTGCCTTATGCTCAGGAATGGACAGGGGTTAAACCTTCCCTCGTGGTAGAGTGGCCCCCGGCAACAACTCAATGGCGCAATCCCAAGGCCGGTGAGGCGGAAGGGTGGTGGCCTTTTGTTTACTGAACACGTCCTGAAATGCCTGGTATTCAGAGGGAATATTCGGAACAGAATCAGTGACTGGACTCTCAACAGAGGTGGATCACAGGAAGACTGGAGTTGGGGGCTTAGACGAATTATTTTTAACAGACAGAAGGCAGTTTTCTTTACAATGTTTGCTCCATTGACATACCTCAAGGGTGGCCCAACAGATGACAGGTGAATGCTGATCAAGCCACGGACGTCCCAGAACGAGGTCTGCTGTTGAGTCTTCCAAGACATAAAACAAACACTCCTCACCATTTAAATAGCCCACTGACAGATGTACACCTGGACGGAAATACTTTCCTCTCCCCAAGGGTTTGCCCAGAATGGAAAGGATACTCAATGGGCGAGTTAAACGTCGGTTGAGCAACCATGCGGAAATGAAATTCCCTGCCGCGTCAGAGTCTATAAGGGCTTTTGCTTGAACATATTGTTCACGATACTTAAGAATTACAGGGGTTAGTGCCAGATTAGTAACTGAAAAGGGTAGATCAATTGTACTCACCGCCGAGCACTGGGGACGGACAGGACAGTCCATGCGATAGTGATCGGCAGCTCCACAGTAGAGACACAGATTATTGCTGTGGCGGCGAGCACGCTCAGTAGTGGTTAGATGAGCTGCACTGATCTCCATAGGCTCAGGTGTGGGGAAGTTTAGTGACGGGGAGTGTGGTGTAGATAATTCAGTGATCGATCTCGGGCTGCTGGCAGAAGCGAATCGCGGAGAAAACGTTGTGGATGATCTGAGACAAGCAGAGCGATGTTGAGAAATAAGGATTGATCGCTGAATTAGTTTCTCAATCCCAATCGAGTCTTCATAAATGGCGAGCTGCAGACAGATGTCGGGATTCAATCCACGTCGATAGGCGATCATTAAAGCAACTTCATTCCATCCACTGTTAGCAGCGATAGTGCGGAACTGCAGGGCATAGTCTGCCACCGTAGAACGGCCCTGACGTAAACGTAGCAGCTGATCGTGGATGGAGACAGCATTCGAGGTTTGTGCGAAGACAACTTGAATGTGTTCCACAAAGCAACTCAGCGATTGTAGAGCAGGTGCATTAGAATCCCATAACGCTTGTGCCCAACTCAATGCGCGACCCGTGAGTAAGGAGATAACAAAGGATATCTTGGCTCTTTCAGAAATGAATTGGTGGGCGTGGATCTCCATGTAAAGTCGACACTGCAAGAGGAATCCACTGCATTCCTCTTCTCCCGAATATGAAGAGGGTCGGGCCATAGGGCTACTGGACGCAGGTCTGAGACTCTGTAGTGTGCGACTAAGTTCAGCGAGGGTTTCTTGAAGTGAAGTAGGTGGAATGGATGATGCAGCGGCCGCTGCGGAGAGAGGCGAATGTACTGTGGCAGTCGATGCGGTGGCACCCTGAACGGTCTCCGCACCGGAATGTAGAACATCACGAGCCGATGAAGCTTGCATAGTGTGGTCCGGTCTTCTGTCACGTTTGTACTGAGGGATGAAGACACAAAGGTAGAGTGACAATGTTTATTGAAACAAGCATAAGCAACTTCACAATACTTGAAGGCTTGTGATGTCACAGGGAAATCCAAAGTCCCAGGGGATCCGTGAACGTAAGTGATACAGCAGGAGCTTGAATGGATCAGATGGATCTTACTGTAGGGTACTTGAAGTGTCGGAGATCAGTGCAGGGGAAACACAGGAAGGTGATCGTGAATCTCAGGAAACCACTTCACGGACGCTGCAGAGGAGATACAAGCAGGATGTTAGAATAGTGAGTTTAACCACTGAAGTCAGGCAATAACTGGAACCAGGCAACGAACACAAGGAACCAGGGAGTCACAGGTAACGGAAAGACGAGACCGGACGCTGAGTGAGAGGAGACTGAAGCTTATGAACAGTGTTTGGAATAACGCCGTTTAAAAGAACGGCGTTAGGTAACAACGTTATTTTTTTCAGTAACGGGGTAATCTAACTAATTACTTTTCCCGTCATTGCAACGCCGTTAACGTTACTGGACGTTAAATGCGGTGCGTTACCACCGTTACCACAGGCGTCAGTTTGGTTTGAAATGCTGGGGACAGAGACGCATTCAGAAGTGCATTTTCAGAAGTGCTGGATACAAACTTGTCAAACTGTGCAGCCTCTCTGCTCAACCCGTAAATAAATCCATCGATCCACAATCATAATTTGAGTTCTTGAATGGTCTTGTGGTAGAACTTTTGCCAAGCGTGTCAGAGGTTACAGGTTCTAATCCACGCTTGAATAGTTTTTTTCTCTCATCAAAACTGAATAGGCCTATGTTCATCAGTGGTTACAGTCTATATCAAGCAGGGACACGGGACGGTTGAGTGCATTTTATTTTGTGATTTCACCGGAATGAATAGAGTCCACAACGGCGATAGATTGAAGAGAGCATCCGAGTGAATACTGTGCGCGTGCCACAAAAGAACAAATATGCAGCCGCGGCAACGAGCGCTTAGCTTGAGTTCAAAACCAAAACAACACTAGCTAGTAGGGGTGTGACGAGACGCTTATTTCACGAGACGAGACAGACACGAGATTGGGTTCACGAGAACGAGACGAGACGAGATTTTTGCACAAATTTTCAGAAATCCTCAATGACAAAATTCATGACTGGAAAAGTATGCAGGTGCATTTTGCAATGTTTAAATCGAGCACAGCGTTAGTTCAGACAGGCCACGTAGGCATTGGCTGCGATCAGCTGACGCGGTCAGCTGTCAAATCGCTCCAACCACTAGCGTTCTCCTATTAGACCGGAAGGATATATATACGCGGCACTTCCGCCTGGGATGTATGCTTAAACTGCTCGCAAGCACCTGCTTTACAGCTAACCTCAGCATGAAATTTTACTCAACGATATTTCTATCAATTCTTACCTGCTGGTTCCTGGCGATGGACACTTCAGTCACCCTAGGACAAATATCTGATGATTCTCCGGACGAGAGCCAGGATTGTCTCACCGAGGACCTCGATCCAGCTCAGTTAGTGAGGCGCAGTTCTAGGATAGCAGCAAGGAATCCCTCTATTAATGACTGGCCCAAAGATAGGATCCTGTCCACCCTGTACTCCCTCAACATACAAGCTCTCCGAATCTGAGTCACGATCAGCTCTGGAATTATTTACAAGAAGTCCAAGACCCGCAGCCCATTTCTACCAACGAAGCGCCGTCTCTCCCCCGAGCCACCGGCCGTAAAGCCACCGAAAAAAGAAGGAATACCTCCACTGACCAGATGAATCTAACTCCAAAAAAGGCAAAATCATCTCACCCCTCCCAGGCGCCAGCAGAGCAAGGAGATGACAGGATCTTCTCAGCGTTGCTTTCAATCCAAGGATCCCTGTCCAGCATGGACAACAGGATCCAAGCGCTGGAATCACAACGCTCAGCTTCCGCACATCCGGCGATCTTCGACGGGCAGACTTCCAGCTCGGCTCCAGATCGCGCCTCCACTACCGACCCGGCTGCTAATCTTCCTAGGAGAACTCTCGGATCAGCATTACCAGCAGCTTCCACAGGTGCTCCTTTCTTTCCCCCAGCAGCTGCTATCTCTCCTCACCTGCGCGCTCAAATTCTGTCAGGTAACGACATCAACCTAGTGAAAATTTTGTTATGTGCAGAAACTAACGAACGAAGGATTGTGGATTGTGGGGACGTATCAGTCGTTCTAAAAGATAGTGACCTAAGACTCACCAAGAGTTTAACTATGGCGGAGTTTAACGTCGCTTTCGGCGTGTTCAGAGATATCATCTGTGAAGCGTATCCAGAAAGAAGAAAGGAACTAGACACTTATCTAGCTATTATATCGGATCTCGCCATGTCTAACGGAGGAACACTTTTTTACGAATATCACAAATAGTTTTCATCTAAAGCAGCAATGTACATACAATGCTTTAATCAGTGACTGGACTGGTCCGTAGTCGATCTCACTCTCATTAGCAGGCACTTTACAGGCCACGGAGCGCTGTCATGCTCACTTTGCGGCTCGTTTTCCCACACCGCATCTCTCTGCCCTAAGACTGCTTCAACTCACGACACCAGCGCCTCGGCACCTGAACAGGTGAAGCCTGAAATACAAACTCCCCTTTGTTTTAATTGCAATGAGAATGTCTGTACTCGTAATAATTGTAAATTCTTTCATGCTTGCAGCTATTGCGGGAACAGTCACCCGAAGTTTTCATGTCCACGCCGTGCAAAATTCAAAAAAAAGAAATAAACACCCCGGTGAACACCAAAGAGCTAGGGGAAGCTCTGTCAAAGCATCCAAACCGCTGTCTCGTATCTTACCTTATTTTAGGGCTCATGCACGGTTTTCTAGCTGGTCTTTCCTATCTGCCCACACTTTCCTTCACCTGCCAAAACCTTCAGTCGGCTATTAAAGACCCGCTAGATGAACTGCTAGGGAAAGAAATTGAAAAGGGATATATGATTGGACCTTTCGATCAACCTCCTTTCAAACTTTTCCGTATTAACCCTTTAGGAATTGCAGTCAGGAAATACTCAGGGAAAAAACGTCTAATCATCGATTTATCCGCTCCCCACTCCACCGAAGGGGTCCCAAGCATCAACAGTTTAATTCCCTCAGAACCTTTTTCCCTGTGTTATTCCACCGTGGACAACACAATTAAACTTATTAAATTAGCCGAAAGAGGAGCGTGGCTCAGTAAAGCGGATATCACCGACGCATTCAAAAAAATGCCCTTACACCCGTCCCGGTGGCATCTTTTCAGCGTTAGTTGGCGAAACAAATGTTATTTTTCAGTCAGACTCACGGTCGGGTGTAAAAGCAGCCCTAAAATTTTCGATACTTTGTCCGAAGCACTATGCTGGGTCCTACTTAATAATTTTAAACTGCCATTCGTTCTCCATCTGTTGGATGATTTTTTGCTCATCGACTTTCCGGACGCTAACTCATCGCGCAGCATAAATCTCCTGGTTGAAGCATTTAATAAATTCGGTATCCCCCTAGCAGAAGAGAAAACAAAAGGTCCTTCTCGCGTCCTTGATTTCTTGGGGATCACTTTAGATTCTATCAAAATGCAAGCATCTCTTCCGCTAGATAAACTAGTAAGGATTAGAGGTTTTATTCAATCGTATTCTCTATTAACCACCCTAACAAAAAGGGATATTCTTTCTCTGCTGGGGCATCTCAATTTTGCGATGAGGATCATTCCCCAAGGTCGTTCCTTTATTTCCAGACTCTTGGACCTTTCAAAAACGGTCGAGAAAACGCACGACATAGTCACGCTAGACGAGGGATGCAGGTCAGATTTAATATTCTGGTCATAACTATGCGATAACTGGAACGGCATTTCCTTCTTCTACGAAGCAAATATAGAGACCTCAGTCAAACTAAATTTATTCACCGACGCAGCTCCTTCCGTAGGGTTGGGAGGGATATTTAATAATCAATGGTTCTCAGAAAGATGGCCAAAAGAATTTCAGGAACTAGCTCCCTCAATCCAATCAACAGCACTCGTGGAATTATATCCCATAGTAATAGCTAGCTTGTTATGGGCAGATAAATGGACCAGGAAAAATATTATCGTTTTTTGCGACAACGAAGCTACGGTAAATATTATTAACAAAGGTCGTTCCTCGGTGCCGTTTATTAACCGTTTCATTAGGCGACTAACCTGGATTTCGGTCATGAACAATTTTACCATTAGAGCCACTCACATACCCGGGCTGGATAATAAAATAGCTGACTCTCTGTCTCGGTTTAATTTTCAGGAATTCAGACGCCTGTGCCCAGGAGCGGCTTCATCACGACTGGGCTGCCCGGACTTCAGCCAAACAGTCCTAGATTAAATGCCCTACTACAAAAATATCTCAGATCAGCCGCCCATCACATGAGATCAGGGCTAGCAAAGACGACACTTAAAACATATGACTCTGCGTGGTTGTCTTTTTCAAATTTCTGTAACGCGTTCTCGGTGCCTAAAATTCCAGCTAACATCTCCATCATATGCGCTTTTATTACACACTGTTTGGATTCTAGGAAGCTTCAGCCCTCCACCATCAAGATTATGATTTCAGGCATCCAATTTCACATTAGATGTTTAGATCCATCCTCTCAAAGCCTGTTACAAAATCCCTCTATACACCTCCTTCTCAACGGTCTTAAAAAGGAAAACCCCGCAGCTCCAGATAAACGATTGCCGCTGTCCCTCTCCCAGGTACACGCAATGGTAAACCAACTAAGATCAGGGCTTTTTAATACGCACACAAACTTTCTCCTAGAAGCAGTATTCCTTACCGCCTTTTACGGATTCCTCAGAGGAGGAGAATTCACCATCAACCATAAAAAATTCGACCCCTCACACGATCTCTCATTTAAAGACGTATCATTTCACGACGATTACTTTTCCTTATACCTGAAACATTCTAAAACAGACAGAGATGATAACGGAACCACAATCAACATTTCTAGAACCAACGACGGGGTTTGTCCCCTCTCAGCCATGAACCGGCTTTTAAGCTCACGCAGCAAATCCGATCTCACAGAACCCCTCTTCATCACAGAGAAAGGAGAAGCTATGTCAAAGTATTGGTTCGCTTCACGTCTCCGGACCGTATGCATTCAGTGCGGCATGGACCCCGCGCTTTACACCAGCCATTCATTTCGCATAGGCGCGGCCACCACCGCAGCTTCAACAGTCTCCATACCCATGCTAAAAGCCATGGGTCGGTGGTCATCATCAGCGTACCAACGTTACATTAGGCCAAGATCTCAGGATTTAATATTAGCCCAAAAAGCCTTAAGCGGATCCTTCTAAAAAAATATATATATATTTTATATTCCGGCGCACGGAATTAGTAGTATTCCACGACACCACAGGGGTACACAACCACCCTACCCTTAAAACATACATTATTTTGTTTAATTTTTTTTTTCTTTCTAAGAGGACCTGCTGTTCTTCTCCCGCTGGAGAGAACTCCCCTCTTGCTGCCATACATGCAGGGGCCTGCTGTTCAATCCCTCAGCGAGGGATGATCACCCCAATAAAAAAAAAAATAAAAAAAAATTAAAAAAAAAAATATATATATATATTTAAGGGGATCTGCTGTTCTTCTCCCGCTGGAGAGAACACCCTCTTGCTGCTATACATACAGGGGCCTACCGGTCTATCCCTCAGCGAGGGATGATCACCCCAGGGGCCTGTTTCAGAAAGGAGGTTAAGTGAAAACTCTGAGTATGTTAACCCTGAAATGAGGGAAACTCTGGGTTTTCCGTTTCAGAAAGGGAGGTAAGTCAAACCCGAGAAAGCAGAGTAAGTCAAGCCTGTTTCTGAAAGAGAGGTAACTTATACTCAGAGTCAGTTACCATGGTAACTTACTCTGTGAACATAACCTGGTCAGGAGCAGGTTTTCTTCAGTAAACCCAGAGTTTCTTGCGGTCTCCTCCCCTTTTTTAAAGAGGAAGTGGTGTTTAAACACCAACAATAATACTAAAATGTATTTAAACATTATTTAAGGAATACATATTGTTTGTCCATGGTTTAATTGACTAAATCTGTTTTGAGCACTTTGCCAAAAAATGTTTGCTAAACTTTTATTTGATTACCACCGTTTTTGATAATATATTTGTTTTAAATCATAAAAAAAAAAATCGGAATAAAAAACATTTCATAGAACTTAATTATTTTTTAAACATATTAGGTTAAAAAATAAGTTGATTAGATATGCTTTATTGAACAAATGTTTAATTTATTTAACTGTCATTTTAACTGATGATAATAATAACCGTAATGTAATAATGCAGTTTATATATTTAATAATTGTTTAATACCATAAACCGTGATATTTTCTGTGACGGTTATCATACTGTGAAACTCTCATATGTTACAACCCTACATGGGAGAGTCCCACACCCCCGCTGTTAAAAAAGTAACTCAGAAACTTTTACTCACATTTTAAATTAGTTACTTTTTTACTTGAGTAGATTTTTAGACTGGTATTTTTACTTGCACTTAAGTAAAAATTTATCAAAGTAATACCGGTAGTAGCCTACTTTAGGTTGAATAACATTCTTCCAGTTTCACCTCTGATATTATAACAGTAAGTTACTCTTAAATAGTTATGAATTATTAACTACAAATGACATCTTCAACAGTGTAATTAGATTTATGTAATAATTGCTATCTTTAGAAAGTATTGGTCTACATATTACTAATTACTAAATCCTATCAACCTCTTGAACAATTCAAGGAGAGACAAGAAACTGCACTTTTAATGCTTTCAAATTAACAATATACAATTGCATGAATTTATTTTTAAGTGTGTAGAGGGAGAAGGTGTTGTGGCAAAACTTATGTTAAACACCATCACTGCGTAAGAGACACTCAGAGTCAAATTAATAAAAAGAGAAGTATTTTATTCTTGCAAGAAGGCCAGTCGCCATCACAGCCGTTACATTCTGTGAAGTGAGTGACGCGCACCAGGAAGACATGAGACAGCTTTTATACTCTTTTCAAGGTTCCTTCTCACCCGCTGTACTTTTCCACCCAGATAAGGCCCCCACTTCTGTTCAGTTTCTACTTAATAACACAAACTGGTACTGGAATAAACCAGCCAAATCTGACCATTCCTAAGGTCAAGATGTCCTGTCCCATATATTCCTGAAACGTCACGCACAAGCACGTACACACATATACTTTTACACATTGAATAGATTAGGAATAACTGACTATTAACATTTTTCCACAACAAAGGTTACATAAAAAATATACCTTTTAAAAATGTATGTTAAATCCACTATAGTTTTATACTGAATTGGTCTATAGTCTATGCAGTAGCCTATTAAATGTAATTGCATCATATTTATTTTAAATTACAGAAGAATTAGGAGTAATCCCTTTAATTAAATTACAATATTTAGATTACTTGGTAATTAATTACACCCAAGACCTCTTTTTGTCTGGCGCTGTTGCCATGGTGACTCATAATATCTGCGCTCCATTGATAATGGCTTTTTATAGTTGTGGTGCACGCGCTTAACTCAGAGTCAGTCAACTCAGAGTTGATTGAACCAACTAATTTCACCTGTTCTGTAACCGAAAACTCAGAGTTTCCCATCTCAGGGTAAGTCAACTCAGAGTTCAAGTTTTAACTCAGAGTTGGTTGAACCTCCTTATTGAAACAGGCCCCAGGTATAAATAATAATGATAATAATAATAATAAAAATATATTTAAGGGGATCTGCTGTTCTTCTCCCGCTGGAGAATAAATTGTTTTGAAATTGCTGTTTTATTTTGCACCGGCAGTTATAGGGTTAATGCGGTGAGTTCGGGAAAGGCCGGTAGAGAAACGAGGCTGGTGTGTTTGTCTCCACAGTTGTTCTTGCGTTCCGATTATAAGTTCAGAAACAGAGCCTCTTGTCTGTTGTCTTTAAGACATTACAGTACTCTTTCAATATTCGAAGTGCAAATTGAGACGATAGCCGCAAATAAACAGTCCAGTGATGGGTATTATTGGGAGACGGACTATTGTATGTTCGCGGCCTAATTTGTGCGCAATGCACATCAGCGAGCTTGTGTTTTATTTTCACTTTCGTGATCACGCGTACTCTGTGTATAGCAGCGGTGCTGACCGTGCATTCTACAAGATAAGTTCAGACATTTAGTCTATGTTGCGCAACGAATCCTCCGCCATCCTCACGCGATCAGTGAACTGTGATTTGTGCTGTACTGATTGCAACTGCAACTCGTGCTGGATGAGCAGAGCAGACTTTTACATTAGTTTATAATGGTTTTTAATTATTTTTATAAAAACAGCAAAACGATAGTTTAGGCGAATGTGAGTGTAGCGGTGGAATATTCTATGGTAATAGAAATCGCGGCACGAGATCTCGTCACACCCCTACTAGCTAGATCTCTTATTTAATAGCGAACTAAATTAATACTCTGCTAGTTAACTGGAGATGTTTTATTGATTTGTTTCTAAAAGGGGTGGGTACAAAATGACTCGACAAAATCGCGAGTGCATCTTTGTGTGTTACTATACGTATTGATTGAATAAACTGTGTAATCCGAATGCACCCCTGGCTCACACAGCTAGTGGTAGAGGAGCTAGCTGTCTGTCGACGTGCAATAAATATAGAAAGTTATGTACAAACACCTGTCTGTTCTACTAATTTCAACTGACTTGTGAAAACTGCTAAAAAAATACAAAATTCTTTGACATATAGCAACTTATTTTTTTTAACAGTAACGCAAATAGTTACTTTCCCTGGTAACGAGTCACTTTTATTATAGAGTAATTCAGTTACTAACTCAGTTACTTTTTGGAACAAGTAGTGAGTAACTATAACTAATTACTTTTTTAAAGTAACGTTCCCAACACTTCTTATGAATGGTGAGTAATGATGAAGAGCAGGTGGGAGTGATTAGAATTCCGGGGATGATGAGCGCGACCAGGTGCGCTGAGTTGAGATTGATGGAGTGGTGTCATTGATGATTGAATCCGTGACACTGACAGAGCTGGACAACATGAGGAAGGCAAGGCAAGTTTATTTGTATAGCACATTTCATACACAATGGTAATTCAAAGTGCTTTACATAGGAGAAAATAAAATAATCAAAACAAATAAGAATAATTAAAACAGATTAGAATAAAAAATAAAATAAAGTACAGTAAAAACAGTCGGATGAACAGTGGCACAGTGCTCATTCAGTAAATGCATAGCTAAACAGAAGTGTTTTGAGTCTGGATTTGAATGTGACTACTGTAGGAGCACATCTGATCTCTTCTGGAAGCTGGTTTCAGCTGCGGCTGGCATAGTAGCTAAAAGCAGACTCACCATGCTTAGAGTGAACCCTTGGTATTTCTAACTGATGTGATCCTAATGATCTGAGTGATCTGTTGGGTTTATATTCAGTGAGCATATCTGCAATATATTGAGGTCCTAGCCCATTGAATGATTTATATTCTAGTAATAATACTTTAAAATCAATCCTAAATGTAACTGGGAGCCAGTGTAAAGACCTGAGGACTGGTGTGATATGTTCATATTTTCTGGTTCTGCTCAGAATCCTGGCAGCAGCGTTCTGTATGAGTTGCAACTGTCTTATGTTTTTTTTTTAGGAAGGCCAGTGAGGAGTCCATTAAAATAATCCACCCTGCTAGTGATGAAAGCATGCACACATTTCTCTAAGTCTTGACTGGAAACAAAGCATCTAATTCTTGCAATATTTTTCAGATGATAGTATGCTGATTTAGTAAATGCTTTGACATGTCTACTGAAACTAAGGTCTCTAGTTCACTACTGAAACTAAGGTTACTCTAGTGACACACTAAGATTACTGACTTGATTTTTAGTTGCTAGACCCCTAGCGTCAAGGTATGCATTCACCTTAAGAACTTCATCTTTGTTTCCAAACGCAATGACTTCAGTTTTGTCTTTGTTGGAAGGCATATATATATATATATATATATATATATATATATATATATAATATATGTGTATTGTAAGCCCATCTTAGCCCGGTTTCTGATAGGATAGGATGAGTAAAGGTCTATGCACGTTACTGTCTTTCCATTTACGCAACAAAACAAGATTAAATGAAATACATTTTCTCATATGTATTACCTCGTTATTTCTGACTCATTTGACCTACAGTATCAATGGCACTAGGCCTAATGTACTCCATCTTTCAAGAATGTCAACCTCAAATCAAGTTTGCACAAAACTGTTTTCTTCAAAAGTTGTCTGCCTGTGGTGAATTTTATGAGAAATAAACATAAAAAGAAAATAGCTCAATCCAGGACAGTCTCATAGGGGAAATATCACTCTTTTATCCTTCACCTCATTGCTCTTGTGACAATCTCACCTCAGTTTGGAGGATTCCATCAAAGTTTTGACAGTTCTCTGATATGATGTTGCATGATGCAAAACACAGACATTTAACTGCAATGTGTTATTATTATATAATATAGTGTAATTCAATTATAGATATTTTTGAGTGAGAACCAATGCCATTTGACATCACTGACGTCAAACCTGAAGTAGCATAAATCATGCTTAGGTAAACCATACTTATAACAAACAAGTTAAAGACATAGAACACTCAAAATTATGATAAACTAAGTAATTAATATAAGAAGTCAAAATAATTGATTTTTTATCTTATCAAATAATTGACATCTTATCAAAATAATTGACTTCTTAAATGATGACAAGTCAAAAATATGAGATACTGTTTTGTTGATATGATCTTAGAATGTTGACTTTTTACCTAATCATTTCAACTTTATATCCCAACATATTACATTACAAAATGTAATTATCTCATAATTTTGACTTTTTATGTCATAATTATGATTTACCTTTTTTTCTGATGTTGTGGAAATGGGCTTCCATAGATAATGTTTCCTGTCAAAGCATCATGTTAAAGTGAGTACAATATTGAAGTGTTGTGCCAGAGGATGTGATTATCAGTGATAATGGAATTATGCACCTGCATATTCCTCAAACAAAACTATTGTATTAATTCATAAGAATTAAAAAGATTGTCCATGAGTTTTGGTCTGTAATGGGGAAACAGAAACTAATCTAAAGTTAACATTTTTATTTAAAGATACTTACAAATGAATTTATAAGGACGAACGTCCTTATTGAAGCCTCAGCTAAGAGTTTTACTGTCATTCTACTGATGCCTGCATTGCAGTTTCCTGCTTCCTTTTCACTCTCCAGATGAATGATGCAGGCTGGATTTTTCCAACACACTCATGTTCGCTAATGATCAGTGTTGTGTTGTGGCCCTTGTCTATTAAGATGGAGACTGACTTGCTTAAAAGACAAACTGCCTCATTGTTCATTGTTCTTTCTAGCACTACACTGGTAGCCTGGCTAACGCCAGACCCAATCTCGTTGAGAATTGGGTCTGGGAACCACATGCGCAATTTCTCGTATTTGAGGCGTGGTTTCAGAATGCCCGCCGCAGTTTATTGGGTGCTAAGAATGTCTATCAAATATGCCTGTACGTAGCTCATAGCCAATCGTTTCGATTATACCAGATGACGTATGTAGAGCGACAGAAATTAGACAAGGAAGAAGACGATGGGAAAGATCTTTTTTGTAAACAATGACGTTAAGTTTTTTATCAAAGAGTAGCTTCGCGTCTTCAGCCATGTTAAATCGATATAAACAAACTGTTTCCGTGTGTCGTAGATGTCGTCATCGTCTAGCTGCTCCCTCCCCGTTCTGTGATTGGTTCCCTAAATGAGGCGAAAAATCTGGCCATGGTATCCAGACTGCCTTTCAGCGTGAATTGAATCGCGCTGCGGTAAGGCAGGATGGGGAAACCCAGGCTACTACACTGGAGGAATTAGTCATCCATTTACGTAAAGAGAGACTGAGCACCAGTAAGAAATTCTCAACTCTGAAAAAGTTGATGATGTGGTATTGATAGGAGGGAAAACAGGGAAAGGAAAACAGAGGAAAAAGTTTCTCCGTGCTTTATTCATTACTCAGGCAGGGCGGCACAGATGAGTGTTCCTCTCCACTTAACTGTTCAGCATATATATTGGCACAGAAGATTTCATATTCATCTATTAAGGTCTTGCCACTGAGGGAGCAAAGGCAATCAGCTGAATTCGATGCAGAGGTATTTACCTGAATCTTAATTAGTGTTTGTGTTTAGAGAAGGAGAAATGCAGAAGATGGGGGAAAGAGTGAGGTTTTTTTTGGAATGAGAGAATAGGTGTGTAGAATTATTCTTATTCAAAAGTAAAAAAAAAATGTTAAAAAAAAATTTGTTCATCTGTTTGCATATATTTTATCTGTGGATACGCATAACCATGCTACATTCCCTTACCACACCCCAGGTCTCTTCCTATCACACTCCTCCTCTTTGAATGGCTAACTTGTCACAGCTTGGATCGATATGCCACAGTAATGACTGCTTAGAAGGGCCCACGCATGAATGACAGACAGGGGGCAGGGAGAGTGATGGAATGCTGGAGCTGGCTTAATTAACTTCCAGTTGAGTCAAGAATATTCAGGCCCACTCACTCCTCCTTTCTCTTGCTGCTCTTGCCTCTGATAAACAATAAGCGTGGTTTGAGGTTAGGGATGTGCCTAAATCTGAATACCTTCATGGATAATGGCTTCAAAATTAATAACGAATTCTACAGAATAATAGGAAAAATATTCCTCAGACGCTCCTCGTGTTTGCTGTATAACTCTTTCCCTGCCAATGATGGATTTATGAGACAACGCTTCTCTGCCATTGACGACATTTTCCAGCTTTCAGTGTTTTCACCGTTATGCGGTAGGGGGCGATATTAGGCATCTTCTGAAAGAATACAGAATCTCCATATCAAAACACAGGGGAAAAGAAGCAGAGACAAACAATAGCATAAAGCAGATGCATATGTAAAATAATGTGATCATCAACATTAAATAGCATATCAATCAAAACCCAGCAGCCATATCACCCTGTAGCCCAAGTTACCCACTGAAGCTAAGCAGGGTTGAGCCTGGTCAGTACCTGGATGGGAGATTTCCAGGGGAAACCTGCTGCTGGAAGAGGTGTTAGTGAGGTCAGCAGGGGGTGCTCATCATGTGGTCTGTGTGGGTCCTAATGCCCCAGTATAGTGACGGGGACACTATACTGTCAAAGAGCACCATCATTCAGATGAGACGTTAAACCGAGGTCCTGGTCTGTGGTAATTTAAAATCCCAGGATGTCCTTCAGAAAAAGAGTAGGGTTTTAACCCCGGCATCCTGGCCAAATTTGCACAGTGGCCTCTGTCCATCATTGCCTCCTAATCACCCCCATATACTGATTGGCTCTATCACTATGTCTCCTCTCCACCAATAAGCTGGTGTGTGGTGGGCGTTCTGGCACAATATGGCTGCCGTCGCATCATCCTGGTGGTTGAGGAGATTCCCACTTCCATATGTAAAAGCGCTTTGAGTACCTAGAAAAGCGCTATATAAATGTAACACATTATTATTATTATAAATTATTATTATTAATTAATATTAATATTAATATTATTGATGTTTAATAGCAGATGCTCTGTTCTTTCTTTTAAAAGATTATATACAATATAAATATATAAATATTCTGGGGCCAATAAATTTGTGTGAATATAATAAAATGTGCTGGTGCTGGCTGGCAACTTAAAAAAAGGGAGAAACAAAAAAAGAAACAAGAGTGAGTCAAGGGACAGCAGGATATTATACGTATATACAACTCTAAAATCATCACGCAGTAATGATTGTGTGAAGATGAGTGTAAATTCTATGAAAAAAATTAGCACAAAGATCACAAATCAATAGATACGTCTCTCAGAAATCAGAGCCTGTCGAGAGTAAAATCAAGACTTCCGATGCAAAAGCCGCTGAATGCCACCTCGGTCAAAAATGAGATAAGGATATTGAGTGAATGCTCTCTGCACATAGTATACTTTTATCAAATACTTTCGCTTTAAACCCATTAAATTCCACCTCAGCCCATTTAGAAATACCGGTTCATTGGCTGAAAGCTCCAAAAGCCACTTCCCTTTGCCACCAAAAGCCTCCAATTTCACAGAACCAATCAGAAGACGTGAATCGAATCATATGATTTCAAGATGAAGGACAGTATGTGTATGATCTGGCTATCAATTATCGAGCTGCAAGTTTAAAGTTTAAAGACATGTTTAACTAAACAAGATTTGAGGGAGTAAAAATACTTTATTTTGGATATAATGTCAATCTGATGGTTACTATACATTAATTTTGTATTGTCTAAAAATGATTTGATCTATAGAGTTTTCTTTTTATTTCAAATGCCTCTCTCTTCGTGTTAGACTATAAATTATAGTTAATGTAATTTGGTGGAATTACAGTGTAATTACAATATAACTACAATGCAATTGATGTGTAATTCTAAAGAAACTACACACACTTGATATCAAATTATTTGTAGCTGCTTATGATGGTTGCTATTTAGTTTACAATACGCACACTTACATGTAATTATAGTGTACTTACCTAAGAATGTACTGGTTAATATAAGGTAACATGGGTTAAGATTGCGGGTAGGTTCAGTGTTAGTTATTATCCAGTTATTGTAATAACTAAAACAAGTATATAGTATGTGCATGGGGAACATGACAGGTACAGGTACATGTTACAGGTACAGGGAAACACGTTAGTAGCTTGTTTGTTTAGTTTTTGGAAAGAAAGTACATTACAAAGGCACAAGGTGTCATAACCTGCTATTTGTGGTATACTGTGCCCTTAAACATGACTAGGTACAAAATAATCCATTAAATTCCAGTTCTGTCATGACAACTCTTGGAGAGATTGTATAATGTATATGGCAATGGTAATGTATTTGGTCTTGGTGGAATAGATCTGCAATGCTGCTGCTCCTGCAGCAGAGCAAGTACAGACTTGCTACTGCCAATACATTCACAGACATTCTGCTGTGAGATTTTAACATACATTAAATACATACATTAAACCCCTGTAGCAGATCTATACAGGCGGAGCTGGGGAAGGTGGGGGGTTTCTTAAGCATTCTGCAGAATACTAACAGCAAACAATGCTAAGTATTTGAATGTTGAGCAGCAAGCTCATTAGCTGCTGATGCAACAGTGACCAATTAGCGGTGCTATGTAGATAACGACGTGATTGCTAATAAATTGAGTTAAGGATCTATCAGCCTGCATCATCTAAAGTTTCATGACAAAGTTTCATGATTTTAATATGATTTATGGCGAACCATGTGCAAATGTATTAGTCAACACCATTTGGTAAATATTTTCTCCTTAAAACTGCAGTGAACCAAAGTGTTTCTGATGTCACAACCTACCTTGTTACCAATCACATCAACATGTGATCATCAATGAGTGGATCTCTTAGCTGGTGGAGTGAGTGGAGGTGTGGTTAATTTGCATATTCATAGAATCGCGTATACTAAATGAGGCAAGGATGTTACATTCAAGCTATTTTAGGGCATTAAGAAAACAAACGTTTAAATGTGTCATTTTGGTGATAAAAGGTGAGTATTAAGGGGTTACGTTTTTGACTACAGGGGGAGTTTAAAGACTCGACATGGAATGTAGGGACATCTATCATGCCTGAGTAACTGCAAATAACTATTTAAGCTTTTGAATTCTCTCCTGTCACTTAAGTTTTAAGTCAAAAGCTAATTTACTAACATCATTTTAGGAAAGATCAATAACAGCAATAAAATTGAGTGGAAGAATTTCAGAGCAATTTATTGCACCTCAAGATGCACTCCATGCTCTTTCCTACAGGGAAACATAGAAGGCTCAATTTGATGTATAGTGGTTTTAAGTTCCATATGTATATATATTTTTTTTCTCAACCAGCTATCGTAACCAATCAAAGTCTGTTGCTTTGACTAAAAAAAATTAGAATTCAATTTAGTGTTCTGAATTTCCAATGGCTAGATTGCCAGAGTTGATAAACTCTGAGTTGAGAGCTCAATGAAGTGAGAACAGCAGGACTGATTTATTCACCATTCACCCTGCTCTCCTTATTTAAGTGTTAGTATATGGCATATACAATCATTAAGTAAGGAAATTAAACATGCCACAAAATAAAAGTTGAGAAACAGATTAAATTTGGGGTAATTAAATTGTTAGATGGTTACCTCTGGTTTTCCCACATTTTAAATGAATCCGAGAAAGGGGGAATTAAAAAAAAAGCAATAGCAATTGTTCACTTTCCTCTCTAAAGCAGGGCTGGGGAATTCTGGCCCTTGAGATTCACTATACCCAAACGTGATCAAGCTCATCTGCCTGTAGCTTTCTAGGCTCTAAAATTTTCCAATTTTGTCTGCCCTTCCCTCACCAACTTCCCTCCTTCTCGTTCACTGAGATGTACGTCATTGCTTACATTGCATGAGTGCCTTACTTGAAATATGTTTAAATGGAACAAACTAAGCCCTTGATAACTTGAAATCTGCTTTGGAGCTGATAAGTTTATTTTTTCCTTATTAATCTGTTTCAAGCAACCTGTGTAAGTTATCTGGTCAGATTTTGGGGAATATGTATTCAATAATTAATAATTAATAATTATTCATACGGGTTTGAACCAGATAATTATACATGTTAAATCACCCCAAAGAGGGGGATAATATGTTACCTGCATCTGCATTCATAAATATACATAGACAATTAACCACAAAGGATTATAATCAACTGCATATGTACACATATTTTACAGACAGGTTAAAATTAGCTCAATTGTATATCAATACTCAATCCCAACGAGTTATAATTAAATATTAATATATCAGTGATGTCTAACATAAATAACTCCTAATGGAATTAATTAATTACCGAATATTCTGTTCCCCAGCAAATTGACCTTATGGTCTTTCATTAACCCTCAAGGAAAGTTATCCTGATAACTAGAAAGGCAGGCTATATTTCTGGCCGCGAAAAACAGCTTCCCTGTTCTATAAACAAAATACTATTTAAAGTATCTTTAATTTGTACAGCACATAGCTGGATCGCAACATTAAAGGGACTTGAATATGAGCGACACAGACAGTCAACCAAATGAATAATTTATTTAATAAAGGAGTACACTACGTACAGTATACGGTTACTAACGTTACATGGGATAGATGTATATACAAACAGATAACGGACAAAACACGGACAGAGATTGAAAGTGAAAGAAACAGGGAGTGAGAGTGAACGAGAGAGAGAGGAGATCCGTAAGGATCCCAGTTTGGCAAAATTCACCTGGACAGTTAAATCTTTAAGAGACAGCATGGAAAAACACAATCTTAATGCTCTAAAAGCTCGATAAAATGAATACTTGCACAGTTACTCTTTGTGTGGCTGTTTCGAAGGCATGAGGATGCGTGTTACGTCTGGATCGTCACGTGGTCTGCAGATGTGTCTGAGGCGCGTACTTCAAAGGTTTAAAGCTCCGTTGACTTTAAGTTTACCAAAGAATAAGGCCAGTTTTCAATGAGTGATACTTAAGGTCCACAGACTGTAGAGGTTCGAAAGGGGCACACTTCATGGCCTCCAGGACCAAGGAAAGGTCCGAGGGGGGGCGAGGAGGGTTCATCCTTCTAGCTCCCCTGAGGAAGCGGACTACTAGGTCGTTCCTACCCAGTGACTGGCCATGCGAATGTTTGACAAACGCAGCAATAGCCGCCACGTATACATTGAGCATGGATGGGGATCTACCCTTATCCAAGAGCTCCTGTAGGAAGGAGAGAACCTCCGACACCCCACAATCTTGTGGATCCAGGTTGCGAGCAGAGCACCAACCTGAGAACACTGACCACTTGGAAGCATAAAGCCGTCTAGTAGAGGGCGCTCTAGCTTGCGTAATCGTGTTTAACACTCCGTCGGAGAGACTGACGGGTACCCGTTGATGGCCCACACATGCAAAGCCCAAAGCTCGGGTCATACCCCCGGCCTGTGAGAGGAGATCTCTCCTCAAAGGGACAGGCCACTGAGGCAAGCTCTGAAGCTGCATCAGCTCCGGAAACCAAACTTGGTTCGGCCAGAACGGAGCTACTAGAAGTACACAGGAACCGTTCTCCCTTATACGCTTGATTACCTGTGGTAACAGCATGATCGAGGGAAAGCATAGAATAGAATAGAATAGAATAGAATATTTATTTGTCATTGTAACGAGTACAACGAAATTAAGTACAGTCCTTGTCAGGTACCAACCATCTAAAACAACTAAAATACTGCTACTACATACAAATTAATACTAAAAACACATAGGAGACACACCCATGCAGACATTCAGACATGCAGACATAGAGAGGGCGGCTGGGCCAGTGATGGGCCAGCGCGTCCTTGTTCTTTGTGAAGTATATTGGACACTAAGCGTTGTCTTGAGACGCAAAGAGGTCGACTTCTGCTGTGCCAAAGGTGTCCCACAACAGCTGAACTGTCTGAGGGTGGAGGGACCATTCCCCTGGGGGAACATTGTCCCTGGACAGCCTGTCTGGACCCACATTAAGATGGCCTGGCACATGTGCCGCTCTCAGCAAGAGTAGGTTGCGCTGAACCCATACAAGAAGGCGTTCTGCCAGTGGAAGAAGGTTCCGTGATCTCAGACTGCCCTGGCGATTTATGTAGGAAACCACCGACATGTTGTCCGTGCGGACAAGGACATGGTGGCCCTTTAGAAGGCGAAGGAAGAACCGCAAGGCGTTCTCGACCGCCTTCATCTCTAGACAGTTTATGTGCAAGCTCTTTTCTTGGCTTGACCACAGGCCAAAAGTCGGTCTGCCCTCATAGAGGGCGCCCCAGCCCAAATTGGAGGCGTCTGTCGAAACCACTATCAGTTTAGAGATTACTCCCAGGTTTACACCTGTCTGATACCAGTCGACCGCCTTCCAGGGCTCCAGAGCTGTGACACAGTTCTGAGTTACCTTGAGACGTAAACGACCGGATGCCCATGCTCGACGCAGGACCCATGTCTTCAGACAGTGCTTTAAAGAGCGCATGCCTTAATAAATAATTATTAAGTTGTGAATGGACTGTGTGTTTGGCATGCGTTTTTTAATAAAAAAAGTGCATACTTCACCTCCAATTGTCATGTTAAGGACAACATTATTGTTTTTTAGTCTTGGAACCTATTTTATTGGACTCCTTGACCACAAAAATGTACCCGTTGATACTAAATTTGTCATTGTAGCTATAACAGAAGCAAAGGTATGGGCCTCTCAAGTATGGTCGACGGCCATTTTTAAAAAAATGTGCATATATAAGATACAAAATGTGATCTCACTTGTGTCTTAGGATAAATTTATTTCTATGGCCCTAAGGTACTTCCATACCAAAGGGGACCTTTGCATCATGACTTGAAGTTAAAAGTCACTGAACCTCCCTACTATTACTGCTTTTTAATTCTGAGATAATATAGACAGAGTCAAACGAAAAAAAGCTGGAATTACTTTTACCATTTTGGTTAGCCTACTTTGTACGGAAGTTAGCGATAACTAGCTTAGTGCTATATGGATTTGTGTAAGATCTGATATGAACACCTGCAAGAAGGAATATGGCTCAAACACGTATGAATTGTTGTGGATACAGCAGATGACATGCATTGCTATGGATTATGGATTTTCCATGGATTATATCGGATTGCATGGAAAGGTAGGATGCCTGTGTATTTAATAATTAGTTTTTCGCGTCTCTGAACGTTAGCACTAATTTACGTGACACAGATTAAATTTAGCTAGCTCCGGGCTGTCACTGACATTGACAGATCTGAACCAATCGCCCTGAACGAAAAACAACATTTATGACAACCTATTAGCTTGCATCTAAGTATGGCTTGTTCACCTTGCTTTGTTTCTGATTGCATAGCACTTTGTCTTATCTCAAGTGCATCTGCCGATCAAGTGCGTCTGCCGAGTCAAGTGCGTCTGCCGAGTCAAGTGCGTCTGCCGAGTCAAGTGCGTCTGCCGAGTCAAGTGAGTCAAGTGCGTCTGCCGAGTCAAGTGAGTCAAGTGCGTCTGCCGAGTCAAGTGAGTCAAGTGCGTCTGCCGAGTCAAGTGAGTCAAGTGCGTCTGCCGAGTCAAGTGCGTCTGCCGAGTCAAGTGAGTCAAGTGCGTCTGCCGAGTCAAGTGAGTCAAGTGCGTCTGCCGAGTCAAGTGAGTCAAGTCTGTCTGCCGAGTCAAGTGAGTCAAGTCCGTCTGCCGAGTCAAGTGAGACAAGTCCGTCTGCCGAGTCAAGTGAGTCAAGTGCGTCTGCCGAGTCAAGTGAGTCAAGTCCGTCTGCCGAGTCAAGTGAGTCCAGTCCGTCTGCCGAGTCAAGTGAATCAAGTCCGTCTGCCGAGTCAAGTGAGTCAAGTCCGTCTGCCGAGTCAAGTGAGTCAAGTCCGTCTGCCGAGTCAAGTGAGTCAAGTCCGTCTGCCGAGTCAAGTGAGTCAAGTCCGTCTGCCGAGTCAAGTCCATCTGCCGAGTCAAGTCCGTCTGCCGAGTCAAGTCCATCTGCCGAGTCAAGTCCGTCTGCCTAGTCAAGTGAGTCAAGTCCGTCTGCCGAGTCAAGTGAGTCAAGTCCGTCTGCCGAGTCAAGTCCGTCTGCCGAGTCAAGTGAGTCAAGTCCGTCTGCCGAGTCAAGTGAGTCAAGTCCGTCTGCCGAGTCAAGTCCGTCTGCCGAGTCAAGTCCGTCTGCCTAGTCAAGTGAGTCAAGTCCGTCTGCCGAGTCAAGTGAGTGAAGTCCGTCTGCCGAGTCAAGTGAGTCAAGTCCGTCTGCCGAGTCAAGTGAGTCAAGTCCGTCTGCCGAGTCAAGTGTGTCAAGCCCGTCTGCTTAGTCAAGTGAGTCAAGTCCGTCTGCAGAGTCAAGTGAGTCAAGTCCGTCTGCCGAGTCAAGTGAGTCAAGTCCGTCTGCCGAGTCAAGTGAGTCAAGTCCGTCTGCCGAGTCAAGTGAGTCAAGTCCGTCTGCCGAGTCAAGTGAGTCAAGTCCGTCTGCCGAGTCAAGTGAGTCAAGTCCGTCTGCCGAGTCAAGTCCTTCTGCCGAGTCAAGTGAGTCAAGTCCGTCTGCCGAGTCAAGTGAGTCAAGTCCGTCTGCCGAATCAAGTGAATCAAGTCCGTCTCTGCCGAGTCAAGTGAGTCAAGTCCGTCTGCCGAGTCAAGTGAGTCAAGTCCGTCTGCCGAGTCAAGTCCGTCTGCCGAGTCAAGTCCGTCTGCCGAGTCAAGTGAGTCAAGTCCGTCTGCCGAGTCAAGTGAGTCAAGTCCGTCTGCTTAGTCAAGTGAGTCAAGTCCGTCTGCCGAGTCAAGTGAGTCAAGTCCGTCTGCCGAGTCAAGTGAGTCAAGTCCGTCTGCCGAGTCAAGTCCATCTGCCGAGTCAAGTCCGTCTGCCGAGTCAAGTTAGTCAAGTCCGTCTGCCGAGTCAAGTGAATCAAGTCCGTCTGCCGAGTCAAGTGAGTCAAGTCCGTCTGCCGAGTCAAGTGAGTCAAGTCCGTCTGCCGAGTCAAGTCCGTCTGCCGAGTCAAGTGAGTCAAGTCCGTCTGCCGAGTCAAGTGAGTCAAGTCCGTCTGCCGAGTCAAGTCCGTCTGCGAGTCAAGTGAGTCAAGTCCGTCTGCCGAGTCAAGTGAGTCAAGTCCGTCGTCTTGCTGTAGTCAAGTCCGTCTGCGAGTCAAAGTCAGTCCGTCTGCCGAGTCAAGTGAGTCAAGTCCGTCTGCCGAGTCAAGTGAGTCAAGTCCGTCTGCCGAGTCAAGTGAGTCAAGTCCGTCTGCGAGTCAAGTTGAGTCAAGTCCGTCTGCCGAGTCAAAGTCATCTGCCGAGTCAAGTCCGTCTGCCGAGTCAAGTGAGTCAAGTCCGTCTGCCGAGTCAAGTGAGTCAAGTCCGTCTGCCGAGTCAAGTGAGTCAAGTCCGTCTGCCGAGTCAAGTGAGTCAAGTCCGTCTGCCGAGTCAAGTGAGTCAAGTCCGTCTGCCGAGTCAAGTGAGTCAAGTCCGTCTGCTTAGTCAAGTGAGTCAAGTCCGTCTGCTTAGTCAAGTGAGTCAAGTCCGTCTGCTAGTCAAGTGAGTCAAGTCCGTCTGCTTAGTCAAGTGAGTCAAGTGCGTCTGCCGAGTCAAGTGCGTCTGCCGAGTCAAGTGAGTCAAGTCCATCTGCCGAGTCAAGTGAGTCAAGTCTGTCTGCCGAGTCAAGTGAGTCAAGTCCGTCTGCCGAGTCAAGTGAGACAAGTCCGTCTGCCGAGTCAAGTGAGTCAAGTCCGTCTGCCGAGTCAAGTGAGTCAAGTCCGTCTGCTTAGTCAAGTGAGTCAAGTCCGTCTGCCGAGTCAAGTGAGTCAAGTCCGTCTGCCGAGTCAAGTGAGTCAAGTCCGTCTGCCGAGTCAAGTGAGTCAAGTCCGTCTGCCGAGTCAAGTGAGTCAAGTCTGCCGTCTCTGCCGAGTCAAGTCCAGTCTGCCGAGTCAATGATCAAGTCCGTCTGCCGAGTCAAGTGAGTCAATCCGCTCCGATCAGTTCTGCCGTGAGTCAAGTGAGTCAAGTCCGTCTGCCGAGTCAAGAGAAGCGTCCAAGTGAGTCAAGTCCGTCTGCCGAGTCAAGTGAGTCAAGTCCGTCTGCCGAGTCAAGTGAGTCAAGTCCGTCTGCCGAGTCAAGTGAGTCAAGTCCGTCTGCCGAGTCAAGTGAGTCAAGTCCGTCTGCCGAGTCAAGTGAGTCAAGTCCGTCTGCCGAGTCAAGTGAGTCAAGTCCGTCTGCCGAGTCAAGTCCATCTGCCGAGTCAAGTCCGTCTGCCGAGTCAAGTGAGTCAAGTCCGTCTGCCGAGTCAAGTCCATCTGCCGAGTCAAGTCCGTCTGCCGAGTCAAGTGAGTCAAGTCCGTCTGCCGAGTCAAGTGAGTCAAGTCCGTCTGCCGAGTCAAGTGAGTCAAGTCCGTCTGCCGAGTCAAGTGAGTCAAGTCCGTCTGCCGAGTCAAGTGAGTCAAGTCCGTCTGCCGAGTCAAGTGAGTCAAGTCCGTCTGCCGAGTCAAGTGAGTCAAGTCCGTCTGCCGAGTCAAGTGAGTCAAGTGCGTCTGCCGAGTCAAGTGCGTCTGCCGAGTCAAGTGAGTCAAGTCCGTCTGCCGAGTCAAGTGAGTCAAGTCCGTCTGCCGAGTCAAGTGAGTCAAGTCCGTCTGCCGAGTCAAGTCCGTCTGCCGAGTCAAGTGAGTCAAGTCCGTCTGCCGAGTCAAGTCCATCTGCCGAGTCAAGTCCGTCTGCCGAGTCAAGTGAGTCAAGTCCGTCTGCCGAGTCAAGTGAGTGAACTCCGTCTGCCGAGTCAAGTGAGTCAAGTCCGTCTGCCGAGTCAAGTGAGTCAAGTCCGTCTGCCGAGTCAAGTGAGTCAAGTCCGTCTGCCGAGTCAAGTGAGTCAAGTCCGTCTGCCGACTCAAGTGAGTCAAGTGCGTCTGCCGAGTCAAGTGCGTCTGCCGAGTCAAGTGAGTCAAGTCCGTCTGCCGAGTCAAGTGAGTCAAGTCCGTCTGCCGAGTCAAGTGAGTCAAGTCCGTCTGCCGAGTCAAGTGAGTCAAGTCCGTCTGCCGAGTCAAGTCCGTCTGCCGAGTCAAGTGAGTCAAGTCCGTCTGCCGAGTCAAGTGATTTAAGTCCGTCTGCCAAGTCAAGTCCGTCTGCTGAGTCAAGTGCGTCTGCCAAGTCAAGTGAGTCAAGTGCGTCTGCCGAGTCAAGTGAGTCAAGTCCGTCTGCCGAGTCAAGTGAGTCAAGTCCGTCTGCCGAGTCAAGTGAATCAAGTCCGTCTGCCGAGTCAAGTGAGTCAAGTCCGTCTGCCGAGTCAAGTCCGTCTGCCGAGTCAAGTCCGTCTGCCTAGTCAAGTGAGTCAAGTCCGTCTGCCGAGTTAAGTGAGTCAAGTCCGTCTGCCGAGTCAAGTCCGTCTGCCGAGTCAAGTCCGTCTGCCTAGTCAAGTGAGTCAAGTCCGTCTGCCGAGTCAAGTGAGTCAAGTCCGTCTGCCGAGTCAAGTGAGTCTTCTGTCATCTGTCTTCTGTCTTCTTTCTTCTGTCATCTCCATCTCTGCTGTAACGTTAGCCCATATGCGGTTACAGTATTGGCCGCTGTGGGTTCCTCAACATAACTCGTGGCCACGACAAATAGATGTCGTTCTCTCAAAATATGAAGTCGAATATATCGTTCCCTCAACATATGATCTCGAGGCTACGACTTTGCATCGCGTGGCCAAGACATAATTATGTCGTTACCTCAAGGTCAAGGTCAAGGTCAAGGTCAAGTTTATTTATATAGCACGTTTACAAACAGACACTGCTGCCCCAAAGTGCTGTACAGATACAGAGAAACAACATAAAATAACCATACAACCTAATAAAAAGCGACACGAAAAAAGATTACACAACTCAGCTTGTATTAAAAAGCTAGTGCAAAAAGATGAGTTTTTAAAAGTGATTTAAAACTCTCCATAGAGGTAGCTGCTCTAATATTGAAAGGAAGAGCGTTCCAGAGTTTAGGACCTGCAACACAAAATGCTCTGTCCCCTCTGGTTTTCAGTCTGGATCTTGGACAGTTTAAAAGCAGCTGGTCAGTGGACCTAAGTGCTCTGACTGGCGTGTGCAGAGTCAACATGTCGGATAAATATGATGGCGCCAACCCATTTAGAGATTTAAAAACAAACAATAGGATCTTAAAATGGATTCTAAAAATGACAGGCAGCCAGTGGAGAGATGACAGTACCGGGGTGATATGGTCTCTGCGCCTTATCCCTGTCATCAGGCGTGCAGCCGCATTTTGAACTAGTTGTAATCAGCGCACTGAAGACTGATCAAGGCCATAGTACAATGAGTTACAATAGTCCAGGCGATTTGTTATCAGGGCATGCACAACTTTTTCCAGTTGGTTGTGGGGCAGGTAGGGCTTGACCTTCCCTAGAAGTCTAAGCTGAAAGAAGCTTGTTTTAACCACTGAGCTGATTTGTTTATCGAGTTTAAAAGAACTGTCAATGAAAACACCAAGACTTTTTACTGACGGGCAGCAATTTGGCAACATTTGTTCAAGAGTACTGTTAAAACCAGAGACATCGGGCTCCCCAAAAATTACAAGTTCAGTTTTTTTGTCATTTAGGTTTAAAAAATTCAACGACATCCAGTCTTTAACTTCTTGTAAGCATTTTTTCAGAGCTTCAACTGAGTTTGTTTTGATATTCAAAGGTAGATATATTTGGATGTCATCTGCGAAACAATGAAAGGAAATATTGTGTTTTTGGAAGATTGATCCCAGGGGCAGCATATATAGAGAGAACAAGATCACCTCAACAAAATGATCTTGTGGCCACGACTTAATATGACGTTCCCACGAGATATTATCACGTTCCCATGAGTTTATATTTCAATTTATTCAAGGATAGCCTCTTGAGATGCAACATCTCATTTTCAAGAGGGTCCTATAAACACAAATACAAAAAACAAGTCATAAATAACAATACATAACAAACTTTACAAATACATATACAAAACTCATTCATACACAACTCATTCATACACAAGCTCTCACACCCACTCACACCAAACCCTCATATAAACCTATGTTTTATTCCAAGTTAAATAATACAAGTTATAATAATAATAATAATAGCAACAGCAACTTCACCAGTAAATTAATAAGTTTAAATTAGATTGAATGAAATAAGAAAAAGTAGAAACAATATAAAATAAATGAATAAATCAACATACAAAATGAGAAAAATTTGATCAAATAAACAAATGAAACAGTGATTACATTTAACTTAGTTAAAAGCATAGACAAGTTGTTTTAAGGTATAGAGATAGGGATGATCTGAAATGGCGAAAAGACGTTATAGATCTCAAAGAAAGAGGGAGATTATTCCAGTCACTTGGAGCTTTATATTGAAACGTTCTACGTCCCACTTGTTTATAAATTCTGGGTACAAAGAAAAAGGGATATTGCGTGTGTCTGAGAGGATATGAAAAACTGCATGGAATTAGATACTGTTTTAGATAGGAGGGGCAGTTAAAATAAACACATTTAAAGATAAACTGAACCCAGTGGAATTGCCTTCTTGATTTAGGTTGCAACCAGTTTAGTGATTCATACAGTAAACAGTGATGAGTTCTATAAGGACACCTCAAAACAAATCTACAGAGCGAGTTAACTACAACATTAAGAGGCATTAAATTAGTGTCAGTGGTATTCTGATAAACAATATCAGCATAATCAATAATAGGCAGTATCATCTGAGAGATTATTCTTTTTCTGACATGTAGAGTGAAACAATTAATAGAACGATACAGAGCATTTAGACAGCCATATGATTTTTTAGAAATAAAGTCAATATGTGGTTTAAAGGAAAGTTCAGGGTCAATCCAAAGTCCAAGATATTTGAATGAATCGACTTTCTCTAGTAGGGTCCCATTATCTAAATTAATTTGTAACTCAGAGGACTAAACACGATTACGTCGAGTTCCAAACAACATACAACATGACTTCTTCCTATTCAGTATGAGTTTGTTACTATGAAGCCATTTTAGTACCAGGTTGAAGTCAGATTGTAAGGAATTCTGAACTTGTGATAGATCTGAGTTAGCGGTATAAATAACAGTGTCATCAGCATACAGATGAACAAAAGACTTAGAGCACATTTGAGGCAAGTCATTAATAAAAATAGTAAAAAGAAGTGGTCCTAAAGTGGAACCTTGTGGAACACCCTTATCTACAAGTAGATAGTCGGACTGGCAACCCTGAAAAACAACGCACTGGCGTCTGCCATGAAGATAAGAGTTAAACCAAAGAAGCGCATTTTGATTCAAGCCAATGGAATAGAGCTTGTCAAAAAGGAGATAGTGATCAACCAAATCAAAAGCCTTAGTAAGATCAATAAAGATTGCACCTGTGAATTGAGATTTATCGAAGGATAACAACACATCATTTGTAAACTTCAGTAGAGCGGTAGTAGTGGAAAAATTCGGTCTAAATCCAGATTGTGATGGAGATAAAATATTGGATTGACTTATATACTTTGATAATTGATTAAAAATAAGTTTCTCAAAAATTTTAGCAATAGTACAAATAATAGAAATTGGGCGAAAATTGTTCATATCAGACCTATCACCATCTTTGAAGAGAGGAGTGACTCTAGCACATTTCCATAAGGAGGGAAATGCACAAGTATGTAGAGATAAGTTAAATAAATCCGCAAGAGGATACATTAATACATGAGCAGCAAGTTTCACAAATTTTGCTTCTAGACCATCCGGACCTGCATTACTCTTTTCTTTTAGCTCACAAATGGCATGAAAAACCTCAGTTGGAGAAATTTTACTAAAAGAAAAATAATTATTAGTATTAATTAAATTCGAGGTACCAGCCATCTCATAAGAGTTAAAGTGATAGGAATCACAAATTGAAGAGAAATGCTGATTAAAAGACTTCGAAATAAGTACTGGGTCTGAAATAATTTCATTATTTATTTTTATCTGATTTATAGGGCTTTTTTTTGTTTTATTAAGAATGTGATTCAAGTGATTCCAGAACTGTCTAGAATTACTAAAATCTTGAGAAAAGCTATCTTTATAGTAATTGGCTTTGGCGTTCCTTGTTTTTGTCTTACATAGGTTCCTGAGGTATCTAAAATTTTCCCAGTCAGTAGAATCTTTAGAGGAGCGATATTTGGCCCAGGCTTTATCCCTTTGTTTAAAAAGAGTTATAAGATTCGAGCTAATCCAGGGTAAATGCCTGCCTTTAACTCTACTAGTTCCCTTTATCGAAAAAGGGAACTTCGAGATGCGTCGAACGACACGGTGGGAACGCCTCTTGCGTGATTGCGTCTGAAGCATCTATGCCAACTAGTCCAATGGAATGAGAGAATGAGCGTCACGGGCGGGTGACGTCATGAACCAGGAAAGGATAAGAGCACTTCCGCTGCTCGCCGGCATTTAGCTTCTGTTGCCTCAGCAAGCGATCTGTGTCAAACTGTCTCTGTCTATTTATTGTTGTCTGTTACAATATTGTTGGAAACGTGATGGCGAAACAAGTTTACAAGCAGTGTGTTCCTCCCTGCCCGCGTTATTTAACGGGTGGGGACACACACGAGCTTTGTGTGATTTGTTTGGGATTTGAGCATGCAGCCTCAGCCTTCGAGGGGGCTGAGTGCCAGCATTGTGAGAAGCTACCGCTTCGCATGCTCAGATCCCGCCTGTCACTCTTTGATAAACAGAGTGGGCAGGCTCGCGATCCACAAGGATCAGGACCCGCGTCTGCCGAGGCAACGCGGAGAATGCATTCTTGGGGATCGCAGTTAGATCTCTCAGAGGGGTTCGAGACGGGTCCGCGGACCTTTTCTCCTTCCCTTCCTGGGAGATCTAGCTCTCCTCTCCCGGTGTCGGAAGCACGCTCTGCGGTTTCTCCCGCCCGGGAAGAGAGCTCTCCCTTTCTGCATTGTTCTTCTTCTGAGGAAGTTGATGTTATGAGTGTTGAAAGTGAGAATGCACACACGGGGGAAAGAGACACACAATTTATTTCCCCGGCGTATGATGAGCTGGTGGATGTCATGTCACGAGCTGTAGAGAAGTTAAATATTGAATGGCCATCTGAGAATAAAAACACTCGCCCTAAAAGCAAGTTAGATGAGCGATTTCTCTCTTCAGCCACATTATGTCCACCACGAGGGCTCCCATTTTTCCCTGATTTACATAGTGAAATATCTAGATCTTGGAATAAGCCATATTCATCTCATGTTTTTAGCCCTCAAACCACCACTTATTCAAGAATTAGAGGGCTAAAAGAATATGGTTATGAATCGATGCCCCAGGCTGAGCAAAATTTAGCGAGTTATCTCGCGCCTGGTTCAGCATCGACTATGAGAGCCCCAGTTTTGCCCACTAGACCGCTCAAAACTACATCTAATTTAGTGGGCAAAGCTTATGCGGCGGCAGGTCAAGCTGGAGCGTGCTTACACACTATGGCGCTGCTCCAGGCTTATCAGGCTGACCTGCTGGGGGATTTGGATAACAGTGAGGGTGTTAGTCATGACGATGTTCGAGAACTTCGTAGGGCTACCGATCTTTCTCTCAGGGCTACTAAAGAGACCGCTAGAGCTATTGGGCGGTCTATGGCAGCTTTGGTAGCCACTGAGAGGCACTTATGGTTGAATCTTTCTGAGATTAAAGATAAAGATCGAACTTTTTTATTAGACGCTCCTCTTGAACCCTCTGGTCTCTTCGGTGACGCAGTCCACGCTGCAGTGGAAAGGTTCCAGGAGACTAAAAAACAGTCTGATGTATTTAAAAAGTTTATCCCTCGCCGTGTCCAGCCCCCTGGGGATGCTGGGCGTGAGCAGCCCCAGCCGCATAGCTCATCATATCGTGTGCAACAAAAAGAGAGTGTTGCGTCTCGTGCACCTCCACGTAGATATTGGAGACATATTGGAGACAGACGCAACCCTCTCAACCGAAGTCGACTAAGCCTAAGCCGGATCTGAGGACCGTTCTTCAGGCGAAGAAGGCTTCAGCTCAAAAAAAAAAAAAAGGTCCTGATGCTTAGGCACCAGGCCTGTGGGGACAGCCCCGACCGAAGTGGAGTGGTGTTCACCTCATCACACGGTGCCCGTTCCACTTCGGGGTCCTCACGAGGCCCTCCTGCCAACCCTGCCACCTCCGGTGCTTCAGGGCGCAGGGGTCTCCAGCGAGTCAATGATGCTGTGTTGCGGCACAGCATCGGTTTCGCGCCCTCTGAGGGGGGCTTTAGAGCAGTCAGGTCAGGTAGTTCCTGCCGTTATGTTTCAGGCTCCAGATTTGGCTCTCTCAGTAACACCAGAGACCAGCCTCGAGAGGCTGGTTCCCTTAGTAAATTTTCTGGCAGCGTGGAAACTTCTGCCGAATATTTCTCCTTGGGTCCTGCAGATTGTAGAGATAGGATACAGAATCCAGTTCGGTTCTCGTCCTCCTCGTTACAGCGGGGTGCTGCCCACAATGGTGCGTCCCGAGCAGGCTCTGGTATTGGAACAGGAAGTAAAGGCCCTGTTAGCAAAAGAAGCTATAGAACAGGTGTACTCTCCCGACAGAGAATCGGGTTTTTACAGCCGCTATTTCATTGTTCCAAAGAAGGATGGGGGGTTGCGTCCCATTTTAGATCTTCGCCTGTTGAATCGGTCAGTTCAGAAACTCAAGTTCAAGATGTTGACCATCAAACAGATCGTGACCCAAATCAGATCCGAGGACTGGTTCGTCACGATAGATCTAAAGGATGCATACTTCCATATCTCCATCCTCCCTCAGCACAGGAAGTTCCTAAGGTTTTCTTTCGGGGGCAAAGAATACCAGTATCGGGTTCTTCCTTTCGGCCTAGCTCTGTCACCCCGCACATTCACGAAATGCATGGATGCAGCTTTAGCCCCTCTCAGGCTTCAGGGCATACGCATTTTGAATTATATCGACGACTGGCTGATTCTAGCGGAATCAGAGCAGTTGGCGGTTCGACAACGAGGTGTCGTTCTCGCTCATATACGAATGTTGGGGTTGAGGCTCAATGCCAAGAAGAGTGTACTTTCTCCAGTACAGAGAACCACTTTCCTTGGTGTGGTATGGGATTCAGTGACGATGAGGGCCAGCCTGTCGCCCGTACGTGTAGCTGCTATCCTGTCAGCCATCAAAGAGCTAAAGCTAGGTCAGTCACGCACTGTAAAACAGTTCGAGAGACTGTTGGGTCTACTGGCAGCAGCGTCCAACGTGATACCTTTTGGCCTGCTGTACATGAGGCCTTTACAGTGGTGGCTCAGAACCAGAGGGTTCTCCCCGAGGGGAAACCCGTTTCGTATGATCAAGGTTACGCGGCGATGCCTTCGTGCCTTAGAGATATGGAAAAAACACTGGTTCTTAACCCAGGGTCCGGTGTTGGGAGCTCTTTGCCATCGAGTAGTGATCTCGACAGATGCTTCTCTCACTGGCTGGGGAGCGGTAATGGAAGGCCGCTCGGTTCAGGGTCTGTGGAAAAGCCATCATCTTTCTTGGCACATAAATTGCCTGGAGATGATGGCTGTCTTCAATGCGTTGAGACATTTCCTTCCGGACCTAAGAGGCCATCATGTGCTCGTTCGAACAGACAACACATCAGTGGTCTCTTATCTGAACCGCCAGGGGGGTCTGCGCTCGCGTCCGCTTTGCAAACTGGCGCACCAGATCCTCCTGTGGTCTCTGGGGAAGTTACTCTCCCTGAGGGCAGTGTATATTCCTGGGGACCAGAATATAGGAGCAGACATCCTGTCGAGGCAGGAGCTGAGGCCAGGGGATTGGAGACTCCACCCCGAGGCGGTGGAGAAAATCTGGGAGGCATATGGTCAGGCAGAGGTGGATCTGTTCGCGTCTCAGAACACGACGCACTGTCCGCTCTGGTATTCTCTGACGCACCCAGCCCCCCTGGGGCTGGATGCCATGGTGCAGACGTGGCCGAGGCTACGTCTGTACGCCTTTCCCCCTGTTGCTCTGCTCCCAGGAGTTCTGGAGAGGGTCCGTCGGTATGGAATAAGCCTACTGCTAGTAGCACCACGCTGGCCAAGTCGGATCTGGTTTGCGGACCTGATCCTTCTTCTAGACGGGCCTCCATTGGAGATCCCTTTGAGGAGGGACCTTCTGTCTCAGGCCGGGGGCACAATATTTCACCCTCGGCCAGAGATATGGAATCTTTGGGTTTGGCCTCTGAGGGGGCCCAACTTATAGATAGTGGTCTTTCAGCTGAGGCTGCTGAGACCATCTTAAGCTCCAGAGCTCCAGCTACGAGGAAACTGTATGCGCTTAAATGGAGAGTTTTCTCCTTATGGTGTCACCGACACCAGTGGGATCCAGTTAACTGTTCTGTCAACACAGTACTCGAGTTCCTGCAGGAGCGCTTTGTGTCAGGTCTTTGTCCTTCCACACTAAAAGTTTACGTGGCAGCCATTGCGGCTTACCATACTATGGTGGGAGGTATATCTTTGGGTCGAGACCCCCTGATTACACGTTTCCTTCGTGGCACCTTGAGGCTGAGGCCTGCAATCCGCACTAAGGTGCCAGCTTGGGATTTGACTATAGTTCTAGAAGGCCTGTCTAGGGCCCCATTCGAGCCCTTAGATTCGGTCTCAGAAAAGTTCCTGACTTTCAAGACTATCTTTCTGCTAGCTATTTCGTCCCTAAAGAGAGTTGGCGACCTTCAGGCTCTTTCGGTCTCCCCCACCTGCCTTGAATTTGCACCGGGGATGGTCAAGGCGTTCCTATACCCAAAACAGGGATACGTCCCTAAGGTTCCAACCTTGACTCCGAGGCCTATTGTGCTGCAGGCTTTCTGTCCTCCTCCATTTGCAACTGCGGACCAGGAAAGACTGCACCTGTTGTGTCCAGTGCGAGCATTGGACACATATGTACATCGGACATCCTCATTCAGAAAGTCCGACCAATTACTGATTTGCTTTGGATCACCTAAAAAAGGTCTTCCTGCTTCAAAACAGACAGTCAGTAAGTGGATAGTCGAGGCTATTTCACTAGCATACGAGTACTCGGGCCAGCCTTGTCCTTTGGTGGTCCGAGCCCACTCGACCAGGAGTATGGCGGCTTCTAAAGCCATATTGCAGGGGGTATCTCTTCAAGATGTTTGTGATGCGGCGGGCTGGTCCTCTCCGCTCACATTCGTGAGATTTTACAGTTTGGACCTGGATGCTGCCCCAGGTTCTCAGGTGCTGAGTGCTTAGATCAACAAGAAAGAAAGACTGACACTCAGGTACTTGTAATTATGGCGGGTTGGGTATTCTCGTTCCCACCGTGTCGTTCGACGCATCTCGAAGTTCCCTTTTTCGATAAAGGGAACGTCTCAGGTTACTATTGTAACCATAGTTCCCTGAGAAACAGGGAACGAGACGATGCGTCCCCCTGCCATACTTCCTGCGTCCCTGCGATCGGCTTGCTTCGGCAACTGTCGAAGCTAAATGCCGGCGAGCAGCGGAAGTGCTCTTATCCTTTCCTGGTTCATGACGTCACCCGCCCGTGACGCTCATTCTCTTATTCCATTGGACTAGTTGGCATAGATGCTTCAGACGCAATCACGCAAGAGGCGTTCCCACCGTGTCGTTCGACGCATCGTCTCGTTCCCTGTTTCTCAGGGAACTATGGTTACAATAGTAACCTGAGACGTTTTCATGGGAGCATGTTTATCGATTATATTAGTAATTTCTGAGTTAAAAAAAGTCAATGCATCGTCCGCATAAGTGCAATTAGGTCCTGAATAAAACAATGAACATTAATATTTTTACATTGTCTCGCTCGAATAATTCTGGGAGGGGAGCTTCGAATTTTAATTTTCCACACACAAAATATAACAGAATGATCACTTAAACAGTCTGACATCACACCCGATTTAGCTATTCTTTCAGGATGGGTGACTAAAATCCAGTCCAACAGGGATGACGATCGATAATCAACTCTAGTGGGTTCCTTAATTAACTGAGTGAAATTTACACTGCTAATTAAATTTCTATCAATGGAGGAGGACCGATCAAGCCAGTTCCTATTGAAATCTCCCAAAATAATAATTTCATTCTGCCTGCCAAGAGAATTAATAGTTGCTAATATACATTTTATAGAGTCACTTGCGGAAGACGGAGGCCTATATATGGTACCAATTGTTAAATGTTTATTATCATGAAGAGTAATATTAATAAAAAGACTTTCAAAATTAACTGGTTCTTCATTCGGAGTAAGACATTCAGAAACTAGGTTCGAAGCAACATAAGAGGCCACCCCACCACCTCTAGATGGCCTATCACATCTATACAAAACAAAATTATCAATTCCCACACTTTCATCAGTGATATTACTGTGTAGCCATGTTTCTGAAATAGTAATAATATTAGGTTTATAATGAGTAACCCAGGCTCTAAGTTCATCAATTTTTGATACAAGACTCCTAATATTCAAATGAATTATTCTCAAACCTTTAATTCCTTCTATTGTATTTCCTGAAAATATAATAGCAACAAGTCAAAACAAGAGAGTTGGATGAAAGCAGTGAAAGAGCAACAGCCACACATCCGATACACACAAGCATTATTCATAACACATAGCAGCACACATAAGGTACTCAATACACACACCATAAACACATACCAACAAAAAATACACACACAAGACGATAAAAAATTATAAATAAAGACAGATACAAAAGCAAAAACAAAAATAAGCTGCATAATAAAACAGCATACAGCTCAGCCTGCTTAGCTTAAAAGTAGCGGCAAAGATGAACAGAACCAAGAGTCCGTAGACTACTAATTCATTTTAATGTTTTGTCAATTGACATCCATAAAACATAATATTAACAATTAACTAAAGAATACCAATTATATTTCTTTCCTATTCAAAAGTCAAACCTCCAATTCAAGACTTTACGACAGCAGCAGCTACTCCAGTAGGCTACAGTTAATGACAAACTTAGGAAAAGAGAATTTCTTATTGCTCAATAGCATTAGCTTCAGATATCAAGGAGAGTCAGTGGAGAGATCAGTGAGGAATACTTCAACTTCTTCCGGAGATTGGAAAAGGTTTACCTTGCCATCATGGATTACTTTCAGCGTGCACGGGAAGATCAGTGAATATTTAAAGTCCAAACCCCGCAGCTTTTTCTTTACCGGGTCAAACTGCCGTCGCTTCGCGGTAAGAGCAGCGCTGAAGTCCGGGTAGATATGAATCCGTGATCCATTGTAAACAAGCTCTTTTTTATCCCTTGAGAGCTTCAGAATCTTTAACTTGTCCTGGAAATGAAGAAATTTAACCAGGATTGGCCTTGGTCTGGTGGCGTTGAACTTATCAAAGAGAGGAGTGCGATGACACCGCTGAATAACCAGAGGAGCAGGAAAATTCTCCCCACCTAGGAGCTGCGATATCAGGCGATTCATAAAGCTGTAGATATCACTACCCTCAGATTTCTCAGGAACAGATATAAAACGAAGGTTGGAGGCACGACTACGATTTTCCGCAGCTTCAGTACGATCAATCAGGTAGGAGTTTTCCTTTTCTAGTGTTTTCACTCGTTGTATCAGGTCGCGCACATCGTCCTCATTGGAACTCACTCTCTGCTCAAGTTCTGTTACATGTTCACCAAGTATAGCAACTGAGCCTTCAATTTTGTTTAAGCTCTGATTGATAATATCCAGTGTCGAGTCCAAATGGGAAATCATCTCAGTCTTAATTTGCTGCATCCCTTCCCAAATTTTTTGGAGGTAGATTGGCTCATCATGCGTCATTATGAGTTGTGCGTCTCCACTTCTTGCACAAAAGTAAATGGAAAAGTATTCAACTAATATTTTGGAGACCTCAAATACCTTAAATTATTGACCATAAATAAAAGAAGAAAATATATCTCATAAGAATCTTAGTTGACAAAAGTATGAGCAAGCAGGCTTCAGCTTGTTAGGCACACTCACACCGCGGCAGCCATTTTGAACTGAAGCATTGTTGTGTATATGTTGTGGACACGACAAACATAAGTGAACCGAACATGTCACCTCCTGGTCACCGTACTTACCCGCTCTGCAAACACTTATAAAAGTAAAGTTAGGAGGGGATGATTTATTGAGGACTGTTGCACTGCAGCTGTCTTCTAGCCAATTTTCATTTAGAAACATAAAGTCCAGGTTGTATGTGGTTATTAAGTCGTTGACTAGAAATGATTTATTTTTTAAGTGAGCGGATGTTTAAAAGTGCTAACTTAACAGTCTTACATTTTGTCCCCACAGCGATCTTAGTTTGGCGTATAATAGGCACCAGATTACATGGGTTTGCTGTACGGCTTTTGAAGGCTTTAGATTTTCTATCATGTAAATGAACAGCAATAGAGAAAGATTCAGGCACACTGGGTTCCCGCTTGTTTTGTAAACATTTGAGAAAGTTACTGTTATCATAGCGGGGACCCGACACATATCACTTAGAGCTGGTATCAGTTGTTTTTGGTTCACCTCGAGCCGCTGGAGGAGGGTGTGAGCCCTGGCGCTGTGGCAGAGGCCGAAGAGCTCTCAAAGGAGGAGGGGGAGTGAGAGCTGGGCCCGCAGGCTTTGGTGGTTGTGGGGCCTGCCGTTTTTTGGTTGATATCTGGGGGCTTGCAGCAAAAGAGTGGGATAGTTTGGTTCCAGCATACACCAGTTTTTCCATTTTCTCTGAGAAGCACAGAAGTGGAGTTGCTGGAGAGAGGGATAACGTGTCTGGTGAGAGGGGCTTTTGCTCTGGTGTTATCAGAGGCTGTAATATGTCCTGGATTTCCTGGCTGTTTTCCAGAAAGTTGCCCTTGGGTGCTGAATCTTCTAGCAGTTCTAGTATGTCACAGTCTGTGATGAGCTCTGTGGACAGGGCTCAGCTGAGATTGTGTCTGTGAGCAGAGGTTGTTGTGGCTGAGTGGTGTTATCATTGCCCTTGTGTAATGTGTCAGCCGCATGTCCATTCAGGTGCAGAAGTGAAGTCCTGTGGTCATTTATACTGTGTCCAGGTGTGTGTGTGCCATTCAGGTTGAGTGGATTGGCACACTGCAGAAGGATGATGGAGGGAGAAATAGATATTGTCCTTTAGCACTCTTGAACCAAGTTTGTTTGGGTGAAGCCCATCCTGTTGAAACAGTTGCCTCTGACTTCAGAAAAGATTGAAGTTGTCAATGAAGTTCACTCCTTTTATATTGCAGGTTTTTTGCAGCCGTGTTAAGCCCAAGCAACCGTGAAAACCTGTTTGTTCCTCTTGCTGGGAGTGGTCCACTGATGAATGTCTGAACTTTCAATCTTTTAAGTGTTTCAAAAAGTTCATTGAAATCCTTCTTAACCCTTAGGGGTCGAAAACCGCGTCCACGCGTTTTGCTGGATTTTTTCCTTATCAGTGCAAAAGAGAATCAAATTACTCTGTTGATTTTGATCTTAAATATAAGTGTTGTACATCATTAGATCCTGTTAAGTTTCTATTTTTTTTGTGGGTACTCACAATAAAAACAAAGTGTTGTGCTTTTCGTCAAATAAAGAAAAATAAACATGATGCGCGTTTTAACTTGTCTCTGTCTGTGAGGTCCGTTCTGAAACGCGTCCGAAATATTAACTCTAACTCTCTCAATACTTGTCACAGAGATACGAGATATGTCTCTTTATGAAGCTGAGATTCTCTTCTTTTAAATGAAGTAATTTATTTAAAAAAAATATATTTACAGTTTATGTAATCCGTTTGAAACAAAGGAGAGTTACAGTTTTTTCGCTCTCCCTTCATTATAAATAATTAGGTGAGCCGGCCACACCCCCAGCGCTTTTGACATGGTAAATCTATGCATCACACGCGGCACGCCCCCCGATCAATGCCAAACACAGATTCGCAGATTCACAGATAGTTCATCGCGTTTTAGGGATGGAAGCACGCTAACGTTACTCCTTCAGAGGATTATGGACAAATGGGAATAATTCACCTTTTTCTCAGTGGAATTTGAAACTCAGACGACGAACGTTCCATTTTGAAGAACGAATTGACCCCGAGGATTCAAGTTCGGAGTAGGCTACCGGTAAGTTGTTTAGTGTTTTATAATTCCTTTTCTGATCATAGAGCTCAAATGTATTTTCAGACTATAGTTTGCCGTGTAGCAGGAATATACGCTCGTGTAAACTTTTTAAATAACTGCTTAGGTTATAATGATTTAGTGAAATATATCGATCTGCAAGTTTTGTTTGAGTTCTTCTGTGGTCTAGTGGTTAGATCGGTTGCCAAGCGTGTCAGAGGTTACGGGTTCGAATCTGCCCCCGGCATATTTTTTTCTCTCATCAAAACCGAATATGTTCATCAGTGGTTACAGTCTATATCAAGCACACACGTATATAGGACACCCGTTTGTGTGCATTTTATTTTGTGATTTCACCGGAATGAATAGTGTCCGCAATGGCAATAGATTGAAGAGCACGTCCTAAGAGCGAGTGAAGACTGCGCGTGCGCCCCACAAGAGACTGTATCCATGACACTGATAGCAGGACACGAGTGCTCAGCTTGAGTTCAAAAACAAAACATTTTAGCTCTAGATCTCTTATTTAAGAGCGGACTAAATGAATGCTCTGCTAGTTAACTGGAGATGTTTTATTTGTATTAGGTACAGCCGTTCATTGAGTTTATCAGTAAATGCGTGCGGTCTATATGGGCCATAAACAGATACTCGCGGTTACGCGGCCTACCCATCAATAGATGTTTATCTGTCCATCAACAAATACATTGTGCATCTATAATCGTAATTGTCCATCAGTTTACTTTGGATAATGTGCTAAGAGTTTTTTGCTTTTGTTTTGTTGTGTTTACATCGTCACCATCAGTCTTCAGAAATCATTCTGATATACTTTTTTTTTTAAATCAATGTTGTAAACAGCTGTGCTGCTTAATTTTTTTAACCTGTGATAGTTTTTTAGGATTCTTTGAATGCACTTTTTTTTTATTTATATAAGCACTATATAAGCAATATTTTATATATATATATATATATATATATATATATATATATATATATATATATATATATATATATATATATAAAATATTATATATATATATTTTTACATAAAAAAAAATTTGGTCTTTTTATGTTTTTTTTTTTTTTTTTGAAAGGAAGTGTTAAGTGATATGCATGACTTTAAGTCTTTATGTTCTTAGGAAAGATTTCTATTTTGAATAAATGCTGTTCTTTTTAACTTTTTATTCATCAGTGAATCATTCTTACTTCAGGCTGCCTCACAGCACCTTGATGGGGCATTAGCACATTGGGGGAGTGTCTTTAGTCTTCCCAGGTGTAAATCACATTAATATTCATGGACATTAACACTCCCACGCATACAGCAGTAATGACCCAAAAACTGATGTAAGAAATTCAAATCGTTATATTGATGTTTGTGAAAGAGTGGTCAGAATGATTTTCACTTCATTTTGAAGTAAAAATTATAGCCTACAAGAATAGTAACTCAAAAGTATTGTTTACAACTATTCAGTATGTGTTAAATGGCCTTATTGCGGTGACATTTTTTTTCCCAAAACGTACTAACCACGCATATTATTTTTTTCTATAAAATGCAAACATGTACATCCATTTTGCTCACATATTATTGTAGCAGAGTTTGTGCTGAATACAGCAAATTTATATGTTGGCAAATGGTATGTTTTAAGTAGCTGAAATAAGCACAAATGTCAGGGCATATCAAAACACCGAAAGAGCCCCCAAACAGCTCAGACCCCTAAGGGTTAAATGCTGTAATGGGGACCAGTGTCAGTATTTGACAAAATATCTGGCTAAATCAAGTTAGAAAAGTATCAAATCTTACTTTACTGAGATATTCGGATATGAAACAGTAGATCAGACTGGTAACGTTAAGCACTTGAACGAACTGTAAGCTGAAACAGAACACACACACACACACACACACACACACACACACACACACACACACACACACACACACACAACACACACACACACACACACACGTACAGTATTATATATTAATTATGTATATTACATGGGGTGGTGGTCAAAATAAAACAAAAATCGACACAAACTGTAACTTAATACTAGCTAGACATTCCGTGAAAAAGGGTAGGTAAGTTAACGTTAGGCCTAACATGATTTCTCGCCTGACATTTTACTGGAAAGGGGAGAAAATAATGTGCTCATGGTTTGATAAAAATACGGACAGCAAACGTTAAATCACATTAATCACCTCACCTCCCAGAGAGAAATAATTCCATCCAAAAAAAGCTTTTTACCCAGTTATTAATTAACGTTAACGTTACCAAAAACATTTTTACTCAAATCTCCGCTAAATCTAATGACCATTTGCTAACTAAGTTATGGTTTTACACAATCATTTTAGAAATAAAATCATGTTGTACACGTACAATATGAACGGTCATGTTACATGTTAAGTAACTGTACAAATAAAGCATATTTGAACTATTCTTACCGTGTTCCGTGTTTGCCGACTCGACCTGCCGTTGTAGGTTTTTCACTGAGCGGGATTCAGTGATAATGGCGACAGTTGAAATAGGCGCGTTTGGTCAGCGTGTCCGCCCAGCGTCTGTAACGAGCCCGCGACTTGACAGTGCGCTGTCAGGAGGCGGGGCATATTCTGTGCGCATGACCGAATTGAGTCTGAAAGAACAGCGGACCTAGCGGCTTGAGGGCGGATCCGCCCCGGAGTCTATTGCTATCTGGGTTTTCTCCTGTATGATTTCACATTAGTCTCTTCAGACCTTACTGTAAATTTAAGAGCTTTCAGAACTTCTGATTGAGGCTGTGTGTGACCTCCTAACTGAACTCTAAAAGTCTTATTAAGTGCAAACAATAAGTGCAAGTGCAACCATAATCAAAGTTAGCACACAGACTCTTTATAATTGTTTTGAAATTGCTGTTTTATTTTGCACTGGCAGTTATAGGGTTAATGCGGTGAATTCGGGAAAGGCCGGTAGAGAAACGAGCCTGGTGTGTTTGTCTCCACAGTTGTTCTTGCGTTCCGATTATAAGTTCAGAAACAGAGCCTCCCTTGTCTGTTGTCTTTAAGAAATTACAGTACTCCCTCAATATTCGAAGTGCTGAGACGATAGCCGCAAATAAACAGTCCAGTGAAGGGTATTGGGAGACAGACGATTGTATGTTCGCGGCCTAATTTGTGCGCAATGCACATCAGCGAGCTTGTGTTTTACTTTCACTTTAGTGATCGCGCGTACTCCGTGTATATCAGCGGGGCTGAGCGTGCATTATACAACATAAGATCAGACGTTTAGTCTATGTTGCGCAACGAATCCTCCGCCATCCTCACGCGATCAGTGAACTGTGATTCGTGCTGCACTGATTGCAACGGCAACTCGTGCTGGATGAGCAGAGCAGACTTTTACATTAGTTTATAATGGTTTTTAATTATTTTTATAAAAACAGCAAAACGATAGTTTAGGCGAATGTGAGTGTAGCGGTGGAATATTCTATGGTAATAGAAATCGCGAGACAGCTTTTCACTCGACGAGAAATCTCGTCATGTTTTAGTCTCGCGAGATCTCGTGGCACGAGATCTCGTTACACCCCTAATAATTATGTAAGAATATGCGATCGAGCCCTATGTTATATAATATTACGTTTCATAGTTTGGTCCGGCTCGATCGCATTCAGTAAATGTTTGCACGCGCTGAGTTTGAGTCACGCGCGCTGTGGGTTTGGAAAGTAAAACAAACCAATCATTAGGCTTTATGGTTTTACTCCAACAATCTCATCTCATAACGTTGTAACGAATGGAAACGTTTTAAGTAACATGATAATCCATATAGTTTTCTCTAATATAGTGTTACTGAACTTTTTAGTGATTTATAGGCTGCCTAGCTGCTACAGGCTATTGTTATTATTTCATGCAGCCCTACATATGCCTACAACTACAAGGCACAACATATATTGGGAGTTCATATATATATATATATATATATATATATAGTATATGTATGTATTTAGTAAATTTCATAATTTGAACCAGAAAAATCTAAAATAGTTTCTCCTGATATCAGCATGTTCACAGCTGTTTTTTTGTTTTATAAAAAATGTTTTTACAGGGACCAGCACTGATGAGTCCAGCTGACATTCACGTGAGTCTCTGTACATGAACATGGTGAAAAATCAAACACCTTGGAGATGACAGGTATGTAACCTGTGTTTTAGGAATGGCACAAAGCTGTGTGACTGACCAAGTCTCTGTCTTTAGATCAGTGTGTTTTACTAATGTGCTTTTTTGTCTTTGGTTGTGTATCTTTTTGATTGTGTTGTAAATAACTTGGTTGTGTTGTAAATAAATCCAAACCATCTAAAAGCCATTCTTTTTTAAGTCTCTCCTCCTTCTTTGTGCAAGGCTTCTCACAATGACAGCACCTGATAGTACCTTATAGGGCTATTAGGGGAGGGCCTTTGTCTTTCTCAGGTGTGAAAACACTATATACTAATGGATTGTTAACGCCCCTCCGCATAAAGCTTTCTTACACAAAACACGTCTTACAAATTTTAAGTAAATATATTGTCTTATCTGAATGAGTAGTCAGGATGATTTTCACATAGTTTTGAAGCAAATATTCTAGGCCACATGATACAATTAAATTTAAAAGTCTTGTGAAGAAATAATAATTAGTATGGGTTTTATAACCTTATTTCAGTGACAATGTTTTTTTGTTTTTTTCACAAACCACGCATAAACGTCATTATCTCAAAACTAAAAACTTGTACATACATGCTGCTGACATATTACTGTAGCAGAGTTTGTGCTGAATACAGTGTAATCAGACTTTAGCCATGAAAATGCCACAAGTAACAGAAATAAGCACAAATGTCAGAGCATGACAGATCACCTCCAGAACCCAGAAAACACCTCAGACCCCTGAGGGTTAATAAAGAGATTATTGTAACCGCCGTGATCGTTTGCTCCCTCCTTCTTTGTTGCTCCCGATTAAGGGCGTAACAAGTGGGGGCTCGTTGAACTAAATTTGTATTTGGATTCGTGCGATTGTTTGAAAAAAAAAAAAAAAAAAAAAAAAAAAGTCTTTGAAGGAGGGAGGGTAAACGGTAGGATAATTTTGCATTTGATATTTAAATATTTGTATATTATCCGACTATTTGTGAGTTGAAAAATTGGAAAACTCCATTAGTTAGGCTCTATTACTTAATTTGTTTGGGGTGTATTAAGGAACAAACCTTCCCATGTAGGTATAGTGCGTGTTTTCGGACACGTAGTTTTTTTGTTTTAGTTTGTTATTTTTGGTTGGCTCGGGACTTAGTAGCATTTGTCTCGGGAGCACATCCGAGGTTTGGAGGGCGACTCGGCAATTGGTCGTCTTTCCAAACTTGTGGGATTTAGTGCGTAAGTACCCGGTCTTGGGCCAGCTGAAGATTAGGGTCTACATAATTTGAGTTTAGTTTGGTTTAGTTTCCTTAAAATAAACCCTGATTTTTGTTTTTTCATTGGAAATTTTTGTGCGTAATATTTGTTAAGCGAGTGTTTTGTAAGCGTGATTATTGTTGATTATGGCTACTGATGTGATTGAAACATTTTCTCAGACTCCGCCTGAGGAATTGTTAGAGGAAATGACCAAAGAGCAGTTGTTGGAGCAGTTGTTGGAGCTCTTCCGTTGTCTGCTTTAAGCACACTTTCATTTGAGCAACAGAAAGAGTTGTTGATGATACAACGTGATACTGAGTGTGAGAAGCGACGCTTGGAATGTGACAAGGTACGTTTGGAGTTGGAGTTGGAGGAGAGCCGGCAACAGGTAGAGCAACAGCGTTTACAGATTGAAAGGCGTCGATTAGAGTTACATGAAGAAGGTAAGCCAGAGGGAGGTTTTAATACTGATTCAACGAAACTGAGTGTGGCTCATAATTTACGTTTAGTACCGCCGTTTAATGAGTCTGAGGTGGAGATTTTTTTTCTCCTGTTTGAGCGAGTCGCGGCAGCATATAAATGGAGTGATGTTGAACGCGCTATGTTGCTTCAGTGCGTTTTAACAGGCAAAGCCCAACGAGCCTATTCAACGCTATCTGATGCTGACAGCCAGAATTATGAGCGTGCCAGAGAGTTATCGGCAAAAGTTCTGTGCGTTACAGCGAAGGGTAAACGAAAACCAATGTTGAGTTCGTAAGAGAGTTGACTGTGCAGTTTGATCGGTGGTGTACAGCGGCAGAGTGTACAACAATAGACAAGCTGAGAGAGTTAATTTTATTTGAACAATACAGAAATACCCTTCCTGAGATTGTAGCCACTTATGTTGCAGAGCGTCAGACCAAAACTGCTTCAGACGCTGCACTGCTGGTGGATGACTGGGAGCTTATCCATAAGCCTCGGGTTGAAAGATTTAGTGAGCGCCAAGTTCATACACGAGTAGATTCTTCTATTGTCCCTATGAGTCCAACCATGCGTTTTTGGGAAAAAAACGACAAGTAGCTATGACATCTGCAATTATTGTTTGGGAAAGGGACATTGGAAGTCGAATTGTCCCGTGCTTAAGTCAAAGACTTCCAAGTGAATAATTTGCCAGTAAACCGTACCAGTTGTTAAAGCCAGCCCCTTTGCGTCCAATTCCAGCTGTATGTCTACCGTTTGATGATCTTATTGAGTGCGCCGGTTCACTCCCTCGATCAGTAGCTGTAACATTGTGTGTGTGATTGTGTGTGTCATTGTGTGTGTCATTGATGTTGATTTGTGTGTGTCATTGATGCTGATTTGTGTGTAAGTATAGGCCTATATTTAAATTGTATTTGTTAGTGCGGTTATGATTGCTTATTGTTGGAGGAAACTTATTGGTTCCTTTTTTTTTTAAGGGGGGGAGTGTGCCGGCTGTATACTGGTATTGTGGTTTTTGCCGTGTCTGGCTGTGTTTTGCTCCTCCTACAGGTGTGCTCCTCATGGAGCGTTCCATCTTGTCTAATCGATCCCTGGCCAGGACCGAGAGGTTGATCGGCGTTGCGGCGTACTGAGAGAACTTGCGAGTCAGACTTTGTTATGAAGAATGTGTTAATAAAGAGATTATTGTAACCGCCGTGATCGTTTGCTCCCTCCTTCTTTGTTGCTCCCGATTAAGGGCGTAACAAGTGGGAGATACCAGTACCATCTGTACCATACCAGTACAATACCAGATTTTTTTTCTCCTGTTTGAGCGAGTCGCAGCAGTATATAAATGGAGTAATGTTGAACGCGCTATGTTGCTTCAGTGCGTTTTAACAGGTAAATCCCGGACGAGCCCCCACTTGTTACGACTGCATCTCTACAACTTTCTCCAATCTCCCGACTGCATCTCTGGAGCTCAGCCACAGTGATCTTTGGGTTCTTCTTTACCTCTCTCACCAAGGCTCTTCTCCCCCGATTGCTCAGTTTGGATGGACGGCCAGCTCTAAGGGTTCTGGTCGTCCCAAACGTCTTCCATTTAAGGATTATGGAGACCACTGTGCTCTTAGGAACCTTATGCCGAGTTCAGACTGCACGATTTTAGCCCCAATATTGGCTCGCCGACAGGTTTTGAGAAATCGCAGACAAATGCCCGAAATCACAGGCAAATCGGTGCTCGTTCACGCGAGTGACAATCACGCAGTGTGAATGAGCAAAGACGCGATCTGAGAGAATCGCCGACGAGTCACCGACGCCCGTGAGATATTTGGCATACTAAATATCTGGACCTGTCGGCGATTCACAATCCTGCTGTGTGAAAGTGTTCTGACTGAAAACTACATCGCCGATGACCGACAGCCAATGAGAGAGCAAGATACAGGACAGCAGGCTGTTCAGGGAGGAGTTATAGACCAGAATATCAGTATTTTAATAGATAGGCCTATATTTACAATTATATCAAACAGAAACAAAGCACAAACATTTGCATGACCAGCAGCAACAGCAGGACATTTGCAAAATTATTTATTTATCCCCAACTCTCTTTGCAAAACACAGTCCTTGCTCCCCTCGTCTCCCCAACCATTTCCTCCTGCATAAACTGTTTATTTTTCTCATTTTCGCTACAAATCAGCGCACAGATAATTTGGATCGCAATCTTCTTGTAGGCTATCATTTTTAATAACAAATTCAGTGTCGCGCAAGAACTCCGGTCTCACGCACGTGTGATCTTCCGTTATTTCCGTATCACTACTTCCGTATCACCGTATCATTTCTCGCGTTTGTTTGGTTGTGAAACTTAGTTTGCGGACCAGGCAGAAGTTGTCGGCGATTCTTTCTTTTGTAAAGTCATGCAGTGTGAAACTTCCTGTCGCCGATCCATCGTGCAGTGGACACAGCTGCAACTGAATGTTACCACAGATAGTCATGCAGTGTGAAAACAACAGTGACCCGATTATTTTGAAAATCGCGCAGTCTGAACTCGGCATTAAGTTCAGCAGATTTTGGCACATACCCGTGCCTTGGTTTGAGTATGACCTTAGAGTCATTAGGCCCAAACTCCATACACGATGCGCTCACAGAGAGCGCTTGTAAGTCCCCTACGCGCTTCACTGAAGCGAGAGCCATAAGAAACACCGCTTTGATCTGATGCCGCCCTGGTGATTTATGTATGCCACCCCTGACATATTGTCCGACCGGACCAAGATCTGGGGACAGAAGCGCCATAACGCGTTGTCGACTGCCATCATTTCCAGACAGTTTATGTGTAGGAGCCTTTCCCGTTCTGACCACTGGCCGAAGAACGGTCTGCCCTCGAGCAGCGCTCCCCATCCCGAGGTCGAGGCGTCCGTGGACACCACTTTCACACTCGAGGAAGTCCCCAGGCTCACACCTGACTCATACCAGTCGATTATTTTCCAAGGTTCCAATGCTGAGACGCATTCTAGATCGACCCTGAGGCGAAACAGACCAATGGTCCATGCCCGGGGCGGAACACGCGCTCTCAGCCACAACTGCAGCGGGCACATGCGAAGCAGACCCAGCTGGAGTACTGAAGCTGCCGAGGCCATGAGGCCCAGGATTTTCTGAAACCTTTTGAGTGGGACTATACAGCCGCAGCGGAAGGATTTCGCGGCGAGCTGAATGTTCTGTACGCGCTCTGGCGACAGACATGGATAGATCGAGCTAGAATCAGCCAATCTTCCAGGTAGTTCAAAACTCAGGGGTGCGAGAGCAGCGTCCATGCACTCCGTAAATGTATGAGGTGCCAGAGACAGGTCGAACGGTAGGACTGTGTATTGGTATGCCTGGCCCTCGAAGGCGAATCTCAAGAATCGCCTGTGACGTGACGCCACACCTGTATTTGGAAATAGGCGTCTTTCAGATCTTTTGACTAGTGTTGCACGGTGCACCGATACTTCAAAAGTATCGCGATACTCGGAAATTAAAAACGTCACGATTCCTAAATTTATAAGTATCGATACTTTTTTCTCCTCACGCACGCAGCAAAGAAGCTGCAGCTGTCATGTGACAAACACTACAGCGGATTTTTGTCCCGCCAAAGTCTTATTTGATCGGTGAGTAATTTAACTTAGATGAACTGCTGCGCGTGTGACACGGCGCATGTTTAATGAACGAGCAGAGAGAGAGAGAGAGAGACCCGGTCGCGCGCGCGCACTCTCTCTCTGCGGAGCCAGGCGAAAGCTTCCACCTCAAAACTACGTGCTGTGTTGCGCTCTTTATCTCCCTCCCACATATTAATAAAAATAAATCGACACGATGGTATGGTCTGAAGACTAAAATTTCATGTGGAGCATTTGGAGATTTTTTTTCCTGAATTAGGTCTACCGCTGGGTGTGAATTGTGCTAAAATATGTTGCCTTATCTTCTCTGAAAAGCATTCCTCACATTCAGCTGACATAAACCACACTTTAAATAAACAAAAAAATCTATCCAGTGCTGAAATGTTTCTGTGATGACACAACTCTTGTGGGATGTCCTAAACTGCGGGGATAATCATACAACACGTACACGTCCAATAATGACACGTCCAATTCGCGAACTAATGACTCATTTGAACAGATTCATTTTAATGAATGGTTTAAACAACTGATCTGTCCAACACTGAACTCACGAGACGTCTGAATCAGTGTATAACTAATCGGTAACACTTTACAATAAGGTTTCATTTATTACACAAACAAATACAGTTTGCTTACTCAAGTGTAAGCTTTAAAACAAAAAAAAACCACTTGTTAGCATGAGACTATTTTTTTTTTCCCACACAGTGCTATCAGGAATCGATAAGAAATCGATTCAAATTAATATGTTCATTTATTAGTGTGTTGTATGGTTAGAATGCTGTCCCGGTTTTAAAATAAAGCACAGCAATGATATTTGAGTGTTTCTCCCTTTTCAGGAAAAGTATCGAAAAAGTATCGAAATCGCAATTCTTGACTTGGTATCGGCCGATCTAAAAATGGTCTGAGACCCCCGTCTTTTTTCGGTACCAGAAAATATCTGCTGTATAGACCCCCTTCGCTCTGAGCCTGAGATAAAGGCTCTATGGCCCCTTTGCTCAGTAGTTTTGCTATCTCGGCTCGAAGTAGATGAGATACTTAGTTTTTTACCGTCGTTTCGACTCCCGCCGTATAACGGCGGGGACGTTGAGGGAACTGCAGCGAATAGCCTTTTTTATAGTGTTCAACACCCATTCCGATACTCCGGGAAGCTTCGTCCATGCATCTGTGCGGGCAGCTGGAGGTAGAATGAAATCTGGGCTCTGGCCGTGGCATAACGGCGGCCGGAGAGCTCCGGTGTGCTGAGAAACAAACACTCTGTTTATAGTGTGCAAGGCGGGGGGCGCGCTGATCACAGCGGGCAGCCTGGCCAAGCTCAGCTTCTCTGTGACAGGATGTGGAGAGAAGGCGAGCGGGGCGAACCCCGTGGGGTTCGGCATGTCTGTGAGAGAATGTGGGCACGGGACAGCGGGGATCCCACTATAATGAATAATTGCAGACCTATCTCAAAGCTCTGCGTTTTATCTAAGATTTTAGAAAGCCTCATTGGTGAACAGTTGACATGCTATTTGAATACAAATGGGGTGCTGTCTATCAATCAATCTGGGTTTCGCAAAAAACACAGTACTATAACGGCTACTTTGAAAGTTTTAAATGATATTGTAGGGTCAATGGATAATGGTGAATCTTGTGCCTCGCTTTTCATCGATTTATCTAAGGCTTTTGATACAGTGGATCATGGCATCTTGCTGCACAGACTGAAGGTTGTTGGTTTATCAAGTCACGCTATTCCTTGGTTTAAAAATTATCTGAGTGGAAGAACCCAGTCTGTTCAAGCCGAAGGTAAACAATCTGATTCATTAGAGATTTCCAAAGGTGTTCCCCAAGGATCGGTGCTGGGGCCCCTTTTATTCACAATTTACATAAACAGCCTTGATTATGACATTCAGGATGCAAACTTTCAATTTTATGCCGATGATTCTGTCGTGTACAGCAGCGCTTCCTCTGGACAGCAAGCCTTGTATAAGCTTCAGTCAGCTTTTAATATTATTCAGTTAAGGCTTCACAATTTAAAACTTGTTCTGAATACTGATAAAACCAAGTATATGTTATTTTCGAAATCAAAAAAAAAAAATAGAAAATAACTCAGTATCTCTTCAGACCTTTCAAGGTACAGTGATTGAATCAGTAAAAGAGTACAAATATCTAGGCATCATAGTTGATGATGCCTTATCTTTTAGTTCTCATATCACTCAACTAAAGAATAAACTGATAATCAAGCTTGGGTTTTATTACAGAAACAAGTTTTGCTTTTCTTTTAATGTAAAAAAGAAATTAGTCTCCGCTACTTTTCTCCCTGTCCTTGATTATGGTGATGTTGTATATCAATTTGCACCTTCTTATCTTCTTTCTTCCTTAGATGCCGTTTATCATGGTGCTTTAAGATTTATATCAAATTGTAAATCCTCAACCCATCATTGCACCTTGTACCATAGAGTAGGTTGGCCTTCTCTGTCTACCAGAAGAAAAATGCACTGGTACTTGATCATCTATAAAGCTATCTTGGGGTTGTTGCCTTCTTATCTCTGTTGTTTTATGCAGCAGAAAAACATCAAGAATTATTCTCTTCGTTCGCAAAACTTCTATACTCTTTCTGTCCCTTTTGCGCGAACTGAGTTAGGTAAGAAGTCTTTTATGTACGCAGCGCCGTTTGATTGGAATTTCCTCCAAACTAAATTAAAATTAGAAAATTTGCTGACTCTAGACCATTTTAAATCAGTTATCCGACGAATGGAAGCTGATCTAACATCATGCAATTGCTTTTAAGTGTTTTCAATCTGTCTGTGTGATGTTTATCTGTGACGTAACTGATTGTACTGCTGCACATTTTTGGCCAGGACACTCCTGTAAAAGAGATTTTTAATCTCAGAGAGCTTTTCTGGTTAAATAAAGGTTAAATAAAAAAAAAAAAAACATTCACTGCACTGAAAACACTGTCGGCTCGCGCCGACTGTATGTTGGTTTCGTTTTACAAAAACCGTGAGACATGCTTCGTGTTGTGTTTGTGGGCACTGTGTTGTGGGTACGTTCACTACATTTATTGCACAATCGACATGAGACGATTTTATTTGTGCTAGCCCTGCATTGTAGCAGGCTGTGTCTGTGTGTGGGAATGGGCACTGAGACGTGGGCATTCTTACAGCACTCATAACACCATCGGCCGTGGCCGGAATACCAGAAAATACACTCTTTTTGGGATTTATCTGGGTCGCCGTAAAAATGGCGTTTGTGTGCAGGCAAGCGGGCTGTGGTACCGGCTTGTTTACTGCGAAATACACTGGAACAGTCACATTGTTTGGAACTGAACGAGCGAAAAGTTTCGGTGGAGTCTGGCCGCGGCGAGACTTAAACACCGTCGTTTTCCTAGGAGGCTAGGAAGACTCTGAGCTGACTGTATGTGTGTTGGTTTTGTTTTACAGAAACCATGGTGCATGCAGTGTGTAGTGTTTGTGGGCACTGGGTTGTGAGCACATTCACTACATTTAATGCGCAATTGACAGATTCGCCGTGGAAATGGCATTTGTGTGCAGGCAAGCGGGCCATGGTACCGGCTTGTTTACTGCAAAAATACACTGGAACAGTCGCATTTTCTGGAACTGAACGAGCGAAAAGTTAGTTTGGCTGCGGCGAGACTAAATTTTATCTGCTGCGAGAGCTGGGATCGAACACGGGTCTCTCGTGCGAAGGCTTTGGGTTTCGCCACTGAGCCACAGGGGGAAACAACATAAGCTTAAATTAGCTCGAGCAGATAAGAGAGCGTCATCACAGTTGTGTGTGTCGGTGTTTGTTTGCAGGCGTGCGTGTTATACAACAGGCTCATTGCTGCAATATTGACATTTTCAGCCGCTTAAACTAAGAGGAGCTGAGAAAAGTTTGAGAAATGGAGATTGGTCCGGCGTCTGCGGAAAACACTCTTTCCTCATTTCGCCGTTGACGCATGCCCACGGTGGGCGGGGTAGCTTTCTTTTAACTTAAAGAAAGCTAGCCGCGGTTTTGATGCTGGCCCGTTTCCCTGACGACTCGCGGGCAGAAGGGTGGAGGTCCACAGAGCTCGCCTAATCCTCACTGTCCGACGCCAGGATAGAGCAGCTGGCCTTCTCTACAGATGCAGCTATCTCGTCATCATTAATGGCGGAGGCGGCACGCGCGGCGGAGGTTGATCGTCAGTGAGCGACTCAATTGAAGCTGGTGAAGCTGGCGGGCGAACCGGCGAGCTTTCACGGGCTGGAGAAGGCTCGGGGACTCCCTGAGTACGGCGCTTTACGGCGCGGCACTACAGCGGGCGGGAGTGCAGACTCGGAGAAAAAATGCCAGGCGAGTCCTCAGAGTCACCATGGCAATAGCTCGCAATGATGGCAGCAGCCGTCAGCAAGCGCAAGAGCTGCATGATCCTTACCCAGGCGGGAAACGCAGATGAAATGGCGGTTACCATCGCTGAGTGCGGCACGAGACACAGGAACGAAGCATCTTTAAAAAAAAACGCTGCTCTTTTAGATAAAGAGAGAGAGTGTGAGTCGCGACGGCGAACACACACTCTCAGCAGAGGTAAAGGATATATACGCCGGAAAGCGTAGCAGGTACGGCGACTGTAGGCGGCAGAAGGCTTGTTCTCGACGGCGCGGCTTCTTACTCTGGATCCAGCGATGCATGAGCTTCACTGAAGAGATGAAAATCAGTTTGTATCAGCCAATCGAGCTATATTTATAGGATGAGGCCACGCCCTTTCTGGCGGGACATGATGAAATGGGCGCGAATCGCTCCCATTGGATAAGGTGTCACGCAGGGCCTCTCTCGATAGGCTGCTGCTGTTGCAGCAGGACAGCCAATAGGCACGCAAGCCGTCACACCTATGTCTGCATGCTGCTGCAAAGCGTTTTGCATTGATTCAAAATTAAGGATCATTTTTGGCTTCAATATCTCGTGGAAAAGTGGTTTTCCCCATAGCGTAAGATATTACGCAGTACGAAAGATTCTCTCGTAAGAGAACTACATTGGCGATGACCGATAGCCAATGAGAGACAAAGATACAGGACAGCAGGCTGTTTGGAGAGGAGTTATTGACCAGAATATCAGTATTTTAATAGATAGGCCTATATTTACAATTATATCAAACAGAAACAAAGCACAAACATTTGCATGACCAGCAGCAACAGCAGGACATTTGCAAAATTATTTATTTACCCCCAACTCTCTTTGCAAAACACAGTCCTTGCTCCCCTCGCCTTCCCAACCATTTCCTGCATAAAGTTTTTTTTTTTTTTTTTTTTTTTTTTTTTCGCTACAAATCAGTGCACAGACAATTTGGATCGCAATCTTCTTGTAGGCTATCATTTTTAATAACAAATTCAGTGTCGCGTGAGAACTCCAGTCTCACGCACGCGTGATCTTCCGTTATTCCGTTATCACTTCTCGTGTTTGTTTGGTTGTGAAACGTAGTTTGCGGACCAGGCAGAAATTGTCGGCGATTCTTTCTTTTGTAAAGTCATGCAGTGTGAAACCTCCTGTTGCCGATCCATCGTGCAGTATGAACACAGCAGCAACTGAATGTTACCCCAGATAGTCATGCAGTGTGAAAACAACAGTGACCCGATTATTTTGAAAATCGTGCAGTCTGAACTCGGCATTACCTGTCTGTAGGCTACTTAGCTCTTATGTGTCTGTTGGCCTCCCGTCCTGTTACTACAAGTCTCCATCGTCTTCCTGGTTTCCTTCATCTGTTTCCTCGTCCAGCTACTCACCTCTCTTCCAACATCGGTGTGTGCTCCTGCCATCTACCTCCTTGTCATCTGCAATCTCCTCAATCATCTACAACAGAATGAACTGTCAGTATCTCCATCCATCATTATTCAAAGACAATCACCATTATCGTCACCCACTGGGACTCACCACTACTTGTTTCAATAAACTTGTTTCTCACTCGTATCCATTGTGTTGAGTCTCTGTTCCGTAACACTAGTAGTGACAGTAGCGGCAATCCACCTGCCACTCAAGTGGCCACGCTCTTAATTATGCAGAACTTTAAGACTTAATATATTTTACCTGTTACTACAAGTCTCCATCGTCTTCCTGGTTTTCTTCATCTGTTTCCTTGTCCAGCTACTCACCTCTTTTCCAACATCGGTGTGTGTTCCTGCCATCTACCTCCTTGTCATCTGCAATCTCCTCAATCATCTACAACAGAAAGAACTGTCAGTATCTCCATCCATCATTATTCAAAGACAATCACCATTATCGTCACCCACTGGGACTCACCACTATTTGTTTCAATAAACCTGTTTCTCACTCGTATCCATTGTCTTGAGTCTCTGTTCCGTAACACTAGTAGTGACAGTAGCGGCAATCCACCTGCCAATCAAGTGGCCACACTCTTAATTATGCAGAACTTTAAGACTTAATATATTTTAAATGGATGAGTTATAAAAAAAATTCACCCCCTCACAGTTGTCATGAAGGATAAAATAAAAGGAAAAAATAGCTATATAGATCAAAACCACATTTTCCATCAGGCTGTAAACACATTTTTTTCTGCTGTAAAGTTTTAACTTTGAGGGGTATATGGGATTGACTCTCTTTTGCAGCCTGTCTCTAGCAACCAGTCGATGAATTGCAGTTTAAATCACTTCAGTGTTGGTTTCAAGAGAGAGAAATTAAGGTTGCCACTTGTTGCTAACATGACTATCAGTTGAATAGTACGACTAATTAATGTTATTTCGTAATTATTTTTGCAATATATATTTTACTTTTTAACATGTTGAAGTAGCCTTCTTCTCTGGTTAACTTGAAGAAGGCGGTGCCCCAGCGCCCCCCATTGACCAAGTCAAGTCACATTTATTTATATAGCACTTTTTACAATACAGATTGTTTTTTTGTTTTAAGCAGCTTTACAGAGATAACAGGAAAATTCCAGAGATTCCAGAAGAAAATAGTGTCACAGTCCAGAATAAGTAAGTTCATGTTTCATTTTGTTGTAAAAAGTTATTAGTTTAGTTCATTTATATATATGTAGCCACTCTAGAGAAAACCATGATGTCATCGTCCAGCTCAATTCAGTTCTCATAATGGTGTAAATGCAGGCAGATCAATATTATTGGTGCATATTAAATTAAATGTTAAATTAAATGTTAAATTTAATGTCCCCAACTAAGCAAGCCAAAAGCCAATGGCAACAAAGGTGAAAAAAAGGCAAAAAAAAAAAAAAAAAGGTGACGGTGGCAAGGAACCAAACCTCCATCAGGTGGCAGGATGGAGAAAAAAACCTTGGGAGAAACCAGGCTCAGTTGGGGGGCCAGTGCTCCTCTGGCCAACGAACGAAGAGTGTTTGATTTATGATTCAGGCAGCATTATAGGTCAAAACTCAGATTGGATTGGAACAATCAGAATATTATCCAGTTCCATCTGGTTGAAGATCGGAGTCATAACGCCTGTATGGAGATGGGTTTGTTGATGATCAGTGTCGATGGCTGTCGTGTCGATGAGGCCTTCACAAGAGAGTCTAGTTTACACAACTTCTTATGATGTAATGAGTAAATCGGGTATTATAGGAATTGTTCCCGGTTCCGGCTGACCTAATTTATGCAGCCTAATAATCATTTAACTGAATTGAAAAATAGGAATGTATAATTTTCTATGTGTATGCCAGGTAATGAGATGTGATTTTAGTCTAGATTTAAACTGACAGAGTGTGTCTGCTTCTTGGACAATGTTAGGGTACTGTTCCAGAGTTTAGGTGCTAAATAGGAAAATGATCTACAGCCAGCAGTTGATTTTGATATTCTAGATATTATCAACTGGAGAGAATTTTGAGATCGCAATAAATGTGAAGGACTATAAAGCGTTAAGAGCTCGCTCAAGTACTGGGGAGCTAAACCATTTAGTGCTTTAAGTAATCAGCAATATTTTAAAATGTATATGATGTTTAATAGGGAGCCAATGCAGTGTTGACAGAACCGGGCTAATATGGTCATACTTCCTGGTGCTGGTAAGAACTCTGCGTTTTGGACCTGCTGTAGTTTGTGTATTATGCATGCAGGGCAACCACCCATAAGAGCATTACAATAATCTAGCCTTGAGGTAATGAACACTTGAACTAACTGTTCCGTAATTTTCATCGAAAGCATATGTCGTAATTTAGATATATTTTTAAGATGGAAGACTGTAGTTTTACAGATGCTAGAAATGTGGCTTTCAAATGAAAGATTGGTGTCAAAGAGCACACCCAGGTTCCTAACTGACGACGAAGACTTGACAGAGCAGCCATCAATTGTTAGACAGTATTCTAGGTTAGTACGTGCAGAAGTTTTTGGTCCAATTATTAGGAATTTTCAAAATTAAGTAAAAGGAAATAACTAGTCATCCAAGCAAGCTATGCATGCCGTTAATTTCTTGAATTGGCAAGTTTCGTCGGGGTGCGTAGAGCTGAGTATAATCGGCATAACAGTGAAAACTAATCCCATGCTCCTAATTATATCTACCAAGGGTAGCATGTACAGAGTGAACAACAACGGTCCTAGTACTGAGCCTTGTGGTACTCCATACTGAACTTGTGATCGATAAGACATCTCTTCATTTACTGCTACAAAATGATAACGGTCAGATACGTATTATTTAAACAATGCTAATGCAATTCCACTAATGGCAATATAATTTCCGGACGATAAAAGCAAACATTTGTAACTCCAATGAGAGCAGTCTCAGTACTATGGTACGGTCTAAATCGTGACTGGAAATCCTTGCAGATTCCATTTCTTTCTAAAAAAGAACATAGTTGTGAGGATACTGCCTTTTCTAGTATCTTTGACAGAAAAAGTAGATTCGATATTGGCCTGTAATTGACTAATTCTGTAGGATCAAGTTGCGTTTTTTAAACAAGCAGTTTAATAATAGCCAGCTTAAAAGTTTTTGGTATGTATCCTAATGACAAAGATGAATTAATGATATTAAGAAGAGGATCTATGACATCTGGAAGCATTTATTTCATATGGTCTAACATACCTGTTGTTGATTTAGATTTAATGAGATTAGACAATTCTTCCTCTCCTATTGCAACGAAATGAATGGATTGTTTCCTCAGGGACACTACAATGCACTTAGAGCTGTCGCGATAGTCAATATATCGACTTATCGCACGATATATGGAAATGAGCGCGATAATTTTTTGTGCCGCGATATATTGCAACTGATAATTTGCTTTATTATTAAAAATAATAATTAGATTCATTTTTACATGAAAATGAATGTCACCACCAACATTTTAGTTGATCGCGCTGCCTCTGTCATCTTGTCTGCACTCTGTGTCGGAGGCGGGGCTCAGGCAGCGTGTCCACACACACACACACACACACACACACACACACAGAGAGAGAGGAGAGAGAGAGAGAGAGAGAGAGAGAGAGAGAGAGAGAGAGAGAGAGAGAGAGAGAGAGAGAGAGCGGACACCGTCAGGTGAAGAGAAGGCGTGAACCAACTGCATTTTAAAGTGTTCTGTTTCGTGACATCTACAGCGAGCCAGTTGATTTCAAAGCCGCAATCTTCAGCCCCGGTGTGGGAACATTTTGACTGTAAGCCGAACGAGAGAGGAGAGCTAATTAACGTGAACGAGCCGGTATGTCGACTGTTTTAAAACCGTAGCAACGAAAAGAGGCAAGACAACAAACTTAAAATCGCACCTAAAACATAACCATCCCACCCAGTTTTTCAACCAGCCAGTCGAGTATAAACAAGGCTTTAATCCATGCAAGCGCGCTCTGATCGATCACACACACACACACACACACACACACACACACACACACAACACACACACACACACACCACACACCACACACACACGTAGTTATAAACTCTTTAGTCTGTTAATGATTAGTGCTTTTTTTTAAATTTGTGGGTAAGAATCATGTAAAAAAAAAATCCCTTATTTTGGGGATGGATTCCGGGAAATCTCCATTATTCTCAATGATCAATGTTGGCAGCTATGATTTATTTACTTGTTTTATTTATTTGGGATATATTTTTTCACATTTCACAATGTCTAAATATTGAATAGAATAAGAATAAAATGTTCTTCGTTCTTTGAAACAGTGTACTTGCATTATTATGCTATTATATTATCATTATGTAATCAGTGGCATAAAATGGTCTGAAAATTACAATAATATTGTCTATCGCAATTAATTTTGGTGCAATATATCGCACATCAAAAAGTAGTTATCGTGACAGCTCTAAATGCACTGCCTTATGCGATACTGTAGTAGACGGTTGCATAGATATAATTTTCTCTCTAATATTATCAATCTTGTAAGTAAAGAAGTTCATAAAGTCATTACTGCTATGCTCTTTGTAAACTTCAGAAGTAGAAGCTTTATTTCTTGTCAATTTAGCCACTGTATCAAATAAATACCTATGTTTGTGTATGTTTTCTTTGAGTCGAAAAATAAGCAGATCTAGCAGCTTTTAAGGCCTTTCTGTACGCAATCGTGCTCTTTCTCCACGAAATTTGAAAAACGTCTAGTTTTGTTTTCTTCCAGTTGCGCTCCATTTTTCTGGCTGCTCTCTTAAGGGCCTGACTGTGCTCGTGTTCCCACGGCACAGGACTATTTTCTTTAATCTCCTTTAAGCGCAAAGGTGCTCAAGAGTTGTAATGGTCCGTCAGGACTGAAAACGCGCTTTCCAGTTTTGTGTGCAATATCCATGGTCATTGAACAATGTGCATTTCACGAGTTTGGGTGCCCATATAATCTTAGCCTAACTGGTAAACGGAATTGGCTTGCTGTGTGTGTGTGTGTGTGTGTGTGTGTGTGTGTGTGTGTGTGTGTGTGTGTGTGTGTGTGTGTGTGTGTGTGTGTGTGTGTGTGTGTGTGTGTGTGTGTGTGTGTGTGTGTGTGTGTGTGTGTGTGTGTGTGTGTGTGTGTTATATACATAACACCAAATTCTACCAAAATCAGTAATGAGTCTCACATGGAGTTGCTGCCTGTGTAGAACTATACAAATAAGTGTATAGTTGCCGAAGTGTATAGTTGTCATTTTCCTTTTGTAAGTATTTTTCTAGGTGTTATCCATGTTGTATGTCTCAATGCCATGCAAGGAAACAACCAAATAAAGGATTTCAAGAAAAAAAGAAGGTATTTACTTCCTTCCTGTCACATGAGGCTGTCAACTTCCTACCCCTACTTCCAGGAAGCATGACGAAGGCAAACCCTCCCAAAGAAAGCTCATTTTCATATTACTAATAAGAATTTTTAGTTGACATATATATATCTACATAATCATGAAGGTCTCTAGAATCATCCAAACAAAACAAATCTTACAATAGATCTATAGTTTTTTGTATACTTAGTCAAAAGTCCAAGCGGCAACTATAGTTGCCGGTGGGCAAATGCCTTGTAAGTACATATATCATGGGGAAATGGGGTATACTGTGTTAATAGATTAATCATTCAAGGTTATTGGACTTGTTTAGTGCATAAACATAACTTTACCCTTTAAATGACATCTCTACTGTTCATAAGTACTGTCTGTATGCACTGTTATTTTAGTTTTTTGCCATTTTGTCATTTGTTTTTTTGCTTGTTATATAGATATCGTTTTTTTATTATTTTATTATATTATTTGTATTTATTTATTTTCATTTAACTTTTTGATACACAATACTCTGTTTTGGCTGCACTCTACCACTTGAACCCTTGTGCGCTGTTCATTTGAGGTTTACAGTCAGGCTGTTTGTGGTCTCAGAGACCCCAGGCAACAAAATGTAATTTTGTAACAAATTTTGTACAAATTTTGTACAAATGTAATATCTTACATTTTGTAACAAATTACATTTTTGATTTATGCATACGTATCTACATATTATGAAATCATAATTATAACAATAAAAATTACTTTTTGTCAAAGTTTAGTAGTTTTTGTACTGAAAAAACACAGTTTTTCAATAATGTACAATAATGGTACATTATGATTAGAATCAAGCCTGATCAGGATGTTACAAAGAGAAAAGTTTGAGTCTTTAGAGTTTATCATTTATTTCAAACATCTGTTTTTCATAAAATTTAAAAAATTGTGTGAATTGTGCCACTTCATTTCTGTCTATGAGTGTTCTTTCTGATTTTGAGGATGAATTTTGTCCGTTGACAAAAATCTTTTGATTCTAATCATAATATAACATTGTTGAATATTATATTTTTTCTAGTACAAAAAAAGCCTAAACTTTGAGAAAAAGTAACTTTTATTGTTATAATTGTGATTTCATAATATGTAGATATGAATACAACTGGAAAATCTTGTGAAAATATGTCTTTCATTTAGTCAAATAGCAAATCGCAAATAGTGTAGCTCTGCAGCCATCTACTGGTTAAAGTGATAATTTGTTACTTTTAAAAGGTAATTTTCCAAAAGATGGGCAAAAATCTTACACTAAACCATGTCAAATTATCCATGTTATCCCCATAAATGAAAGTTAGAAATGTGGGTCAAAAAGACCCAAAACAGCGCACAAGGTTTAAGACAAATAGATTTGTTGTTTGTTGTGTTTTCATATTCAAGAGATTATAAGTTAGATTCCACTTTTTTGGGTTCGCATCAAACATTCTTCGACTTTTATACACAATAAATTTGTTTATGAATAAAGATTGATCTGTTGGAAGCAGTTATTTTGAGATAGATGCCAAATGTTCTCCTCCTATTCATATTTAACATTGAGGGGCTGCATACAACATATTTGCCCACCGGCAACTATAGTTGCCGCACATTCAAATGCGATTTTCAAGAAGAAAAAAAAAAAAACTGGGGAAAATAAATGCAGAACATGTTCACATAGGACATTATTAACATGACTATATGCATGAAACCATTCAGAAAAATGTGGGCATAAATGGGTTAATGGCATTTCAGTTAGTATGCTGCCTAGGAGCTAGGCAGTAGACAGCATAGCAGCTCACTAGATTCAGAAACAAGCTAATGTGCTTAACTCAGAGCATAACAAAGTTAACAAATGCGGCATGTTTTTCCACATTTCCTATAAGTCACCATTGTAAATAGAAAGGTACATACAGTTTCTATGTACTCTTTTACAGAGGATAAATCTTGGGTGAGTCATTTATAGAAGGGTCCATCGATCAAGACCTAAAAGTGAAACAGATATGGACTGGGTCATTCTTCTCCCTGTCACACAATAAGAGAAGGAAAGCTTGAGCATAAATCTTCGGCTTGTTTCCGAGAGGGGCCGTAACCTATAGTCCAACAGTAATTCAGAGGCGAAAGCTTTGTCTCAGTTTTGCAATCTAGGTCAATGCAAAACTTTGGATCCATAATTTACAATTTACATATGATGAAGCTCACAAAGCTAACATGTGATTTACTTGTACATGGTGAGCACGAATGCTTCACTTAACTTTGTTTTATTTTATTTTTTTTATTTATTTTTTTTGTATAGACGGGCCTACTTTTTCTTTCTTTTCCATTTTAACACCTAGGAAATGTATCACATTCACACATCATCTCTCTCTCTCTCTCTCTCTCTCTCTCTGGGTTTCTCTCCCTCTCTCTCTAATGCATGTGATTGATGAATATATCATTTGACACATATTTTCCAGGGAGGATCCTGGTCCATTTCTCTAGCAGTGCACAACCTCCATCATTACTCTAATGATAGTGCTGGGCCCCAGCATGTCACCCGTTCATCCTCCTGTCTGCTTTCTGCACTTCTTTCTTTTAACCTTTATTTCCAGTCAGCAGGCAGAGGTAAAGTATGGACCCGGCCGTAATATGAAGGCCTCCATAAATACAGACAAGGTTATGTCTCCTCACCGAAGAAGGTCACCGTCCTCAATTTGCAAATATAATCGTTCTTTCCAACACTGTTGTTCTCATCAACAGGCAGGGAAGGAGGAGGAGGCAGAGGGGTGGCTACGATGGAACTATTGCTGGGTAAGTAATAATCAGTGTTGGGCAGTAACGCGTTACTAGTAACGCGTTACTGTAACGCAGTTACTTTTGACAGTAACTAATACTGTAACGCATTACTTTTAAAAATAAATTAACTCTGTTACCGTTACCATATGGTGCGTTGTCCGTTACTTTTTTTAATTAATTTGCTAGTTGCTGGAGCGGCTGAGAAGTGTGCGCTGTCATTACGAGAGCACTGAAGAGAATACTAGCATTATTTACAGAGCGAGAGGACACATAAACTATCACTGGCTGAGTTGTTTACGTTAACACGTGAGGCAGCGCGAGCACGGAGATTACAAGCTGCACGGAGAGCGCTGACACTTCAGATGCCCATTTAAAACACACAGACAGCGAAACGGTATGAATACAGAACACTAAAGTACACATTGCCATATAATTATAAAGTAATTATTTGTTTTTAATAAAAACTAGATGCTGCATCAGCAGAGTCAGAACGGAAGCTTGCCGTCGAGTCTGAGAGGAATAACATTAGTAACGGCTATTTATCTCAAGCGATTAAAGCAATGTGACAAAAACACAAGCAGACCTGACCAAAATGTTGTATGTCGCAATTGTTATCATCTAGTTTATATCCAGCTGGTCACTTTTATGCATTCATTAGCCGGCAAAGTTGTATTTTTAAAGCTAGTAACGTGATTGCTTTCTCAACATTGATATGTTCATGGAGCTGACATCAAGTGTTCTAACATTTAAGCAAATAAAGTGTATTTGTACTACACTGTACATGTAATATAGGTCTACATTTATATAATTTTAATGCTCTAGCCTTTGCAGATATTTAAATATATGGCCATCTTCTTTAAGCTTGAATCATATAAACTGGTAATACTTTACAATAAGACTACAATTTTAGCATTAAATATGGTTAATAAATGTTGTAGATCAGTATCATTCATTGTTAGTTTATTTATTTCAAAATTGTATACATTTTAAATTGAGTTTAAATTGTATTGTACCTGTTATTACCTTAGTTAATGTACTTTGAACTAACAAGAATGATCAAATTGTATTGCTCAAATATTCATACATGCAGTAAAAACATATATATAGGCTACTGTCAGCTGCATGAACATATCAATGTTGAGAAAGCAATCACGTCACTAGCTTTAAAAATGCTTGTTTTGTTATTTATTTCAGAAATCCTTGTAATATAGCTATTCAGTTTGCGCTGGTCTGACTTAAATAAAAGTGTTTAAAACTTTCTGTTTAAGTCAGTTTTGTGTTTGTATAGACCATAATGCATAAAATGGCATTAATGGGAACATTAAAGAACTTTCTTTAAAAAAGTAACTAAAAAGTTACTTTTAACAGTAACGCATTACTTTTTGGTGTAAGTAATCGACAAAGTAATTGAGTTACTTTTTGAATGAAGTAACTAGTAACTGTAACTAGTTACTATTTCTTAGTAACTAGCACAACACTGGTAATAATAACCTCTTTTGGTGGATTCTGGCCTCATATTTTCTGGTAATTTAGCAGTAATGATGCCATGAACAAGGACATATAGGGATATTTAAAGTGCATACACGAGACACCTAGCGTCGATCCAGTTTATTCTTATGGAAAATTACTTCTAATCATCTGGTCCTGCTATTTTATTTAAATGAATGCAAAAAACTATGGGGTCCATCTACCTTGGAAGTTTCCCAAGGCACCCTGGTTCAGAACTACTCTTTTAGACATCATTGACATGCAATGCAAATATATTGAATATCAATTAAACATTAAAATATTGATCCCACTGTGTGTGATGAGACAATGAATTTGCAGATAATGAAACAATGTACACATAAAAGAAATATAAGAAAAAGTGTGCAAAATACATTTTATATAACTTTTACTATGTATTTTATAACATTACCTACATAATTTACACTTAATAGGCTGTCTATTAATTTCAAATGTAAAATTATATTTATTAGGAATTGTCCAAGCATTTCAAGCTTGAAGTACTATCACCATGTTTTTTTTGCAAGCCCCAGCTGCTATACAGGCAATGTGTCTCGCCAAACAACATTTACTGAAATAAGACAGCTGTTCACACAGGATGTGTTCTTGCTTTCAAAGACAACTAGGCAGTTAACAACAGAATTGAACAGGAGTCTCAATATGTGTTTTAGTTAAGTTGTTAACTATTTTGAAATGCCTTTGACTTAAAGGAGAACTCCGGGCAATTTTTAAGTTAATCTTGATCATTAGACCTTTGTGAGTACTGTCTATAGAAAAAAAAAAAAAACGAAGGTAAGCCCCTGTTCATGTTGGACAGACATTTGAATTGCATTATGTGTCTGTTAAGAGGCACAAACACGCTCTTTATGTTATGCCCCCAGAGCTGCCGTTTTAGCTGAGTGGGAGCTCTGGGCATTCGCGGTCGCAGCTCCGCGTCGCAAGCACCAATCTGGTTCGTTTTTTTTTTTCTATAGACAGTACTTACAAAGGTCTGACGATCAAGTTTAACTTAAAAATTGCCCGGAGTTCTCCTTTAAGCCCACCGGCAACTGTAGTTGCCGCAGTGTATAGTCGGTTTCCTTTTTTAAGATTTTTTTTTTAGATGTCATCATGTCTTATTTCTCAATGACATGCAAGCAAACAACCAAATAAAATATAAAAAAAAAGATATTTATTTCCTGTCAACTTCTTACCTCTTCTTCCAAGAAACATGGCGAAGGCAAACCCTCCCAAAGAAAGGTAATCTACATAATCATGAAGGTCTCTAGAATCATCCAAACAAAACAAATCTTACAATAAATTATAGTTCCCTTTCGAGGCAACTCAACTGCGTCGAATGACACTTTGGGGGGGGGGGGGCGTAGCTGCTTTGCTCTGCTCTGAAGGATGAATGAAACTAAGCCAATCTCTGATTGGTGTTGCGTCATGACGTAATAAGTGACGGCATACAAGCGGAAGCTATAAAGGACGCCGGCACACATGAGATGTCAGCTTTTTGCTCTTCAGCAAGCGCTCTGTGTACAAACTGTCTGTCCTATTTGGTGTTGTTTGTCCCTTAAGAATTGTCACAAATCAAGGTCTGCTTTGCAATATAGAATCTAGTGGCTCGGATCTCGCGTTTGCCGAGGCAGCGTGTAGATTGGTCTACTCTGCAATAAAGATTCTGTGGCTGGGATCTCGCGTTTGCCGAGGCAGCGCGTAGATTACTAGTCTACTGCAATAAAGATCATGTGTGGGTGCGAGGCATTGTGTTCACTGAGAAATATCTCGACGCACAGAGTTAACGTGCTTTTCGGGTGTCTCAGCCTCGCGCCTGTTGACTTTCTTCTCGAGAGATGAAAGCCAAACATATTGTGAATGTGAACGACTCGAATCTAGCGTTTGCCGAGGCAGCGCGTAGATTACGAGTCTACTGCAATAAAGATACTGTATCAACACACACAACCTGTGATATAATAATACTGTTTGGGTGCGAGGCATTCACAGTCAGCTCCCTAGGGTGCTGGCTGTGTTCATTGATAAATATCTCGACGCGTACATCCGTGCGTTGTCCAGCCTCGGTCTGTTAAACTTTCTTCTCGAGGGATTAAAGTCAAATATTGTGTAAAGACTCGAATCTCGCGTTTGCCGAGGCAGCGCGTAGATTACGAGTCTACTGCAATAAAGATACACACACGATCTGTGAATTAATACAACTTGAGGGATAAAAGTCAAATATTGTAATGGCTCGAATCTCGCGTTTGCCGAGGCAGCGTGTAGATTACGTCTACTGCAATAAAGATACACACACGATCTGTGATATAATAATACTGTTTGGGTGCGAGGCATTCACAGTCAGCTGAGGGTGCTGGATATTGAAAGAATATCCAGCTGAATATAATCTGACTTTAGAAAGTTAGATATTTTAATTCAGCCTATCATTCAGACCGTGTTTCACTTATCTTGTGTTTTTGGCTGCATTTAATTCTGTGGAATTAAAATGCTGGTGCCTACAAATAGGTGCAAAAGGAGAGCGTTGCGTCTAGAGCCCCCCCTCAAGGAGCCTGAGGGCATAGACGGCGCTCTAAGGCGAAGCCTCAGCAGAAGCAAGGCGACCTGAGGGCCGTCCTGCAGGCTAAAAAGGCTTCGTCAAAGAGATCCTAGCTGGTCTAGGATCTCTGCGGGCGGCCCCACCCGTGGTGGAACGGCCGAAGTCGTCTCCTTCGCGGAGCCCGCAGGAAATCGCCGTTAAAAATGTTTCGGGACACATCGGTTTCCAGTGAACGCAGGCTGCACTATCCGCCCCACAGGCCTGCGGCCAGGCAGCATTCGCGTTCGCCCATCGAGAATCGTTTTCTGTCCAGCCCTGCCGGAAATCCGCTTCAGGGGGTCGAGAACGAGTCCCGATTAATACCCGAGGCCAGGCTCGAGAGCCTGGTTCCCTTGGTAAAATATTTAGAGGCATGGAAAAATCGTCTCAGGTTACTATTGTAACCATAGTTCCCTGAGAACAGGGAACGAGACGATGCGTCGAAACGCTGCGGGAACGCCTTCTGCGTGATTGCGTCTGAAGCATCTATGCCAACTAGTCCAATGGAAAAAGGGAATGAGCGTCACGGGCGGGTGACGTCATGACCAGGAAAGGATAAGAGCACTTCCGCTGCTCGCCGGCATTTAGCTTCGACAGTGCCGAAGCAAGCCGATCGCAGGGACGCCAGAAGTATGGCAGGGGGACGCATCGTCTCGTTCCCTGTTCTCAGGGAACTATGGTTACAATAGTAACCTGAGACGTTCCCTTATCGAAAAGGGAACTTCGAGATGCGTCGAAACGCTGCGGGAACGAGAATACCCAATGCGCCATAATTCAAGTACCTGAGTGTCAGACTGTTCAGCTAAGCACTAAGCACCTGAGAACCTGGGGCAGCATCCAGGTCCAAACTGTAAAATCTCACGAATGTGAGCGGAGAGGACCAGCCCGCCGCATCACAAACATCTAGGAGAGAAACCCCATGCAACAAGGCTTTAGAAGCCGCCATACTCCTGGTGGAATGAGCTCGGACCGCCAACGGACAAGGCTGGCCCGAGTACTCATAAGCAAGTGAAATAGCCTCGACTATCCACTTACTGACTGTCTGTTTTGAAGCAGGAAGACCTTTTTTAGGTGATCCAAAGCAAATAAATAGTTGATCGGACTTCCTGATTGAGGATGTCCGATGTACATATGTGTCCAATGCTCGCACTGGACACGACAAGTGCAGTCTTTCCTGGTCCGCAGTTGCAAACGGAGGAGGACAGAAAGCCTGCAGCACAATAGGCCTCGGAGTCAAGGTCGGCACCTTAGGGACGTATCCCTGTTTTGGATAAAGGAACGCCTTGACCATCCCCGGAGCAAATTCAAGGCAGGTGGGGGAGACCGAAAGAGCCTGAAGGTCACCAACTCTCTTGAGGGACGAAATAGCTAGGAGAAAGATGGTCTTAAGAGTAAGGAACTTCTCTGAGACCGATTCTAAGGGCTCGAATGGAGCCCTAGACAGGCCTTCTAGAACTACAGTCAAATCCCAAGCTGGCACCTTAGTGCGAGTTGCAGGCCTCAGCCTCAAAGTGAGTCAAGGTCGGCACCTTAGGGACGTATCCCTGTTTTGGATAAAGGAACGCCTTGACCATCCCCGGAGCAAATTCAAGGCAGGTGGGGGAGACCGAAAGAGCCTGAAGGTCACCAACTCTCTTGAGGGACGAAATAGCTAGGAGAAAGATGGTCTTAAGAGTAAGGAACTTCTCTGAGACCGATTCTAAGGGCTCGAATGGAGCCCTAGACAGGCCTTCTAGAACTACAGTCAAATCCCAAGCTGGCACCTTAGTGCGAGTTGCAGGCCTCAGCCTCAAAGTGCCACGAAGGAAACGTGTAATCAGGGGGTCTCGACCCAAAGATAAACCTCCCACCATGGTATGATAAGCCGCAATGGCTGCCACGTAAACTTTTAGTGTGGAAGGACATAGACCTGACACAAAGCGCTCCTGCAGGAACTCGATTACTGTGTTGACAGAACAATTAACCGGATCCCACTGATGTCGGTGACACCATAAGGAGAAAACTCTCCATTTAAGCGCATAGAGTTTCCTCGTAGCTGGAGCTCTGGAGCTTAGGATGGTCTCAACAGCCTCAGCTGAAAGACCACTATCTACAAGTTGGGCCCCCTCAGAGGCCAAACCCAAAGATTCCATATCTCTGGCCGAGGGTGAAATATTGTGCCCCCGGCCTGAGACAGAAGGTCCCTCCTCAAAGGGATCTCCAATGGAGGCCCGTCTAACAGAAGGATCAGGTCCGCAAACCAGATCCGACTTGGCCAGCGTGGTGCTACTAGCAGTAGGCTTATCCCACACTGACGGACCCGCTCCAGAACTCCTGGGAGCAGAGCAACAGGGGGAAAGGCGTACAGACGTAGCCTCGGCCACGTCTGCACCATGGCATCCAGCCCCAGGGGGGCCGGGTGAGTAAGTGAATACCAGAGGGGACAGTGCGTCGTGTTGTGAGACGCGAACAGGTCCACCTCTGCTCTGCCATATGCCTCCCAGATTTTCTCCACCGCCTCGGGGTGGAGTCTCCAATCCCCTGGCCTCAGCTCCTGCCTCGACAGGATGTCTGCTCCTATATTCTGGTCCCCAGGAATATACACTGCCCTCAGGGAGAGTACCTTCCCCAGGGACCACAGGAGGATCCGGTGCGCCAGTTTGCAAAGCGGACGCGACCTCAGACCCCCCTGGCGGTTCAGATAAGAGACCACAGATGTGTTGTCTGTTCGAACGAGCACATGATGGCCTCTTAGGTCCGGAAGGAAATGTCTCAACGCATTGAAGACAGCCATCATCTCCAGGCAATTGATGTGCCACGAAAGATGATGGCTTTTCCACAGACCCTGAACCGAGCGGCCTTCCATTACCGCTCCCCAGCCGGTGAGGGAAGCATCTGTCGAGATAGTAGCTCGATGGCAAAGAGCTCCCAACACCGGGCCCTGGGTTAAGAACCAGTGTTTCTTCCATATCTCTAAGGCACGAAGGCATCGCCGCGTAACCTTGATCATACGGAAAGGGTTCCCCCTCGGGGAGAACCCTCTGGTCCTGAGCCACCACTGTAAAGGCCTCATGTACAGCAGGCCAAAAGGTATCACGTTGGACGCTGCTGCCAGTAGACCCAACAGTTTCTCGAACTGTTTTACAGTGCGTGACTGACCTAGCTTTAGCTCTTTGGTGGCTGCCAGGATAACAGCTACACGAACGGGCGATAGGCTGGCCCTCATCGTCACTGAATCCCATACCACACCAAGGAAAGTGGTTCTCTGTATTGGAGAAAGAACACTCTTCTTGGCATTGAGCCTCAACCCCAACATCTGCATATGGGCGAGAACGACACCTCGGTGCCGAACCGCCAACTGCTCTGATTCCGCTAGAATCAGCCAGTCGTCGATATAATTCAGAATGCGAATGCCCTGAAGCCTGAGAGGGGCTAAAGCTGCATCCATGCATTTCGTTAATGTGCGGGGTGACAAAGCTAGGCCGAAAGGAAGAACCCGATACTGGTATTCTTTGCCCCTGAAAGAAAACCTTAGGAACTTCCTGTGCTGAGGGAGGATGGAGATATGGAAGTATGCATCCTTCAGATCTATCGTGACGAACCAGTCCTCGGATCTGATTTGAGTCACGATCTGCTTGAGGGTCAGCATCTTGAACTTGAGTTTCTGAACTGACCGATTCAACAGGCGAAGATCTAAAATGGGACGCAACCCTCCATCCTTTTTTGGAACAATGAAGTAACGGCTGTAAAAACCCGACTCTCTGTCGGGTGAGTACACCTGTTCTATAGCCTCTTTTGCTAACAGGGCCCTTACTTCTTGCTCCATTACCAGAGCCTGCTCGGGACGTACCACTGTGGGTAACACCCCGCTGTAACGAGGAGGACGAGAGCCAAACTGGATTCTGTATCCTTCCTCTACAATCTGCAGGACCCAATGAGAAATATTCGGCAGAAGCTTCCACGCTGCCAGAAAATTTACTAAGGGAACCAGCCTCTCGAGGCTGGTCTCTGGTGTTACTGAGAGAGCCAAATCTGGAGCCTGAAACATACCGGCAGGAACTACCTGACCTGACTGCTCTAAAACCCCCCTCAGAGGGCGCGAAACCGATGCTGTGCCGCAGCACAGCACCAGCGACTCGCTGGAGACCACTGCGCCCTGAAGCACCAGAGGTGGCAGGGTTGGCAGGAGGGTCTCGTGAGGACCCCGAAGTGGAACGGGCACCGTGTACTGAGGTGAACACCGCTCCACCTCGGTCGGGGCTGTCCTCACAGGTCTGATGCCTAAGCATCAGGACCTTTTTTTTTTGAACCGAAGCTTTCTTCGCCTGAAGAACGGTCCTCAGATCCGGCTTAGGCTTAGTCGACTTCGGTTGAGAGGGCTGCGTCTGTCTCCAGTATCTTCGTGGAGGAGCACGAGACGCAACACTCTCTTTCTGTTGCACATGATATGATGAGCTAGATGGCTGGGGCTGCTCACGCCCAGCAGCCCCAGGGGGCTGGACACGGCGAGGGATAAACTTTTTAAAAGCGTCCGACTGCTTTTTAGCATCCTGGAATCTTTCAACTACAGCGTGAACTGAGTCACCAAAGAGACCAGACGGTTCAAGCGGAGCATCTAACAAAAAAGTGCGATCTTTCTCTTTAATATCAGATAAATTGAGCCATAAATGTCTCTCAGTGGCTACCAAAGCAGCCATAGACCGCCCAATTGCTCTGGCGGTCTCTTTAGTAGCCCTGAGAGAAAGATCAGTCGCCCTACGAAGTTCTCGAACATCGTCATGACTTATTCCCTCACTATTATCCAGATCCCCCAGCAGATCAGCCTGATAAGCCTGAAGCAGTGCCATAGTGTGCAGGCACGCTCCGGCTTGACCTGCTGCCGAATAAGCTTTGCCCACTAAACTAGATGTATTTCTTAGTGGTCTAGTGGGCAAAACTGGGGCTTTAATAGAAGATGCGGGACCAGGCGCGAGATAACTCGCTAGATTTTGTTCAACCTGGGGCATCGAACTATAGCCGTAATCTTTAGACCCTCTTATTTTAGAATATATATTAGAATGAGGGACAAAGACACGAGATGAGAACGGCTTTTTCCAAGATTTAGATAATTCATCGTGTAAATCAGGAAAAAAAGGAAGCCCTCGCGGTGGAGATAGTGTGGCTGAAGAAAGATAACGCTCGTCTAATCTGCTTTTGGGACGAGTGTTTTTAGTTTCAGATGGCCAGTCAATATTTAATCTTTCTACAGCTCGTGACATGACATCCACCAGCTCATCATACGCTGGGGAAATAAATTGTAATTCCCTTTCCCCCGTGTGTGCATTATCACTGTCCATACTGACAACATCAACTTCCTCAGAAGAAGAGCACAGTAATAAAGGGCTCTCTCCCCGGGCGGAAGAAACCGCAAAGCGTGCTTCCGACACCGGGGGAGGAGAGCTGGATCTCCCGGGTAAGGAAGGAGAAAGGGCCCTCGGACCCGTCTCGATCCCCTCCGAGAGATCCAATTGCGATCCCCAGGAATGCATTCTCCGCGTTGCCTCGGCAGACGCGGGTCCTGATCCCTGAGGATCGCGAGCCTGCCCACTCTGTTTGTCGAAGAGTGACAGGCGGGATCTGAGCATGCGAAGCGGTAGCTTCTCACAGTGCTGGCACTCAGCCCCCTCGAAGGCTGAGGCTGCATGCTCAAATCCCAAACAAATCACACAAAGCTCGTGTGTGTCCCCACCCGTTAAATAACGCGGGCAGGGAGGAACACACTGTTTGTAGACTTGTTTCGCCATCGATACCAACAATATTGACAGACAACAATAAATAGACGGGGACAGTTTAGACACAGATCGCTTGCTGAGGCACAGAAGCATAAATGCCGGCGAGCAGCGGAAGTGCTCTTATCCTTTCCTGGTCATGACGTCACCCGCCCGTGACGCTCATTCCCTTTTTCCATTGGACTAGTTGGCATAGATGCTTCAGACGCAATCACGCAGAAGGCGTTCCCGCAGCGTTTCGACGCATCTCGAAGTTCCCTTTTCGATAAGGGAACTAGCGAATATTTCTCCCTGGGCCCTGCGCACCATTCAAGTTGGGTACAGGCTGCAGTTCGGTTTCCGCCCACCCAAATTCAACGGGGTGGTCTGGACTGTAGTCGACCCAGTGCAGGGTCGGGTATTAGAACAGGAAGTAAACTCCCTGCTGGCAAAGGAGGCTATAGAACATATTCCTCCACCGGAGAGGGAGTCCGGGTTTTACAGCCGCTACTTCATAGTTACCAAGAAGGATAGGGGGTTGCGTCCAATAATAGATCTCAGGCATCTGAACCGTTCTCTGAGGAGATTCAGGTTCAAGATGCTCACTATTCCCACCATTGTGAGTCAAATTCAATCCGAGGATTGGTTCGTCACGATAGATCTAAAAGACGCATACTTCCATATATCCATCCTTCCATCTCACAGGAACTTCCTGAGGTTCGCTTTCGGGGGCGAGGCGTACCAATATCGCGTTCTTCCGTTCGGCCTAGCTCTCTCCCCTCGCACATTTAACAAATGTATGGATGCAGCTCTGGCACCGCTGAGGCTCCAAAAGGGCATCAGGGTGCTCAACTATATAGATGACTGGCTGATTTTGGCCCAGTCACAAGAGCTGGCGGTTCGGCATCGAGATGTCATCCTCGCCCACATCCAAAGCCTGGGGTTGAGACTCAACACGAAAAAGAGCGTGTTGACACCAGCCCAGCGAACTATGTTCTTGGGAGTGGTGTGGGACTCGGTCACGCTGCGGGCACAATTGTCTCCCGCAGGAGTCGAGTCCATTCTGGCCACAGTGTCAGGGATAAAGCTAGGCCAAGCCATCACTGTGAAACATTTTTAGAGAGTGTTAGGGCTCATGGCAGCAGCGTCCAACATTATTGCATTCGGCCTGCTGCACACGAGGGCCCTTCAGTGGTGGTTGAAAACCAAGGGGTTCTCCCCGAGGGGGAACCCGTTCCGCATGATCAGGGTTGCGCGCAGATGCCTTCGTTCCCTATCTATGTGGAAAAAAGCTTGGTTTCTGTCCCAAGGTCCAGTGTTGGGAGCGTCATGTGGGCTGGGGCGCGGTCATCCGCTTTACGACAGGCCTATGGCAGGACCATCATTCCTCCTGGCACATAAACTGCCTGGAGATGTTGGCGGTGTTCCGGGCTCTGAAGAGCTTCCTGCCAGACCTCAAGGGCCATCACGTCCTGGTGAGGTCAGACAATATGTCGGTAGTGGCCTATATAAACCATCAGGGGGGCCTGAGGTCTCGCCCTCTATCCAGACTGGCGCATCAGATCCTCCTGTGGTCCCAGGGGAAACTGTTGTCTCTAAGAGCAACATACATCCCGGGGAGTCAAAATCAGGGAGCAGACATCCTGTCGAGACAGGGGCTGAGGCCCGGGGAATGAAGACTCCACCCCATTGGTGGTGGAGTCATTATGTCAGAGGTTCGGCCCAGTGGAAGTGGATCTTTTTGCGTCTCGAGAGACGACACACTGTCCACTGTGGTTCTCCCTCACTCATCCAGCCCCGCTGGGGTTGGATGCCATGGTGCAGACGTGGCCGAGGCTGCGTCTGTATGCATTTCCCCCGATCGCTCTGCTCCCGGGAGTTCTAGAGAGGGTCCGTCGCGACGAGATCAGTCTACTGCTGGTAGCCCCGTTGTGGCCAGCCCGAGTATGGTTCTCAGACATTATATTGCTCCTTGACGGCCCTCCGTGGGAGATTCCCCTCAGGAGGGACCTGCTGACACAGGCAGAGGGCTCAATATTTCACCCTCGGCCCGAGTTATGGAAACTGTGGGTCTGGGCCCTGAGGGGGCACAGTACCTAGAGGCCGGCCTATCAGCTGGAGTAGTGGAGACCATACTCAGCTCTAGAGCTCCCTCCACGAGGAAATTGTACGGCTTAAAGTGGAATGTCTTCACCATTTGGTGTAGAGAGCGTGAGGTGGACCCAGTTAACTGCCCAGTGGCTTCAGTGCTGGAGTTCCTTCAAGATCGCTTCTCCGCTGGTCTTACCCCGTCCACGCTCAAGGTGTACCTGGCTGCCATTGCGGCTTTCCGCGCTCCTCTGAGTGGTGGGCCTCAGGGGAGACACCAGTTGGTCGTACGTTTCCACCGTGGGGCTTGGAGGGTGAGACCTGCGGCTCGTACCAGGGTTCCCACATGGGACCTGGCAGTGGTTCTTGAAGGGCTGGCCGAGGCCCCCTTCGAACCGCTGGAGTCGGCTGAGGCCAAGAACCTGTCGCTGAAGGTCGCTTTTCTATTGGCCATTACTTCTCTGAGGAGGGTAGGAGATCACATGTGTGCCGGCGTCCTTTGCTTGTATGCCGTCACTCATTACGTCATGACGCAACACCAATCAGAGATTGGCTTAGTTTCATTCATCCTTCAGAGCAGCTACGCTGAGGGGCGTTCCCCCCCCCCCCCCCCAAAGTGTCATTCGACGCAGTTCTCGTTCCCTTCTCAGGGAACAAGGGTTACAGTCGTAACCCGAGGAAGTTTTTTGTATACTTAGTCAAAAGTCCAAGCGGCAACTATAGTTGCCGGTGTGCAAATGCCTTGTAATTACATATCATGGGGAAATGGGGTATAATGTGTTAATAAATCAAGGTTATTGGTCTTGTTTAGTGCTTTTTGCGTTCATAATATCCTATCTAAAACCATTTAAACATCTCTACTGTCCAGTAGACCTTAATTTGATAAATTTTGATAATTTGAAAAAATATATATTTTTGTAGTTTGGTATTTTAATATTTGTTTTTTGTTATAAGTATAGATGTATTTTTTCTTCTTTCTATTTGTTTTTATTGATTTATTTTATTTTTTTCATTGACTTTTTCTTTTCATTAGGATTTTTGATACACAATGCCCTGTTGGGGCAACTTAATGGCTGCACTTTGCCGCTCAACGAGCCTCACTGCCGTCGCGTCTGAGGATGAGGTTGAGGGACACGCCACAATGGACTGCTGTTCTACCGCGGCTAGCTTCCTTTAGGTTACAAGGAAGCTACCGCGCCCTCCGCACAGCGACGCGCTCGCCGGAAAGCCTCCCTCGAGCCTCGCTTTTTCACCTTCCCCGCCTCCCTTCACCGACGCGCAGCTGCCGCTCACGAGCCTCACTGCCGTCGCGTCTGAGGATGAGGTTGAGGGACACGCCACAATGGACTGCTGTTCTAACCGCGGCTAGCTTCCTTTTCAAGGAAGCTACCGTCCCCCGCGCGCTCCTTGTTATCTGCTCGCGCTACTTAAGCTTACGTTGTTTCCCCCGTGGCTCAGTGGCTAAACTCTAAGCTTTCGCGCCAGAGACCCGTGTTCGCTCTCGCAGCAGATACAATGTATGCAGCTCTCCTCTGAGCTCGCGACCAGCTCTCTTTCTTACGTACAGAAAGCGAGCGCGCGACCTGAGCGCACTGTGATGACGCTCTCTCTCTTATCTGCTCGCGCCAACTAAAGCTTACGTTGTTTCCCCCGTGGCTCAGTGGCTAAACTCTAAGCTTTCGTGCCAGAGACCCGTGTTTGATGCCGGCTCCAGCAGATCAAATTTATGCGGCTCTCCTCAGCGAGCCGCCGTATTCAGATCCGGCTCACGCCAATGGTGTTTTTAGTGTAGAAAGGTGCCCACATCTCAGTGTTCACCCCTACACACAAGCACAACACTTTCCCGTGTTATTCACAGAGCCCACTCCCTTAAAGCGGGAAACCGCTCGAGTGTTGAACGTAGGAAATGTGTCCGCGAGTTCGTGCCCACACCTATTTTTCTGCCCGCTCTATCACTAAAGACTCATATCAAACTATGAGAAAGACCCGTGTGTCCCGCTGCGGCCGGACCACCGTCAAAGTTTATTTCCCTGTCAGTCCCCTTCAAACAGGCTACTGCAGTGGTCCATTTAGCAGCCAACGAGCCGTTTCATTTACCCTCTCGCCTGCACACATAGCCTACGCCGTTCTCACGGCGACCCAGAGAAATCTCAAAAGAGTATACTGTCTGGTTATCCGGCTCACGCCGCTGGTGTTTTAAGTGTAGTGAAAGTGCCCACGCCCCAGTGTTCACCCCTACACACAAGCACATCAAATCTCGTGTCACTCACAAAGCACACTCTCATAAAGCGCAGAAAAGCCGCTCGAGTGTTGAATATAAGAAATGTGTCCACAGGTCTGTGCCCACTATCTGCCCGCTCTGTTACACGATCAATAAAACAGGTTATGAATGTAAGTCTCGTGCCCGCCGGAGAGCGCTCACGCTTACTAAAGCACACCTCCCCCCGGGCACCGCCCGCGCGTTTAAATGTTATCACGAAACAGGGCATTGATAAGACGCTCCCCATCCGTTATGATCGGGGCGTCAAATACACTTGTAAGTCTCGTGCCCCGCGCACTCGTGCTCACGCTTACAGAAAGCTTTTCCGCCCAAAGCGCTGCTCGCGTGTCAAAAAGTGAGAATAAAATACTCCCCATCCCTTATGATTGGGACACCTCACATAAATCAGCCGGTCTCGGCTTTCAGTGAGCAGCCATTGCCCAGAACCGAGAGCGCGCGCGCCGCGCTTTCGGCTCCGGTTCAGTTTCACAAGCCCGCAAATGGCGGCGATCTGAACCCGGAGGCCATGCACCCCCTAGCGGCTCACATAGCTGTGTGGGAAACTATCCCAGGGATTTCAGAATGGGTTTTCAGCACAATAAAGCAGGGCTATACACTTCAATTAATTCGCCGTCCCCCGCGCTTTCGAGCCCGGACCGCGATGATAGTGAATGCGGAAGTAGCACACCTACTTCACGCAGAAATAGCAATACTGCTGTGCAAAAGGGCTATAGAAAAAGTACCGCCTTCTCTGAGCGAGTCAGGCTTTTACAGCCGATATTTTCTCGTACCCAAGAAGAACGGAGCTTTCAGGCCCATCCTAGATTTGAGACATTTGAACAAGGTGCTTGCAAAAAGACCGTTCAAAATGCTTACGACCAGGAAAATCCTCGCGCACGTTCGCCCGAGGGACTGGTTTATTTCTCTAGATCTGAAGGAGGCCTATTTTCAGATTCAGATATTACCCCGTCACAGGCAATTTTTGAGATTCGCCTTCGACGGTCAGGTATATCAATACACCGTTCGGCCTGTCTCTAGCACCCCATACATTTACGAAGTGCATGAACGCGGCGCTCGCCCCCCTGAGAACTCAGGGGCTGCGAATAATGAACTATCTGGACGATTGGCTGATATTGGCACAGTCAGAGACGGAACTGTTATCTCACAGAACAGTGCTTCTCAGTCACCTGGAAAACTTGGGTCTCACGGTCAACTGGACCAAGAGCTCATTAATGCCCAGTCAGTCAGTCAATTTCCTTTTTAGGAATGGAACTGAATTCTGTGGCCATGACGGCTCGTTTGTCGACACAGCGCGCGCCGTGTTCGTCACCTAGCCGCGTCTTTACAGAAGGGCAGCTTTCTCCCTTTGGAAACGTTTCAAAGGATGCTGGGCTGTATGGCATCAGCTGCAGCGGTGCTTCAGCTGGGCCTACTGCGCATGCGCCCGCTCCAACGCTGGTTGAATGCTCGCGCGTCTCGCCGAGCCTGGGTTTCTAGCGGCCAGAAAATCAGAGTGACTCAGATCTGCATAGCGGCTCTGCAGCCCTGGTTAGTAGCCGACTGGTACCAGCAGGGAGTGACGATGGGAACATCTCTTATCAGAAAGCAGTTTCGACAGACGCGTCCAACTCGGGTTGGGGCGCGTTGTTCGAAGGCAGACCGGCCTTTGGCCAGTGGTCAGACCAAGAGAAGTGTTTTCACATAAACTGTCTGGAGATGATAGCGGTCGAGAACGCGCTGAAGCGCTTCCTCCCGTTCATACAGGACCAACATGTTCTTGTTCGCTCGGATAACATGTCTGTGGTTTCCTATGTAAACCGTCAGGGCGGTGTCAGATCCAGAAACCTCTGCAATCTGACTGAACGCATCCTTATTGGGTCCCAGATGCACCTGCGCTCGCTGAGGGCGGCGCATGTGCCTGGCCATTTGAACGACGATCCAGACAAACTGTCCAGGGACAACGTTCCCCCAGGGGAATGGTCCCTGCACCCCCAAACAGTCCAGAAACTGTGGCGCCTATTCGGCAGAGCGGAAGTCGACCTATTTGCGTCAAAAGAAAACGCTCATTGCCCGATGTTCTTTTCGAAGAACGAGGACGCGCTGGCCCAGGTCTGGCCCAGCCTCCTACTGTATGCTTTCCCTCCGGTCTCTCTGTTACCACAGGTGATCAAGAGAGTCAGGGAAACGCGCCACTCAGTGCTCCTCATAGCTCCGCACTGGGAGAATCAGAATTGGTTTCCGGAACTAGCACGGCTGTCACATGCAGCTCCGTGGCCTATTCCGGTGAGGGCAGATCTCCTCTCTCAGGCTCGCGGCTCGATCTGGCATCCCCATCCAGAGCGCTGATCTCTGCACGCATGGTTGATCAACGGGTACTCGTTACCCTGCCAGAAAGACTGATGAACACGATCACACAGTCTAGAGCTCCTTCCACGAGAAGGCTCTACGCGTCTAAATGGTCAGTGTTCTCCAAGTGGTGCACCGACAGAGATCTGGACCCACGGTAGTGTGAGGTTGTGCATTTGCTCACTTTCCTACAAGAGCTGATTGATAAGGGGAGGTCCCCATCCACGCTCAAAGTTTATGTGGCGGCCGTGGCGGCATTCGCTGAATCGACGCACGGCCAGTCACTGGGAAGACATAAGATGGTCATCCGCTTCCTTAGGGGAGCTAGAAGGATGAATCCGCCGCGCCCCCCGTCGGTTCCTATGTGGGATCTTTCCTTGGTCCTTGAGGCCCTGAAAGGCCCATTTGAGCCACTAGACTCTGTGGAGTTCAAATACCTATCACAAAAAAAAAAAAAAAAAAAAAAAAACTTTTTCTGACCGCGCTGTCATCAGTCAAACGTGTGGGGGACTTGCACGCGCTGTCAATCAGCGCGACGTGTCTTGAGTTCTGGCCGAATGACTCTAAAGTCATCCTCAAACCTAGACATGGCTATGTTCCAAAATGATGGGCACTCCTTCAGAGCGCAAGTCATTTCACTGTCGGCTCTGCCAGCGTCAGACAGTGGGACAGACGTGAATCTCCTTTGCCCAGTCAGGGCGCTGAGGTTTTACACTACGCGCTCCACCACCTTCAGGCGTACGGAGCAGCTGTTTGTTTCGTTCGGGGGGGCGCAGCAAAGGACTCGCTGCCTCGAAACAGACTATGTCCAGATGGATAGTGGACGCTATAGCGGCCACTTATGCGTCAAAAGGTCTGCAATGCCCTCTGGGCATTAGGGCTCATTCCACTAGAGGCATGGCCTCATCGTGGGCATGGTCCAGCGGGATTTCTATCCACGACATATGTGTAGCGGCGGGCTGGAGCTCCCTGTCTACCTTTGTCAGGTTGTATAACCTAGAAGTTCCCGCCCTGGAGGCTAAACTTCTGTCAGTCTAAGCGAGTTGTGCATTCTGCCCAGATATATCATGCTCAGACCACTCTCACGTGACTCAGCTCTCCTGGTTGAGCTGTACTAGTAGGGTATGTGCTATGTGCTTATACAGACCAGCGCTCTGCTCTGTATTCCCTATGTGTGCTTATGTACAAGTGATGGCCCGCGTGGCTGGCCACCTTATTTTTCCACTTATTGGGTTCCCCGAGAAACCTCTGCGACTCATGGGTGGTTGCTTGGCGCGCACGGCGTTGACAAAAAGTTCCCGTAGCGTAAGCTAAACTTACGCAATACGAGAGAACCTCTCGTAAGAGAACGTACTCGGTTACTAACGTAACCTCGGTTTTCTCTAGAGAGGGAACGAGTATTGCGTAACCGGCCGTGCTCGCGCCACGAGCGACTTAGCTTCAGTCGACGAAAACCAGGGATTTCAGCCTACAGCCCCTTCTTTTATACGCTAAGCCACGCGCATTCTGGCGGGCTATGACGCTATGAAGGCGCGAGCGCCTTTCATTGGGCGTGACGTCACGCGGGGCTCACTGGTAGGCTGCAGCAGTTGCCCGCACTGCGTTGACAATGAATACAAAATTAGGATAATTTTTTGGCTTCAATATCTCGAGAAGATAAATCTTTCCCGTAGCGCAAGCTAAACTTACGCAATACTCGTTCCCTCTCTAGAGAGAACCGAGGTTACGTTCGTAACCGAGTACGTTTTTTTTGTTTATCATACACAAGAGATTATAAACTAGATGAAGATTTTTTTTGGGTACGCATCGAAGGTTCTTTGACTGTTATACATAATAAATATGTTTATGAACAAAGGTTGATCTGTTGAAAGCAGTTATTTTGAGATAGATGCCAAATGTTCGCCTCCTATTAAAGTAACACTAAGTAACAATTTTCAACCTTCATAATATATTTCCAAGACCCTTGTGATGGTACATCGACTTAAAATAAGTTAAATGACACGTCTGCCATCGCCTGACGTGGTCTGTGTCGCTTTTACTGGCACTATGTAACTTCTGGTTTCGGGTAGGAACCCCTGCACAAAAAGAACTACACAATTCGACTGCTTTACGTCAAGCGCTACAATAGTCATCATTTCATTTTTCTTCGTTTGTGATGTCACAATACATCATCCTTTCATGAAATCATGTAACATACTCTACCTTGTCTGTGGACATCGTTCATTCTAAAGCCGGTGCGGGATAAACAGCGAGCGTGCGTGCGACGGTAGGCTAGATTATTTACGACAGCGGCAATGGACAATTTCGTTTCCAACCAGTAGGGCGACCGCAGAGGAAAAATCCTTAGTGTTACTTTAAAATTTGACATTGAAAGGGAGCATAGTTGCCACACATTCAAATACGATTTTCAAGAAAAGAAAAAAAAAAAAACCTGGAAAATAAATGCAGAACATGTTCACAGAGGACACTATTAGCACAACTATATGCATGAAACCATTCAGAAAATTGTGGGCACAAATGGGTTAAAAGGGACCTATTATGCAAAATTTACTTTTACATGGTGTCTGTAGTGTGTATGTCACAGGTGAAGGGGCGGGCGCCAGCGGGCCGCCCACCCCCTTCTTAGCGGACCACCGCCCGAGGAGCGTGCCGTGAGACTCATGAAAGGCAGACACAGCATTTAAAATAAATATTAGTTCTTTATTAATATAATAAAAACAACATTAAAAAGTCTCTTTCGTTCATAGAACAGCACAGCAGTCAGCAGACTCACTTCAGGAGAATGATTCACAGAGTCTCTTTCGTTCATAGAACAGCACAGCAGTCAGCAGACTCACTTCAGGAGAATGATTCACAGGGTCCCTTTCGTTCATAGAACAGCACAGCAGTCAGCAGACTCACTTCAGGGGAATGATTCACAGGGTCTCTTTCGTTCGTAGAACAGCACAGCAGTCAGTAGACTCACTTCAGACGGGTGATGATTCACAGGATCTCTCAGTTCACAGTGGGGAAACAATGGGTTAAAAGTTCGTTTCTCCAGTGATGCTGTAGGCTTTTAAGCTCAAACAGTAAATAACGATTAAGGACCTTCACAGTACAAAATAACCTCTTCAGTGCAGCTGTATCACACTGGACTTTCAATGGGGAGCAGATATAGTGCTTTCCACAACGTGTGAATGGGGCTAGGGCCACTTCTCAGCAAAGGCACAGCACACTTGTGTTCACCTCAGTTCCACAGCCACAAATCGATGTGTATCAATAAGGCAAAAGCACTGCAATTCACTCACACGTTAAGGCTGGTCAGAGGCCCCACTCCGTTTGTTGCGCTCGCTCCACGAGGGATTTCTCTTTCAATTCCTCCTCAACACACTCTGAAACACATAGCTCTTCCAACAATCAGATCCACATTTACTGCATCCTCTTCCCGCAATTTAAATACTCATAAGATGAAAGCAGTTCACTTATCTCTTCTCTCTCCTTCCACCGCACCAATCCAGACGATAGCTCAGTCCAGCAGACTTCCCACAAACGATCCTCTGATCCAGCAAACTCAAATGGGCGATCTCCACACCCCAACGGTTTTCCTGAGGAAGCTTGTATCCAACACTGCTCCAAGTCAACCCTTTAGGCTCTTCAAACACTTCCAACTCACTGAGCACTTCAATCCCACTGAACACCGCTGCTTCGGCCTCAGCCTCTGCCCCTCGGCCTCTCCCCTGCTGCGTGCACGCTCCGTCTCCGTTCCTGTGTGTGCTTTCCTCTTCAAAATGGCTTCCTTTTATACTCCACCTGGGAGCATGTGCCCCAATCACCAGGCAACTCCTCCCTCCACACCTGCCGCTCGTTTGCCCATTAGTAACCCCTGTGACATGTACACAACCACTTTATAATGGTAAAAATCCAACTACTCCTTTTTTCAATCCCCATAAATCAGAAGCAGTGTCTCGGAATAAGCCGTTTGCAAATTCAAATTTTTGTGACATAACAAAATGCCTAGGCCCCACCCATGACTGCATACGGACTCTGCCATGTTAGCATAGACGCGCCCTCAGTGAGCTTTGCACAGTCTGCCATTTTATATGCGTTGGAGCAGCTGTAGTGATAAGAAAAATGTCACAGTTTCGGACTAAGAAAGCCAGGTGTGATGTTGTTGGATGTAAGAGTGCACACTTTTTATTCACTCCTGGCAAATGAGCCACTGAAGACGCAGTGGATTAATTTTGTTTATGATGTGAACAAGCCAATCAAGTTACCTAAAATCATTCAGGTCTGCGCTAATCATTTTACACCAGACTGCAGATTGAGATTGAGGGGACCAACATTTTTAATGTTTACAACTCTCATGCTCCTCGCCCACTACCACGAGCACCCTCCCATTGAGTTTGTGCTCGTCGGTGCATGTGTATTGTAACTTCGCAAGGGGGGATCTGTGGCATGTGCACGCACTGTGATTGACAGTCAGATCTCACACAGTCCTGGGCTGATTGGACAAGAGGAACCAGGAGCGGTGGATTTTTGAAAAACAAATAACAGGCTCTAGGTGGAGGTAGAAGCTCAATTTTTTTTCTAAAACCGGCTGATTTATGTTGTTCTGTCGGAGCATAGTGTCGGTTTCAGAGAATATGATAAAAAAAAAAATCTTGCCGACTGAAGCTTTAAATACTGTGTATGTTTTCTGTATAAATTAGAGACTAAAATCGTTGATCGTTCTTTTGTTTCACAGACCAGCACAGCAACACATATAAGTAGCACGAGGGATGTTGGTTGCCAGACAGACTCACCAGGACTGCATGGTGTTGGTACACAACTATCAATGAGTGCGTTTACATGCAGGTTCTTAACATGATTTTGCTTGATAAGTCGACAACGCACATGATCATGTTAACGCGTTAACATAATCGGTGTGAGGTCATGAACGGCTTAAAGTACAATATGCAGGATTTTTCGCCACCCGCGTGTCGCTAACCTCTTTCAATAACAAAGGCGTATATTGATAATGTATATTCCGCATTAAGCTGAATTATGGATCTTGTCGTCAAGCTGATGGATATTTTATGAATGAGTGAATACATTGATGTTTTTTAACATGACTGTGGTATGAAGCAGAGCGCGATTTCTAGACATATACCAGCGCCACACGCAACGCGAGTCCCGCGGATGTAAAGGAATAAGGACATTCCATTCTACCGAACTACATGCAAGTGCTGAATTAATACTCACACAGGTCAGTTTATTAGACAAATTAAACTTGAGGTAACGTAGCGCTGTTTCACTTGCACTAACAGTTACACTATCATACTAAACGGCATTTGAGTGGGTGGAATGTTGTTAGTTAGGTTGTTTGGTGGCTGTATGAGACTAGTAAGCTAGATCAACATTAGAATAACATACAGATCACATTCTAACATTTCATCATGTTGAACTAAATAACATTGATTAGTTTTATGTACATTTGCTCACCTGTCTAATAAAGTAACATGCAGCACTTGCGTCTCTGTCAAGTCGAAGTTAGTCGCGGACGTGGAGCATCTCGAAAGATGTTGATCTTTGTTATAGTCCTCTTTTTGTCTCAAAGTTTGCTGCTTGCCATGGTCCATAATGTTTAAACAAATAAACAACAGCGTGAGTGTCCTGCTAGGCACAACGGGCATAACTGGCATAACCCAGTTGTCAACGTCTGTTGCCATGGTTACTATTGCAGTACGAGGTCAAACCTGGCGGAAACCGGGGGTAATGCGGATATGAGGCCATTGACTGGCGACTCCTCACCCCTGCTCACACGCCCCGTTTCCTTGGTTAAAATCGCAATTTTCTCACGATTTACAAATAGTTGGAAACATTTGGGATACTGTAAGTAATCAATTAAACAAAATATATAACATTGGCCTAGTGTTTTTTTTTTTTATATTTTACTCCAAAAATCCTGCATATTGTGCATTTAAGCATAAACCGATAGTCAAATTTTTGCCCCTTACGCCGCCCAGCATGTAAAAACATTTCTACCATAAAGACTCAGAAGGATTCTCGAATAAAATAGAATTTAATTTGTGAAAGGAGTTTACAGACAAAATAAAAGTAGATGCTCGACAAGCTCCGTCTCAGAGTTCGTTGGCGTAGGCCCCGTCCTCCGTCCGGGTCTGAAGGTTAGCTTGTAGGTCCTGCCTGATGTTAGAGGCAGGGGCGGAGCCTACCCCCTGACGAGTGGACGGGAGCCATTCTGGTGGTGGTGGGGAGGATGGGGGAAAACTTTGCTACGACACCTGCGGGCAACAACATGGAACGGTAGGATCAGTCTTTTATATTCGATGTCGAGCTGTGATTGGTAGCGTAGAACCACAAATTAATGACGTGGCAGTGGAGTCTTTCTGGCAGAACTTACTCTTACGCTTCCATTTCTACCATAAAGACTCAGAAGGATTCTCGAATAAAATAGAATTTAATTTGTGAAAGGAGTTTACAGACAAAATAAAAGTAGATGCTCGACAAGCTCCGTCTCAGAGTTCTTTGGCGTAGGCCCCGTCCTCCGTCCGGGTCTGAAGGTTAGCTTGTAGGTCCTGCCTGATGTTAGAGGCAGGGGCGGAGCCTACCCCCAAAAAGTAAGGAGAATGTGATGAATTTCATACATACCTATGAGGATTCTGAAAGGCATATAGAAGAATTAATAAATAGGGAAGACAATAAGACAACTTTATATTACTTATCTTAAAGTCAGGTACTGTGCGTAAAAGATTGAAACTACGATATGTTCTGAGATAAGATAACTTATTAAACACTTTAGCAAGATCGAGAGTGGCAATGTCACTCTATATGGGCTGAGCTTATTTTTTGGACGTGAACGAAGCCGCGTCTGGCCGCAAAATTTGAGATGGGAATTTTATCGAAGACTTAATAGGCTGAGTTATTAACATACATACAAAAGCCTCGATTGGCCATAATAGTTGGCTGTAAAGTATTTATAAAACTCTTTGATAACGCCTCGATATGCTGATGCCTCGATAGGCTTAGTTCATGCGTTAGAACCGAGATTCAATGTAATATGCATTTATGAAATAAGCCACGATTAGCTAAGGCCACGATAGGCTAATGCCTCGATAGGCTGAAGCCTCGATAGGCTTAGTTAATGCGTCAGAACCGAGATTAAATGTAATATGCATTTATGAAATAAGCCACGATTGGCTAAGGCCACGATTGGCTAATGCCTCGATAGGCAGATGCCTTGATAGGCTTAGTTCATGCATCAGAACCGAGATTCAATGTAGCTAATATGAGTTTATGAAATAAGCCACGATAGGCTAATGCCTCGATAGGCTGATGCCTCGATAGGCTTAGTTCATGCGTCAGAACCGAGATTCAATGTAGCTAATATGAGTTTATGAAATAAGCCACGATAGGCTAATGCCTCGAAAGGCTGATGCCTCGATAGGCTTAATTCATGCGTAAGAACCGAGATTAAATGTAATATGCGTTTATGAAATAAGCCACGATTGGCTAAGGCCACGATTGGCTGATGCCTCGATAGGCTGATGCCTCGATAGGCTTAATTCATGCGTCAGAACCGAGATTAAATGTAATATGCGTTTATGAAATAAGCCACGATTGGCTAAGGCCACGATTGGCTGATGCCTCGATAGGCTGATGCCTCGATAGGCTTAGTTCATGCGTCAGAACCGAGATTAAATGTGATAAGCATTAATTAAAAGGCCTCGATAGCCTTAAACGCCAGTGATCGTAGAGTTCCGGAAGCCGCGATAGGCTTAGCCATATTGCGCTATCATGAATGACTATCACGATAGACATAAGCAAGCAGGGATATAAATAAGAAGCTTTAAAAGATCGAAATTGGGAATGACACTATGAGTGAGCTGAGCTTCCCATCCTCTGGATATGAACAGAAGCCACGTGTTCCCCCAAAACTTGAGATGGAGATTTTAAATGAAGCCTCGATAGGCTGAGATTTTAAGATGCATACATCCTGGGTATGAAGATAGGGAGAAAATAAATAAAGCAAAGTTAAATAGCATATACACCAGCCCTCGTCTTTCTTTAAAAATAGGTCCGTAATTGACCTTACATTTATAAATAATGAGGCTGTCGCCAGGCAACTTCCCGAGGAGCCACAAAAGGCAGAGATGACACATTGCATAACTGCTATCAGGGAAGCTACGATACGCGCAAAATGTTTGGCTTGGGCGTACAGTCATGAAAGCTCGGTCAATTGTGATGTCTCGGTAGGCTGAGTTCATGTATCGGAACCGAGATTATTTGAAAGCTCGATAGCATAAATGTAATAGGCTACATATAGCCATGGAACGATCACAGTTATTATAAAATAGGTCTGTGATTGACCATAAATTTATAAATGATGAGGGCAGTTGCCAGGTCGACTTTCCAAGGAGGCACGAGAGGCAAAGATAAGACATTGAGATGATTACAATCGGGAAGCTACGATTTGAGTTTATGAATGAAGGCTGCGATCAGCCATGAAAAAGTTGGCTTAGAGTACAATCATGAAAGCTTGATCGATAGTGATGCCTTGATAGGCTGAGTTCATGCGTCAGATCGAGATTAGTCGAAAGCATTAATGTAATAGGCTACGTTTAGCCATGAAACAATACCAGTAATCAATAGGACCATGATTGACTTTATATTTATAATGATAAAGCTGAAGCCAGGGAGACTTTACAGAGGAGCCATGATAGGCAGAGATATGACATTAAGATACTTACAACCAGGAAAGCTACGATATGCATTTATGAACAAAGGCCGCGATCGGCCATGAAATATTTGTCTTAAGGGTTCCAATCATGAAAGCTTGTACGGTAGCGATGCCTCGATAGGCCGATGCCTCGATATGGCCGAGTTCATGCATCAGAACTGAGATTAGTCTAAGGCTTTGATAGCGTTAATGTAATAGACTACGTTTAGCAATGAACATTACCAGTGATCGAAAAATAGGTCCATGATTGACCTTACATATGTAATGATAAAAGCTGAAGCCAGGGGGACTTTTCAGAGGAGCCACGATAGGCATAGATATCATGACATTAAGATGATTACAATCAGGAGAGCTACGATATGCGTTTATGAACGAAGGCCGCGATCGACCATTAAATATTTGCCTTAGAGTACACTCAGGGGCGCCGCCAGGAATTTTGGGCCCCATGACAAAAAATCATATTGGGCCCCCTCTGCGCAGCTGTTGTCACCACATCTCTAGGACCTAACTGTCCCATCAAAAGCTTTACATAACTCTAATCAAAGGCTTGCAACTGTCTTGCTTCTTGTAGTTCAACACTAGTATTAGCACAACATTTACTGCTGTGATTTATAAATGCAAGTCTGCATACAGTATGCATTCAATATTTGTGTGTGTGTGTGTGTGTGTGTTGTGTGTGTGTGTGTGTGTGTGTTGTGTGTGTGGTTGTGTGTGTGTGTGTGTGGTGTGTGTGTGTGTGTGGTGTGGTGTGTGTGTCAAACAATTGCCCTTCATGATGGAAAATATAAAGTCTGTATAGATGTCATTTACGGCCAAAATTCAGTCTAAATGAACGGATCAAACTGGATTATTTTAATACTGTCTGTAACTTACATGCAGGTTGAGGTAAGATACTTATTGTTTCTAACTGCATCTACTGTACAGACAGGAGATTGTTTTTTGTATTATTTTTTTAATTGTCATAATGGGCAAAAATAATTTTTGTTGATGTCATAATTTTTTGTTATGGTAAAAAAAGAGCAAGAGAGACAGAGAACCCCACACAGACTCCCTGGAATGATGCTAAGTCATTAACACAATGTTGCTCACCTTCTTCACTGGGACAGGGACAGGGAGGGGTGCAGTTAGTATGGGGAGACTGGGGTGCTGCTGACTTATCTGTTGTTGTTGTTGTTAAGTCTGCTAAAAGGGGCATGGATGATTCAATATGAATATATTGCTAAACGTTTCCCTGCACTTTGTTGATGAAGTGTAGGCTAACACTAGCCTGTAGCTAGCTAGCTTATTTCACTATGGACAACAGGTTAATACCACTCACAGACTAAAGGCTACCCACCTTTCTTTTTGAAAAAACTGGAATACAGAACGACAGCCTTTCTTTAGTCTTTCCTCTCTCTCTTTCCTCTCTTTCCTTTTCTGGAAACCAGATTTTATTTTACTATTCGACAAACATTATGGTCTCTCTGTATTTCTAGCGCGCCGGTGCCTTCACTGTGCGATTGACTGTCTGCTAAACACCGTCACTGATGCGCGTGCTTAGGCAGGAGGACCAAACCATTTCATTCAGATACATGGGGGTGGTCAGTCAATATGGATATTTACTTTTTGGTCAATGAGATAAAAACTTTTATTGCCAAAATAAGTCAAATCAAAGACATAATTTAATTTATTATTATTTGAAATATACATGATGATGTTTTATATATTTAAAAAAAAAAGTTTTTACCTATTTGCTGGGCCCCCTGTCAGTCAAGGGCCCTTGGAATTGTCCTAACTTTTCCCCCCTATACGGCGCCCCTGAGTACACTCATGAAAGCTTGTTTAATAGTGAAGCCTAGATAGCTGATGCCTTGATATGGCCGAGTTCATGCATCAGAACTGAGATTAGTCGAATGTTTCGATCGCATTAATGTAATGGCTACGTTTAGCCATGAAACGATACCAGTATTCGTAAAATAGGTCCATGATTGACCTTATATTTAATTATGATAAAGGTTGAAGCCATAAGCCATTGGAGACTTTTCCGAGGAGTACACGATAGGCAGAGATATAACGTTAAGATGATTCAACCAGGAAAGCTACGATATGCATTTATGAACGAAGCCCGCGATCGGCCATGAAATATTTGGCTTTGGATTACAATTGTAAAAGCTCACACAAGTTATGCCTCGATAGGCAGAATTCATGCGTCGAGGACGAAATCAGTCGAAAGCTTCGATAACATTAATGAAATAGCCCAAGATTGGTCATAAAATGGCAGTAATCGTAGAATTTCAGAAGCTGTGATAGGCTTAAAATATTGCAGCAATCAGAAACGAAAATGACGATAGACATAAGCGAGCAAGGATACGAAAACCTTGGAGCGTTGTTAATATGGTATTTTCAAAGCTATTCTTCATTAATCAATTATGGAATGAGTTGATGGTAAGAACGAAATGAAGAAAGCCACGATTGACTGCGTGTAACTAAACAGATTAGCAGCGAAAAGCAACGTATGTTAGATGTATGGATTGTTAACCACCACCAGTAGCTAGCGAAGAAATTTACCTCAAATGTCGGTTGAGAGGGCTTGTTGAGCATTTAGTAGAACATACGTGTCGGATCTGATGTAGGTCTTGTATGCTGTGGAAGACCATCTGCCAAGCATTTGGATGGGGGAGTCGGGAACGCCACATTCGGCTACTGTTGTTGTGGCTCCGATACGAAAGGAATGCCCAGTGTATATATGTGGAGAAAGAACGGAGAATTAAGGAGGAAGCTACATGAGTTCAAAACCAGTGCTTTGTCATTGGAAGACCGTTCGGTTATATGAAAAAAAGGGGAGTATTGAAGTGTGGTCATGCTTTGAGATATGACCATAGAGGTATAAGGTAAAAGGAATTATAGACTTTAGATATAGTAATAACGCCACAGACTCCAGAAGAATCTGTTTTCGAAAACTTAAAAACATTTAAAAGGTGGGAGAAAGACGTAAATCGGAAATAGACAAGCCACGAGCCAAATTAAAATATTTTGAAACAGATGTGAATTCCCCTGATCGCACAAACCTGTAAAACACGGTTAGAAAAGCTTTTTTTTTTTTTTTTTTTTTTTTTTTTTTTCCATTTATATATATTTGAACTATTAATTGCTGTTGATTATGATTGAATAAGAGATAGTTATATTACAGAAAACGAGCTGAGATCAAATAGTGTGCCCCTTTTTATTAGTTGAAGTCTGTAATCATCTAGGTATAAGTCGAGATCTTTCCGGCGCTCGGGAAGTGATTGAAAAAACATCTCCATAAATGCATTACCGAAACAATAACAAATTCAAAGAAGGGCGTAAAACTAAGTTGAATAGCCAATAGGTACTGCTCCTTTAAGATGGAAGGCAAACCGTCTCGTCTCTCACAATGGTGAGTGAGCAGATGAGGAGCGCGAGCTGTAATATATGGCATTCGATTTAATAACAAAGTTACTCTTAAGCTTGATTTAATTCTATTCAGCAACCCAGTTGATAGTATTTTGCAACTGGCCGTGAGTGCGTGGGATCGACGATGCAGTTACATGAATCTTTGCAAACACTTACCATTTCAATGAGCTATTCGGTCCACGGTTTAACTTACTGTTTAAAGCGTTGCAGTATGTTGCGTTGCAGACTGCAGTATCGCAGTTATTTTAAAGCTACCACATCACCGCATTTGAACTTCACCACTTGAAGGGAACAGTAGAGTAGCAAGTTAATATAGTTACCTGAATGAAGTTTGATCGTAGTAAAAGGGGAACTTTTTGAAAAAACACTGAGTGGAGATCAACTCTCATGAGATTAACGCTTGTTTCCAACACAAGTGTGTCGCACTCGTGCATCGCGAAAATTGCTGAGATCAAAATCAACGATGTGACTTGTGTTGTTATGTTTGGTATCGAAACGCGAGTAAGTGAACGCCAGCGCTGTTTCTGCGAACTGAATGGAAGCGTAATTGGCATCAAAAACTTTGCTACGACACCTGCGGGCAACAACATGGAACGGTAGGATCAGTCTTTTATATTCGATGTCGAGCTGTGATTGGTAGCGTAGAACCACAAATTAATGACGTGGCAGTGGAGTCTTTCTGGCAGAACTTACGCTTACGCTTCCATTAACATGCTTTCTTACAGTTTGTGTTTCTTTCGAACTGTGCATGTGTGATTTGAGACAGGAATGCTGTGGATTTAAGCGGACCCAGACAAAGTGAGTGTAGTAAGGGAGGAGAAAATACATCGAAAACTCAGACTCTTTCTTGAACCAAAGAAGAAGTGATACAGTCAAAATGCTGCATCTTTAACTGCATTACAGGATCATATGGGCTATGAACCGTACGTTTCCCGGTGACATTGCAACACTCTTCTTCTGCTTTTAATGATTTATTTAACATCACAAACGACATAACAATTGAAATACTTTTTTATGTTTTGACCTCACTACCGGGAAATATCCTGATTTATTAATAAATTATTGTAAACGTGGTTTACTTGTGTTGTCGGGTTATTGGTTTGCATGTGAATTGCATGGTATTTTAATAAGCTGATTTGTGTGAGTGTTCAGCATACTAGTGTGCATATAAACGGGCTCACTGGTTCATTCTCAAAGTTGTTGCTTCTGCCTTCAGTGAAGTCTCTCCTTCATCAGTGTCCGACTCAGGTTCCTACAGGCTGAACACCTGTATTTACATTATCAGTCATATTGCTGCTTCTTATTTGTGACCCTGGATCACAAAACCAGTCTTAAGTAGCACGGGTAAATTTGTGGGAATAGCCAACAAAACACTGTATGGGTCAAAATTATCGATTTTTCTTTTATGCCAAAAATCATTAGGATATTAAGTAAAAATCATGATCCATGAAGATATTAAGTAATTTTCCTACCTTAAATATATCTAAATTGTATTTTTGTAAGTGGATGCAGCACAATAACCAACAGAAATGGAAACCTTTAAAGGCGATTTTCTCAATATTTAAATTTTTTTGCCTATCCTATCCTATCCTAACATACCATACATCAATGGAAAGCTTATTTATTCAGTCTTCAGATGATGTATAAATCTCAATTTTAAAAAATGGACACATAAGACTGCTTTTGTGGTCCAGGGTCACATTTGTTATTGCCGTAGGATCGGCACGAGCTGTAAAGGCAACACCCTCTTCTGGAAAGGGGACGGGGAGCAGCATCTTATTTGCATTTAAAGAGACACATGAAAATGGCTTGTTTTTGCTTACACTAAAACAGGGGCAAATTGGACAAGCTATAATTAATGATGTGTGGGGAATTTTGAGCTGAAATTTCACAGACACATTCTGGGGACACCAGAGATTTATATTACATCTTGTGAAAAGGGCAATAATTGGTCCCCTTTAAAATGTGCCTTAAAAATGTGTCACTCTTGGCAGGAGTTGCTGGGAAGCAGTGAGATGAGACACAATGGCCGAATATGTCAAACTTCATATGCATAGACACAACCTTTAAAATTTAATCATCAGATGACTACTATTACATTCCACATAGAAAGGAAACACAAACAAGTTAATATAAAAACTAAAAGTCATGAAATGGGCCTCAAACAAGAGCCAGATATAAAGCTATAATACATACATAAAACAGAGCCAAACCAGAAACCTGCTGGACATTACCTGTTACACAAGGTATAATGCATTATGCACATGTGTAACAAGCTAATTCTATTGATTAATAGTAAGCTAATATTGATTAAGGTGATAAGACAGCAGAATCAGTGTGTGGCGGTGCTTAATACCACATCTGACCTTGTTTATTGCAGCTCTTCCCTATGCAGTCCCCTGAGAGTAAACTCCGGCACCGGTCAGCACTTTCAGACCTGCTAATCCATCCATATCTCCCTAAAGAGCCTGAAACTCACAGGCAGAACCATGCCGAGAAATTAATGTATGCTGTCTGCTGGTTATTTATTTACCTTATTGTATTCCTTATTCCTCTCTCTCTCTCTCTCTCTCTCTCTCTCTCTCTCTCTCTCTCTCTCTCTCTCTCTCTCTCTCTCTCTTCTCTCTCTCTCTCTCTCTCTCTCTCTCTCTCTCTCTCTCTCTCTCTCTCTCTCTCTATCTGCTTTGCTTAGCTTTGAAGAGTCTCATTCTGTTTGCTGAGCTTTGAAACACAGCTTCAGGACTAAGTGGGAGGGAAAGGAAGAAAGAAGTATAGAAAGCGAATAAAATGACTCAGTCTTCACAAGGAGAAATGCATTACAAAGCCTGAAGTATATAACTTTGCTCATTTTAGCCAATTAAATGCACATTTTTAAAATATGGAAAGGCTCTTTATGGATATTCATTCTTGAAGGGAGGATTAATTCTTTATATGGCCCATGGAGATCTTTTAACCACAGATGCACTTTGCACTACATCATTGGGGTGATTCTAATTTTAGACTGTGGATAATCTTTACCTGTCTAAAAGGAATAGCTCACTTAAAAAATGAAAATTCTGTCATCAACTCACCCACGTCACTCCAAACCTATGAGACTTTTGTTCATCTTCAAAACATAAGATATTTTAATGAAATCTGAGAGATTTATGTCTCTATATTTAAAGTCTATTAACCCAAAACATATTTACTTAAAGAGATCGTAAAATAAATATATGAATAGAGCTTTGAGGGTGAGTAAATTATGGCAGAATTTTCATTTTTGGGTGAACTATCCCTTTAAGTAAGACACTCATAAGAGACTACGGGCCATTTACACAACACAATTAAAAAAAAAAAACTGAAAACTTTTTATGCGTTTTGGCCGTTTATTTACACTGTGTGTAAACTACAAAAATGGGAATTTGTGAAAACAGTGACGTCATGCACATGCGTATCACGTGTTCAGTCTATCAGTGCATAGTTTTTCTTTACAAGGTGACCTTGCCAACTACTGGCCTGGCATGCATAATACAGTGTTTTTCATCGTTTTTGCCGATCCTAGGGAACAGGGATTGTTTTGACAATGTAGTCATCTGTACGTGAAAAACGAGAAGGAAAAACTTTTTTTTGTGTAAACGTACCCTGAAGTTCACTTAGCTTTCTTGACATTTGAAAAGTAATGGGGATGGAAGTGGATAAACTAAAGGCCATATACCTTCTGAAATGTATATGGATTAAAAATCATCAAAGAGAGAGATTCATATGCAAGCAAATATGACTGTAATATCTAATTATTCATGATTGCATCAGATTTTGAAGAAGTGAGAAAGGGAAAGTTTGTCATGCATTCTCTGAATGAATCACTGCATGAATGGGCATCCACTAATCAAAGCTGAGAAGGGCAGAATTTTCTTTTGTACTTTAATTCTTCTGCAATATATTTATTTATTTTTATAAAATGATCAGAGAGAGCAGAATATTTGTATCCTACTGTTTAGAATGGGCACGCTATGAAACCTGCTATTGGGCGCAAAATTAACATTTTACAATATATTGGTGATTCATGCATATTATCATGTTTTCTGTGGATTTTAAACTTAATTGAAGTGACTCAAAGTCACTAAAGGCTAAAAAATAGGATTTTCTGAAGAAGACAAATCTTCTTTGTACAACAATATTTAGCGTAATACAGAACATTCTAAAGAACTTGTTGATATAGTTAAAGCTGCAGTCCGTAGTTTTTCCTCTTTGTCGCCATCTCTGTTCGAAATCTGTTTGAAATCAGTTATTCGCGGAATTATCAACTTTACTCGGGTTGTGCCTCGGCACGGCACAGCGCGGATGAATCCAATGTTTTGAGGATAATGTGCGGATGTCAGTCACTGCAACGGTGTGGATACTGTCATTCAGGATCACAGATTCTACTTTTTGGAAATATGACCAACATGAGATTTTTCCTCAAAAAATTTCACCTGAACAAGTAACATCCACTTTTGTTCTGACTAAGGGAAAAAAAGCATTGCAGTAAATCGCCCTGATTAAATCTAACGATCGCTTATCATATCACGTCAAACCGTGCAAATTATACTTTGTTCTCAAATTGTTAATGTTAACAACATCAGCATTGTGTGACTACATTTAATGTGTATTATGACTACCTGTAGTTCAGTTTCCATTTATGTGCAGTCTAATTTCTAATTGCCATACCAACAAATTAATGTTCCTTAGAACTGGTACTCTTTGAAATACAAACAATCGTATCTGTAATCAGATGCATTTTTATCTTTGTTTTCGCATGGGTCCGGTTGCAGCAGGGCCGTCGCCAAATTGAACAGCATATAGAATGGGGGGCCATTTCATTTCATGGGGGGGGGGGGGGGGGGGGGGGGGGCACTTTTTATGATCTACAAAACAGACAGTCACAAAAACAATAACATCCCCTATTTAGTCTAATATAACTGAAATAGACCAAATTCTATATTTAAACAACACCAAAACACAAAATATTAAGTTTCTGATCATAGGCGGAGGGTGAATCAACACCGATATGCACCTGCCATAGAACAATTCCACCAGAGCATATTTTTGTATTTTTACATGCTGTGCTGTCATTCTTTTGAGCATTTTCATATGCCATACATCAAAATAATCCTTACACTCCCAATTTGAAGGCTATGTTTGTAATAAATCAATAGTAACTATATTAATATCTCAAAAGTGCAATAAACAAAAAGAAAAAAATATTTATAATTTTTTTTACATATTTTATTCAATACAAAAAATGGATAAATGTCAACCTCAAACTTGTCTTGAGAAAGAAATGATAACATAAAGCAATGGTAAAAAGACAATAACGATATAAGGAACATATAGCAAATGGGAGTCAAACGGGAGTCAAACGCATGGTCAAATGACGCAGCGTGTGACGTCACAACATGTGACACACCCGGGGGTCATAGTGCACAGAACGTGATACGTCAATGAGTCATCGGAAGACGTAAATATCAATCGCAGATCTACAGAACATGTGTGCAAAGACGTGCAATTCATTTTTGTGTTTTTGTTTTTTTGTAAACGCATATTACGCAGTTTGTACAGATTGATTAGAGGGTGAAAACAACGCAACATGGGCATGTTGGAGGCTTGATCTGAACATGTTACATCTCTGGTTTTGTATGCAAAAAGAATGGTTGAGCTAGCCATTTGGTTTCAGTTTCTATAGGCTTTTAAACAGACACAGCTCCCGTCGGTCTTAAAGGGTTAAAAATATTTACTAGCTATATGCAGGATTTGGCATGGCAGAAACCTTGCAAAGAGCGCCTATTTTATTATCTTTAAAAAGCGGTTATACAACTTCATCGCAATCTCACAAAGTTCCTAGGCTATCATTAAAGCTTAAACACAATAATGCCTTATTTACATAACCTAACTGCTTATTATAACGATTTGCACGCGTGTAGAACTAATCCACTCACCGCTCAAAACAAATAGTCAATATTCTTTAATTACGGAGAAAACTGATCCTAGACCAGCATTTATGGACAGCTTTTCCCTCTAAAAGCAATCAGAAGTATATGGAAGCTTGTTTATGGAAGCTTGTAATTTAAAAAAAAGTTAAAAGATAATTGCACCTTTTTATCTCACAATTCTCACATGGATGTCTCTCAATTCAGAGTTTTTCTCACAATTCTGACTTTATAACACGCAAATGTGTATTTATATCACTCAACTCTGACTTTATAACTAGCCATTTTGATTTTATATCACGCAATTCTGATAAAAATGACCTTTTTTTACGTGGAAACAGTAGGCTGTTTTTAGCAGGCAAATGAATCAGAAAATTCGACAAGCCCACTTGGCCAGGGGGAGGTAAGCCTTGCGCAGAGCCTTACATGCTCCGACTAATTTTCATATTTCTGAAGACAATGTGTTATTTAAAGTTACAGAGATTAGTGCACCTGTGTGCTAAATGCTGCTGACGACATTTCGTTATGGAATACGTGAATACGTTTTTTTTGCTCTCAATAGTAAGTTTGCTCAATGACCATATGATTAGGGGGGCACATTGTGTCATATGGGGGGGGGGGGGCACAGCCCCCCAATGCCCCCCTTGGCAACGGGCCTGGTTTGCAGTCTCTTTTTTACTGTAGCCACTCTGAAGTCCGAAGTCTTTTGCATTTTACAACGGGTGAATCTCCAGTTGTCACTGGTGATTGTCATTTGAACCTTTCTGGATCCGCCATCAAATTGATAAGTTTAATTATATCAAGTGCTGTGAGAAAATGCTATACATCTCCACCTGCAACATCCTCACATGCAATATAGCCTACTAGCCGAAACATCTTCTTTATGTTACAGATGTGACACAAAGACATGCTCAAATTTCCCGCGGAAATCCACCAGTACCACTGGAATTCAAAACATTATTACAAGCTTACCGTTTTGAAATGAGCTAAGGCAATCAGCTAGTTTGAACATTGGCTGTTTATGTTTTTCCCTTAAAAAAATATTTTGGATAATTAAAAGTTATGGACTGGACCTTCAAACATAACTTTTAAATAATACAATGGGGTCATTGGATCCATGACAATAAAAAGAAATAACCTACAGTGTGATTCAAGTCAATGAACAGAAATGATTCTAGAAAATGTACACAATAGAAATGCTCCTACAAAGAATAAGGAAAAAAAGAAACACCTTCAATCACAACAATATTTTACTTTAGTGTAGATCTGGTGACTGGTGTATTTAGATCTGGCGACTATGTAGGCCATGGGGGATGTTTAACTTTACTTGTATCAAACCATTCTGTCACAAGTCTTGCTGTGTGCATTAGTGCATTATCATGCTGACACACGGCACCCCCTTCAGGGTACACTATTCGAACCATGCACATGGTCCTCCAGAATGCGTATTCCTTGGCAGTCATCTTCAGTCTGCCCTCTTCATCATCTGCTCGTCTGCTCCTGTGTAATACATACACTGACACTATTGAGTTAAGTTATATTTTCTTACCTTTATACATTCTTATGTTCCTGTTTTCTCTTCTTGCCAGACAATAACGTTATTCCTACAATAAAGTTCTGAGTTGAAGTCTGTCCTCCCTGTCTGTCCCTTCTTCTGGTGTGACAGCCTTGCCAATGCCAATAATACATACTCATTCCTTCAGAGGAAAGAAATACTCAATCAGAGGACATTTTACCTCAAATGTATATTCCACAACTCTTTCAAACTGTACCTGAAGACCTTTTTCTGGGTTAAAAAAATAAACTCTTTAACGACAAATTAGACTTGACAGTAATTATATGTTGCATATTTAATTATTCATAGCTCACTTGTATGGAATATGTAAAACCTCCAGTGTAAAAACAGCATCATTCAACATATTTTCCTTAGTGTATTTATTCAGCAATCAACAAATAAAAATGTACAAGTAAACGGTTTCCACTGCCGAGTAGAGCCCATAATTGCAGAATTACCTTTATGTTGACTTAATGTTAGTCTGTATTATTTGTTTAGTTTGAATTTATTGGCATGTTGGGGTAAAAATTAAAATTTCCAGGAACAAATTATGTCCCTTAATGGTATATGTGTGTATGTTAACTATTTTTTCTAAAAATCCCATTAACCCTCCTGTTACCCTCAAATCTGATAACATTTTTTACCCACTGGGGTCAATTTGACCCCAGTTATTTAAACCTCCACAATATGAATTTTGTTTTTTACAAAGGTTTGTCTCAGGTAATTTATGTCTTTTTTTGACTACTAAAATAACCTTTTAAGTTGACATCCCCCCCCCAGTAAAATCTTACTGATTGACCTAAAATTGGAAAAGTATAATTAAATTTGGTGTTTTATTTGTTTTATAATATTTCTAAGTATAGATTTTTGTAATCTATAACATTTGGAAAGAAAAACTATTTATTTTATCAAGGATAGTAACACGACTTATGTTTGGGGTCAATCTCGCAAAAATGATGTTTTCCCCTCCCCATGGCACTGGAAACATCAAAGTTCTTGCAAAAATTATGTTTTCCACTCCCCATGGCACAGGAAAGAATTATTAGTTCTCATGAGAATTATATCACATGTCATGTGAACTACTAGTGGTTCTCGCAATACTACAGATATGGTTGAGTTAGGTTAGAGCCCTAAAACAGAGGGAAGTTTTTTGAATATAATATTGAACATGTAAAATTATAATGAACATTATAAATTCACATTATAACATGTTATAGTGACCTCAATAAAACAACCAAAACAAGTGTGTGTGAAATTTTAATATTTATTAGAGAGAGTATAAAGGGCACTATCTGTCACTTTGAGTGATTTATTGCCCTTTGATTGACCACGCCTCTTTTTCCCACGCTTAGCCCCGCCCCTTTTCCCCACGCTTAGCTCCGCCCCCTTTTCCCACGCTTAGTCCCAGCCCCCTTTTCCCACGCTTAGCCCTAGCCCCCTTTTCCCACGCTTAGTCCCGCCCCCTCCCACCCACTTCCGGAGAGATCATGTGACCGTGGGAATTCCCACGGTACGGAAACCCTCCCATTCGAACCGGTTCCGGAACCCCACCCATTCGAACCGGTTCCGGTCTGGGCACGTGTTGTACACCTGTCACGAGCACCTGTCTTGATCAATGTAAAAAATGTTCAAAATAATGGAAAAACATTCAAAACAATACATTTTCAATCCTTTTAAGAAGGATAGCAGAAAACAGAGATAGGTTTAGTGTTTTTTATATTAACATGTAGTGATTTAAAACCATTAAATCCATTTATATCATTAAAACATAGTAATGTTCCATTTTACATAAAACATCTGTTTTAAAAAAGTGTTTTCAATCACAATAATAACTAAAACAGCGTGTATTAAAATTATATCAAGTAAATAGTTATGTTTTCTTAAAACATCTAACATCGCTTGTATTAAAATTACATCAAACAAATAGGTCTAATATGTCTTCAGTGTTCACACACACTTGTAAGTTGTTTAAACTGCATTTCTTAAAGTTATCAAAGTGTTTTAGTTCTTAAAACATCTAACATCGATTGTATTAAAACTATTTCTATCATACATTTACAACTATTTTCTATCATACATTTCACCTGTTACGGGTATCTGACTTGATCAATGTAAAAAATGTTCAAAATGATGGAAAAAACATTCAAAACAATACATTTTCAATCCTTTTAAGAAGGATGTCAGAAAACAGAGATAGGTTTAGTGTTTTTTATATTAACATGTAGTGATTTAAAACCATTAAATCCATTTATATCATTAAAACATAGTAATGTTCCATTTTACATAAAACATCTGTTTTAAAAAAGTGTTTTCAATCACAATAATAACTAAAACAGCGTGTATTAAAATTATATCAAGTAAATAGTTATGTTTTCTTAAAACATCTAACATCGCTTGTATTAAAATTACATCAAACAAATAGGTCTAATATGTCTTCAGTGTTCACACACACTTGTAAGTTGTTTAAACTGCATTTCTTAAAGTTATCAAAGTGTTTTAGTTCTTAAAACATCTAACATCGATTGTATTAAAACTATTTCTATCATACATTTACAACTATTTTCTATCATACATTTCACCTGTTACGGGTATCTGACTTGATCAATGTAAAAAATGTTCAAAATGATGGAAAAAACATTCAAAACAATACATTTTCAATCCTTTTAAGAAGGATGTCAGAAAACAGAGATAGGTTTAGTGTTTTTTATATTAACATGTAGTGATTTAAAACCATTAAATCCATTTATATCATTAAAAAATAGTAATGTTCCATTTTACATAAAACATCTGTTTTAATAAAAGTGTTTTCAATCACAATAATAACTAAAACAGCGTGTATTAAAATTATATCAGGTAAATAGTTATGTTTTCTTAAAACATCTAACATCGCTTGTATTAAAATTACATCAAACAAATAGATCTAATATGTCTTCAGTGTTCACACACACTTGTAAGTTGTTTAAACTGCATTTCTTAAAGTTATCAAAGTGTTTTAGCTCTTAAAACATCTAACATCGGTTGTATTAAAACTATTTCTATCAAACATTTACAACTATTTTCTATCATACATTTAAATTTAAAACACAGTGTAGACCTTTACCTTTACACATTATTTAGTAAAATGTTCCATTTTACATAAACCATATGTTTTAAAAAAGTGTTTGCAATCACAATAATAACTAAAACAGCGGGTGTTTAAATTATATCATGTAAATAGTTTTTTACTTAAAACATCTAAAGACGGTTGTATTAAAATTACATCAAACAATAGTTCTATCTACATTTAAAGAAGGTGTGTTTTTCACAATAACGCACGGTGCTTAAAACTATTAAAACAATTTATATCATTAAGATACTATTGTCTTTAGTGTTCATACACATGAAAAAGTTTAAAAGTGTTTTCTTAAAGTTATCAAAATGTGTTAGCATTAAAAACATCTAAAACCGTCTGTATTAAAATTTTCTATCATACATTTAAAAAAAGTTGTGTTTTTTCACAATAACACACAGTGCTTAAAACTATTAAAACAACTTATATCATTAAGATACTATTGTCTTTAGTGTTCATACACTGTGCTAATATTAAAATTATATCAAGTAAATAGTTGTTTTCTTAAAACGTCTAAAACCATGTGTATTAAAATTATATTATCCATATACATCTAATTACTATATTCGAAGTTGCACTTTCCACAATTACACATCGTTTAAAAATATTAAAATGTTGTATAAAGTTAAAATACACATATCTTTAGTGTTTCATACACTTGTAAAATGTTAAAACATTAATGAAAAGTTTAAATTGTATTTTCTTAACGTTATCGAAATTTTCTAGCATTAAAACATCTAAAACAATGTGTAATGCAATTTTATATCAAACAATAGATCTATTTTCTATCATACGTTTTCTAAAATTAAAACTTTATGTTAAAAATCACAGTATCAAAAACACATGCATATTAAAAAACTGACTTACGTTTTTTACATCCACGCTTTGTTGTTGAAAGAAGAACAAAAGTAATCCTGTTTAAAGATTTAATCCACCAGCAAAGATACATCCAGCACCAGAGGGATTGTCCAAAGGTATTAATCCATCTCCAAAGGTATATCAAACTCCAAAACTTTAGAGATTTTAATTCACAAAGTTGTGTAAATGTAATTCCCCGGGAGCTCCGCGAAACACGTCTACACTCTTACATCCCAAAAGTTAGACTGACATCCGTGAGGTCTACAAAGCAGCCTGACATAGACTCCACCCCTAGACCCTCCCACAACAGGTGATGAGGCGTGGGAACTCGGTTCCCACGCGCACACACGCTCTCTTCCCACGCGCACACACGCACACGCATACGTCACACAAGCACCCCCACATAATGAAAGAAGAGACATGCACCCATGCGATGCGCATGCGCGGACACACACACACACACACACTCATGTTCCTCCCATAGGATGACAGGTCATTGTGCGTGCTTAAAAAGGAGGACGGATTCTGTGCACAATACTTGTGATCTTTATCCAACTAGAAATGGCCACCGCTGACCCTAAAACTCCTGAAAGGAACATCAATGATGTTATGGAGGATTTAACACTGGCTCCGAGGAAAAAACATGGACCATGTTTAACTCGATTTCTCCATGAGTTGACGGATCGTGTGAAGTATACTTTTCGTCTGTCCGGGGGACGTGCATGCACTTACGAGTTTGACAAGGAATTACGCGAGGTCAGACTCATCAATATCGATGATGATGATTGTTTCACGTCGAAAATGAATGAAGATCCTGATCTGGATTCACAGAAAAGGATTGGATTTTATTTTACAAAACTGTCTGGAGAGATTTGAAAGATGGCGGGAGCGAACCACTCTTTATTGCAGAGTGGCCTGGATTAAGTTTTGGCACAAGGTACCGTCTTCTCGCGGATCACGTCAACAAACATGCAGAAGACTACATCTACATTTTATGCACCGACTTTGTTCGAGACCATCCGCAGTACTCTTGGCCTATCACGGAGGAGGAACATTTTAAATTTTACGATTTAAAGTTTATGTTTCAATGGAAAGATTTGCCGATATTGGAGGATATTTTCTCTAAAATCAATCAACTCTTCTCATGGGGGAATGCGTATGATAGGTACAAGAATATTAAAGTCCGTCTGTTCAATCCCGAATGGTGCACACCTTCCAGGAGAGGCGTTCATGTGTCTCCGCCTAAATAGTACAAACATTAAACGAGGATCCTGACAGGCTGTCTCAAACCGTTGCACTGGATTATTGATGATGGTCATACATCGAAAAGGCATCATGACGGTGGATGATACGTCTAACGAAGTTATCGAATCAGATGAACGCTGTATGGAAATTATTGAACGATTGGAATAATAGGTAGGGTAAAAAACTACTCACCTGTGTGTGTGTGCGACTATCAACGACATTCTGAACAGTTGTCTGAATGGAGATATATTATGTGTCTTTGTACGTATGTAACTGTTGTTTTTAAATTGTCAAGGAATGAATATCTCGATGTCTGTAAAATGAATGATATTACGTGTGAATACATGTTGGAGAAAAATTTATTTCGATGTTTGGATGATATTAAATTAATTCTGTGTATGTTGTAACCTTATACTTTTTTCTATTCTGAAAAAAAAAATATAAAATTCATCCCATGTATGTCGGTACTTTTTTCTATTCTGAAATAAAATGTATAGACATGACTGAATGAATACATATTTAAAAAACTTTACTCAATTGTATTAATTTACGTGCTATGATGTATTATTTACCACTCTTTTATTTTTCCTTTTATAAGCGTTTTAACTCACATCTTCATTACCACATCATCTGATTATTTGTTTATCTTTCTGTATCAAACATACGCTTACGCTTTTACAACAGTCAAATCTAACATATTTGAAGAAAAACTAATACTTATCATAATAACGTAGTGTAGCCTATTAAAATGATGTATAAGTTAAAATACACTGGTCTTAGCCTTTTTTAAACATTTGTGAATGTTAAAACGCTAAAAGGCCGCTGGTCAGCCATTTACAGAAAAGTAAAACAAGTTAAGACTTTTTCATTACAAAAACGATACATTTATCTTTCACACATTGTTCGTAAAACTGTTAATATCATAAAATATCAATCTGTGCGATGGTGTTAAGTCAAATGGAGAGTTTATTCTATATACCAGAATTCACTCTACTCTAATTAAAATAACGAGCAACTTCACCTCTTTTTAAAATATTTTTATATCTGCCTTAACTCGCGTACTCCAAACTGATTATTTGTTTATCTTTCTGTATCAAACGCACACTTACGTTTTTACAACAGTCAAACCTAACATATTTGAAGAAAACTAATACTTTTCATAATAACGTAGCGTACCCTATTAAAATGACGTATAAGTTAAAATACAGACTTATTAGCATTTTAAACATTTGTAAAATGTTAAAACGTTTAAAGGTGAGTGCTCAATCATTTACAGAAAAGTAAAAACAAGCTAAGACTTTTTCATTACAAAAGATACATCTATCTTTCACACATTATTCGTAAAAAAGTGTTACATTATACGTAAATCATCTTTACACATACTAGTCTACTATAAATAAACTAGCCACAACCTTTTAACCAATCACAGGTAGACCCAACACGCACCCACGCATGTGCAAGCACAGACTCCTTAATGTCTGTGCGTGCTGTGCCACATACAGATGCTATTTTTCCCTCCTGATGAGGTGTGAGATCTAGGAATTACTTTATAACACATAGTTATCTAAAAAGCTAGGAGATAGTCTTATACCGTTCTGCAGTATTCGTAAAACAGTTACGATTTACATAAAATATCATTCAGTGCGAAGCTGTTAAGGCTAATTCAACATCTAAATGTATAATTTATCACTCTTTTAATTTTCCTATTATAAGTGTTTTAACTCACATAACCATTAGCTACTACGTCTGATTATGTGTTGGTCTTTCCGTATCAAGCACACACGTATACGTTTTTAAATCGGACAAATAGATCTAATTCATTGAAGTTACTTTACACAATTACACATAGTTTAAAAGTATTAAAATGATGTATAAGTTAAAATACACAGGTCTTAGCCTTTTTAAACATTTATGAATGTTAAAACGCTAAAAGGTCGGCGGTCAGCCATTTACAGAAAAGTAAAACAAGTTAAGACTTTTTCATTACAAAAAAGATACATTTATCTTTCACACATTGTTCGTAAAACTGTTAATATCATAAAATATCAATCTGTACGATGGTGTTATGTCAAATGGAGAGTTTATTCTATAGGGTTATATCAGATCGTAGTACTTTATCACACTATTTTATTTCCCATACATATATGAAAATTGCACAGAGTTTACATGTTGTTTTAAAATCACCATTATTTTAATGTTTAAAATTTAAAAAACAGGGCAAGAAATTATTAATTGGAATGGAATAATGATTTATTTAGCAGGAAATACAATCTCAAACCATCAATGTTAATACAATTACACATAGGTCAACTTGTAACACGTACAAATGAATTACAGTAAACAGTAAAATAATAACAACCACCTGTAAATAATAACGAAAACATGTAAAAACAATAATGGTACCGTCACATCATTTCATAAAGACACCATGTAGTTACATCAAACTTTGCAGAATGTTCAATCTCTCAGAGATTAGTGTTAGGACTACAGTTAAAAGTTGACCCCTTACCACCTCAATCTCTTGACGAACTAGCAATAATTCATTACGCAATTGTGTGTTAGCGTCCATTCCCTCCTCACGACATGTACCAAGCAAATCCATAACACTCCTTAAACCCTGAGTGTGCTGACACTGTTGCTGTATTACATTGTTTAGAAGTGTTACGATACTCCCCGCGGATTCAGCTACAATCGCCTCGGTTTGTTGATACGTTAACGGACGTGTTACAACATCTAAAATTCTCGAAAAAACTCTATTAACACCATGTAGTGTCTCATGAGTGGGTCTGTGATGACCTCTGTCACTGTACAATGGTCTGGATGTTCCTTCAGATCCCAGTACGGAATCATCACTGTCTGATGAATTCTGTTCGGAGTCAAGTGCATCTAGCGCTGCTGTTTGTGAATCCATGAAAGTGTTTAAACCTCTTTCATCGTAATCTTGTCCTAGGTGAAATATATTAATAAATATTAGATTCATTATTTATTAGATTAAAAATATGTTGTAAAATATAGTTTCTTACCGTTATCCAGCGAGACGCTTGTGCATGAGGTAGAGTTTGGTTGTAAATTTAAAAGTCCTTTCTTGTAAACGTTTGTGGATGTGCAACCATCCGTGGTGCTTTGTTCTGGAAAAATAATATTCATTTATTATTTTAAACGTATCGATTAAAAATAAGATAGGTTAGATGAATTAATAAATACAGTAAGACAAATACAATAGTCACCACCCACCTTCGCTAGGATACTCTAATTGTACGCCGTTGTCATATTCACCATAAATTTCACGAAGTCTCTTTATTCCTTGACCTAAAGGTCGTAGATTCGTACACGTTCTAGAATGACTCGTGTCGCACAAACCATCAGTATTAGGCGCCGGGGGTGAATTATCTGGCTGATCATGTACCGACTGTTCTGGACTACCCAGGGTGTGACATCCTCATATACTTGAACACGAACAGGATTGTGTGATGCGTCATTTTCGTCGATATCCTCTTCTACAGGATTATCGTTATAAGTATTAGCTTGTAAAAAATCGGCCGATGAAACGCCATCCGGAAAAGCAATGTGATCTAATTCAACAACAAACATATATTAGTGTCGTAGTCATTTCAATAAATTATAAAACTGAACATATTTTATGAAAATACTCACAAAGGTCATCCATGAGTTGTTCTAGATTATCTTCGCCGGATGGATCAGGTAATACAGCATCTGTATAGTATTGATAAGAGTGAAGAATGTACGTTATTCTAACAATCATTCATTATACATTTCGGTTTTTTGTTCAAATAAGAGATATGGTTAATGTACCTTGATGGAATTCAGCCATGTCTTTGTAGATCGATTCAGCGACCCCTATCCGTACAGGGTAACGTATTTAGCCTAAATGAAATAGACTACTCCGGATCTTTTAAAGAAACGCGTATGACATTTTTCAAACACCCCCCTCTTCCCGCACACATTTTTCAAAGAAGGCCTTTCATCTCTGTATGACATCTGATTTACAACTAGAAAACATATGACAAACGACCCCAGTAGTTTCAACTTCTACAGATAACCGGAGCAATAAAATATTTCTTACATTCACCATAAGGAGATCAAATTAGCACATACAGTATAATCAGCATGATGACCCCATGCTACGGCAGACTCTCTGGAGTCCTGTGTGTGTGTGTGTGTGTGTGTGTGTGTGTGTGTGTGTGTGTGTGTGTGTGTGTGTGTGTGTGTGTGTGTGTGTGTGTGTGTGTGTGTGTGTGTGTGTGTGTGTGTGTGTGTGTGTGTGCGTGCGGCGTGCGTGCGTGCGTGCGTGCGTATGTGTGTGTGTGTATGTGTGTGTGTGTGTGTGTGTGTGTGTGTGTGTGTGTGTGTGTGGTGTGTGTGTGTGTGTGTGTGTGTGTGTGTGTGTGTGTGTGTGTGTGTGTGGATCAAACACTTAAAATCATCGATCTGACAAATAAATATAACTACGGCTGTGCCATAAGCTGGAAAAGATTCGATTGTCATTCGTTTCATAATAACATAACAATTACAATTTTCAACTGATAGATGGCAGAAGCATCATCGTGATATGGTTGCAAGACTGACATGAAGTTTAATAGTGATCACTCATGACAGGCCTCACGATAAACATTTTCAATTATTTTACGGATAGTAACAATCGTGCAATGATTACCTTAAATTTTCTACTTTGACTTGTAAGTATACTTGTTCGTTTCGAAGATAAACATGAAACGTGTGGCTTATTATATGTTATAAAAAACGAAAACGGTGATATATTTAGATTTTAGATTATTATGGTATGAGTGATTTTGATCCGTGAATGCAGTATTGACTGTAACACATTTTGTCAAAAAGAAAATTCAAAGTGATTCTCATAAACTTAGCAGAAACATTGGATAATAAAGAAAGCCATTTAAAGACGTTTAAAAGTGTTAAATAGAAAATATAAATATGTTAAATATGATTAACATGACTGTAAAAGTTACAGCTTAGGCCTACCGTGCGAAATAAATCATTATTCCATTCCAATTAATAATTTCTTGCCCTGTTTTTAAATTTTAAACATTAAAATAATGGTGATTTTAAAACAACATGTAAACTCTGTGCAATTTTCATATATGTATGGGAAATAAAATAGTGTGATAAAGTACTACGATCTGATATAACCCTATAGAATAAACTCTCCATTTGACATAACACCATCGTACAGATTGATATTTTATGATATTAACAGTTTTACGAACAATGTGTGAAAGATAAATGTATCTTTTTTGTAATGAAAAAGTCTTAACTTGTTTTACTTTTCTGTAAATGGCTGACCGCCGACCTTTTAGCGTTTTAACATTCATAAATGTTTAAAAAGGCTAAGACCTGTGTATTTTAACTTATACATCATTTTAATACTTTTAAACTATGTGTAATTGTGTAAAGTAACTTCAATGAATTAGATCTATTTGTCCGATTTAAAAACGTATACGTGTGTGCTTGATACGGAAAGACCAACACATAATCAGACGTAGTAGCTAATGGTTATGTGAGTTAAAACACTTATAATAGGAAAATTAAAAGAGTGATAAATTATACATTTAGATGTTGAATTAGCCTTAACAGCTTCGCACTGAATGATATTTTATGTAAATCGTAACTGTTTTACGAATACTGCAGAACGGTATAAGACTATCTCCTAGCTTTTTAGATAACTATGTGTTATAAAGTAATTCCTAGATCTCACACCTCATCAGGAGGGAAAAATAGCATCTGTATGTGGCACAGCACGCACAGACATTAAGGAGTCTGTGCTTGCACATGCGTGGGTGCGTGTTGGGTCTACCTGTGATTGGTTAAAAGGTTGTGGCTAGTTTATTTATAGTAGACTAGTATGTGTAAAGATGATTTACGTATAATGTAACACTTTTTTACGAATAATGTGTGAAAGATAGATGTATCTTTTGTAATGAAAAAGTCTTAGCTTGTTTTTACTTTTCTGTAAATGATTGAGCACTCACCTTTAAACGTTTTAACATTTTACAAATGTTTAAAATGCTAATAAGTCTGTATTTTAACTTATACGTCATTTTAATAGGGTACGCTACGTTATTATGAAAAGTATTAGTTTTCTTCAAATATGTTAGGTTTGACTGTTGTAAAAACGTAAGTGTGCGTTTGATACAGAAAGATAAACAAATAATCAGTTTGGAGTACGCGAGTTAAGGCAGATATAAAAATATTTTAAAAAGAGGTGAAGTTGCTCGTTATTTTAATTAGAGTAGAGTGAATTCTGGTATATAGAATAAACTCTCCATTTGACTTAACACCATCGCACAGATTGATATTTTATGATATTAACAGTTTTACGAACAATGTGTGAAAGATAAATGTATCGTTTTTGTAATGAAAAAGTCTTAACTTGTTTTACTTTTCTGTAAATGGCTGACCAGCGGCCTTTTAGCGTTTTAACATTCACAAATGTTTAAAAAAGGCTAAGACCAGTGTATTTTAACTTATACATCATTTTAATAGGCTACACTACGTTATTATGATAAGTATTAGTTTTTCTTCAAATATGTTAGATTTGACTGTTGTAAAAGCGTAAGCGTATGTTTGATACAGAAAGATAAACAAATAATCAGATGATGTGGTAATGAAGATGTGAGTTAAAACGCTTATAAAAGGAAAAATAAAAGAGTGGTAAATAATACATCATAGCACGTAAATTAATACAATTGAGTAAAGTTTTTTAAATATGTATTCATTCAGTCATGTCTATACATTTTATTTCAGAATAGAAAAAAGTACCGACATACATGGGATGAATTTTATATTTTTTTTCAGAATAGAAAAAAGTATAAGTATAAGTATAAGGTTACAACATACACAGAATTAATTTAATATCATCCAAACATCGAAATAAATTTTTCTCCAACATGTATTCACACGTAATATCATTCATTTTACAGACATCGAGATATTCATTCCTTGACAATTTAAAAACAACAGTTACATACGTACAAAGACACATAATATATCTCCATTCAGACAACTGTTCAGAATGTCGTTGATAGTCGCACACACACACAGGTGAGTAGTTTTTTACCCTACCTATTATTCCAATCGTTCAATAATTTCCATACAGCGTTCATCTGATTCGATAACTTCGTTAGACGTATCATCCACCGTCATGATGCCTTTTCGATGTATGACCATCATCAATAATCCAGTGCAACGGTTTGAGACAGCCTGTCAGGATCCTCGTTTAATGTTTGTACTATGTAGGCGGAGACACATGAACGCCTCTCCTGGAAGGTGTGCACCATTCGGGATTGAACAGACGGACTTTAATATTCTTGTACCTATCATACGCATTCCCCCATGAGAAGAGTTGATTGATTTTAGAGAAAATATCCTCCAATATCGGCAAATCTTTCCATTGAAACATAAACTTTAAATCGTAAAATTTAAAATGTTCCTCCTCCGTGATAGGCCAAGAGTACTGCGGATGGTCTCGAACAAAGTCGGTGCATAAAATGTAGATGTAGTCTTCTGCATGTTTGTTGACGTGATCCGCGAGAAGACGGTACCTTGTGCCAAAACTTAATCCAGGCCACTCTGCAATAAAGAGTGGTTCGCTCCCGCCATCTTTCAAATCTCTCCAGACAGTTTTGTAAAATAAAATCCAATCCTTTTCTGTGAATACCAGATCAGGATCTTCATTCATTTTCGACGTGAAACAATCATCATCATCGATATTGATGAGTCTGACCTCGCGTAATTCCTTGTCAAACTCGTAAGTGCATGCACGTCCCCCGGACAGACGAAAAGTATACTTCACACGATCCGTCAACTCATGGAGAAATCGAGTTAAACATGGTCCATGTTTTTTCCTCGGAGCCAGTGTTAAATCCTCCATAACATCATTGATGTTCCTTTCAGGAGTTTTAGGGTCAGCGGTGGCCATTTCTAGTTGGATAAAGATCACAAGTATTGTGCACAGAATCCGTCCTCCTTTTTAAGCACGCACAATGACCTGTCATCCTATGGGAGGAACATGAGTGTGTGTGTGTGTGTGTGTCCGCGCATGCGCATCGCATGGGTGCATGTCTCTTCTTTCATTATGTGGGGGTGCTTGTGTGACGTATGCGTGTGCGTGTGTGCGCGTGGGAAGAGAGCGTGTGTGCGCGTGGGAACCGAGTTCCCACGCCTCATCACCTGTTGTGGGAGGGTCTAGGGGTGGAGTCTATGTCAGGCTGCTTTGTAGACCTCACGGATGTCAGTCTAACTTTTGGGATGTAAGAGTGTAGACGTGTTTCGCGGAGCTCCCGGGGAATTACATTTACACAACTTTGTGAATTAAAATCTCTAAAGTTTTGGAGTTTGATATACCTTTGGAGATGGATTAATACCTTTGGACAATCCCTCTGGTGCTGGATGTATCTTTGCTGGTGGATTAAATCTTTAAACAGGATTACTTTTGTTCTTCTTTCAACAACAAAGCGTGGATGTAAAAAACGTAAGTCAGTTTTTTAATATGCATGTGTTTTTGATACTGTGATTTTTAACATAAAGTTTTAATTTTAGAAAACGTATGATAGAAAATAGATCTATTGTTTGATATAAAATTGCATTACACATTGTTTTAGATGTTTTAATGCTAGAAAATTTCGATAACGTTAAGAAAATACAATTTAAACTTTTCATTAATGTTTTAACATTTTACAAGTGTATGAAACACTAAAGATATGTGTATTTTAACTTTATACAACATTTTAATATTTTTAAACGATGTGTAATTGTGGAAAGTGCAACTTCGAATATAGTAATTAGATGTATATGGATAATATAATTTTAATACACATGGTTTTAGACGTTTTAAGAAAACAACTATTTACTTGATATAATTTTAATATTAGCACAGTGTATGAACACTAAAGACAATAGTATCTTAATGATATAAGTTGTTTTAATAGTTTTAAGCACTGTGTGTTATTGTGAAAAAACACAACTTTTTTTAAATGTATGATAGAAAATTTTAATACAGACGGTTTTAGATGTTTTTAATGCTAACACATTTTGATAACTTTAAGAAAACACTTTTAAACTTTTTCATGTGTATGAACACTAAAGACAATAGTATCTTAATGATATAAATTGTTTTAATAGTTTTAAGCACCGTGCGTTATTGTGAAAAACACACCTTCTTTAAATGTAGATAGAACTATTGTTTGATGTAATTTTAATACAACCGTCTTTAGATGTTTTAAGTAAAAAACTATTTACATGATATAATTTAAACACCCGCTGTTTTAGTTATTATTGTGATTGCAAACACTTTTTTAAAACATATGGTTTATGTAAAATGGAACATTTTACTAAATAATGTGTAAAGGTAAAGGTCTACACTGTGTTTTAAATTTAAATGTATGATAGAAAATAGTTGTAAATGTTTGATAGAAATAGTTTTAATACAACCGATGTTAGATGTTTTAAGAGCTAAAACACTTTGATAACTTTAAGAAATGCAGTTTAAACAACTTACAAGTGTGTGTGAACACTGAAGACATATTAGATCTATTTGTTTGATGTAATTTTAATACAAGCGATGTTAGATGTTTTAAGAAAACATAACTATTTACCTGATATAATTTTAATACACGCTGTTTTAGTTATTATTGTGATTGAAAACACTTTTATTAAAACAGATGTTTTATGTAAAATGGAACATTACTATGTTTTAATGATATAAATGGATTTAATGGTTTTAAATCACTACATGTTAATATAAAAAACACTAAACCTATCTCTGTTTTCTGACATCCTTCTTAAAAGGATTGAAAATGTATTGTTTTGAATGTTTTTCCATCATTTTGAACATTTTTTACATTGATCAAGTCAGATACCCGTAACAGGTGAAATGTATGATAGAAAATAGTTGTAAATGTATGATAGAAATAGTTTTAATACAATCGATGTTAGATGTTTTAAGAACTAAAACACTTTGATAACTTTAAGAAATGCAGTTTAAACAACTTACAAGTGTGTGTGAACACTGAAGACATATTAGACCTATTTGTTTGATGTAATTTTAATACAAGCGATGTTAGATGTTTTAAGAAAAACATAACTATTTACTTGATATAATTTTAATACACGCTGTTTTAGTTATTATTGTGATTGAAAACACTTTTTTAAAACAGATGTTTTATGTAAAATGGAACATTACTATGTTTTAATGATATAAATGGATTTAATGGTTTTAAATCACTACATGTTAATATAAAAAACACTAAACCTATCTCTGTTTTCTGCTATCCTTCTTAAAAGGATTGAAAATGTATTGTTTTGAATGTTTTTCCATTATTTTGAACATTTTTTACATTAATCAAGACAGGTGCTCGTGACAGGTGTACAACACGTGCCCAGACCGGAACGGTTCGAATGGGTGGGGTTCCGGAACCGGTTCGAATGGGAGGGTTTCCGTACCGTGGGAATTCCCACGGTCACATGATCTCTCCGGAAGTGGGTGGGAGGGGGCGGGACTAAGCGTGGGAAAAGGGGGCTAGGGCTAAGCGTGGGAAAAGGGGGCTGGGACTAAGCGTGGGAAAAGGGGGCGGAGCTAAGCGTGGGAAAAAGGGGCGGGGCTAAGCGTGGGAAAAAGAGGCGTGGTCAATCAAAGGGCAATAAATCACTCAAAGTGACAGATAGTGCCCTTTATACTCTCTTTTATTATGTTTTATTAAACAGCTAAAAGAGCCTTGGGTCAAACTGACCCCAAGGGACACCGATGCTACAGAATGTGTACAGGACATTGAAAAAATATTAGCAGGATAAATTTATGTTTACAGAGTTGTCCCCATTAAATTAGGAAAAGTCATTAAATCTGAAGCAAAAAAAAAAAAAAGAAATAAAATCATGTATTTACAGACGTTAAACATTGAATGGGGTCAAATTGACCCCAAAGATAATAGGAGGGTTAAGTGTATTTTAGAGCATGCACTATCACCCATGTACAAAAATGCTACCAGTGTGCTCATAATGCATGGAGGAACCATCACTGCACACTTGCTAATGTGACTTTATCACACAGCAGCCAAATGCCCATGTCTAGCCAATTTATCCTATCAAGGGCCCTCGTTTTGTTCTACACAGTATGATCAATAACTGCGCTCCACAGAAAGAGATATGGTCAAATGAAGATATAAAGATGTCTTTGCAGACATATGGGCTGTGCTGCCTAAAAAACAAAAATTATATATATATACTTATTTTGGGAGAAATTAATGCCCTTTTATAACTGGATAATAAAATTTATCCACATAGAAAAACAATTATGAGCCATTCTCATAGAGTATTGCATTTACATTTTATATTATGATTGAATATTTTCATCAGCAGAATATTCAATCATCTTAAAATATTACCATAACCGTGTCAGAGTTCAGAAGAGAATTGGGTAACACTTTTTTTTCGATAGTCCACTTTAGACATTCTACTAACTATGAGTAACTGTACAACTACATGTCAACTAACTGTCATTAGATTATTAGTAGACTGTCTGCTTATTATCTGCTAACACTTTATTTTGATGCTATCCAACAGACATTATACTGACTATAAGTAACTTGGCAACTAGAAGTCAAATTATTCTACTAACATAACCCTAACACCTAACCCTAACCTAACAGTCTACTATAGTCTACTAATACTCTAATGACAGTTAGTTGACATGCAGTTGCAAAGTTAGCTATAGAATGTCTAAAGTGGACTATCGAAATAAAGTGGAACCGAGTATTGTCATCCAGGGGGAATAAAAGGCCCTGCTCCTAATGATCAATTTCTTCTAAACAGGAGATCATGTCGACTACTAAATTACACTTTGGGATTTGTCCCATACATCATTTAGCTAATTTTCTGTGTCCACGAATGTGGGTGGTGTACTGGTAGGCTTATCTGTGTTGTGGACTTCAGCACTGTTTGGTGTTCCTAAAAGAGGAGTAATCAGACACACTGGTGGGAGGCCAAGGCACCAAGAGAAAACAATTTCACTTCATATCACTTAATTTTTCTCAAATAAGCGCTCTGGAAAGGACTTTCCATCTCGCCTCTGGGAGGCAGATTGAACAACATGCTGCTGGAAGCTCTTTAACTCCACGCGGGTAAGGAGTTAAAAGTAAAGAGTGAGAAAGACAGAGAGGGAATCAAGAGGGAGGGAAGGAGAGACTGCTTGTCAGGCAGAAAAGGAGGCAGAAGGAGAGAAACAGAGCAAGAGAAGGACACAGTGCAATCTCTCCCACTAAATTACCTTGGCAGATATCAAACAGGGTGCTTCACTTGGGCTGAATGATAATTGTAGTGAGCTGCCAGGTCCAATACTCTGGGGGTCATCAGCTACCAAGCATGCTTGAGAGAAATTTCTCTCCCCCACCCTCCCTCTCTCTCTCTCTCTCTCTCTCTCTCTCTCTCTCTCTCTCTCTCCTCTCTCTCTCTCTCTCTCTCTCTCTCTCTCTCTCTCTCTCTCTCTCTCTCTCTCTCTCTCTCTCTCCTCTCTCTCTCTCTCTCTCCCCCCACCCTCCTCCCTCTCTCTCCCCCACCCTCCCTCTCTCTCTCCCCCACCCTCCCTTCTCTCTCTCCCCCACCCTCCTTTCCCCTCTCTCTTCTCTCCTCTCTCTCTCTCTCTCTCTCTCTCTCTCTCTCTCTCTCTCTCTCTCTCTCTCTCTCTCTCTCTCTCTCTTCTCTATCTCTCTCTCTCTCTCTTTCTCTCACACACACACACACACACACACACACCCACACACACACACACACACACACACACACACACACACACACACACACACACACACTCTGTCATTCGCTTTTGGTCTCTTTCCGAATCCCCCAATCTTTTTTTCACATATCTGCTGAGGAAAGTAAACCATTCTTTAGAGATCACAGTCTGTGATCTGATTCAGCTTGAGGAACAGAAGAAAAATATACATCAAACCAGTAAGACTGAAAAAACGTTAAAGTTTTATGCTCTTACAATATTGATATCAATATATCATTTTTAATTATGCATAAAGTATATTTTTTATGACCCAGAATTCCTGAAGGAATGTGTAACATACATATTTTTTCATTTGCAAAAGTGATTTTATTTCCACAGAGTGATTCAGAACTCATTTGTCTTTCTGAGCATTTGTCCTGAGGAACATTTACATTAATAACTGTCTTAACCGAGTGCAAGTTTGAATTAATTAATTAATTAATTAATTAATTAATTAATTATTCATTCATTCATTCATTCATTCATTCATTCATTCGTTCATTTATTAATCTTCTATTTTGTTTAATGGAGTACGAATCCACGTTGTCTCTGCTGGCATCTGACCAAAAAAAAAAAAAAACATTAGCAGGACTTGTTTCACAAGAGGAAATTATTTTGTTATAGTGCATGAAATAGAATAGCAGAATATTAGTGTAAAATCTAAAATGTGTTTAAGTATTGATGTAGGCTAGTTCACAGTTCTGTGAACTAGTAGCTACAGTCTATTATTTAACATTCTGCTAAAGGTAATGATGTTATGTGACCATGCATTTCAAAAAATAAATAAATAAAAAACAAGCAACAACATCAACATTATGGCAGCCTATTGGCCCATAAACCTAGGTTGCCCAGGGGATTCTGTCTGAGTTGTTTGGAAAGCAAATTGCTGTTCCTTTTGACACGACCAGAATTTTTTAATGCTGGTCTCCTACATGGAATGCTGGTGTCCCGATCACGCTTTTGAACTTGTATCAGCCACTTCCAAGTAATAGGCAGGAACATATAAAAAACGGATATGTACATTTTTGATAGACCATAAGGCTACATGTACATTAATCCATTCTGGTTACATTTGAAACCTGATCTATTTGAAGATGCTCTGCCAAGTGTATACATTTGAAAACGCTGTATTTGAGGTGGTAGTGTGGAATGTGAAAACAGTGGTATTTAAAAACGATGATGCATGTTTAGTTATGTGACACTTATTGTACCAAAATATATCAATTTTTATACAGGTATGTGCCTGCTATGGGCTGTTTACTTTCACAGTGTTACTAAGCTACTTTGTACAATCTTCATTTTACATTCCAGCAAAGATGACAGAAAATGTATTAGGCAAAACATAAGTGCAATTGCATTTTAGACCATACATGGAATAGCAATTAGGTATGACATAGACACATCAGTAAGTGGTGCGATATTTTGCTAATAAAAATGTTCATGCCAGAAGAATACCATGAGAACTTCATTATGCCTGGTCTCTCGTATCATCTCAGTGAGCTTGTATTACTTTTTACGCATGTTCAGTAAGATGATTTTAGCATTTTCTGATGTTTCTGTGTGATCGAGAAACTTTTGAAAAACTTTTGAAAACACTAGTGTGGATGAAAAAAAAAACATCTCAGTGTGTGGACGGTAGGCTTAAACTTATGAAAAAGATATGTTTTTGAATGTATCCGGATTAGTTTAGATGTCGAAGTAGGAAGCTCTTTTAAGTAGCAGTCAAATGTGTGTTTGTTTTTTTTAATGGAAAATAACTAGGCCTACTTGAAGAACAGAAATCAAAAACATTTTATCACAAATTTTATTGTTGAGTGTACTTTTCCTTTAAACCTAAACAACATAAATGCTTCTAAATTTAAAGTCTCTTATACAGTCTTATAAACTCTCCCTCAGCCTGGTAAGCATCACTTTTTCCTCCACAGAGCATGTTCCCCTGCAATCTGTCTTTATTTGTATTCTTCTCTTGAGCAGTCAGTTTTGAAATTTCGCCTTTTGCCCATATTTAGAGCACTTTAAACCAAGCTGACAGAATGAAAAGGCACTCTCATTTCAATGATATAATAGGAAGAGACCTGGGCTAAACGGAAAAAATGAATCCGCCATCGACCAGCACCACATTAGCGTGCACAAATTCAGGCTCGTAACCAGGTCTGAAACTATACGTCCATAGTTGTTACAGATCCAATTTATACACATCAGTTGTTTGCCCGTGCAGGTCAATAGAATGCTCAGGATCACCTTGTGACATGCAGAATAGGCTCTCTCTTCGACCAATGATAAGGCTGCACGTAATGAATAATCATTTCTCATTCGCTGTGGCATCTTGACCCCGGGCCAACTCATACATGATGTGAAAGAATCATCTCATTTCATACAGGCCCATGAGCACATGTGTCTGCATTTGTGTGTGCGCAAATAGAGGAATGTATGCTATGGTTCCCAATACATGCTGTCTGTAAAATATGGGGTATATAGGAATTATTCATATTAAACAGATTCTGAAAATTCACAGTAAGTATGTACACTAAGATTCCATTTGTCACCATTTGGTAACTACATTAGTTAACATGAACTAACAATGAAAAATACTTCTAAAGCATGACATTAGTCTTAGTTAATGTTAAAATCAACCTGTACTAATGGAATAGTAAAGCTGTAAGTTATGGCATAAGAAGTAGATGAATATATAAAATAATAAAAGGTAAAAACCATTGGATAATCTGAACAAGCAAGGTTAGTACAGGTGAGGTTGGCCATTGTAGTGAGCCTCCAAAAAATTATAATTAACAATCTTGAATAATTTAACTTGGAAAGGCTTATTATTATAATTAGTAGTATTACTGTGTAAAAATCAGGATTAATGAAAAAGGAAAATCGGTCTTCGCGGATGGTGTACGTAAGGCGACAGTCTGCAGATCGAGGAGTTAATCATCGGAATCTTCGCTCTCTCGGGAGTCCGGTAACATTTCATGATTCCTCTCTGCAGTCCTCTTCCGATACCACTCCCACTCCAGTGACAATGGCGTTGATTAACGCGAGATCTCTGGCAAATAAGACCTTTATTTTGAACGATCTTTTTCTTTCTCATGAAATTGATTTTTTATTTGTTACTGAGACTTGGCTGAAGGCTGGTGAGATGACTTCTCTCTCTGAACGTTCTCCTCCTGGTTGCAGTTTTTTTAGTACCCCTAGGTCTGTTGGCCGGGGCGGGGGTCTTGCAGTTGTTTTTAAAGACAAGTTTAAGTGTAGACTTTCACCTTCTGCATCCTTTTGCACTTTTGAATCTCAGCTAATTACGCTGAATTCTTTTAAATCTGTGTTATGTGTTTTGATTTATAGACCCCCAAACTTTCATGGGGATTTTATACAGGAGTTATCTAAACTTTTATCTGGTATTGTCCCTTCTTTTGACAATATTCTAATTTTAGGGGATTTTAAAATACATGTGTGCTGCCCTTCAAAGCCCCTGGTCAAAGAATTTTTGAATTTAACAGAGTCATTTGATTTTTTGCAATGTGTTTTGGGTCCAACTCATGAACGTGGTCATACGCTTGACCTTGTATTGTCTAAAGGATTCTCTGTTGATAGCGTGAAGATTGTCGATACTGTTTTTTCGGACCATAAGACTGTAATTTTAAGTTCTAACTTTCATTGTGGCGCGCCCAGTAATATTGCTTCTGCCGCGGTTTCATCTCGCATACTCAATCCATGCACAGCTAGTAGTTTCTCAGCTGCTTTTAATGTCTCCTCTTGTTTTTCATTGATCGAGTCACACTCTCCCTGTATGGGTTTGGAAGAGTTGGTCGATCAGTTTAATTCTTCTTGTTTAGAGATTTTAGATGTTGTGGCTCCTGTCAAAGTCAGGGGGAAAAAAGTCAAATCGCAGCCCTGGTTAAACAGTACTACCCGCGCTCTTAGGCAGGAGTGTAGGAGGGCTGAACGCAAATGGGTTAAAGATAAATTACAAGTCTCTTATGAGATTTTGAAGAAGCATTTGAACGAATATCAAAGAGCTGTTAAATTGGCTAGATCAAATTATTTTTCTGACATCATCTCCAGAAACTGTAATAATTCTAGAGTACTTTTCTCGACTGTAAATGCTGTTCTTCATCCTACTTCTACTCCTTCATTCACTCCTTCTGCTAAGATGTGTGAAGAGTTCTTAAACTTTTTTATTGGTAAAATTGATGGAATTAGATCTCAGATTTCATCTGTTGACAATGCTTTTATTGCTCATGTTGACCCTACGAACCAATTAACCTATTTTATGCCTGTTTCTTTGCAGCAGCTTAATGATATAACTGCTCATATGAAGCCCACCAGGTCTCCTGGTGATGTGCTCCCTTCTTCTCTGTTTAAGAAGGTACTTGATTCAATTGGCCCAAGTATTCTGTCTATTATGAATACTAGTTTGTCATCTGGTGTTGTTCCGGTTAGTTTTAAGCATGCAGTTATTCAGCCCCTTCTAAAAAGAAACGGCTTAGACCCTTTTGACATGAGTAGTTTTCGTCCGATTTCAAAGTTGCTCTTTGTTTCGAAGATACTGGAAAAAATTGTGCATGCACAGCTTAATGACTTTTTAATGAGGAATAACATCACAGATAAATTCCAGTCAGGTTTTAGAGCTGGTCATAGTACAGAGTCTGCTCTTTTAAGAGTCTCTAATGATATCCTACGAGGTGTTGATTCTGGAAACCGTGTTTTTTTGCTTTTGTTAGATCTCACAGGCAGCGGCATTTGATACAGTTGATCATAACATTCTCATTGATCGTCTTAGGAACCAGATTGGTATTCAGGGCTTAGCCCTGAAATGGTTCTCTTCCTATTTGAAGGATAGGACCTTTTCAGTCAGTTTAGGGGATTATTTTTCTTCTGTTGCCCCTCTTGTGTGGGGGGTTCCACAGGGCTCTATACTGGGACCAATTTTGTTCTCCCTTTATATGCTCCCTCTAGGCTCGATTTTTGAGAAATTTGGGATTCAGTATCATCTGTATGCGGATGATTCTCAAATTTACTTACCATTGAAACATGGGCATAAATGTGCCATTCAGTCTCTCCATGCATGTTTGGCCGAAGTTAAGTGTTGGCTTGCGAATAACTTTCTCCAATTAAATGAGGATAAGACCGAGATGATTTTGCTGCCAGACTTTTAACGGGTACTAGGAAGAGAAAGCACATTACTCCGGTTTTAGTTAAATTACATTGGTTACCCATACGATACAGAATTCAATACAAAGCTTTGTTGTATGTTTTTAAGTCTCTGCATGGCCTAGCACCTGAGTATGTTACTGATTTAATCAGCCGCTGTCAATCCAGTAGATATCTGCACTCTAATGATCGATTGCTTCTCATGGTTCCGCGATCCCATTTAAAATGTAAAGGTGATCGGGCATTCTCTGTTGCAGCTCCTAGGCTCTGGAATGACCTTCCTCTGTCTGTAAAAACTTGTCCTTCATTGGGTGCTTTTCAGAGTGCGTTTAAAACTTACTTGTTCTCTTTAGCATTTGACAATGCCTTGTAAGTTTTTATGTCATATGTTTGCATTGTTTTTATGTCTTTGTTTTTACTTTTTTCTTTTATACCTTCTGTACAGCACTTTGGTTCCACTTGTGGTTTTGAAAGTGCTCTATAAATAAAGCTGAGTTGAGTTGAGTTGAGTAATGTTCAAAGAGTAAGGAAAATGTGTTATTATATTTGTTAACTTTGGTCAATTCTGTTTAGTGTCTTATATCAGTCTATGCCAGGCATGCAATTTACATGTATAGCCATGTAAGTGCATTTCTTTATTTTTTTTAAAAACATCTCATGATGAAGTGCTTTGTCTCAGTGAAGTAATTGCAGAACCTTCCTCCTAGTTTGTAAATGTAATCAAGACTTTATGACAAAATGCAATATTATCAAAGGGAAGAAATTAGTTTCTCTGTGTGGATTTGCCATATACAAACACTTGTACACACATAAATATGCACAAGCTGGGCCAAATTATTGCCACTTGGACAGTGTATTTATTTTCCAAACTCTGTGTTCCACTTTTACAGAGCACAGTGAAAACAGGTGCATTCAAATAGCCTGGGTTATCACTGAGCAACAGGGGTGCCACTGTTATTCTGATGTCTCTGGCAGACTTATATCTCAGGCAATCAACAAACACACACAGACACACACACAGTCCTACACATTTAATTTATTAGAAATTGTGAGTATTGAAAGATGGAATCTGTGGGGGTGGACAGGAGGAGATATAAGCAGATGGCAAATGAGTTACAAAGAAGTCAGAAGGGACACAACCTTGCAGGGTTCTCTAATCAACATAGCTCAGGGGACAGTTGTGAATACTTTCAACCTCTTTCAACTCGTCAGGCAAATCTTCAGATTACTTGAAAAGCACACAAATGATCAATGGAACGGCCATTTTTTAAGGCCAGGAAACCCATTAGGGAACTTGAATATGAGCACAACATTAGGGAAGATAAATAATTCCATTCTCAACCAGGAAAGAGGGAGTATGACAATGTTGGGTGTGTTATAGGAAATGTGATGCATATAGATGACATAGGACATGTTAAAAAGTAAACCTTCAAATTCTAGATTTTGATTTGTATGATGTTTCAGTTCTCTTCTTTGTGTTATTTAGCTTGAATGTCCAAGTGTGTCTGACTGTGTCCCGCAGTACTACAAACCATGAACCAACAAGTTACACCCCCTATATAAAACGGCCAAATAGGGAATGACATCAGAGCCCTACCCTCTGAAATAGCTAATTTTGGCTGCAGCCGAAAGCTTAAAAATGCTGCCTTCAGAGCACGTATAAGGCAAGAAGACATCCAGACAGTCCAAATCCAATGAAAGCTTCATTTCCTGTCTCCTGCGATACCTTCATCTGATTGATTTTTTAAGGCAGCGCAGATGTATCCTCTGCTGCATTTGATATCCCACAATCCTTTGCTTTCCATTCTGTGACAGTTAATAATAAATAATAATTAAAATAAAGATGGAGTCTGAAAGTTGCCTTTGGTGGTCAGTATGTGTGTAATGTAATTACAAGTTTTTAAACAATGTTTTCCATTTTGGATGTCATCTTTTGCGAGAAATTACTATTGGAGTAATAAAAAAAAATCTTTCTCTATTTTGCTGTAGATCATTAAACCATTTTGCTGCCTCAGAAGTCTATTCAAAATCAGTTTTGTGGGTTACCTTCGAGTGCAAACGCTTTCTGCAAAGTCATTGCCTGATAAGGCAGCAAGGCAACAAGTTTTCGGATGCAGCCATTGTCACTAGCATAGACATAATTAATACATAGACACCCTATTGGCTGTTGGAGTGTACGTCAACGGCTCCGCCATATCAAGGAGGGCAACTTTCCCATACTTCTCATTATGGGAATTGAGAAAAATGCCTGCTTCGTGTGCTGCGTGGGGCTGTACAAGTCACCACACAATTGAAAACAGGTATTGGGGAATTACCTTTCACAAACAAGACTGAAAATTTTTTCTGGTTGTATTTGGTCATTTTATAATTAGTAATAGTAACGTACACCACGTACAAACCACTGAATTCGGATGATAAATGTAAACGTTATTATTGTTTTTATCCAGGAAAACCGCAGCTCACCCGTTAACTTGCATTTGTTTACAGCGTAGTCTTGCCCTCACCAAAATGGTGGACACGTTGACGTATCGCAGCAACGTTCCAAAGCGGCCAATAGGGCGTCTATGTATTTATTATGTCTATGGTCTCTAGTACCACTCCTCTTCTACTTACCTTTCCTTTATTTATAAGGTTCACTATCGCAACCTAGTGATAAGGCATACATAGTGTACACAGATTTAACAGCACATTTTTAAAAGATCACTAGACACAAGTCATCATGTTTGTTTTCCCCCGGGTTTTAGTACTATAGTAAATATAAAATTTTATTGAAGGTTTAGGCTATGTGCACAATAACAATTAAAGTTTTTAAAGAAGGCCATTCAAGTTCTTAACCCTTTAATGCGCAAGCTATGGAAACCCCTTCTAATGCACAACATGGGTCTAAAAAGACCCGTATTCATTTCCTATGTTATTTCATGCATGGCTGAGTGTTTCTTTGCTGAATCTTTAAAATATATCTATTTTATCATTTGTTATTCCAGGTATTCATTAAATATCTTGTTTTTGATTTCCGCAAATCATTGTTTCCTTTCTTACTTTATAAACAAACACAGTTTTTGTATTTCTACATTTTTTTTACATACATGGGTCTAAAAAGACCCGTATTCATTTTCTATGTTATTTTATGCATGGCTGAGTGTTTCTTTGCTGAATCTTTAAAATATATCTATTTTATCATTTGTTACTCCCATGTATTCATTAAATATCTTGTTTTTTTCTTTTGAGATCAATTTATTTAAGCATTTAATATTCCATGATCTATAAATTCCATTATAAATATTAAAAATTTCTTGTTTTCAATTTAAAAAAAAAATATTATTTTATTTATTTCTAGGTTGTGTGTTACTATATCGAATTTACTTATCAAGCATGATAAAACAAAATAATAAAGACAACATTTTGTCAAATTAATCATTTTAGCAGTCATTTAGACAAACACTTATTTGCCACTTTGTCTCACATAGCATTCACATATCATCACAGATAACTGATAACACTGAAATTGTAACTGTATTGAATTGAATTGAATGTGATCAAATAAAAGAAAATACAAAAATCACAATAAAATCACACTGGTACAGCGGCATCTGTACTGTTAGGCCTTCTACATGTAAATAAGCTTTAAAATACAATCTTTTTTTTAGCTAACATTAGCTAGCTAGAATATGTCACCAGCTATAGCTTTAGCTAATAGTGTTGGACATGTTTCTCCTTCTCACAAGTAATTTCTCTCTAGGATTACAAGGTCAAGGTAACCATAGCCTAATATTCAAATATTATGTCCATCTTTTACAAAATATAAAATATTTTCTGTGGTTAAAATAAAATAAGACTTGCATCAAATATACAAAAGCAGCCGTGTTGAGTTGTCAAATGTGTGGCAGGTGAATAGTATTCTGCAGTAAATGTTCCTACTTGCAACAATGTGCAAATATCAAAGGTTTCTATATGGGTCATTTTTGACCCATGTATGTAAAATTGATGTAGAAATAAAAAAAAAAAAAACAACAACGGTGTTTTTTTATAAAGAAAGAAAGGAAACATTAACATAATGATTTGTGGAAATCAAAAACAAAATATTTAATGAAAACCTGGAATGAAAAAATAATAATAATAAAAAAAAAAAAACGGTTTCACTTTATTTTGATGGTCCCTTTAACACATTCTGTTGACTATAAGTAACGGTGCACCTACATGTCTCCAAACTCTCAGTAGAGTATTAATAAACTGGTAGGGTTAGGGTTAGAATAAGTTGACATTTAAGTGCATATATACTTATAGTCATGTAATGAGAGTTAGTTGACATGTAGTTGCAAAGTTACTTAAAAGTAATGAGAGTTAGTTGACATGTAGTTGCAAAGTTACTTGTATGTAATGAGAGTTAGTTTACATGTAGTTGCAAAGTTACAATCAACAGAATATTCAAAAGGGACCATCAAAATAAAGTGTTACCAAAAAAACATGTCTTTTAAAGATTCAGCAAAGAAACACTCAGCCATCACTGAAATAACATGAAATGAATACGGGTCTTTTCAGACCCATGTATGTAAAAAAAAAAAAAAAAAAATGAAGAAATACAAAAGCTGTGTTTGTTTATAAAGTAAGAAAGGAAACAATGATTTGCGGAAATCAAAAACAAGATATTTAATGAATACCTGGAATAAAAAAATGATAAAATAGATATATTTTAAAGATTCAGCAAAGAAACACAGCCATGCATGAAATAACATAGGAAATAAATACGGGTCTTTTTAGACCCATGTATGTAAAAAAAATGTAGAAATACAAAAACTGTGTTTGTTTATAAAGTAAGAAAGGAAACATAAACATAATGATTTGTGGAAATAAAAAACAATATATTTAATGAATATCTGGAATAACAAATGATAAAATAGATATATTTTAAAGATTCAGCAAAGAAACACCCAGCCATGCATGAAATAACATAGGAAATGAATACGGGTCTTTTTAGACCCATGTTGCGCATTAGAAGGGTTGCGATACAAAAGCAATTTTTATTCTAAAAGTAAGAAATGAAAAATTTCAATTACGATTTTTAATGATCTAAAACAAGTTAATTGAAGAATACCTGGAATACTGAATAATGAAATTAATTTCTTGCAAAGATATAGAAAATGAAAACTCAGTCGGGTCTTTTTAGACCCATGTTGTGCATCAAAGGGTTAAAGAAGCATGCACCATATTTATGAGTGTCATGACAACAGGATCTATGAATTAAACCCCATTAGCAAATAATTGTATTAATTTCCATGACTCAAATATCCAATTCAATAAATTGATTTGAAATTCAGATTTAACGATTCACTTGTGTCATCACTTTTTGTGCACATCAATGTCTTAATAACATTTCTGATTTAAATTTTTATTAGCAACAAGTATACTGCATGTAACACCACCACCATCTCTGGGCTTGTGACCAAAAGTGCAAATCTTATTGGCTAGCTTTATTAACAGTGTAATGTGAATTACATTACACCTCTCTCTATAATAAAATATGTCGCATAGATGCCATGTGAATGTTAGTTTTGTATGAACATACGTATTAACAACCATTCATTAACAGTTTTATTGCACCACATTTTCATAAACATTTGTATTTAACAGGGTTGGGGGGTGGGGGGGTTGGGGTGTTTGGGGGGGTTGTTTATGGGGGGAGTGAGATTTGTTGACGGGTGGGGGGGGGAATTGTAGGCTGCTGTATCATGTACCGTTTGAACTGACGCGCAACAGCGACCTGTCACATTTTAAAGAGCCAAAACGTTATTAATTGTGTGAATCTCGTAAAAATATTGACAGAATCGGACAGCTGTGGATTTGTTCCATATCAAAAGTAACCTGTCTGTCTTGTCTTTTGGTGTAAGTGTCTTCTTTGTCCGCGATTTTTCACTGCGTGAGAAAATGGATGTGTGGCGTGAGAGTGTGTGAAAAGGGTCAATTGCGTGAGTCTCACGGTCAATGCGTGAGAGTTGGCAGCCCTGCTACAAAGCCTATAATAAAAGATATAATGAATTTCAAACCTTTTTTTTTTTTTCAAAGTTCAACAGTCTGTCATTAGTCTTTAGTCTGCTACTAAAAAACAGCGTGTTGTTGTTCCGGTACACGGTACACCAGTCATGTCAACGTAACGAATGAATGACATTTTGCTTATCAATGTATCTAAATTCGCGCCTACATCTTTCTAGAACTTCAAAAAAGAAACAGAAAATGACCCGCGGGCAGGCGCCGACTCAACCTCCACGGACAGTTTTTAATATTTTATCAGACAATAGGCTACTCAAGATTTTGCTTTAGTATAATTTTCAGGACAATTAGGGTCGGATTCGGGATTCGGGACAACAGCTCAGATTTCGGGACTGTCCCGAATTTTTCGGGACGTCTGGTCACCCTAGTTTAAGGTGGTGAACAATCAGGATTGCTGTCATTCAAGAAGTTATTATTGACCGCATCTCTACCCCATTGAGGCAGTGAGCTACAAAATACCTGAAGAAAATGGCACTTTTCCTGGAGTTCATATAAAGATAAGCAACACATTTTTAATTAAATGATTTATAGATTGTTATTGTGTTTCTGTTTATTTAGTTGAAAATAATTAAACATATTATAATGTATAGTTGAGCAGACAAGCTAACATGACATGCAATTGGACTCCTCTTTGTCAGGGTTGGGTGAAGGTGGCTGAAGACGAGGACAAGGGAGGCTCAATATAGTTGATTTATTCAACAAAATGAAACTTTCAAAATGAAACAAGAACAAAACTCCAGGAATTCAGGGTTTACACACAACCATACATAGACGACGATCGACAAACACTGAGGGAAAACACAGGGCTTAAAAGAACTGAACCAAACAAGATAATTTACTGAAAACAGGTGCATAAAATTGGACACAAACGAGGAGCGGGAAAACTTAACAGGACTAAACCAAAATCACAAAAGACAGGGGAAGACAAGATACAAAACAGAACTAAATACATCAAAACGTGACAGTACCTCCCCCCTCCCCGAAGGCGCGTCCTCGCGCCGTATAACATCCAAAGGGGTGGGAGGGTGGGCGCCCTGGAGGCTGACGAGGGCATGGTGCAGGTCCGGGAAGCCTCCAGGGCGGAGCAGGCTGTGGGCGTGGCCATGGCGGAGCAGGCTGTAGGCGTGGCCAGGGCGGAGCAGGCTGTGGGCGTGGTCAGGGCGGAGCAGGCTGTGGGCCTGGCCACGACGGAGCAGGCTGTGGGCGTGGCCACGGCGGTGCAGGCTGTGGGCGTGGCCACGGCGGTGCAGGCTGTGGGCGTGGCCACGGCGGTGAAGACCCTTCAGGTGGCCACGGTGGTGAAGACCCTTCAGGTGGCAGTGCTGGTGAGGACCCTTCAGGCGGCCACGGCGGTGAAGACCCTTCGGGTGGCCACGGCGGTGAGGACCCTTCGGGCGGCCGTGGTGGTGAAGACCCTTCGGGTGGTCGTGGTGGTGCAGGCTCTTCAGGTGGCCACGGCGGTGAAGACCCTTCAGGCGGCCACGGCGGTGAAGACCCTTCAGGCGGCCGTGGTGGTGAAGACCCTTCGGGTGGCCATGGCGGTGAAGACCCATCAGGTGGCCGTGGTGGTGAACTTTTTTCAGGCCTCCGTGGGTCTTTGGCCGGCCACGGCGAAGGCGTATAGCGCCCCCCCCCCAAAATTTTCTTGGGGAGGACAGGCTCAGGATCGGGAACTGACTTGACATCAATGGGCTCTGGCGCTGGGTCAACGGGCTCTGGCTCTGGCTCTGGGTCAACGGGCTCTGGCTCTGGGTCAACGGGCTCTGGCTCTGGCGCTGGGTCAACGGGCTCTGGCTCTGGCGCTGGGTCAACGGGCTCTGGCTCTGGCGCTGGGTCAACGGGCTCTGGCTCTGGCGCTGGGTCAACGGGCTCTGGCTCTGGCGCTGGGTCAACGGGCTCTGGCTCTGGCGCTGGGTCAACGGGCTCTGGCTCTGGCGCTGGGTCAACGGGCTCTGGCTCTGGCGCTTCATGGGACTCGGAACTGGACGGGGCCAGCACATCAGGGGACTCGGAACTGGACGGGACCAGCACATCAGGGGACTCGGAACTGGACGGAACCAGCATTTCAGGGAGCTTGGGGCTGGGCTCAGGCTCTGGCGGGCAGGCGACAGGCTCAGGCTCTGGCGGGCAGGCGACGGGCTCAGGCTCTGGCGGGCAGGTGACGGGCTCAGGCTCTGGCGGGCAGGCGACGGGCTCAGGATCTGGCTGGATGTGGTTGACGTGAACCCCAGCCTCGGCAGCCATCCTCCTGGCTAATCGCACTGACATCAGTGGGGGATCAGTCATACAGGACATCAGCCGGGGAAGTCCATGGACCGATCTGGCGGCAGGGCTGATGCGGTGTGCAGGCTCTGGCGGGCAGGCGATGGGCTCAGGGGCCGGCGTGCAGGTGATGGGCTCAGGCGTTGGCGTGCAGGTGATGGGCTCAGGCGTTGGCGTGCAGGTGATGGGCTCAGGCGTTGGCGGGCTTGGAGCTGGCTGGAGTGGTAGATCTTCTACAAGGTAGCTGGATCCACACGCCCACAGCGTGTGATCCACAAACTCCAGGAAGGATAGATGGAGGTCCTTGACAAGAATTATCTGGGCCAATGGGTCCTTCAGACCACCCCAGAAACTCTTTGTTAGTTCCTCTTCCTCCATCGACACATCATCATAAATGTCTAAATAGAGCCCCGCATACTCCTCGAGGGAGCGTTCGCCTTGAAAGAGGATAGGGTTTTCGAAAGGGCTCACCTCTTTCATCTTCCTTCTATTCATTTTCGTTTTATGGTCGATCGTTCTGTCAGGGTTGGGTGCAGGTGGCTGAAGACGAGGACAAGGGAGGCTCAATATAGTTGATTTATTCAACAAAATGAAACTTTCAAAATGAAACAAGAACAAAACTCCAGGAATTCAGGGTTTACACACAACCATACATAGACGACGATCGACAAACACTGAGGGAAAACACAGGGCTTAAAAGAACTGAACCAAACAAGATAATTTACTGAAAACAGGTGCATAAAATTGGACACAAACGAGGAGCGGGAAAACTTAACAGGACTAAACCAAAATCACAAAAGACAGGGGAAGACAAGATACAAAACAGAACTAAATACATCAAAACGTGACACTCTTAGCATTTTATATACAGTGTTTGAATTTGAAAGGATGGCATTAGGGATGGCTGATTATTTATAGTTGATAATTTAACGAACGTAAAATACTGTACAATTGTTTTTCAACCTCAACCTGGTCTGCATGATATTTTGTAGTTAATTTTCCTTCATTTAATTTCTTGTGTAGCAAAAATATATCTCTTTTTTTTCGTATCCAACTTTTCTGTGCAGAAATCCTGAACGAAGGCCGAAAAGACTGAGATGAAGGAAACCAAATGTCTACACATTCCTCCAAGACTGCTGAAGTTCCTGTATGAACAACTTTGAAAAACAATGTAAAGACTTAGCGGTAACACTTTATTTATAGGGGTGTGCATAAGACTGACATGACACTGTCATAAACATGACATAACACCTGTCATGAACATGAAGGAGTCTTTATGAATGTTTATGACTGTTGTCATTAAGTGTCATTCGGTAAATTATGACACTTTTAATGCAAAGTTGACATTGTTTAAAATGTCTTTGTTATGACAACTTGACATTACCCAAGACAACAATGTCTTGATTATGACAACTTGACATTAATAAAGACAGAAATGTCTTTGTTATGACAACTTGACATTAACCAAGAAATCATAACCTCTCAACCTGTCACAACTTTGGCCGTCATGACACCATTATAACTGTGTCATGAATATTACCTGTCCTCAAGTAAAGTGGAACACATTGTACTAGTTATAAAGATGGGTATAGTTATAAAGGGTTATTACACAGCGAAATGGTTTAAGTTTGATAATTAGACCTGTTATGACATATTTGTGACAGGTTGACAGGTTATGATTTCTTGGTTAATGTCAAGTTGTCATAATCAAGACATTTTTGTCTTTGTTAATGTCAAGTTGTCATAACAAAGACATTTTTGTCTTTGTTAATGTCAAGTTGTCATAACAAAGACATTTTAAACAATGTCAACTTTGCATTAAAAGTGTCATAATTTACCGAATGACACTTAATGACAACAGTCATAAACATTCATAAAGTCTCCTTCATGTTCATGACAGGTGTTATGTCATGTTTATGACAGTGTCATGTCAGTCTTATGCACACCCCTTCAAATAAAGTGTTACCGAATTAGCTTTTGTCAAATCTCAAAATGAGACTTTAACTGAACATACCGATCACTTCTTCATCTAGGCGATAGACCGGGATCAGCACTTCCTAATCAAACAGATCCAGGATAATCTACCTGATGAACATCTACGTCCAGCCCTGAACCCTCTACCTGTGTCGGCACGGAGAGAACAACGACAACCTGGAGGGACAGCTGGGCCTTGATGCAGGCCTCTCGCCACGAGACAGACAGGTACGGTTAACCGCAGACAGAACCATTACAGTACACGGTAACTAAATTTGAAACATCTTGATGGATAGGCCACATACTGTTCTCTCCCCTCTGTAGTTTTTGGTGGCTAAACCCGAGTCTGCAGTCCTACCAGGACCTGGTTCAATCAGTCCGGTGACTCTGAAGAATTTACTACACATTTCTTGGTGAGTGATGAGTTTTCCCCACCTAGAATCTTTGTTTTCTTTGTTTTGACACATTCTGTATATAAGTAATAGTGTTTTGTATTTCTTTTACAGCCTTCATCTTACCTGAAGACAAGAAGAGTACACTTTTCCCTTTTGTGTTTTTTTTTCCTTTATATTTTAGTTTTCATGGAATTGTTGTAGATCTATAAGTAAATAAAAATATTTTTAATCACAGAAGATTTGTTTGAAATGTTTTCAACAAGAGTTATCATTACACTGTTAACTAACACAAAAGTAAAAATTCTATTTGCTGTATTTTTAATTTTAATTTTTTTATTTCATTACATTTATATAGCGCTTTTCTGGACACTCAAAGCGCTTTACATAGAAGGGGGAATCTCCTCAACCACCACCAGTGTGCAGCATCCACTTGGATGATGCGACGGCAGCCATACTGCGCCAGAACGCCCACCACACACCAGCTTACTGGTGGAGAGGAGACAGTGATGAAGCCAATCAGTATATATGGGGATGATTAGGAGGCAATGATGGACGGAGGCCAATGGGCAAATTTGGCCAGGATGCCGGGGTTACACCCCTACTCTTTATCGAAGGACATCCTGGGATTTTTTGTGACCACAGAGAGTCAGGGCCTCGGTTTAACGTCTCATCCGAAGGACGGTGCTATTTTGACAGTATAGTGTCCCCATCACTATACTGGGGCGTTAGGACCCACACAGACCACAGGGATAGCACCCCCTGCTGGCCTCTCTAACACCTCTTCCAGCAGCAACCTGGTTTTCTCAGAAGGTCTCCCATCCAGGTACCAGGCTCAGCCCTGCTTAGCTTCAGTGGGCAACCAGTCTTGGGCTACAGGGTGATATGGCTGCTGGCCTGTAGGTATATTGCCTAAATTCATCTGTTTTATTTTTACTGTAGGAAATCCATTTTAGGTTTGATGGAAGTGTCCGTAAATGGTAAAGAAAAAGTCAGGTAAATCTACGGAAATATCTGATAGGGTTTACGGAATTGTCCGTACAATAACGCAAAAATTTACGGAAAATACGGAATTTTCCATTTTAGGTTTGACGGAAATGTCCGTCAATGGTACAGAAAAACTCATATAAATCTAATTACCATTAAATAATTAATTACCAGCACTTTTTCCGTTTTTTAACGGAACTTTTTTTAACAGTGTAGGTAACTTTTGTGAAAAATATTTTTTTACATATTTGTTAAAACTGTCATTATGTCCTGACAGTAGAATATGAGACAGATAATCTGTGAAAAAATAAAGCTCCTTTGGCTCCTCCCAGTGGTCCTATTGCCATTTGCAGAAATACACGCTCCCTGTCGGAAACAACCAATCAGAGCCAGGAGGAATGTCTTAGCAGTGTCAATCACTCTTGTGTACGCGCTGATCACAGCCCTCTCTTGCACAGCGCGAGCGCGTACCGTCGTTCAAACTCAAGATTGCCGGCGAGCTGCAGCTGTGCTTATGACGGAGAAACAACCTAAACTGCCAATTCTCGAGTGACACCTGCTCATAAAACAAAGAGGTAAAAGGAAAAAGACCGATGACGATACATACATACATACGAACATTTACACATCTATTCACAAACATCTGTGCCTAAGGCAGTATTTACGCATGATAAGTAGTGTCATAGACATAGATCTAGCGCAAAAATGTTTTGTTTTTGAACTCAAGCTGAGCGCTCGTGTCCGCTGCTATCAGTGTCATGGATACAGTGTTCTCTTGTGGCTGCGCGCGTGCAGTCTTCACTCGGACGCACTCTTCAATCTATCGCCGTTGCGGACACTATTCATTCTGGTGAAATCACAAAATAAAATGCACACAAACGTGTTTCCCTGTTTGATATAGACTGTAACCACTGATGAACATATTCGGTTTTGATGAGAGAAAAAAAAACTATCCCGAGGGCGGATTAAAACCCGTAACCTCTGACACGCTTGGCAAAAGATCTGCCACTAGACCACTGAAGTACTCAAACAAAACTTGCGGATCGATATATTTCACTAAATCATTATAACCTAATCAGTTATTCAAAAAGTTTACACAAGCGTATAGGCCTACACGAATGTTAGGGATATTGTGAGGTAATATTTCCTATGTCAAAAGCTAGCCAAAACTAGGCAAAATATAGTCTGAAAATTCATTTGAGCTCTATGATCAGAAAAGTAATTATATAACACTAAACAACTTACTCCGAGCTTGTATCCTCGGCGGGGTCAATTCGTTCTTCAAAATGCAGCCGTTCGTCGTCCGAGTTTCAAATTCCTCTGAGGAAAAGGTGAATTCTTCCCCGCTGTCCATAATCCTCTGAAGGAGTAACGTGCTGCCGCGATGAACTATCAGTGAATCTGATGAAGAAAATTCGTGTTGTTATGGCATTGATCGGGGGCGTGCCGCGTGTGCGATGCATAGATCGCCTATTTACCATGTGAAAAGCGCTGGGCCTCAGCTCATTAAAGATAATGAAGGGAGAAGAGAAAAACTGTACCTCTCCTTGGTTTCAAACGGATTACATAAACTGGAAATATTTTTTTTTAAATAAATTACTTCATTTAAAAGAAGAGAATTTCAGCTTCATAAAGAGAAATCGTCTCGGGTTATGACTATAACCCTTGTTCCCTGAGAAGGGATATATGATATGAATATTGAACCTAACAAAAGTGTGTGGGGTAGCCCAACCGGCTGCCTCACAGATCTCCTGGATGGGAACTCCCGAAAGGAGGGCCCTAGAGGACGCCATGCCTCTAGTAGAAAGAGCCCTAACGACCAAAGGTGAAGGCAAATTGCGCACCTTGTAGGCCTACTTATGGTTTGTAAAGCCGGGAGCCCCTAATAGGTGATCCAAAACACACTACAGTAGGTTCGACCTCCTCCAAGAAGAGGACCTCTCAAGGTGAATACTCGGAACTCTGACTGACAGAGCAAGGAACCTCTCCTTTTCTGCCGACACATGAGTTGGAGGATGAAATACTTGCAGGACCATGGACCTAGCCATGATAAATTGCACTTAAGGCACATAGCTGGGTCTCGGATGCAGGATGGCCTTAACCCTTTAGGCGCCAGAGGTTTTTTCCTAAAACGTTCGATTTTGACATCTTAATTTCAAAAGGCTATATCTTAAAAGTGATAATACTTGAAGTATTAAGGATGGCCCAAAGTTTATGTAGGGATTAAATTTCCCCATCTAATTTGCATATTATGACGTCATATGGTGGCGGCTATCTTGGATGATAGAATTTTCATGAAAAGTCACATGTTTAAATGATAAAATGCAGCACTTCTTTCCCCCCAAAATGTCCCTCACCTTCTGTATGCTATATTGCACAATACTGAATGCTCAGGTAAATATTAAGTAGTAAACAAACTGTGTAAATCATTACTAATAAATGGTAGAAACAAACCGAATGCATGTAGCGGTTGGCCTTTTGCTGTGGAGATTTTCCATTTACTACATACAGTAGGCACTCTGATTTCATGTATGGGGCACATATATATTATTCATATGACACACAAACACAAGTAGACAAGACCTGTTTAGTTCAAAAGCTCATATATGTCTCGCGAGTGTGCACATCTCGGACTACTATCATTGCGATTACGACTCCCCAACCCTGCCACCACGTTGCCCCCAAACTGTCCTATGAATACTTCGACCTTGTCTAACATACCCAGTGGCATTAGACAAAGTTTCCACCACAATAATGTCGCCGCGATTGCAGAGAGGCACACGGTCAGAAGACAAAGCAACATAAAAATCTCCCGTCTCGTTCCCCACAACACTAACACGCCTGCTAACTTCGCGATAAACACTCCGACCCCGGGAAACATTGTTCCCATCACTGACACTGGGCAAAGGACCATCTAAATTGGGCAAAGGATTCACCGTTTGTGCTTGGTGTAGGGCACTTTCACTTTCAGAATCACCGTCATCTTCTGAAGGCAGATATTCCGCTTCAGAATCAGGGTTCGCGAATAGAGGACCCAACACTTCATTGCGGGTAAGCTTTATTGATGCCATAATATAGATAATAGATAATATTAATAATAATAATCTAATTCAAATACTCGATGACGTTGACAATATTGCTCTGATAAAATGGATCACTCGCACACTAGCTCCGCTTTTGCTCGCACTGATTCAATGCGCTCTTGCTCGAAGATTTTATATAGAAGCATGGCGTTTTTTCCGGGGATGTCGGGATGAAGTCGGGGATGAAGTATGACATGTCTACCATCTAGTGGAGGGGAGAACAAACGAAATTTGACACCCTATTTGACAAAATCGGCCGTTTTACACAGTTGCCGCATCTTGTCGAGTAAACTCGACCGTGGCGCCCAGAGGGTTAACTCCGCCGGGGGCACACCCCAAGCAAGCCGGCGATAATGCCAGGGCTTGGAGATCTCCCAGTCTCTTTAAAGAAATAGCTAAGAGAAAGGCTATATTGAACCTGAGGTACTAGGCGAAGCCGACTGGAGGTATTCGAAGGGAGCCAGGGGTAGCCCTTCGAGAACCACCGCCAGGTCCCAGGAAGGAACCCTGGACCTGACTGTCGGTCTCATCCTCCAATACCATGGAGATATAGTATGACCAGTTGGTGCCTCCCCAAAGGCCCAACATTTAGTGGTGCATGGAACGCCGCAATGGCAGCCAAGTACACCCTACGTGTGGATGGGGAGAGATTTGCAGAGAAACGATCTTGAAGAAACTCCAGAACTGAAGCCATTGGGCAGTTAACTGGGCCTCACTCAAGTTCTCTACACCAAGTGAAAAAACGTTCCACTTGAGGCCATATAATCTCCTAGTAGACGGAGCCCTAGAGATAAATATGGTTTCGACCACCCCAGATGATAGACCAGCATCTAGATACTGAGCCCCCTCAGAGGCCAGACCCACAATTTCCACAGCTCTGGATGAGGATGGAATATAGTGCCCTCCGCCTGAGACAACAGACCCCTCCTCAGAGGAATCTGCCATGGCGGAGCTATCAGGAGTGAAATTAAGTCTGAAAACCATACTCGGGCTGGCCAAAACAGGGCTACCAGAAGAAGACTGATGCCCTCCTGACTGACCCTCTCCAGGACTCCCGGGAGCAGAGCGATCGGGGAAAATGCGTACAGGCAAAGCCTCGGCCAGGCCTGTACCATGGCATCCAACCCCAGTGGGGCTGGATGAGTGAGGGAGAACCAAAGTGGACAGTTGGACGGACATCCCTCGAGACGCAAACAGAACCACTTCCACTGGTCCAAACCTCTGCCATATCAACTCCACCACCTCTGGATGGAGTCTCAATTCCCGGGCCTCAGCCCCTGCCTCGACAGGATGTCTGCTCCCTGATTCAGAACCCCCGGGACATATATTGCTCTTATAGATAATATTTTCCCTTGGGACCATAAAATGATCAGAAGCGCCAATCTGGATAGAGGGCACAATCTGAGTGTCCTTTGTCGGTTCAGATAAGCTACCACTGAGACGTGGTAACCTTTGATGTCTGTGAGGAAGCTCCTCAGAGCCCTGAACACAGCCAACATCTCTAGGAAATTTATATGCCAAGAATGATGATGGTCCTGCGAGACCGCGCCCCAGCCAGCGAGGGAAGCGTCTGTCGAAACAGTTTCCCAGCGACATGACACCCCTAACTCTGGACCTTGGGACAAGAACCAAGGTTTCTTTCATATTAATAGGGAACGAAGGCATCTGCGCATACCCTTTATTATACGGAACAGATTCCCCTTGGGAAAAAAACCCTATCAAATCATTGAAGGGGCCCTCATGTGAAGCAGGACCAAAGGAATTACGTTGGATGCCGCTGTTATGAGGACCAGCAGTCTTGAAATTGCTTTACAGTGATGGCCTGGGCTAGCTTTATCCTGGACACCATGGCCAGGATGGATTCGATATGAGCGGGAGACATACGTGCCCGCATCGTAACGGAATTCCATAACACGCCCAGAAGAATAGTCTTCTGAGCTGGGTCCAACACCTTTTCTTAGTGTTGAGCCTCAACCCCCGGTTCTGAATGTGGCCAAGGACGACATCTCAATGCCGAACTGCCATTTCCCGAGACTGGGTCAATATGAGCCAGTCGTCGATGTAATTCAGTATACGGATGCCCTGAACGTGCGGGGAGAGAGTGCTAGGCCGAACGGAAGAACCCTATATTGGTATGCTTCGCCCCCGAAAGCAACCTCAGGAACCTCCTGTGACATGGAAGGATGGAGACATGATATAAGCGTCTTTTAGATCCATCGTGACAAACCAGTCCTCGGATCTGATTAGGTTCACGATAATGGGAATAGTAAGCATTTTGAACCTGAATCTCCTCAAAGAACAATTCAAAAGCCCTAGATCTAAAGTTGGCCTCAGTCCGCCATCCTTCTTTGGAACTATAAAGTACCGGCTGTAAAACCCGGACTCCCTGTATGGTAGGGGAACACATTCTATGGCCCCTTAATTCCAGTAGAGTCTGTACCTCTTGTTCCATCAGACCATTGACCCCCAGATCAGGGGGAGATCAGCCCTCAGAAGTCCTACACTACCATTAAGACCTCTTTCCCGTAGCCTTATTCGCCTGAAGGACGGCCCTCAGGTCACCCTTCTGGCTGGAGGATTTCGGTTGAGAGTGCTTCCTCTGTTGCCAAACTCCCGCAGGAGGGGCTCTAGAGGCAACGCTCTTTTTTTTTTTTTTTTTTTTTTTTGCTTCCTGAAACCTGTCAACGACTGTAGTGACAGCGTTGGAAAACAGGCCAGAAAGAGATAGCGGAGCGGCCAACAGGAAATATTCCCTTATTTAGATCTTTAAGAAGATCGGCCTGGTACGCGTGCAAAATCGTCAAAGAGTGCAGGATTCGTTCCCGACCCCCTGAGCCCCCCGGGTTTCTGGCAGGGCTGGACCGAAAACGATTCTCGATGGGCGAACGCAAAAGCTGCCTGGCCGCAAGCCTGTGGGGCGGACAGTGCAGCCTGCGTTCGCTGGAAACCGATGTGTCCCGAAACGTTTTTAACGGCGGAAGAGCAACATCGATTTCCTGCACCATATAAGCCCAGCCAACCAGTGCAGAGGTGTCCCTGCACGGTTTGTTGGGCAGCGCCGGGGCTTAAAGCGAAGATGCCAGATCAGGAGAAAGATAGCTCGCTTTTTAAAGTCTCATCCATCTGCGGCATCTTGCCATAACCCGACTCTCTCGCACCCATCACATTCGAATAAACATATAATGAATGTGGTGAGATAGTAAAGAGTGGGGTTTCTCCCAGGATCTAAACATATATATATATATATATATATATATATATATATATATATATATATATTTTTTTTTTTTTTTTATAAAGATCTGGGAAAAACAGTAAGCCCCGGCTCTGAGTTTGTGAACTGTGCTGCAGGAATCTCTCATCTAGTTCATTTTTACGGGGATCATCCTGCTTATTTTGTGGCCAGCTGATATATTTATATATATTTATTTATTTATTTATACTGGCCACAGCACTCATCACAACCTCCACGAGCTCTACATAAGAAGAAACATAAGCCGGCGAGTGTGACTCATGTTGCTCATTCCCGATGCTGAGCACATCTACTTCCTTATAAACAGATAGCTCGAGCACTGGGCACTCGTCACGGGCAGAAGAAGCCGCATCGCGGGCTTCTGCGTCGTGACCGAGTGTCATAGAATCTGCGGATGATGAGAGAAAAGGTGCCTCAGCAGTCTCGTTCTCATCCACGAGATCCTTTTGCGATCTCCGCGATCTAAGCCTCAACGGACGCGGGACCCGAATCGCGGGGATCGCGAGCCTGGCCATCATCAGTGAAATAATATACCCAAGCGGGAGCGCAGCACTCTAATAGGAAGTGCTTCACATTATCACAGGCAGCCCTCTCGAGGCGCTGACTGTGCGTGCTGCGCCCCTAAACAATACACACACACACACACAGCTGATGCGTGTCCCCACCCGTGGCATATAATCTTGGGCAGGGGTGCTGCACACACTTAGTGTATTGTTCACTCGCCATAATATAGAGCTTAGCACAGACAAACAACATCAAATAAGACAGACAGTTTCACAGAGAGCGCTTGCTGAAGAGCGAAAGCTGGCATTCTATGAGTCAGCGTCACCTTTATACTTCCGGTTATGCCGTCACATGTTACGTCACGACGCAACACCAATCAGGATTGGATTAGTTTCATTCTTACTTCAGAGGTGCACGCTAAAGCCTCGTACACACCGGGACGAATATCGGCTCGCGTTATTCGTCAGCGTTTTTTGTGTTCACACCCAAGCGTTTTTCGCTGACGATGAGCCGAGTGAACATGCAAATTCATTCCCTGACATTAGATGGCGCTTAATACCCCGGTCCACAAAGTGCTTCTGACACTCGCTTGTCACTCAGAAGAAGAGAGCAAGTTTGCCGTTTGTCATATAGTTCTTTATTCTCGTTTGTGTCTCTTTATAAAGACGCCAACAAGACCAGCAGGTCTACATTCATCTGGCCTTGCATCTTCCTCGTCTTATTTCTTCCCTGCAGAGTATAGACGCTGTGTATCTTCTTCACCATTACGTATGTGTGCTCGGCAAGACCGTTTTGTGTTTGAGCGCCCCCAAGTTGTGTTTTACTGTAACTCCAGAAGCTCCAGACACGTGAGCAAAAGCGCCAATCTCATTGGTCGGATAGTTTTTGACGCGGCGCGTCAAACAAAAAAAACGAACCCGAGGCGTTTTAAAAAAAATGACGCTTTTACGCGTGGCGTTTTACGCGTCGGTGTGCACACTCACATTGGCGCCCATTGTTTAGTCACGAGGCGTTAAACATTGGCGAATATCGCACGCTAAATTCGTCCCAGTGTGAACAGGCCTTAAGGGAGCGTCCCCAAAGTGTCGAGTTCTCAATGCATTGTTGAGTTCCCTCGAAAGGGAACTCTCATATCTCTGTGACAAGTATTGACTGAGTTACAGTTCATTTTTCGGACGCATTTCAGAATGGACCTCACTGACAGAGAGAAGGCAAAACGCGCATCGTGTTTATTTTTCTTTATTTGACGAAAAGCACAACACTTTGTTTTTATTGTGAGTACCCACAAAACAAATAGACACTTAACAGGATCTAATGATGTACAACACTTATATGTAAGATCAAAATCAACAGAGTAATTTGATTCTCTTTTGCACTGATAAGGAAAAAATCGAGCTTGTCGCGCCGGCCGACCCCAGAGGGTTAAATAAATCTATACTGTGGTTTTTTTTTGTCCCTTGTGAGCATAAAACTCCCATGCACATATGGGAGCCCCTATAACCCTTATTTGCAAAACTCACACCAATCACATTTCCATCGCACACACCTAAATATCAGACCACAAAAATTGAATGTTGTACACAAAAATATATTAACGTTTATTTCCAGAACCAGGTGAGTTACCCTTTTAAAATGTCCTCATTGTCCAAATGAAATGAAACAGACACAGACACCTCCGCCATGCAGCGCAAATCCTGAGCACATCTACTGCAGCAGCATAGGTGGCAGCATCCGACACACACATGCCAAAATTGTTGGTTCAAGGGTTCAAAGGCTACTCACAACATTAGATATTTCAACACCTAACAATTTATAAATTTAATTAACATATTAATACAAAAAGGTATTACACACCAGGGACAATTTAACTAGCCCTAATTTCAGGATATATATATTTCTGTTAACAGAACACAACAGAAACAATATATAAATTTAGCAGGGTGCTACATGTGCGCCCATTGGAGTGCTGGTCTGAAAACGAGGTGTGTTCAGGTGCATTGTTGGCGCATTGCTATTTTGAGTCAACTGATATAGACTGTGCCATTGACCAACTGAAACCTGTCCTAAAATATATGCAATATATATTTTTTTTTTGTTATTTAAAAAGCTCCTTAGTAATGTGCGCATATAGGTGGGACCAAGACGCGTGTACACTGCTTACACAAGGACATGCAGCAGCACACAAACATGCCAAATTTTTCAAATAAAAGGATTACAATGTGTAATGGCCTTCCCCTTTAATTTGTTTTGCTTGGCATCACCACTAGATGGCGATATATACATATCGGATATAAGGGAAAGGTAACCGAGCTAGAGTATTTTATGTTCTCGAGCTAACAAGCAGACAAACTCGAGAAAATGTTTTGAGCTTTAAGCCTATCGAGCTTTAAGCTTACTTTGGGAAGCAGAGCGAGGTATGTTTAGTTTGTTTTACATGTATTTCTTTGGTACGATTTGTTGATTTATTTGAACAATGTTAAATGTGTAGTGAATGTTTGTTTATTGTTACTTTATTTTCTTTGTAGTTTTACGGTGCCATCATGCTGTTGTGCGATTGTTATGGTGCAATGAAGTCAATGTGTAAACAGTGTTGTGATTCATGGAGAACATTTGCAACAAAAAAAAAGAGACAACGAATACTTCAGCAATGAAGTTTATTTTGCATCTTAGTATAATAAATTGAAGACACCTGTCAAAAACTCTCTGCCTATTTTCTGAAAATCTGAAGGGCCGCTACACAGCGTAAAATATTAATATTGTGTATATAAATATATGGTGGAATCCGGCTTGTCCCATAGATGGTGTTCTTGCGTGATTTAACCTTGCGCATGAGCAGATCTGTTTCCTCTCTGGAGAAGCATTCAGGCTTTCCGCTTGCAAATTCCACCATGTAAATAGCAATCTGCCATGGCACGAGAGCAACTTGCGGGGGGGAGGATGAAAGTAATTTTAGCACAACGCCAAAGGGATACCTTTATGAACCGGAGTATACCGATGCCGAACTTCAGCAGATGGAGATAGAACGGGAAGAGAGAGCGCGAGAGGACAGAGATGAAGTTGTCTAAGTTGATGCTGGGCCCACGGCTGTAGCAAGAGCCAGGATGAACGACAAATGGTGGTGCACTTGCTGAAATTGTCAAGTTATGCCAACAGAGGTTAAAAGCTATTGCTGCCACGAATGGGAACTCATCATGCCACAGCTGCAAAACCTATCGATTGACGAGGAGGCCAACGCACCGTCTGTCTGCATTAAATCCAATGACGTTTTCCCTGCAATGCTAAATGCTGGTGTCGTGGATACGTTCTTCTACGTACCTAAAATCAATTGGAAAAAGCGACCCAAACCAGCTGGACTTGACGGTCAGATGTCTGCAGAGTAAGTGTGATCGCTCATGTTGCTTTGTAGTTTTTTATTTCAGAATTTCACGTTGTCTTGACCAGTTGGCTATAGAATAGTCTATCTGATTGCATTATTATTATTATTATACAGAGTGGACAGTAATACAATTATTAATAAATTAATAATTTTATTACTGAGTTGACACCAAATGTAACTAACCTACATCAACCATTGAAATACTGTCTTTATAACCAAATGTATCTGCCAATTCATTTCACAATTGGTGCTCAGGGTTTGATGGATACTAGAGTTATTGCAATTATCTATAGGCTATGCATTTCATTCTTACCTCCAGTGTTTCTCCAGACAAATCTTCAGCAGTCATTTTGTTGATTCTTTATAAAGCTTTCCATGCTGTTGTCCATATTTGAAAAATTACTACAAAGTCAAGAAAAAGTCTCGGGTTATGACTATAACCCTTGTTCCCTGAGAAGGGAACGAGACACTGCGTCGAGAATCTCGACTGTTTGGGGACGCTCCCTAAGCGTGCACCTCTGAAGTAAAATGAAACTAGTCCAATCCTGATTGGTGTTGCATCGTGACGTAACATGTGACAGCATACCCGGAAGTATAAAGGTGACGCTGATGCATAGAATGCCAGCCTCGCAATGAAGCAAGATGCTCTAAGGCCTGGAGGGGCGTGGCAGGACGACGCAGTGTCTCGTTCCCTTCTCAGGGAACAAGGGTTATAGTCATAACCCGAGATGTTCCCTTTCAAAGGGAACTCAACACTGCGTCGAGAATCTTGACTCTTTGGGGAACGAATGCCCACTAGGCCACGCACCGAATAGGCCTGTCCTGGAGTGAGACTGATTCAGGCACTCAACTAGGACGAAAGGACGTGTGCACCAGGTGTACTAGGGAGGTGTAAAATGTAGAACCTGATAAAAGTGTGTGGGGTAGCCCATCCGGCTGCCTCACAGATCTCCTGGAGGGGCACTCCCGAAAGGAGGGCCCTAGGGGGAGCCATGCCTCTAGTCAAATGAGCCCTAACAGCTAAAGGTGAAGGCAAGTCGCGCACCTTGTAGGCTGAAGTAATAGCTTGAACAATCCAATTACTAATAGTTTGTAGCTAATAGTTAATAGTTAATAGCTTCTTAGGTGACCCAAAACACACTAATAACTGTTCCGACCTCCTCCAGGAAGAGGACCTCTCAAGGTACACGATCAAAGCTCTGACAGGGCAGAGCAAATGAAGCTTCTCTTCTTCTGCTGACACATGAGGCGGAGGATGGAACGCCTGAAGGACCGTGGACCGAGCCGTATTCATAGGAACCTTAGGAACGTAGCCCGGACTCGGGTGCAAAAAGGCTTTAACTCTGCCAGGGGGCAAACTCCAAGCAAGCTGGTGTTACTGCCAGGGCTTGGAGATCTCCCACCCTCTTAAGAGTAGTAATAGCTAAGAGAAATACCATTTTTAACGTAAGATCCCTAGGCGAAGCCGACTGAATTGATTTGAAGGGGGCCAAGGATAACCCTTCGAGAACCACCGCCAGGTCCCAGGTAGGAACCCTGGACCTGATTGTCGGTCTCATCCTCCAAGTACCACGGAGAAAATGAATGACCAGGTGGTGCCTCCCCAGAGGCCCATCACTTAATGGTGCGTGGAAAGCCGCAATGGCAGCCACATACATCTTAAGCGTGGAAGGGGAGAGACCCGCAGAGAAATGATTTTGAAGGAACTCCAGAACTGAAGCCACCGGGCAGTTGACTGGATCCAACTCCTGTTCTCTACACCAAGTGACAAACACATTCCACTTGAGGCCATATAATCTCCGCGTAGACGGAGCCCTAGAGCTAAGTATGGTTTCAACCACCCCGGCTGACAGACCAGCAATTAGGTACTGACCCCCCTCAGAGGCCAGACCCACAGGTTCCACAGCTCCGGTTGAGGGTGGAAAATTGTGCCCTCCGCCTGAGACAACAGATCCCTCCTCAGAGGAATCTGCCATGGCGGAGCTTTTAGGAGTGAAACTATGTCTGAAAACCACACTCGGGTCGGCCACATTGGGGCAACCAGAAGTAGACTGATGCCCTCTTGACGGACCCTCTCCAGGATCCCCGGAAGCAGAGCGATTGGGGGAAATGCATACAGGCGAAGCCTCGGCCAGGCCTGCACCATGGCATCCAACCCCAGTGGGGCTGGATGTGAGAGGGAGAACCAAAGTGGGCAGTGGGACGTCTCTCGAGACGCAAATAGATCCACTTCCATTCGTCCAAACCTCTCCCATATCAACTTCACCACATCTGAATGAAGTCTCCATTCCCCGGGCCTCAGCCCCTGCCTCGACAGGATGTCTGCTCCCTGATTCTGAACCCCCGGAATATACATTGCTCTGATAGACAGTATTTTCCCCTGGGACCAAATAATAATCTGATGCGCCAGTCTGCACAGAGGGCGTGATCTGAGTCCCCCTTGTCGGTTCAGATAAGCTACCACTGATGTATTGTCCGAACGTATCAAGACATGGTAACCCTTGATGTCTGAAAAGGAAGCTCCTCAGAGCCCTGAACACAGCCAACATCTCTAGGCAATTTATGTCCCAAGAATGATGATGGTCCTGCCACAGACCCCTGGCAAAGCGGCCGTCCATGACCGCGCCCCAGCCAGTGAGGGAGGCGTCTGTTGAAACGGTTTTCCGGCGACATGACGCTCCCAGCACTGGCCCTTGGGACAGGAACCAAAGTTTCTTCCATATTTGTAGAGAACGAAGGCATCTGCGCGTTACTCTGATCATACAAAACGGATTCCCCTTAGGGGAAAACCCCTTGGCTTTTAGCCACCACTGAAGGGGGCCTCATATGTAGAAGGCCCAAAATTATAATGTTGGATGCCGCTGCCATGAGGCCCAGCATTCTTTGAAATTGCTTTACAGTGATGGCCTGGCCTAGCTTTAACCTGGACACCATCGCCAGGATGGACTCGATACGTGCAGGAGACATGCGTGCCTGCATCGTAATCGAGTTCCACACGACGCCCAGAAACGTTGTGCACTGGGACGGTTCTAACACACTCTTTTTCGTGTTGAGTCTCAACCCCAAATTCCGAATGTGGCCAAGGACGACATCTCGATGCCAAACCGCCATATCTCGAGACTGGGCCAGAATGAGCCAGTCGTCGATATAATTCAGTATGCGGATGCCCTGAAGTCTCAGTGGAGCAAGAGCTGCATCCATACATTTGGTGAATGTGCGGGGAGAGAGTGCTAGGCCGAACGGAAGAACCCGATATTGGTAAACTTCGCCCCCGAAAGCGAACCTCAGGAACCTCCTGTGACATGGAAGGATGGATACATGAAAATAAGCGTCTTTTAGATCTATCGTGACAAACCAGTCCTCAGATCTGATCTGACTCATGATAACAGGAATTGTAAGCATTTTGAACCTGAACCTTCTCAAAGACCGGTCCAACACTCTGAGATCTAAAATCGGCCTTAACCCCCCATCCTTCTTTGGAACTATAAAGTACCGGCTGTAAAACCCGGACTCCCTGTCTGAAAGAGGAACACGTTCTATGGCCTCTTTTAGCAGCAGAGTTTGCACTTCTTGTTCCATCACCTGAGCCTGCTCTGGAACCACTGTAGTCTGCACCACCCCAGAGAGGGCAGCCCTCAGAGGTCCTACCACTTCGGTTAGGACCTCTTTCCAGAAGCCCTCCTAGCCTGAAGGACGTCCCTCAGGTCGCCCCTCTGGTTGGAGGGCTTTTGCTGGGAGCGTTTCCTCCGTTGCTAAGCTCACGGAGGAGGGGCTCTAGAGGAAACACTCTCCTTTTGCTCTGCTCGGTGTGAGGAGCTGGCTGATGGATGGGGCTGATCTGCTTGCCCCACCCTACTCGATTTAGCTTTGCATTTACGGGGGAGGAACTGCTGGAACGCCGCCAAATGCTTTTTCGCCTCCTGAAACCTGTCCACGACCGATGTAACAGCGTCGCCAAACAGGCCAGAAGGCGAGAGTGGCGCATCAATAAGAAACGATTTATCTTCTCTTTTATGCCAAATAAATTCAGCCACAGATGCCTCTCCGTGGCCACCATAGCTGCCATAGAGCGGCCAATAGCGTGGGCCGTCTCTTTAGTGGCCTGGAGAGACAAATCTGTGGCCTTACGCAACTCCGCAATATCTTCAGGAGTTGGCCCCTCCCCCTCATCTAAATCTTTCAGGAGGTCCGCCTGCTATGCCTGCAAAATCGCCATAGAGTGCAGGCATGAACCAGCGCGACCTGCCGCCATGTAAGCCCTGCCTATTAAAGCAGATGTGTTTCTGCAGGGCTTACTAGGCAGCGCCGGGGCTTTAAGGGAAGATGCTAGTTCAGGAGATAAATAACCTGCTAAAGCCTCCTCCACACTAGGCATCTTTCCATAAACCATATCCCGTGCCCCCACAACATTACTATAGTCAACCACACTGGGGCTGGAGACACGGGACGAATGCGGTTTATCCCACGATCTCGTTATCTCTTTATGGAGATCGGGAAAAAACGGCAAACCCCGGCGCTGAGGCTGTGATCTGTGGCGCAGGAAACGCTTGTCTAGTTTGCTATTAACTTGCGTTCCCTGCTCATCTTGTGGCCAGCTGATATTAAGTCTGGCCACGGCACGCGTCACAACCTCAACCAGCTCCTCATAAGCCTGACCGTGAACTGGCGCGGCTAACTCACGGTCGTCCTCATCAATGCTGAGCACATCCACTTCCTCGGAAGCAGAGAGCTCAAGCATTGACGCGGGCTTCTGCACCACTAACAGTGGGCTCAGGATCCTCAGACGATGAATGAGAAAGTGCCTCAGCAGTCTCATTCTCATCTGCAAGATCCCGCTGCGATCCCCACGATCTCAATCGCCGCGCTGCCTCAACAGACGCGGGACCAGAACCGCGGGGAACGCGAGCCCGACCATGCTCATCAAAACACGCCAGCCAAGAGCGCAGCACTCTCATGGGCAGTGCTTCACAGTGATCACAAGCGGTTCCCTCAAGAGCCGCTTGTGCATGCTGCGCTCCCAAACAGTTCACACACAAATCATGCGTGTCCCCACCAGTAATGAAACGAGGGCAGGGCTGCACACACTTTTTAAACTGCTCGGCCATAATACTGATACATATATAATATGTGAGGAATCAGACAATACAACACCAAATAAGACAGACAGTCGTAACACAGAGCACTTGCTGAAGAGCGAAAGCTGGCATTCTATGCATCAGCGTCAACTTTATACTTCCGGGTATGCCGTCACATGTTACGTCACGACGCAACACCAATCAGGATTGGACTAGTTTCATTTTACTTCAGAGGCGCACGCTTAGGGAGCGTCCCCAAAGAGTCGAGATTCTCGACGCAGTGTTGAGTTCCCTTTGAAAGGAAACTGTTTTCTAGTTTTCATAAAATATGTACCTTATATTGTGTTGTTTGTTTGCTCTTCTAGACAGTACAGGCTTGTTGCCTATCGCATGGTGACAGAATGGGCCCTGAAAGGAGAGTAGCTCGGCAAAGGCCACAGACGTGTTCTTCCCTCATGTGTGGTGGACCTCATAAGAACAAAATATCCATCACCAAATGGACAATATCAAGGGTTCAAGGAGTCAGAGGAAGCAGAGCTTTTGTTTTAGATGTGTCAAAGAAAAATGTTTTATTGAACAGTGTAATTTAAATAATACATTTTCACATATGTACATGTTGTATGAAAACAGAATAAACCCTGTGAATGTTTAATTCCTGTCATCCCTGTTGATTATAAGTTATTTTCGGAAGCGGGATGTATGTTGTGCCACCAAGTTATCTTTGTTTGGCTTTGGAGTGGGTGCAATGTTGGCCGGCAGGTTGATTGGAGGATGTATCTGGAACACCTTGTCTCCTAGTGTGACATTTTTGTCAAGCCGCCGTAACATTACCTGCTGCACCAAGTCTTTCCGGAAGTCTTGTTTTGTTGGCTCATACAGTTTCCTTACAACCCACTGATTGGATTTCCTTGAATGGAAGACGTTGTATTTATCTTTTCCTGTAAATTAGAAGAAGAAATGGATCACTAAAACAGTATTCCCAAATCAATAAATTGGCCAACAGCACGGCCAAAACAGTGTAATGTGTGAAAGACATGATTATCCACTATAATGTTTCCTAGTAGTAATGCCCGGTGGTTGGAAAGAGTAAAGTAATTCATTGGTTTTCTCTTGTGAACTCAAAACCTCTAAAGGTCTAACCCAGTGATAGCATGGCATGACAGGGTGGTTTATACAGTATTCCAATATATATATATATATATATATATATATATATATATATATATATATATATATATATATATATATATATATATATATATATATATAGGGTGACCAACTGTCCTGTTTTCCCAGGACATGTCCTGTTTTCATATAACAATATAACAAATTTCTATCCATACAGAGGAGGCATAACCTACTTTAAATGTATTGAAATTAATAAGGTTTCTTTGAGTAAACTTCGAGTATCATTTGAGTAGGCCTATCTGTTTGCCGGGCCGAGTGTCCTGTTTTTTCAGGACAAAATATGGTCACCCTATATGATCAATGTTTTGAAACTAGCAATACATATATTATGACAACAGTCTGTTAGTACATATAGTCATTTCATTCAAGAGCAGAATGTTGTTGAATAGTAACTATCTGTGTTAGTACAGTTGTAATAGATGTTGCTGAATAGTAATATTTGGAATATAAATCTCAAGGAACATACGAAGAGTTCAGATGCAAAAGCCTCTAAATGCCATTTGAAATTTTCTTCTAAAATGATCATTTTTATCAAGCTCGTATATTTCAATTCAGTAATTTCACTTAAATGACAATTAATGGGTTATTTTTCTTGCCATTTAAGTGAAATTATTGAACTTAAATATACAAGCTTGATAAAAATGATCATTTTAGAAGAAAATTTCAAATGGCATTTAGAGGCTTTTGCATCTGAACTCTTCATACAGAGGTCTGTTGATAATATTTAAATATGTGTGCTGTTACAAGTTGAAAGGGAGAGGGGGCTATTTGTGTTGTGGTGACAGTTGATACAGGTTGTTTGGTCAGAACAGTGATGACCAAGATTTTGCCAATAACTATATTACAACTATCAAGGGAGAACATGAACACTACACTTGATAAAGATAATATAATGTAAGATAAACCTTTATTGTCCCACAATGGGGAAATTCTCGGTGTTACAGCAGCACAGTGGATAGTTAAAAAAGAGTAAAGAATTATAACAATATAATATATACAATATAAACAATGAATAAACAATCAAACAATATTAAATTGAGTCCTTGGCGTGTGTGTGTGTGGTCTACAAGGGTAATTAAAGTTTTTTTTTCTCATAGAGATGTGCAAGGGACACCCATGACTGCCAAAATGCAATGCACAGCACAAGAAAGATAAATGGACATGGTCATGTCAATGTAATGGTAGAATCTCTGATGAAATATTTGCTATAACTTTGCTATCATTTTGCTAAAACTATGGAAAGTTACCAGTTGTGATCAGTGGTAATGGCCATGATGTGCTGTATCTGCCATACTCACCCAACTCAGTGCTGTCATGCTTACGGCCAACATTGTGGTTGTGATCCAAGACACTCAATTGGATCCTGGCCTGCATGGTGACATATGAGTAGTGCCGTCTCTTCTCTGCATACTTGAGCATAGAGATATGAAAAGCCTCAAGCTTCCCTAACGAAGAAAAGATTTTATAAGACATTTTCTACTTCACATATCCAAGACATGACATTTTATGTTTTCAAAACTAATTTCTAATGCTATGAGAAAAAAAATATATATTTGCCTTATTAGAACACTTGCTAATGCACATTTATTTTAGCAAAGGACAGATGCAACATCATATACGTATTTTCCTTCAAGTGGGGCCCTGATTCCCTGTCAAAAGTCAAATAGCCGCAATACACAGGTATGTAATGTAGGGACACACCTGATCAACTAAGGACTACTCATAGTAGTAGTCAAACGTACCTGTGTGTTTGAACAGTGTCAACTGATTGAGGTCTTTCAAGAGGTATTTGTCAAGTGCAACAGTCTTGAGAGCGTTGTAGGCGCTACAATCATTTGCCAGCCATTTTTTTCTCCTTTGCTGCTCCTCAGAAAGGTCTTCATGTTAGCACTGGTAATCCTGGCCATCATCTTCCCAGCGGTGGATGCCACACACATGATGCAAGATAGAGGTCCACCGGCGTCTCAATTCCTATTGTTTTTGTTTGTTAACCCTTAGGGGTCGGCGGTATCGCCGGCGATACCAGCTCACTTTTTTCCTTATCAGTGCAAAAGAGACTCAAATTACTCTGTTGATTTTTATCTTACATTTAAGTGTTGTACATCATTAGATCCTGTTTAGTTTATATTTTTTTTGTGGGTACTCACAATAAAAACAAAGTGTTGTGCTTTTCGTCAAATAAAGAAAAATAAACATGATGCGCGTTTTACCTTCTCTCTGTCTGTGAAGTCCATTCTGAAACGCGTCCGAAAAAATAACTGTAACTCTCTCAATACTTGTCACAGAGATACGAGAGATGTCTCTTTATGAAGCTGAAATTCTCTTCTTTTAAATGATGTAATTTACTACAAGAATAAATATTTCCAGTTTATGTAATCCGTTTGAAACCAAGGAGAGATGCAGTTTTTTCGTTCTTCCCTAATTATCTGTAATCAGCTGAGGCAGCCACGCCCCCAGCGCTTTTCACATGGTGATCGCATCTCACACGCGGCACGCCCCGCGATCAATGCCAAACAACACAAAGATTCTTCAGATTCACTGATAGTTCATCGCGTTTTGAGGATGAGCACGCTACTCTGACAAAGAGGCCCTTCAGATGATTCTGGACACTGGACAGCGAAGAACTTTTTCCCAGAGAAAGATTGCAACGGACGACCAACCCTGCCGAGGATACGTTCGGAGTAAGTTGTTTGTTATGTAATTCCTTTTCTGATCATATATAGAGCTCAAATGAATTTTCAGACTGTATTTTGCCTAGTTTTGGTTAGCTTTTGACACAGGAAAGAGTGCCTCACAATATCCCTATTCGTGTACGCTCGTGTAAACTTTTTAAATGTGATATTTTCTAATCATAGGCTACTTGTAGGCTATATTAGCCTACATATATTTCACTCAGTTTTGATAAGTTTATGACACTGATTATCATTCTAAATAGCCTACTGCCTTATGCTTATGCATTTTGTTTTCGAACTGCTTATTAGGTTATGATTTAGTGAAATATGTCAGCCTCTGGTAAAATATGATACTGTCTAAAAATACAATATATATTTTTACATATAAATGTTCAGTTTTATTTAGCCGATGACTACTTATCATGCTAAAATAGCCTACTGCCTTAGCCTATGTGTAATGCATTTTTTTGTGAATAACTGCTCGGTTATATATTTCAGACTCCGGTAAAATACGTGATAGGCTAAATACAATATAGCCTATATATAAATGTTCAGTTTTGGTTAGCCTATGACACTTTATCATGCGTAAATAGGCCTACTTGTTTGTGAATACATGTGTAAATGTTTGAAATGTAAGTTAGTGTGTCGTTCGTTCGCGAACAATCCGTTCATTGAGTGAATCATAAATGCGTGCGTTCTATATGGGCCATCAACAGATACTCTGTTGTATACATAATGTATGCTAACAGTTATTTTGTTTTGTTTTTTAGGAAAGTGCGGCTGCATCACGTTCTCCTTCTCCAGCACCTCGCAGAGGAGCACGCAGGTGTCGTTCAGTTCTCAGTGCGATCGAGAATAATACTGAGTAAGTGAGACGTAATATTTTATAGATGAAATGTAGACTATTATGTTTAAATCGTCATAATGTAAAAGTTCATATTCTTGTGTCAAATTACAAATGTCTTTTTGTAATCCATGGTAATTAGTGATTGATAATGGTAATAATAATACAGTTTCTTTGATTGTGTTATCAGCATGCATTCTATATGGGCCATCAACAGATGTTGTTGTTGTTGTTGTTGATACTTTATTGATTCTTTGCAGGAAATTATATAGTCACGGCAGCTTTAACACTCAATAACAAAACATAATACAAAAAAAAAAAAACAATAATACCTATATAGGCTAGAATATTCAGTAACAGATGCATATTCAGTACAGAATATTCAATAACTCAGTTGTATACATAATGTATGCTAACAGTTATTTTGTTTTGTTTTTTAGGAAATTTGCTGCATCACGTTCTCCTTCTCCAGCACCTCGCAGAGGGACACCCAGGTGTCGTTCAGTTCTCAGTGCGATCAACTGCATTTACTGTGAGATACCTGCCTTTACTTTTGTTTATTTATCGCTCACAATTGCTTTGTTTATAGCTGATTGATCATTTATTTATTTTACTCCCATTTGATTTGCTTAGAGCAAGGCATGACTAAAAATGTGCTTTTGACTTTCATTTATATTTAGCTTATATATATATATATTATATATATATATATATATATATATATATATATATATATATATATATATATATATATATATATATATATATATATATGATGCATGGATATCCATGGCAATTTGTGATTGATAATGATAATAATACAGTTTCTTTGATTGTGTGTGCTCTGCTGCATCAGCCTTCAGAAATCATTCTGATATTATTATTTTTTTTTAAATCAATGTTGGAAACAGTTGTTAAACAGTTTTTTAAACCTGTGGTAGTTTTTTTTAGTATTCTTTGAATAAAAATATTTTTTATATATAAAAAAAAACAAGTTTGGTATTTTTATGTTTGTTTTTTTGAAAGGATGTGTTAAGTGATAGTAATGACTTTAAGTCTTTACATTCTTAGGAAAGAACGTAAATTCTATTTTGAATAAATGCTGTTCTTTTTAACTTTTTATTCACCAGTGAATCATTCTTTGTTCAGGTTGCCTCACAGCACCTTGATGGGCCATTAGCCATTGGGGGAGTGTCTTTAGTCTTCCCAGGTGTAAATCACATTAATATTCATGGACATTAACACTCCCACGCATACAGCACTGCTGACCCAAAAACTGATGTAAGAAATTCAAATCGTTATATTGTTGTTTCTGAAAGAGTGGTCAGAATGATTTTCACTTCATTTTGAAGTAAAAATTCTAGCCTACAAGAATAGTAACTCAAAAGTATTGTTTACAACTATTCAGTATGTGTTAAATGGCCTTATTGCGGTGACATTTTTTTTCCCAAAACGTACTAACCACGCATATTATTGTTTTTCTATAAAATGCAAACATGTACATCAATTTTGCTCACATATTATTGTAGCAGGGTTTGTGCTGAATACAGCAAATTTATATGTTGGCAAATGGTATGTTTTAAGTAGCTGAAATAAGCACAAATGTCAGGGCATGCCATAACACCTCAAGAGCCCCAAAAAAGCTCAGACCCCTGAGGGTTAAAAAGAGACACTGTTTAGCAAATTACACAAGGCAATAAAAATCCAACGATGAACACCGGCTATTAGATTACTATCACAATTGTTGGCAAGAGGCAGTTGTGATTTAAAAATCTAGAACAGATGTTGAGGTGAAAAACATCTAACAATTGCATTATAAAGTAAAATGAGTCTTTTTAGAGTTGTTGGGAATTAATTTCTTCTAAAGTGTAGAAACTCAGAAGAGCGAAGACCAGGAGACTCGGGTGTATCTTTTAAGCAGGATTCTTTATTTGCTGTAGTCTGCTTGGTCCAAGATGGTACCCAAAATCTGGCTAGGCTAGTATACATTTTTAGTTCATATACCTTTCAAGGGGAGGAGTTTATTGAGGGGGAAACAAAGAAAATGGAAAGGCAAGATTCAATTGGTTACAGGAAATTCTTCAGGCCTGATCTCATCAGCATAGCAGTTATTTGGAGACTTGAGATGCTAATCCGAGGAGACTCTTGAAACAAAGCAAATGTAAATGATTCCGCTGGTTAACTGAGTTCATCAGCATAGCAGTTATTCAGAGCCTTGAGATGCTAATCCAGTCAGCCTGACTAGATTGGTTAAACCTTTACATTATCATTGAGACAAAGAGTGGGAGTATCAGTGGCCATTAAGAGTTTTCAGTAATCTTGACCAATACAGAAAAACAGGATGGGCCGGATATAATGACCATCCTAATCTTAAATGCTAAATTCAATGTCTAGAACTGTCTCAGGTTATACACAGTTTGTTTTGGAACCTAAATTAAACATTTTAATAAATTTGTAATCCTTCAATCCCCTCTTTGGGAGTTCTAAATAAATCCCACATAATATACAAATTTAAACACTTAAAAGTTCATTCTTGTAACTTGCGTAAGTTACAGGCACATAGCTTGCTCTGTGTTGATGTTTCTACAATTGCATGTTGACACAGAAACAAAACATGCAATTAGAGTCCGTGAGTCTTTTCTGGTTGGAACTGTGATTTTCTTGAGATCAATCAAGTTTCCGAACCATGAAGAGTTATCTTCAGTCATCTTGGTGTAATTAGGCTGAAAAATCAAGAATGTCTTGTTGGATCATCATGTTTGTGCACAAGTGAGTCCTGGAATGCAGTCATCTTCGGATGTGACCTGCAAACGTTCTTTCCAGCAAACAAGGCGTTTTTGACATATTCATCAGCTCTAAGAATATGTTGTTTCTGAAGTCCGAACTTTGTGCGATCTTCATGATGTGTAGTAGTAGGACAATCTTGATCATGTCGATGGATGACTAAAGGTTTCATCGTCTCTGCGTTGTGTATTTTTTTCTTTTCTTTATCCTTTTGTGATAGTTGGCTCAGAAGTTGGTCTAGTTGATTCTTAAGGTTATGTCTTCATAGGCAGATGAGGAGGTCGGTGCATATGGGTCTCAGGTCAGCAAGTGGTACCTGCACAGAGGAAGAGAGAAAACAAAAGACAGCAGCAGTATTTGTTCAAACACTAGGGTTGTAAATTTTTCTGAGTCTGCAAAACAGTAGAGCAGTATTGGTTCAAACACTAGGGTGGTAAATTTTCCGAGTCTGCTATTGTTGTTCCTTCTTTCCCTATTTCTTAACTATGACACCTAAAGCACACAGTGAGGTGAGGATGGACTAATAGATGGGAAGGCTATGAGGGATTCTTCACCGAAGGGTTGGCCCCCAAAGCCTGTTGCATTTGGTTCTTCCTTCGGCTCCCCACTGGTTCGTGTCCTATCCTATCCCTGTAGGTGGGGGAACAACTTTACAGTGTGACACATGAGTCCAGGTTTTCTTTCCCTGACACAATACTGCAGCTGCTGTAATCAACATCACTTGATATGGTCCATGCCACTTAAGCTCTAATGGCTTGTTTTGAATGACTTTATCATGACCCATTGACCTGGGATGATAGTGTGTCCACCTTCTGGTGGGGTCTGCCAACACGACTCAACTCTCTCTCTGGCACTCTGTACTGCCTTTGTGAGGTTTTCACAGTAAGTGATCAGGGCATCTGAGGCAATGTGTACATCAGCATTTCTAAGATCAATCACACCTGGCATCTGCATTGGGCGTCCAGTAATAATCTCATGAGAGCTCAGTCCTACTGATCTGTTAGGTGACGCTTTCATACTACACAGTACTGCTGGCAACGCTTCGACCCATGCTTCTCCTTCCTGATGCATTTTGCTTAGTCTGGTTTTGATAGTTCTGTTTGCACGTTCAACCTGTCCTGATGCTTGTGGCCTATAGGGGCAGTGAAGGTTCCACTTAATCTGCAACATTCTAGACACTTCCCTGACTACCTGTCCTGTGAAGTGTGTACCTTGATCTGAGTCAATGCAATCTGGTAATCCCCATCTGGGAATGAAATCAGTGACAAGACATTTAGCAGTATGTGCAGCTGTAGCACGCCCTGTTGGATAAGCTTCTACCCATCTTGAGAACTTGTCTATTACTACCAAAACATCAGTTTTTCCCTTACAACGAGGCAATGATATGTAATCAACTTGCAGGTGGCGAAATGGTCCTGGTGGAGCTGGGGTATGTGCTGCTTTTGTAGTGGCTGCTGGTATATCATTATTTTTCTGACATGTAACACACCTCTTGGCTGTTTCTGTGGCTACATTTCTGAATTTTGGATTCCACCACTGATTTGAGAACCTGTGATTCATCGTTGCTGGACCACTGTGACCTAAACTGTGTATTTGTTGAGCCAAATATGGCAGCAGTGATTCGGGAGCGACATATTTTCCCATACAAATCAGAATCTTCACCTATTATGCCAGTTAAAGAAAATTTGGTTTTCTTGTACGGAATGTCTAAACCTTTAGCCAATTTTGTAGGGATTATGGTAATTTCTGCACCTGTATCAAGCAAAAAATCAATTTCTTTCTCTTGTATGCTACCTTTCACAAAAATTCTTGTGTCATTTTGATGGATTACAGGGGAAAGGTAGCTGCTCACAGCCCCAACAATTAGTTTTTTTCCTGGTCTTTTTGTGCTCTTAAAAGAGCCTGAACAAGCTGTCCTAAAGCTTCAGTGGAAATTTGCGGAACTACGTCAGGGTTGTAAGCAGGCTGAGAAGAAGCCGAATTATGCATAGCATTTCTTTTTGTATCTTGCAACTTCTTCCTACACTCTTTCTCCCAATGTCCTAATTTTCCACAGTAGTTGCATTTGCCTTCTTTTTTAGACCACCTGCTTTCTGGTTGGGTTGTGCTAAATGTAGCTGCTGCTGCTACTCTCACTTTGGCTTTAACATCAGCATCTTTTTCCCATGCAGACAACCTGTCTAAATTACTTCTGAGAGTTCTGTGAGACCAAGTTAGATCTAGGAATGGCAAAGCTCTTCTGTATTCAGCTACAAGGCCATCTGACCAGATGCGGACTAGTGGCCCTTTGTCATCGAGCACACTTTCAGAATCATCCACTATTCCACTGTACGTTGACAAAATCTCTCAGTAAATTCACTCACAGTTTCTTCTTTCTTTTGTACACAGCTAGTAATTCTAGACCAATCTATTTTGGGTCCTAGGATATTCTTTAGGATTTTCAAAACACCTTCTCTCATATCACTTCTACTGGCACGTGGTCGTTCAGAACTCACTGCAGATTCAAAACTGTTGAATTCAGATTCAGTTCAAATTTGGGACATTAACTGTGTTACTTCTGTTAATGACATGTCATATAGACGCATTTTTCCAATTAATGCTCTTCTAAATTCCGAAAACTGTGTGTGCTGAGGGTAAACTCTGGGTCAATCTCTCGATGTCCCTAGGTCCGAGCGCTTTAGCAACTGTTTGGATTTGAACAGCAGAAGCGCTGGGAGGAACACTTTCCGTCTCCTCGATTCCCTGTGATCTTTTTCTAGCCCCACACACATTGACGGAATTTACATACTTGTCAGTTACTGATGGGATGTCTACATCTGTTTCAAAGAACGCTTGTAAGTCAGGGTAAATGTTATCCGGCTGACTAACTTCTTCTACATCAGTTTTTCCTATAGCTTTGTTGCGGTTCAATTTCTTGGTCAAAGAGGAAACTTTAGTACGGAGCTCATTGATCTGTTTCTCTAGCTCTGAGTTGCGTTTAGACTGTTCTGTTGCTAGTGCTAAACCAAATTCTCTATGACAACATATAATTCCTTTTACATTGTTCTTGCGAACACTTGCTCCTAGTACTTTTTTACACTCATCTACCGACCAAATCTTGTCTGGATGAATCTCATATTTCTGTGTTAGTTCTTGTCTAACTTTTTCAGTTACTATTAAATTCATCTGTTCTCCTAACAGTGTTTTAAATTCACCATCTGACCACAAGGGGGTAGCAAGGCCACTTTTTTCAGTTGTTGGAATCAGTCTAGCATTTTTCCTAACCATTTTGTGATGTTCTGTATCACACAAACAAAAACACTAAAATTTCTGATCAACCGAGGGTATACTCATTAACACAGAATCTTACTTGTTACCAACACATCACAAACTATTAGCACGTTGCGCTAATCTTCCCTGAAAGAAATGGAAAGGATCTTTCAACTTTTCAACTTTTAGAGGATAAAACAAAATTACTAGCACGAAATGCTAATCCTTCTCTGTGAACAGAGGTTATCATCAATATTAACACGTCATGTTAATCTTCCCTAAAATAAATGCAAAGGATATTTCACCTTTTCAATTTTTAGAGGATAAAACAAAATAACTAGCACGTAATGCTAACTCTTCCCTGAAAGAAATGCAAAGGATATTTCACCTTTTCAATTTTTAGAGGATAAAACAAAATTACTAGCACGAAATGCTAATCCTTCTCTGTGAACAGAGGTTATCACCAATATTTACACGTAATGTTAATCTTCGCTAACTTTAGAGGATACCTTCTCTAGCAACGTAGAGGATAAAAAAACAAACAAACAAATAATTAGCAAATAATACTAAAACTTCCCTGCCTGACAACAAAGGATATCTTTCATCTTTAAAAGACAACTTTTAAAGGATAACTTTAGTTAATCAAACCCTACAGCTGTCTGATAACTCTTTCTCTGACGGCGCAGAGGCACAAAATTTGTACTGGTCTTTCAGCGGTTCTTTGAATAGAGTGAAACTCACCGAATCTTTGTTTGTACTGAAAAAAATCCGTCTGGAACTTCAGTCAGAAAGGTGAATTCTTGTTGAGATTCAGTTCTGGAACTCAGTTCGCTTTCTTGAGATCTGTGTTGCTTGAAGTTTCAAGATTCAGTCTGGAATTCAGTCAGAAGTTTGTTCTTTGTTGAGATTCTTTGTTGAGCTTGAAGTTCTGGAACTCCGTCTTTGTTGAGATCTTTGTGGCTTGAAGTTCTGGAACTCAGTCTTTGTTTCAAATCTGGATTCAGGTGAAGTTAATTCTATCCGGGTCACGGCACCATCTGTTGGGAATTAATTTCTTCTAAAGTGTAGAAACTCAGAAGAGCGAAGACCAGGAGACTCGGGTGTATCTTTTAAGCAGGATTCTTTATTTGCTGTAGTCTGCTTGGTCCAAGATGGTACCCAAAATCTGGCTAGGCTAGTATACATTTTTAGTTCATATACCTTTCAAGGGGAGGAGTTTATTGAGGGGCAAACAAAGCAAATGGAAAGGCAAGATTCAATTGGTTACAGGAAATTCTTCAGGCCTGATCTCATCAGCATAGCAGTTATTCGGAGACTTGAGATGCTAATCCGAGGAGACTCTTGAAACAAAGCAAATGCAAATGATTCTGCTGGTTACCTGAGTTCATCAGCATAGCAGTTATTCAGAGCCTTGAGATGCTAATCCAGTCAGCCTGACTAGATTGGTTAAACCTTTACATTATCATTGAGACAAAGAGTGGGAGTATCAGTGGCCATTAAGAGTTTTCAGTAATCTTGACCAATACAGAAAAACAGGATGGGCCGGATATAAAGACCATCCTAATCTTAAATGCTAAATTCAATGTCCAGAACTGTCTCAGGTTATACACAGTTTGTTTTGGAACCTAAATTAAACATTTTAATAAATTTGTAATCCTTCAGAGTTGAATCATTTACTTCTGAATGCCTATATGACATCAGGTTGTAGAATAAACTAAACTCCACCTTCTCATCTCCACCACAAGAGCTGCACGACCACCAGAAGTGATTTCCCAGAGACCCATGGCTGCAAGTCCCGGTTTTCTTTTTTCTTTGCTGCTGCACTTGCCTTCTTCACGCCTACACTTTTTTAATTAAAAAAAAAGGGGGAAAAAACCCTGATGATGAGTTTATAAGAAATTGATGGGGAAGTCTACAACAGCTTCCTTTACTTGTAATTATATATGCACTCAATAAGTTACCCAACTGCTTTCTTCAATTTATATATGCAAAACTTACCCAATGGTGTAGCTAGCGAATAAAACACATATGCTGCAACAACTAATAATACCTTTTGCAACATGCCATGGATCAAACTCATGCATGAGGTTAGGGTAGAACTCTCTCATGATCTTCCGTATTGATGGATGTCAGTCAGTGGTAACAACATCAACACTAACTCCAGAGTCCAGTAGACGATCCAGTCCCCTCCGGAAACCAACAGCCTCCATCGCGGGTGAAATTGAAGCCTCTGATACCTTTGTTGAAAATAGAGGCAGAAGAGAAAGACATGTGCAGAAAAGGCACACGAAATCATAAAACAATGACACTATAAAAGAGGCGAAATTACTTACTCCATTTTAAAATAGAATTTATTTTACCTGGATTAGATCAGACATGATGATCTTTTTGTTGAGTCATCCATAAAGCTGTAGGTAGTGTACTTAGCACTGTAGCCTGGAGAATCAGATCTGGAATATTAAAAAAGGGAAGTGCCTTGTAAGATGCTTGTAAGATGTAATTGTAATAACATAAGTGCACAACCTCAGTCATACAATACCCAAAACATAAAATGTACCTTGCATCGCCTCCAATGTCTGTGTGTCCACCTGCACATGCAGTGTCCTGAAGCTCTGACAAAATTGACTCTTGCATGTCAGTGTACGCCTGATGAACCACATGTATCAGATAAGTAGATTGGATTGAATAGTATGACGTCTTCTTTGGCAGTTGTAAATTGATGAGATCAGCCCACTCTTGAATTTCTCTCTGTGTTGTTCCGGTAAAAATAATGGCTGCTGAAGATACCAGGTTATCCTCTGGCATTCCACGGATCTCAGGACAAGATCGCCACACTCCCTTATGTTGATTCAGGCATGTCCATTCAACCTTGATCATGGATCCATTACTCACTGTGGTTTTCTCATAAATGGCTACACCACAAGTGTGACAAGTTGTAAAAAATTCCATAAGGGCTGACTCGTTCACAATCCACTTTCTCTCTGACCAGTTGCCTTGCTGGTCTGCTTTCACACTCACATCTGAGGAAGATGATGTAGAGCCACTTAGTGGAAGAAATGTGCTGTCATCAGCTGCTTCTATGGAACTCAAACTTGTATCCAGTGTCTCAGATGCAACCGCAGAGCTTGGGCACATTGACTTTGAATGAAGAAAAACATAGAGAAGTCAAATTGAAGTGTTTGCGTTGATTTACTGAATGTTGGTCACAAACATGGCTGATAGGTGCATGCATAGTGTTTATTTTAAATAATGTGTTATTTGTGGATGTGTACTTAGTCAGGATTATGACAAAATGTGTCAAAAAGATGGAAATGTGTGCTTACCTGCGACTCTTTCCAAGTGGGGGGTAGGGCTGTATAAGTGCCAGAGGTTGATGGTCTTGTTCCTCGAATTGCTTCAGCAGGGCTTGTGATAATCAAGGTCAAGTTTTTTTTTTTCTCTGAACACTTCAGAGGTGTTGACTGTGGGAGTCCAGAAAACACTTCATATTTGGGGTCACCACTGCTAGCCTCTGTCAGTGCTGTTTCTTCCGTAGTGGGTGCAGACATGCATACCTTGGTAAACACAAGATCAAATCAAATGTTATTGATTGCAACACAAAACCTCAATTGTGTGTGTGTACAATCAAATAGTTTTCTCAGCAAATTGTACCTATATCCCTATATACTGGTTTTTATATTAGACACTTTTATATTTATATTAGACACTTTTCACGTGTTTTCCACTGGAGTCTAAACATCAGCTTGTTTACCGTACAGTTTAGACATGGGATCATAAAGTTAGTAAATAGAGCTTACCCATGGTACTGGTACAGCAAAACTCTTTAAAATCTGTTTTTTTCTTTTTCCTCCTTGGTTAGGGATGTAATCGTCTTCGCTGAAGTGAGCACTGCACACACGATAATCCTTGATTCTGGATTTTTTTGACAAAACATAATATATTTAACATATGAGCAGAAATTGGTGAACAAAAGCTTATTTGATGTGGCAGTAGTCTATTTTACAGTAAAAAAACTTTATAATCTATCCAAAACTAGTCAACGAAATGTTCTTTCATATTTTGTCTGTAACATAGGCCGTTTGTTGTTTTTATGATATGGCATATAAATGTTTATTTGCAGTTTAATAGGTTTTTTTGCTTTTACAAAGACATTTTATTTCAACATATTTCAGTATGTTGCTTCAGTATTACTCATCTCAGTATAGCAATATAGTTTGGTAAAAGCTGTTCATTCATTCACACACAGATGCGATTAATATTTAAACAGTCTTTTTGTGAGCTGTAGTAAACAACAGCGCACATATGTGCCATTTATTCACACACATACACTCAATTCCTATTTAAACAGTCTTTTTGCAGTTTACATACCCTATTCCATATCGCAATTAGAACAAAGCACTTAATAATAAAAAAAACTTACTATTCATAATCCTCAGATTGATCCGTTGCTCCTCAAAATTAATTTAAACCAGTACTTCTGAGGTATTAGAAAATACCTCAGAAGTAAAAGATTAAAAGATAATAAGCTAAAAATGATTAAAAGATAATAAGCTATAATGAGCTGATATGAGAACAACTGACATTTCTCTCTTTTTATATAGATTACATAAACAAAAAATATTTGTTTTTGTTATGAATTAGATCATTTAAAAAGTACACACTTAAATGATAATAAATATATGGCTTTTATATGAGTATTTTATTTATATGAGTATTTTTTATATGATATGAGTTTTGTTTAAGTTAAGAGACGTGCTCCAAAAAAAAAAAGTTCACGGTGACGGAGAACCATAAAACTGTCAGGGTTTGTGCAGGTGCTGAAGACGAGGACACGGAATTTCAAAGATAATAGGTTTAATAAACAAAATGAAACTTCCAAAAATGAAACAAGAACAAAACTCCAGGAAATCAGGATTTACACACAACCATACATAGACGACGATCGACAAACACTGAGGGAAAACACAGGGCTTAAAAGAACTGAACCAAACAAGATAATTAACTGAAAACAGGTGCATAAAATTGGACACAAACGAGGAGCGGGAAAACTTAACAGGACTAAACCAAAATCACAAAAGACAGGGGAAGACAAGATCACAAAAGATTAACAGAACACATCAAAACGTGACAAAAACACACCCTGTTTATTTTCTTTATTTTACAAAAGCACACTATTTTATTTCGATTGTAAGTGGACACATAAAAAATAAGACATTTATTAGTTTATTTTTTTCAGATTTCTTAAGTATTTTACGTCTATTATGCTGCTATGTAAAAAAAAATCGAGCAAAACACGCCGGCGCTCTGTGCTTTGTGCCGAAAGATTTGGCTTAGTCATCACAGCCTTTAAAAGGTTCAGTATGAACATAATGGACCATGTAGTGAAGTTAAGTCTACATTTTGGATTTACTGCTGAATTTTCTATCCTCCTCTCCTGCTGAGACCCCATGGTGCAGAATAATTTAAAAAAAAGGAATGCCCACTCATTGAAAAGCACAGATTTTCCAACATGTTTTCTTGCATCTCACAAGGAGTCCCCGCTGGAGAAAGAGCTTACAATAATACAGCAAATGACTGCTGTTTGGCTAACAATGTCTTTACTCCGTACATCCACTTCACACCCTCAGGGACCACTTTCTCTCCCAACTTGCAAGGTATCGATCTTTAAATATTTACCTTGAAAACGTCTGTAGGGTCAAGCCATGACTCTCCCTAAGCGTGAAATATTCACCATTCCTCAATAATTAATGTCCTTGGCTTGGCCTAGCATGAATGGGGCTCTACAGACAGTGTTGTGCATGTTTTATTGGTTGGTGTAGCCTGGGTATTGTCTGGGCTTTGACAAAATGCTGGCTCAGGTTAATTGGGCCCTGGGCAATGGCAGCTGAGGAATTGAGAGTGGAAAGAGGAAAGATTTTGTGTCAAAAAAAAAAAATCCTTGCTTCCTCCAGGCCAAGAAACAACGCTTATTTGGACCAGGAAAAACAGGGACATTGTTGTAAAGTAGCATGGTAGTCTTGGCTTTAGGGGAGTCAGTTTTCTAGGTGGTGATATTATTGATCTGCTCCTTCACTGAAATGTCTGCCGTGTCACGGCCGCCAACCCTTAATTGGGCACGGAAATGAATAACACTTGTGTGACAAATCCCCTGTAAACCCTTTCACACTCTGTCAGCTGCACATCAGTAGTTATGCGATGGGGATCATTTGCTTACAAGCTAAATTGTGCTTGAGTATCTGTCCTGCTGTTCTTCCAAGCTACTTCAGGCTCAAGTTGAGGACATCATAACACACAGGCTAGTAACACAGGGCTGGCATGTTTGGGTCAATTACGTATAACAGTGTTAAGATAAAGAAACATTTAGTTTCAAAATACAGTTTAAATCATATGTGCCATTCTCTTAGAAATTGAGTCTTTACATTGATCTGCTATGGTTTTGGAAATCAATCAATTAATCAATCAATCCATAGATCGATCAATCCATAGATCGATCAATCCATAGATCGATCAATCCATAGATTGATCGATCAATCAATCAATCAATCAATCAATCAATCAATCAATCAATCAATCAATCAATCAATCAATCAATCAATCAATCAATCAATCAATCAGAAATATAGATTTGGGGGAGTCACAACAAAGACAGACTTTCAAACACTTATTAATTTTAATTAGGAAAATAAATATCATAGATGGTGCATTCAAATCATTATATCTATGAATTACATTTTGGAATGAACTGATCTGTATGTTTTCGCAGCAGAAAGATAAACGTGTAATAAAAAGGTTTCAATGAATGATCTCATCTACTACCGAAGGTATCTTCATGTTCATCCCTGCTCTATTACAGTCTGACTTGTCTTGTTTATCTAAAATAACACTTTAAAACCTCCCTCATTTCTACCCCACATATTTGCTATGGTGTTCACTGCATGAGCTATCCACAGATCTGAGCTGGCTTGCATAGAACTCATGAATGTATTCACAGTCAGAGTTGATCCACACATCATTCATAATGCCGGTGCTGCCGTGTGCTCTGCCTTTAGAGTGTCAGTGGTTCTGAAGGCAGAAGCAAACCCTTTGTTGCTATAGGACAGAGGCATTTTACACAACAAAGCAGAGCTCCCTGCTTGCTCCCTGTCATGAAGAATAAACATGAACAACAACATTTCAGTTGCCACTCTTGTCTGGGCTAATAAAAAGGACTATCCAGCTCTAGCTCATTCTAGCTCTATCACATGAAGCATACAAACCTTTCTAGAAGAAAACTTTTCTCTTTTCTGTTTTGTGCTTCTAATAATTTTTTAATTACAAATACAAATCTAAAAGAAAGCTAACATTCCATATATCAAATGCACATTTGGTGAGACATTAAACTTTAATCTGTTAAATGAAGGAAGTTTAAATTCCATGAATCAGCATATCTTGTATAAAGTTATTTTCTTTACTAATGTCACAATTATAAATTAAACATATTGGATGTAGTTTGAACGTCTGGACTTATTTGGTCCAGATGCTGCATAAATCAGGAGGAAAATAATTGAAATACAACAATACAAATATACAATACTATATTACAATACAGAAATCATTCTGTTCAAATCAGCCCCACACCACCATCATTTCAAAAAGTCAAGTTTCGGAAGAATATGCATGCTCTTTCTATTCTTAGTGACCATGACTACTATAAAAAAGCATATCATATTGCACGGGTTATGAGTGTGGTATTGTGTTCATATGGCACACATGAATAAATAAATAATAAACAACAACGGTGTGTCTTTAAAAAACCTCTTTTGTGCAGAACTACTTCCTTCTGCCATGGATTCAAATATCAAGTTGACAGTTTGACAGTTGAGCCCAAGCCTTCGTCACTAATTCTAAAACGTCACTTAAGAACTAGTAACGAAGGATCATTGAGTCGCTTCATTGAAGCATGCTGTATTATATAGTAGGCTACAGTATTATGGTATTATCAGGGAGAGATCGGCTAAACGAGTCTATTACCTGCATCTGATATAGCATTCATTCTTCAGGTCAATGTCCATAATATTATATCCAAAAAATCAGTTTAAATGTCCGCTGAGAAATATGATATGTTCATCTTTGTCTGTCCAATGACAGTGGTAAAACAACTTTAGACTCACTCATAAAGACAGCTGCCGCCATCTAATGTTGTGATAATGTAACTTTCACTGCAAGTCCATATCACGATCCTTTCTCAATACCAAATACGCCATATTATTTATATAAAATAATATTTATTGAACAAAAATATTTAAACTAGCATCATATCCTTTATACAATACAATAGGGCAATACAATAATAATACAATACAATACAATACAATACAATAATAAACACAAGCAAACAATTCAGTCAAACGTGCAAGCAGCAATCTAGTACATGATTTAAGTGAAATATAGCCTAAATATAGTTATGAAACTTAAATCTCCCCTTAACCCTTTGGGGTCTAAGGTGTTTTCGGGCTCTTATGATGTTTTGACATGCCCTGGCATTTGTGCTTTTTTCAGTTATTTATAAACATGTTAAAGGTACAATATGCAAGATTGTTTTGCCGCTAGAGGGCGCTACATTCCAAACAACAACGGCGTAGCTTGATGACGATGAGAAGGAGCGTGGAATGATGGGAACTGTAGTTTTAAATTCCACCGGGGATGTAAATCAGTCAGACGGAAATCGAAAAATCATGTTCATGGATGAGGTAAAGTTCTATTTTTATAAATCTTGCGTTTAATGGCATACTTTTTGTGGCGAGGGGGGGCTTTTATTTGATTAAAATGAATTAACCGCATGAAAAGTAAGGTTTACTGCTATATTGGTTGTCATAGATGTTACTGTAGCCTATATGTCGAAATCATTGTTGTGATAACGCGACGCAGTTTTACGTGTTCTAAACAATTGTTGTAAAAGAAACATTGGAACATACCCACATGTATATTGTAGTTGTACACACACATACTGATTAATCTGTATGGATAACACGTGCTATATTTATTTACATTGCCATAAACACCAGATAAGCAATGTCAATAAACTAACCTTAAACACAAATCTAAAGCAATAATACTTTCCTTAAATAAACATAACTATTACCGAATGCTACATTTGGAAAATATAAAATTAAGCATGCTTTATTGACAGAACCAGCTGCAATCAGAAAAGAATAATTGTGTTCCATAAAGACTGCGCGAAACAAGCTAACGTTTGTTGCTTGATAGACGCTACAACTTCCGCATCTGTCCAGGACTCCACGCAGTACGAGGGTAACACGGATATGACGCAATTGACTGGCGACTCCCAGCTCACCCCTGCTCTAACACCCCGTTTCCTTGGTTAAAATCGCAATTTTCTCACGATTTAAAAATAGTTGGAAACATTTGGGCTATTGTAAGTAATCAACTAAACCAAATATATAACACTGGCCTTGAGATTTTGGGATATTTTAATGCAATAATCTTGCATATTGTACCTTTAATGGCAAAGGTGTAAATTCACTCTATATAGCACAAACGGGCCTACCATGATATGTGAGCAACATGTATGTACATGTTTGTATTTTTAAGAGTATAATGTTTATGCGTGATTATTGAAAAAAATAAAATGAAAGTTGCTGAAATAAGGCCACAAAACACATATTGATTATTTCTTCACAAGACTTTTGAAAATTGTATCACATAGTCTAGAATATTTGCTCCAAAACTATGTGAGAATCATCCTGACTACTCATTCAGATAAGTCAATAAAGTCTTTTAAATTTTTAATGACATGTTTTGTTTGAGAAAGCTTTATGCGAGGAGGCGTGATCTCTCATTAATATGTGTGGCATTCCACACCTGAGAAAGACAAAGACCCTCCCCATAATGGCCCTATTAGGAGCTATCAGGCCATATCATTATGAGCCTTGCACAAAGAATCAGGATATTTAAAAAAGAATGGCTTTTAGATTGTTTGGATTTATTTACAAACACACACACACCCCACACCACACACACACACACACACACACACACAACACCACACACACACACACACACACACACACACACACACACACACACCACACACACACACACACACACACACACACACACACAGCTTAGAATAAGTGAACACACCCATGCTAAAGTTGACTAAAAACAGGAATAAAAAATCTTAATGCCTTAATTAAAAAAATGAGGAAAACTCCAACTTTTAGGGACATGAATAATGTCCTTGAATTCTTTGTGAATGAATAATGTATCGCAAATAATAAAATGTTCTTCTTTAAAATACAAGGTGCAGATGTCTGGACACCTCTATCACACACCCTTTTTTTCAGTTCAAAGTTAGAGTTGGAAACATCTTTGTTGATGTTTGAAACAACAAAATGGTCTTTTTCCATAAATGTCTTAGTTTGATCATACCTATTTCAAAGTTGAGGATTCATTATGTCCGCTGCTATCAGTGTCCTTGTGGTGGCGCGCGCGCAGTCTTCACTCTGACGCGCTCTTCAATCTATCGTTGCGAACACTATTCATTCCGGTGAAATCACAAAATAAAATGCACACAAACGGGTGTCCTATATACGTGTGTGCTTGATATAGACTGTAACCACTGATGTACATATTCGGTTTTGATGAGAGAAAAAAAATATGCCTGGGGCAGATTCGAACCCGCAACCTCTGACACGCTTGGCAAACGATCTAACCACTAGACCACAGAAGAACTCAAACAAAACTTGCAGATCGATATATTTCACTAAATCATTAGGCTATAACCTAAGCAGTTATTTAAAAAGTTTACACGAGCGTATAGGCCTACACGAATGTTGTGTTGAGGTAATTACTAGGCAAAATATAGTCTGAAAATGCATTTGAGCTCTATGAGGAATTATAGGAATTATAAAACACTAAACAACTTACTCCAAACTTGAATCCTTGGGGTCAATTCGTTCTTCAAAATGGAACGTTCGTCGTCTGAGTTTCAAATTCCACTGAGAAAAAGGTGAATTATTCCCATTTGTCCATAATCCTCTGAAGGAGTAATGTTAGCATGCTTCCATCCCTAAAACGCGATGAACTATCTGTGAATCTCTGATGAAGAATCTGTGTTTGGCATTGATCGGGGGGCGTGCCGCGTGTGATGCATAGATTTACCATGTCAAAAGCGCTGGGGGTGTGGCGGGCTCACCTAATTATCTATAATGAAGGGAGAGCGAAAAAACTGTAACTCTCCTTTGTTTCAAACGGATTACATAAACTGTAAATATATTTTTTTTAAATAAATTACTTCATTTAAAAGAAGAGAATCTCAGCTTCATAAAGAGACATATCTCGTATCTCTGTGACAAGTATTGAGAGAGTTACAGTTAATATTTCGGACGCGTTTCAGAACGGACCTCACTGACAGAGACAAGTTAAAATGCGCATCATGTTTATTTTTCTTTATTTGACGAAAAGCACAACACTTTGTTTTTATTGTGAGTATCCACAAAAAAATAGACACTTAACAGGATCTAATGATGTACAACACTTATATTTAAGATCAAAATCAACAGAGTAATTTGATTCTCTTTTGCACTGATAAGGAAAAAATCCAGCAAAACGTGAGGACGCGGTTTTCGACCCCTAAGGGTTAACCAAAATCGATTTGATCAGGAAGAAATCTTGATGACGCTGTTCTCTGCTGGTACATGAACGCTGAATGGCTGCTGACGGCCTGGAGCTCGCATCTGCAAAATCGTCTCAACAGATTGTAAAATATAGGCACTATAGTAATACATTAGAATAATTAGTATTATTATAATACATTAGATACATATCGGAGGACTAATTAACAACATTCTCGCCTTAAAAACTCTTAAAACTGCATTTCATGATACAACAACAGTAGCATTTTATAAAAATATGGTGGATTTGCTCGACCGTGGCCTTAAGCAGAGTAATACAAACAGTGAAACGGTCAGAGTGCTGTTACTGTGTGAATATAGCACGGCTAGAAAATACTCTCAGCCAATCAGAATCAAGAACATTTTGTATATATTTCAAGAAACTGTTGTATATATATATATAAAATAAATAAATTAAATTATATATATATATATATATATATATATATATATATATATATATATATATATATATATATATATATACTCTGTGTTGGTGTGTGTGTGTGTGTGTGTGTGTGTGTGTGTGTGTGTGTGTGTGTGTGTGTGGTGGTGTGTGTGTGTGTGTGTGTGTGTGCAAATTATTATGCAGCTCTCAAACCATAAATATAACAAATATAACGGATATGATGTTATTCATATTCAGACTGTGCCAGAAGTGTCATATTTAATTTATGTGCTCTGTAATGATTTGAGCTACATTTGTGGTTTTATTTTTTCCTTTTTGGAGCTTGACAGCCTGTGATCACTATAAAATTGTTAAATGGAACAGAGCTGCATGGAAGTTTTTTAAAATTCTCCTTTAGTGTACCACAGAAAAATAAATAAAAATAACAGCATTTGTGTTTAGAAGGCAATAATGACAGGTTTTTTGTTTGTCCTTTTTTTTTTGCGGTGGATGGGGGGGATTGGGGTTGTGGGGCAAGTCCTTTTACATTTGACTGTCTATTTTATTATTCTTGTTACGCTGTGTTATTTGCATATAATAGGTCAATTAAATATTATTAAAGCGGTTTCAGTCATTTTGCATCCACAACAAAATGATTGAGGTTTTTGTACTGCGGTATTCAGACATCACTTATCCTTAGTCTGAAGGCTTTTACATGTGAATACAAAAATCACACATATAATTCATGTATCAGACATTAAATTTAAAAAAAAAAAAGAAAAAGAAAACTTTCAATCACTTGAAGCTCTTTAATGTGACTTCAAAAAGTTTTGAGTTTTCACATTTTGAATAGTAGCTTCTTAGGATGACATAACGAACACGGTTAAAAGGTGCTTTAGGTGTTATATAGTCATAGTTTACTGCTGTATACAATAATTGAGTCATCACAGAACAACATGTGCTGATCCATTTTACAGACTTCACAGTGGTTTTTTTATCAGGATAAGAAACCAACTCAGTCTGCTTGGAGAAAAAAATAGTCTCCTTTTTATGCTAAACATATTTTATTTACCTGGCAGTCAAATTCTCTGAAATATGTTTCAGCAGAACCCACATCATTTACTGATTCAGGGTTATAATTCAGACTTTATCCCCTGGAGCCCTTGACAATACAATAAATAAAACTCTTGATATGCAGTATTCAAAGCTTTTTTTTTTTTTTGCCTATAAGTGGCATTTTCTGAGCATGTTGGTTGGTGAAGATATGACTCATGAGATAGCTAGTGGCTTAGTCTGATCTTTTTGTGAGGGGTTGCTGTGTTTATATAGCATGGATAATGTGCTCTGAGACAGAGAGGAATTCAATTAAACACTTATATGACCTTTTATGGTTTTTATCTCTAGAGATTTTATCTCTGCATTGTTAAAAGCGCTATATAAATGAGGATGACTTGACTTGACTTTATGTTCTGTGGCACCATGCAAGGACACAGGTCCTGAGGTTTAATGAAAAATAAACAGATGTCACTATATTAAACAACTAAGTCAGACTTTGATACATCCCTGTTGCAGGCTTATGTTGCTTTAAAGCATTTGACCTGAGATATGACAGGGTCAGATTACTGATGAGGGAAACGAAGACATGTTTGCCCTGTCTTTTAAGATGCATTTAATTCTATGGCTTTGACCTTTGACCACAATAAAGACTTTTTTTCATTTCTCTCTCATCTTTTGCTATGTAGACTTTGATTTTTCATTCTCTGTCTCCTATTTCTGTCTCTGTTAATTAGTTAGTTAATTAGTTGCACCTTCATGTTTCTGCAGTCAAAGGAATGATTACTCTCCATTTATATAGAGTAAGAAACCGTCTCAGGTTACGACTGTAACCTATGTTTCCTGAGAACGGGAACGAGACAATACGTCATCGACGCTTTGGGGAAATGCCTCAGGCGTGACAGGTGTCTGAAATCACTATCAAATCACGTCAATCACATTGACCGGCGACAGCCCATGAATCATTAGCGGGAATGATTAACGTGCGACCTGGAAGTATATAAGGGTGCCTTGCAAACATGACAAATCACCTTATCGTCTGAAGGGACTGTACGGTAGGCGAGCCCCGAGGCATGGCAGGAAAACGTATTGTCTCGTTCCCGTTCTCAGGGAACATAGGTTACAGTCGTAACCTGAGACGTTCCCTTTCAAAGGGAACTCAACAATACGTCATCGACGCTTTGGGGAACGAAATATCCAATCCGCCATGCTGAGGGGAGTGCATGCCCAAGGGGCAGTGACAACTGTCAGAACCAGCAACTTCAAATGAAACGCTATAACCACTCACCCTCAGGTCACACTGGGCTGTCAGTGACAGCATTCCCTCCGGTCATAGCCCAAGCTACAGCCTCACAGGAAAAACCTTCATAAACATGGTTACCTGGGCCGGCCGGCCTGGAACCACAGCTTTCAATTAGAAGGGGTCCCTTCTAGGGAATGTGGCTAGGGAACCCGAAGGAACCCCGGCCAATCACTATTCAGGGGAACGTACTCACCCCGAAAAGCCACCAGGACGGCCTGACCTGGCGTCAGAACATAGACACTTAGTCTGGCCACTTCCTGTCTGTCTGAAGACAGAGCCTCTGGACAATTGCCTTTAGAACGGCATCCAACCCGAGGGACTGCGAAGCTGGCAGTGAACCACGCGGCCCGGATCTCAGAGACGGGATATCCCGGAGAGTATGACTAAGCATAGCGCTTTCTAACCCTTGCTAGCGAGGGGAGTTTCTCTACTCGATCCACGGATCAACCCAGTGTCTGTGTTTCAAAACACTGAGGAGGCCTGTGAAGGCCTAAGGGCTGATCTAACTGGGAGGCCTCCCGAGAGGCCTACAACCGTCTGACCAGACACAGGAGGCCACATGCTCATAGCGACCCTCGGTGAGAGAGGCCTACTCCCTGACAGCCACAATATTTGGGAGCTCACATTCAGGGAGGCCCAAAGAGCCCTACTACCTGATAGCCAACGTATGTGGAAATTCACATTCAGGGAGGCCTGGTGAGGCCTACAACCTGATAACCACATTCTGTGGGAACTGCCTTCAGGGAGGCCTGGTGAGGCCTACTACCTGACCGTTCTCATTCAAGGAGGCCTGGAGGAGCCTACTACCTGATAATCACAGCATGTGGGAACTCACCTTCAGGGAGGCCTGGTGAGGCCTACTACCTGACAGCCAAAATATTTGCAAGCTCACATTCAGGGAGGCCCAGAGAGGCCTACTACCTGACAGCCACAATATTTGGGAGCTCACATTCAGGGAGGCCCAGAGAGGCCTACTACCTGATAGCCAACATCAGTGGAAATTCGCCTTCAGAGCGGCCGGGTGAGGCCTACTACCTGATAACCATCTTAAGTGGGAATCCACCTTCAGGGAGGCCTAAGTGGCCTACTACCTGATAACCACTGGTAGCTATGAGCCCTGAGTCCGGGTGATAGTACAAGGTGGCCTGCTAAGGCCAGCCAGCTGGGCACTCGCCTATCAGGGGGTCTTGTGGGTCTTATGGCAGCAGCGTCCAATGGGATACCTTTTGGCATGCTGTACATGAGACCTTTACAGTGGTGGCTCAGGACCAGAGGGTTCTCCCCGAGGGGAAACCCACTTCGTATGATCAAGATCACGCGGCGTGTCTCCGTGCCTTGGTTATATGTAGGAAACACTGGTTCTTAACCCAGGGTCCGGTGTTGGGAGCTCTTTGCCATCGAGTTGTGATCTCGACAGATGCTTCCCTCACCGGCTGGGGAGCGGTATTGGAAGGCCGCTCAGCTCAGGGCTTGTGGAGGAGTCATCATCTCTTTTGGCACATGAATTGCCTAGAGATGATGGTCGTCGTCAATGTGTTGAGACATCTCCTCCCAGACCTGAGGGGCCATCATGTGTTGCTCTGGATCAGGACCAGAGGGTTCTCCCAGAGGGGAAACCCACTCCATACCATCAAGATCACGCGGCAGTATCCCCGCGCCTTGGTTATATGGAGGAAACTCTGGTTCTTGTTCCACAGACAACACGTTGGTGGCCTCTTATTTTGGTCCCTCAAGAAAATACGCTATCTGAGGGCAGTGTATATTCCAGGGGGCCAGAATATTGGAGCAGACACCCTGTCGAGGCAGGGGCTGAGGCCAGGGGACTCCACCCTGAGGCGGTGGAGCAAATATGGGAGTTTTACGGCCAGGCAGAAGTGGATCTGTTCACGTCTCAGCATACGACACACTGTCCACTCTGGGTCTCCCACGCTCAACCAGCCCCCCTGGGGCTGGATGCTATGGTGCAGACGTGGCCGAGGCTACATCTGTACGCATTTCCCCCTGTTGCTCTGCTCCCAGGAGTTCTGGAGTGAATCCGCCAGAATGGTATAAGCCTATTGCTAGTAGCACCACCCTGGCCAAGCCAAATTTGGTTTGCGGACCTAATTCTTCCCGATCAGGAGAGAACTTCCATCTCAGGCAGGGGATGCAATATTGCACCCCCGGCAGGGGATTTGGAAACTGTGGGTTTGGCCTCTGAGGGGGTCCAACTCATAGAGAGTGGTCTCTCAACCGAGGTTGTTGAGACCATTCTAAGCTCCAGAGCTCCCGCTACGAGGAAACTATATTCACTATTTCGAGAGTTTTTCACTTCTTGGTGTTACCAGCGTCAGTGGAATCCAGTTAACTGTTCAGTAAACACAGTTTTTGAGTTTCTGCAAGAACGCTTTGTATCAGGTCTATGTCCTTCCACGCTTAAGGTATACGTGGCGGCCATTGCAGCTTTCCACGCCCTGGTGGATGGTACGTTTTTGGGTCGAGACCCCCTGATCACTAATTTCCTTCGTGGCACTTGAGGCTGAGGCCTGCAACTTGCACTAGGGTGCCGGCTTGGGACCTTACAATAGTTTTAGAAGGTCTATCTGGGGCTCCCTTTGAGCCCTTAGATTTGGTCTCAGAGAAGTTCCTTTCTTTTAAGACAATTTTCTGCTAGCTATTTTGTCCCTATAAGAGTCAGACCTTCAGGCCCTTTCGGTCCCCACCTGCCTTGAGTGCACCGGGGATGGCCAAGGCAATCTTACCCGAAACATGGATATGTTCCAAAGTTGCCTACCATTATTCCGAGGCCTATTGTGCTGCAGGTTTCTGTCCTCCCCCATTTTTCGGACCAGGAAAAGCTGAACCTCTTGTGCCCAGTGCGAGCACTGGACACTTATGTTCAGCGGACTTCTCTGTCGAGAAAATCCAACCTATTGAGCAAATAGATAGTCGATACTATTCTTCTTGCTTGTGAGTCTTCTGGCCAACCATTTGGTGGTCAGGGCTCATTCCACTAGGAGTATGGTAGATAATACTTCTAAGCGTATTATCTGGAGTTCTCTCCAAGACGTTTGTGATGCGGCGGGCTGGTCCTCACCGCTCACATTCGTTAGGTTTTACAGCTTAGACCTGGATGCTGCCCCAGGTTCTCAGGTGCTTAGTGCTTAGTTTCCAAGGCGTCATTGACGCATCGCGAGTTCCCTCGTAAGGGAACGTCTCAGGTTACGACTGTAACCATAGTTCCCTGAGAAAGGGAACGAGACGATGCGTCACCCTGCCATACTTCCTGCATCCCTGTGATCGGCTTGCTTCGGCAATTTTTCGAAGCTAATGCCGGTTTGCACCGGATGTGCTTTTATCCCTTCCTGGTCATGACGTCACCCGCCCGTGACGCTCATTCTATCCATTGGACTAGTTGATATAGATGCTTCAGACGCATTCACGCTGGGAGCGTTTCCAAGGCGTCATTGACGCATCGTCTCGTTCCCTTTCTCAGGGAACTATGGTTACAGTCGTAACCTGAGACGTTATACATCATGCGATCCTGTTAAGTTTGTATTTTTTTTTTGTGGAACCTCATCAACCAAGGAGAGGTGCATTTTTTCGTTCTCCCTTCATTATCTGTAATTAGCTGAGGCAGCCACGCCCCCAGCGTTTTTCACATGGTAAACAGGTGATCTACGCATAGCACACGCGGCACGCCCCCCGATCAATGCCATAACAACACAAAGTTTCTTCAGATTCACTGATAGTTCATCGCATTTTGAGGATGGAAGCACAGGCCCTTCAGATGATTCTGGACACTGGACAGGGGGGAAGAATTTTTCCCCAGAGAAAGATTGCAACTCGGACAAGGATAAGTTCGGAGTAAGTTGTTTGTTATGTAATTCCTTTTCTGATCATATAGAGCTCAAATGAATTTTCAGACTGTATTTTGCCTAGTTTTGGTTAGCTTTTGACACAGGAAAGATTGCCTCACAATATCCCTATTCGTGTACGCTCGTGTAAACTTTTTAAATGTGATATTCTCTAAACATATTTGTTTATTAGCCTACATATATTTCACTCTAAATATGTTTTGATAAGTTTATGACACTGATTATCATGCTAAATAGCCTACTGCCTTATGCTTATGCATTTTGTTTTCGAACTGCTTATTAGGTTATGATTTAGTGAAATATATGTCAGCCTCCGGTAAAATATGTGATAGCCTACTGTCTAAATACAATATATTTTTTTACATATAAATGTTCAGTTTTGTTTAGCCCATGACTACTTATCATGCTAAAATTGCCTACTGTCTTAGCCTATGTCTAATGCATTTTTTGTGCGAATAACTGCTAGATTATGGGATAGAAATATATTTCAGACTCCGGTAAAATACGCCACATCTACCACCAGGTTGCTGAGGAAAATAGGGGTGAAGGGTCGGTCTCTCCAACAGGCCATCAAGTCCATGTCAGGTGCTGCCGAAAAAAGCAGTAACTGGCTTTGGATCAAGCGCAAGGACCCCAACTGGGCAGCAAGGTAGAGACAGATGGTATGCGGTCAGGCTTAAGCCCAACTCAGGGAGAAGGACGCCCCTGCCATGCAGAGCCCATCAGGAATATGGAGGGTATGGCATGGAGGGGGGTGTACCTGGGACGCTGGGTACACCGTTGAGCCTTCTGGAGACGTTGTGGGCTTCAATCAACGAAACATTGATGAAGCAGGGTACCCACCTGATGACCCCAATGACATACCTTACCCTCCTTTTCACCACTCCACACCGACTGCTATTGTCAAGAGTTTCCTACTTAAGGGATTGAAACATCTAGTTCTATTAGCTTTACTGACACTTTATCATGCGTAAATAGGCCTACTTGTTTGTGAATACAGGTGTAAATGTTTGAAATGTAAGTTAATGATCTGTCGTTCGCAAACAATCCGTTCATTGTGTAGCCTATCCCTAAATGTGTGCTCTCTATATGGGCCATACTCGCAAATGTTCAGTTTTGGTTAGCCTATGACACTTATTATCATGCTTACTGCCTTATGCACTGTTTGTGAATACAGGTGTAAATATTTGAAATGTAGTGATGTGTCGTTCGCGAACAATCCGTTCATTGAGTGAATCATAAATGTGTGCGTTCTATATGGTAACAGTTATTTTTGTTTTGTTTTTTAAGAAAGTGGCTGCATCACGTTCTCCTTCTCCAGCACCTCGCAGAGGAGCACGCAGGTGTCGTTCAGTTTATCAGTGCGATCGAGAATAATACTGAGTAAGAGAGACGTAATATTTTACAGATGAAATGTAGCCTATTATGTTTACATCGTCATAATGTAAAAGTTCATATTCTTGTGTGAGATTACAAATGTCTTTTTGTAATCCATGGTAATTAGTGATTGATAATGGTAATAATAATACAGTTTCTTTGATTGTGTTATCAGCATCCATTCTATATGGGCCATCGACAGATACTCTGTTGTATACATAATGTATGCTAACAGTTATTTTGTTTTGTTTTTTTAGGAAAGTGGCTGCATCACGTTCTCCTTCTCCAGCACCTCGCAGAGGGAGCACGCAGGTGTCGTTCAGTTCTCAGTGCGATCGAGAATAATACTGAGTATTATTAAATGCATAGACATTTTACAGATGAAATGTACCCTAATTGTGTTTACATCGTCATAATGTAAAAGTTCATATTCTTGTGTGAAATTACAAACATGTCTTTTTGTAAATAGTAATGTGTCCAAACTTTTCACCGGTACTATACATGCAGCAACGGAAATCAAAAAGAGTAAGTACATATTTATCTACTATTTTTTACCTACTACTGTGGCTTTGCAAAAAAAATGTGTTATTCATGCACAATATTACAATTATTGATTGGTAATGTTAATATAAAATAGCTTATATATATTTTTTGTTTTATCAACATGCTGATTGCCCTGATAGCCCTGACATGCTGATAGTACTTTGATCAACCTTTTATTAACCTTTATTAATGTTATTATTTTTATAGGAATGTGGCAAAGAGGGCCAAGACAAACATTCAGACGAGCAACAAGGATCTGCCTTTACTTTTGTTTATTTTGCTCACATTTGATTTGCTTAGAGCCCACATCAACGGGGCATAAGCATTTACTGTGAGATACCTGCCTTTACTTTTGTTTATTTATTGCTCAAAATTGCTTTGTTTATAGCTGACTGATTATTTATTTATTTTACTCACATTTGATTTACTTAGAGCAAAATTAGCACATTTGGTTTCTCCACATAGAGGAATTACAACTAAACAGATTGAAAAACCTTTGAATCTCCTCTCATTCTTTGTTCAGGCTGCCTCACAGCACCTTAATGGGCCATTAGCCATTGGGGGAGTGTCTTTAGTCTTCCCAGGTGTAAATCACATTAATATTCATGGGTATTCACACTACCTCGCATACAGCAGTAATGATCAAAAACTGACATAAGAAATTTAGATTGTTATATTGTTGTTTGTGAAAGAGTGGTCAGAATGATTTTCACTTCATTTTGAAGTAAAAATTCTAGCCTACAAGAATAGCCTACTCAAAAGTCTTTGGACAACTATTCAGTATGTGTTAAATGGCCTTATTGCATTTTTTTCCCCAAAACGTACTTACCACGCATAATATTTTTTTTCTATAAAATGCAAACATGTACATCCAGTTTGCTCACATATTATTGTAGCAGAGTTTGTGCTGAATACAGAACATTTATATGTTGGCAAAGGGTATGTTTTAAGTAGCTGAAATAAGCACAAATGTCAGGGCATGCCAAAACATCTCAAGTGCCCCAAAACACCTCAGACCCCAGAGGGTTAACTGTCCTGTGCAATGGAAACAAATGGGTATTACAAAGTGTTGCACTTTCTTCCCTTTTGATATAAAGTTAGAAAAAGTCAGTTTACTGCACATATTGGGTGTCCACAATGGGTCGGTTCACATTTAACCCAAGGGCCAGCTCTTCTGCCGGGGTATAACGTGGGGGTGCAGGACCACCGCCTGTTTTTTTTCTGCTCAGCATTTTTTCTTGGTTGCTGTTATAAACAGACAAACACATAATTTAACAGTGTTTTTTTGTAAAAGAGACTAAGAACAGTACAAGCAGAAAAGATTACCATTTTGAAGAATATTCTTGTACTTAACTTTTGCTTGTTCCCATGTTCTAGTGGATCCTGAGGTAGCTCTGACATTAAGCAATTATGAAATTATTAAAATACAAGAATATATACTTTAATAAGTGATATAACCATAACATGGTGAGCACTTATGCATTTAATTTGTCTGCTACTTTTTGCCATCATTCTCTCCTTTGCACACATTGAGGTGTTCCCTGACATTTTAATTAAGCTTTCAAATGCAGCATAACATTCAAGCAATAACTCTTGCTCTACTGCGGAGAAAAACTAAGAGCGCTCTTTGGCCATGATGAGCAGCCAATAGCAGCGTTGCTGATCAATGTTTCTACTATCGATACATATCCCCGTTTAAACACGCGCATTAACGCGTAATTACCTCAAATAACTCAATCCACCTATACTAATCATAACCGGCAGGTGTGTTCGAATAACCTAATTAGCCAAATCATGATTAGGCCGATGATATCATCTTGGATGTCTCATTTGATCTCGGATGTTTTAAGCAACGTACGATGAACGGACCCCAGGTGAAGAATAATCCACTTCTTACCTCCGAGACTGTTATGATCCATATTGTTGGAAAATTACACTCTTAAAAGAGTAGTTATATTAAATTTCTGTCTAGTTCAGTTAAAGCTGTTTAAGTTATAAAGCTGTCTCATATGTGAATTTCTCCTTTAAGTGGTATAACCACTAGAAGGAGCTCGAAGCATATTTTGTTATCTGGTAGTTTTTCACGGAAGAAGAGTTGTACATGTTGTTGAATAGTGTGACGCATTTTGTTCATGTGCGTATATAAAAAAAATGAGTACTCCAAGTCTATATTGAAATTCCAATAGGTTATGGGCCCAGAACTAGAATGCTACAGTGACGCTGCTGAAAGTCTTATTGGGAGATATTGATCAGTGAACAAAAATGAGCTCAGATTCTAAGACAGTGATGATTGTTTCATTAAACGGAGCAAACTATCCTACGTGGAAAGTGCAATGTCGGATGGCATTGATGAGAGACGGACTATGGGACTTGGTAAATGGTACAGAGGATGCTCCACGAGCTGATCCAAGTAAGTTAGCAAGTTATATGGCTAAAAGAGATCGTGCACTGGCTACCATTGTACTGTCAATAGAACCGTCTTTGCTCTATTTGATTGGATCCTACTGTCGTGTGGAAAAAATTGTTGGATCAGTTTCAAAAGAAAACTTGGGCAAATAAACTAGCACTGAGGCGTAAACTGTACTCATTGAAATTGAAAGATGGAGACTCGGTTCAAGAGCACATTAAGGTGTTGACTGAAAAGTTTGATGCACTGTCAGTTGTGGGAGATCATATCGACGAGGAAGATCGCGTTGTACACCTGCTAGCCAGTTTACCCGACTCTATCAACGTGTTATTTGCACTGATATTTCATTTTACTAATAAAGTTATACAAATGATTCAACTGGATTGACATGGTAATTGTTGCTACAATCAAGCTCTTGGGGTACCCCCATTCGTTTCAATGTTTTTATGCTTTTAGCTTTTTGGACATGTGCATCATAATAAATAGGCCTGTTTTACAAAACTTTAAGAATTTTCCCAAAAATGTGTCATATACAGTGCTTTAAGTGGGCCGGTACGCGCCGGTAATCAGTACCGCCACTTCCAAATATAGCTCTTGAGCGTACCGCCACCTCTCCATGCGCCCTGAACGTGCTTTTAGCGTACCGGTACGCTCATTTGCACATCTGTTTTAATACTTTGGCTGCGCTGACGCTTTTCAGAGCGCCTTTCACAATGCACGCTTCCTAATTCGTCCCACCGAGAGCAGAGACTACATTACCCATATTACATTCCTCCCCGCTGAACGCGAGCTATTACAAATGCGTGAAATGCACTCACAGTGGTTGAGCGCGGTAAAGTTAGTTTTAGGGTTCGATATTTCGCCAGACATTTGTTTTCCCTTGCCACTGTTCGGCACGGGTCGGCAGTCTTAGATCAATAGCAGGATTGGTTTTAACATTATGTAACCATTATCGACATTAAATATTCGTTCCAAATCACCTACATGCAATAATGTTGCATTCCTACCTGAGAATGCTTTGACGCGTTTCCACAGCGCATGCCTAAGGGAACGTCTGCCAATTCCACCAACTGCATTAAACGTAGCCTATAATTTGTATTATTTAAAATTACTTTTCCATTTCCAAAGCTTGCAGAAGGTTCCTGATGGCAATGCTGATCTGGTAGCCTTGAGTAATTAACTTATCTAAGAAAATGATTCATAAAACTCATCAGTTGAGCCTATGTTTAATTTCTTCACTGACACAGAAGAAAATGAAAAGACTCAGTCAAAGTTCAGCTTTAGGAGTGGAAGAAATACGGCAGGATAAGGAGACTGAGAGAAAAAGAAAGATTAAGATGAGAGAGCAGGTATTGACAAATAGTCTAATGTGACATGGTTTTAAAGCTATTTATTATGCATTTTTGAGCCTTAAAAAGTCTTAAATTGCACATATGTAGGTCAGAGAAATCAAAATTTTCTCGGGGGAGCATGCCCCCGAACCACCCTAACTGCCTACCGTTTCAATGCACATGGCTATGGGGGGTAATGTGGGCTGATGTGGCTACAGTGCCAGGGCTCAATATTTGTCCCAGTTGTCGTCTGTTGACTGCTGTATATAAAACACCTTTAATATAGTTGTTGTTACCTCAGGGGAGGAGGGGCCAGCAAAAAAAATAAAATAATAATAGAGTACCGGCACCTCTTTTGGGCCACTTAAAGCACTGGTCATATATCACTAAAAAAGGGAGAATCTCAGCTTTAATGTGGTATATGGCACATATGGAGGATAATTATGGATCAAATGTGTTGCAGTTTTAAAAATAAGCTTTTTTTTTAATTGGAATTTCTCCAAAACATGATTTTCTGAGCCCGAAATTCAGCAAATCTTTGACATAGCCTTACTCAGTCAATATCAAGATATCAAGGTTATATTTTCACAGAATATTCTTTACATTATGTATGATGATTTTATGTAGAAAACAGTGAATCACAAACAAATGACTTTAGCTGGGTTTTCACAGGCAGGGTCACATATATTTCATTGTTTGTAATGCATGCAAGTGTCAGGGTTGCTGCAGGTAGCTGAAGACGAGGACAAGGGCTTCAATATAATATATTTATTAAACAAACTAAAAACATCCAAAAACAAATGAAAACAAAAGAACAGAACTCCAGGACTTCAGGGTTAACACACAACCATACATTGACGACGATCGACAAACACTGAGGGAAAACACAGGGCTTAAATGAACTGAACCAAACAAGATAATTAACTGAAAACAGGTGCAGAAAATTGGACACAAACGAGGAGCGGGAAAACTAACAGGACTAAACCAAAATCACAAAAGACAGGGGAAGACAAGATACAAAACAGAACTCAATACATCAAAACGTGACAGTACCTCCCCCCTCCCCGAAGCCGCGTCCTCACGCCGTATAACATCCAAAGGGGTGGGAGGGTGGACGCCCTGGAGGCTGACGAGGGCATGGTGCAGGTCCGGGAAGCCTCCAGGGCGGAGCAGGCTGTGGGCGTGGCCACGGCGGAGCAGGCTGTGGGCGTGGCCAGGGCGGAGCAGGCTGTGGGCGTGGCCAGGGCGAAGCAGGCTGTGGGCGTGGCCAGGGCGGAGCAGGCTGTGGGCGTGGCCACGACGGTGCAGGCTGTGGGCGTGGCCACGGCGGTGCAGGCTGTGGGCGTGGCCACGGCGGTGAAGACCTTTCAGGTGGCCACGGCGGTGAAGACCCTTCAGGTGGCCACGGCGGTGAAGACCCTTCGGGTGGCCGTGGTGGTGAAGACCCTTCGGGTGGCCATGGCGGTGCAGGCTCTTCAGGTGGCCACGGCGGTGAAGACCCTTCGGGTGGCCACGGCGGTGGAGACCCTTCGGGTGGCCACGGCGGTGAAGACCCTTCAGGTGGCCATGGCGGTGAGGACCCTTCGGGTGGCCATGGCGGTGTTATTTTTTCAGGCCTCCAAGGATCTTTGGCCGGCCACGGCGAAGGCGTATAGCGCCCCCCCAAAATTTTCTTGGGGAGGACAGGCTCAGGATCGGGAACTGACTTAACATCAACGGGCGCTGGGTCAACGGGGTCTGGGTCAACAGGCTCTGGGTCTGGGTCAACGGGTTCTGGCGCTGGGTCAACGGGCTCTGGCGCTGGGTCAACGGGCTCTGGCGCTGGGTCAACGGGCTCTGGCGCTGGGTCAACGGGCTCTGGCGCTGGGTCAACGGGCTCTGGCGCTGGGTCAACGGGCTCTGGCGCTGGGTCAACGGGCTCTGGCGCTGGGTCAACGGGCTCTGGCGCTGGGTCAACGGGCCCTGGGTCTGGTGAATCATGGGACTCGGAACTGGACGGGGCCAGCACATCATGGGACTCGGAACTGGACTGGGCCAGCACATCAAGGGACTCGGAACTGGACGGGGCCAGCACATCAGGGGACTCGGAACTGGACGGGGCTAGCACATCAGGGAGCTTGGGGCTGGATTCATGCTCTGGCGGGCAGGCGACGGTCTCTGGCTGGACGGCCTCTGGCTGGACGGTCTCTGGCTGGACGGTCTCTGGCTGGACGTGGCTGACGTGGACCCCAGCCTCGGCAGCCATCTTTTTGGCTAATCGCACTGACATCAGCGGGGGATCAGTCAAACTGGATATCATCCAGGGAAATCCAGGGACAGATCTGGTGGCAGGGCTGATGCGGTGTGCAGGTTCTGGTGGGCTGTCGATGGGCTCAGGCTCTGGCGGGCATGCGATGGGCTCAGGCTCTGGCGGGCAGACGATGTGCTCTGGCGTTAGCGTGCGGGTGATGGGCTCAGGCGCTGGCGTGCAGGTGATGGGCTCAGGGGCTGACGGGCAGGTGATGGGCTCAGGGCATACCGGACTTGGATCTGAATGGAGTGGGAGATCCTCTACCAGGTAGTTGGATCCACATGCCCACAGCGTGTGATCCACAAACTCCAAGAATGATAGATGGAGGTCCCTTACCAGAATTACCTGGGCTAGTGGGTCTTTCAGTCCACCCCAGAAACTCCTTGTTAGTTCCTCCTCATCCTGAGTCTCATCATCATACAGCTTCATATAAAGTCCTGCATACTCTTCAAGTGAGCGCTCCTCTTGGAAGAGGATTGGGTTATCGAAGGGGCTCACCTCTTTGTCTTTCCTCCTTCGGCCCATTTTTAGTTTAAGGTCGATCGTTCTGTCAGGGTTGCTGCAGGTAGCTGAAGACGAGGACAAGGGCTTCAATATAATATATTTATTAAACAAACTAAAAACATCCAAAAACAAATGAGAACAAAAGAACAGAACTCCAGGACTTCAGGGTTAACACACAACCATACATTGACGACGATCGACAAACACTGAGGGAAAACACAGGGCTTAAATGAACTGAACCAAACAAGATAATTAACTGAAAACAGGTGCAGAAAATTGGACACAAACGAGGAGCGGGAAAACTAACAGGACTAAACCAAAATCACAAAAGACAGGGGAAGACAAGATACAAAACAGAACTCAATACATCAAAACGTGACAGCAAGAAAAGTTGACAAATAAACATGTTTGATATATTAAAACAATCAACTATTTTAATAATTTCATTAGGGCACCTATTATTTATTATTATTTTTTTTTTTTTTAAAGAAAACCATTCATTCTAATACAGGTTTATGAACCCCTTTATGCATTAGTGTTAAAATAAAATCTTACTGACTGTAAACTATTCAACAGTAGTATGTACATTATTATTATTATTATTATTATTATTATTATTATTATTATTATATATTATTATTATGATATTCAGAAAAATAATATAATATAGGTTTATGATAATGTGTGGGGGTGGGGTTAGGATATGGTAATCAGGTAACGGCATCAACGAGGGAAGTAATAATTTGGCAGGGAGTTCAAATCTGGCACAACACTGGATCACGTCAGAAGGATCACGTCATGTTCGTTCTGAGCATTTTGTTTTGTAAACGAGGCACAGTCTAATAGAGAGTTAACAAAAAAACTTATGTTGAAAGATGAAGCAGCCAACTGAACAGAATCTGAAACCAGCTGCATCACAAAACGTAAGTAAATTAATTCATAATGCTTTGTCTCTAAATTATTTTTTTCCCCCTGCATATATTTATTAACATTATAAGTGAACCTCCAGGAACATTTAAAAAGAACAAAAAATCCTCCGGTTTCAAATTTTTTATTTTTTTTATTTTTTTTGATAAACAAAAATTATGTTTCTGATTCTATACTCACTGTAGATTCAGAAGAGCTTCAATACATTTGAACTATGTTCCAGTAACATTATTTTGCATATGACTGTCCCTTACAAATATTGCCACTTCACAGCACCCATCTAAAAATTCATTTACAGCCACTTAGAACAAATGGAGATTTCTTGGGACTGAACAAGTGATTACAGAGCATGGGGTTGGCCATGAATAATTTCCTTGAAATGAGCTCTCTGAGGAGAAAGTGGGAGCCTCTCTTCCATTCGCCGACACTGAAGTGCAATCTCCCAGCGTTCTACAGTGTGCTGAAATCACATCCTTGGTGTGAGAGAGAGAGACACTGACTGTTCTGCATGATAACTTGAGAGGGAAAAGGGGTAGCATCATTAACACATGTCATTTCACCCGCAAGAGGGAAGGCACACTGAGAGTCTAATGAGATCTGAGGCTGATATTTGGAGACCTGTCCCCTCCTCAAGGTGGGACGAGGGCTGCAATGCTAATGCATGTGTAATTAGCAGGCAGGGACAAAGCTAGCCACGGTTAGTAACCATCACATTCACAGCACAAGACAAGACAAGACAGGAAGAGGAGAAACAACTATCCCTCAAATCTCGCACAATAAACTTGAATTTATATGAAAATACACAATACTTTATAGCCAAACATATGTGGCCACCAAAACAATAATAAGTGTTTGTGAACTCTTTTGGGAAGGCTTTCCTTTAGAAGCAGGAACATGGCATCCACTTTCGTAAAATGTATATTTATCATAATAATGAATACAGTTAGTGTTGGTGGTATGGTTCTGTTATGGGCAAAATCCACAAGCCCGTCTATGCAGCAATGAGGTGAGAGCAGCAAAGCAAGTAAAACCCCTTGGGGTAACGTAACATATCCAGTAATCATGCATACATAGTTTCAATCACATTTTTACATGGGTGTTGTAAACAAGCCAAAATACAAGAACGATGATACAATGAAATTAACTATGACAGTCATGAATATTATTGATTAGATTGCAGATTCAACTAGGTGGAGTTGGGGATGGAGGGGGGAGATGCAGCGTGCAGATAAGCAATAGAGAGAGGCTGAAAGAATGGGGATTTAGAGGAAACCACTGTGATGAGTGTCGCAAATGAATTGGTACACATCAGAAACAGCTAACTGTCAGATGGTGCAAGCTTGACTGACATGGCCTGCCTGAACGCAATGCTCAATATTTGTCTCCAATGGAAATGAGGGGCATAGCAAACCCTTTAATTAGAGAGGTGAATCCACATACATACATTAAAATATAATTTATTAAGCATTATGGGCCTTATTTCAATGATCTGAAACGCAAGTATCAAACACAAAACGCAAGTTCCGCAAAAACCTTGTGGGCGGATCGCACTGTTGGTATTATACCTGCGGGATAAATTATTCTTGTGCCTGACGCAAATCTAAAATGGGTTGGACTGAAGTAGCTACATTACTCATATGTATGGTTTGGGCGTAATGTGAAATAAACCAATCAGAGCATAATCTCACATTACCTTTAAAAAAAGGCTTGCTTGTTACATGCCGGATTGCTATTATAATGGCGAATTTGCAAGGCACACGCCAGGAGCGGTTCACAGCCGAGGAGAGGAGGACCGTAAAAGACAGAGAAGTGACATTTTATGGGAATGGGAGAAACCCACCCAAATTAGCTTTGGTTAACAATAATATTGTTAACCAAATAAAACAATAATAATACAATAATTTCGGTAAATGTGAAAGCTATATTTATGCCTATTTTTTCACATCTTCATGGACACCACAATGATTTCCCTCTTGTGGTAATATTTTTCCTTGTAATTATGTATGGTTTGCAAAAATGGGAACTGCTGCATCTGCGTAAATGAGAGAAGCAAAATATATGCGCGTTGTGCACATGCTAGATTATGGCCAAGCATTCGCCCTTAAAATAGCATCTGAATAACACTGACTTTAGACCAGGTTTTTCCTGGTCTGTGGCGGAATTGTTTTCTGACACTGCAAAATAGCACCAGGGAATGTTTGCACCGGAACACGCCTCCTCTTTTCACTGAACTACCCCCCGTGAGCGCAAGTTCATTCCCTAATTTACCGACGTGCATCTGTGGAGGGAAAAGTCCACTGTGCGTCGGGTGCAAAATAGGAATGATAAATGCGTCGGTGTACAAAGTCAATTGCGCTGGGTGCAAGATAGGGCCCTATGTTTTGTATTAATGTGTCACACTCAGAGTTGGATGCAACAACCAGAAATTAGGTAAAACTCAAACAGGTAGGCTTATTTGCAGGTATGACCGGAACCACGCTGAGACGAGGGATGACTGAAAGATCGACTTGGATGAAGTAACAGCAGTAGCTAGCAAGGTAGTCAGGAACATAAAGCAAGTAAGTAGTCTGTAGCATTAGACGAGGTACTGATAGAGTGTGTGTGCTCTATACATTGCTGGTGATGAGGGCTAGATGAGATCCAGGTGTGCGTGGTCAGGTGCCAGAGCGGATAATGGGAAATGCAGTCTGTGACGTAATGGTTGTTATATTATATTATATTATATTATATTATATTATATTATATTATATTATTATTATATTTAGGGCTGGGAAAAAATTAATTGCGATTAATCGCATCCAAAATAAAAGTTTTGTTTACATAAAATATGTGTGTGTAGTGTGTATAATTATTTTGTATATATAAATACACACACATGCATGTATATATTTAAGAAATATTTGCATGTATATACTGTATATATATTTATACATTTATATTATATATATAAATATACATATTTTTTATATTAATAACGAATTTTTCTTAAATATATACATGCATGTGTGTGTATTTATATATACAAAATAATTATACACACTACACACACATATTTTATGTAAACAAAACTTTTATTTTGGATGCGATTAATCGCGATTACAGTTTTTCTCGATTGTTTACACACATTTTCTGAAAGAATGCCTCATATTCTCAGAACTCTACACACAAATCAAAAAACACACACACAATGGGCAAAACCCCTCAATTCTCCTGCAAAATGAAACTTTACATTCAAAACAATGTTATTTCTTCTCAAAATGGTATTTTGTTATCAAATGACACACACAAACCATCATATGAATAGACATTTATAAGAACCAGTTGAACACTGATGTGCTCAATGTAAAACACTGTGATGAATGGAAAACACTTCTTCTCCATTCATCATAATGACCCAGGCCTTTTTTGTTCAGTGTTACACTTACTACAGACAGTACATACATAAGTGTGGTGTAAAATATTTGAGAATATTGTTTTTATACCCAGAACACACAAATACTTGGCAACAAATATATTTTATTTTTCCCACAAAAACAATGGGAGATAGATCGCACATTTCGTACATCCCAACCAACACAAAGTTGCACATACAGTGGTCTACATACAAAACAACAGAAAAATGTACTGTATGCAGTTACAGTAAAAAAAATAAAAATAAAATAACTATGCTGCATCTTCTCTTCTGCTTCGGTCTTTTATGCTAAAGCTCTGATTGCTAATTGTAAAACTGTGTGACATGTGTTTGCCCATGTGACGAGTCAGTGTGCAGATCTGAATGGCAGTGTGTTCCTTGTGAAAACAAGAGATTTTGTGCATGAAAATTGTGCCAAATGCAAAAAATTGTGTGTAGTGTTTTGAAAAATGTGTGTTTTAGATCTGCAATTTGAGTGTAAAGCAGGAATTGTGCTTGTAGTTTAGCAGAATTGGTTCAGGGGGTCGGTGAATGAGTTACATGTTATGGTCATTGTGTCTCAAGTACCAGAATTTGTGTGTAAACAATTGAAAAAAACTGTAATTTTTTCCCAGCCCTAATTATATTATAATATATTATATTATACACTCACCTAAAGGATTATTAGGAACGCCTTCAGACCTGCCTTAATTCTACATGGCATTGATTCAACAAGGTGCTGAAAGCATTCTTTAGAAATGTTGGCCCATATTGATAGGATAGCATCTTGCAGTTGATGGAGATTTGTGGGATGCACATCCAGGGCACGAAGCTCCCGTTCCACCACATCCCAAAGATGCTCTATTGGGTTGAGATCTGGTGACTGTGGGGGCAATTTTAGTACAGTAAACTCATTGTCATGTTCAAGAAACCAATTTGAAATGATTCGAGCTTTGTGACATGGTGCATTATCCTGCTGGAAGTAGCCATCAGAGGATGGGTACATGGTGGCCATAAAGGGATGGACATGGTCAGAAACAATGCTCAGGTAGGCCGTGGCATTTAAGCGATGCCCAATTGGCACTAAGGGGCCTAAAGTGTGCCAAGAAAACATCTACAACATTTACCCCCACACCATTACACCCCCACCACCAGCCTGCACAGTGGTAACAAGGCATGATGGATCCATGTTCTCATTCTGTTTACGCCAAATTCTGACTCTACCATCTGAATGTCTCAACAGAAATCGAGACTCATCAGACCAGGCAACATTTTTCCAGTCTTCAACTGTCCAATTTTGGTGAGCTCTTGCAAATTGTAGCCTCTTTTTCCTATTTGTAGTGGAGATGAGTGGTACCCGGTGGGGTCTTCTGATGTTACAGTATATACACACACACATACATTTTAGTCTGGCACCTGTTTAACTCGTAGCTACAATATGAAGTTCATGCAACAATAACATGCTTACTATTATGAGTGGAAATTTCTTAAAAATCTTCCTCATCTTCAAATCACGTTCTTCTAATTCTTCTGAGGTAAATCCAAGGTAAACAGCACAGCACAGCACAAACACAATGTGTCTTCCAAACTCAATGAAAAGTTTGAGGCCTGCAATTCGTTCCAGGGTTCCTGCTTGGGACCTGGTTATTGTTTTAGAAGGCTTACCTGTGGCTCCCTTCGAGCCCCTTGATACGGTTTAGGAAAAGTTGTTGACATTAAAAACAGTTTTCATTCTAGCAATTTCTTCTCTTAACCCTTAGAGGTCGAAAACCGCGTCCTCGCGGTTTGGCTGATTTTTTTTTTACATAGCAGCAACTTAGACATAATATACTTTGTCATTTTTGGTCAGATAAATAAAATCAATACATGATTATAAACTATAGAGGGTCTTCTTTTTTTGTGTACACTCACATTATCATTAAAACCTTGTGTTTTTGTAAAATAAATACAATAAATAGGGTGCGCTTTCAGCTTACTCTGTCTCCGCAAAAATCTTTCTGAAACAAGGAAAATCTACTGAAACTCGGCTAATACTTATCACACAAACATGAAACACACATCTAAATAAAGCTTTATATTTTTACTTTTAAATAAAACAATTGACATTTAAAACAAATATTCTTATGCAATGTAATCTGTATGAAACTAAAGAGAAGTACAGTTTCTCCTGTCTCACCTAATTATCTTTAATGTGTTCACACCCACTCGCAGAGCGCGCTATTCATAAGATAATGTGTGAGGTGATCTATGCAAAATAGATAAACGCCCCCAGCCCGGGAAAATGCCTTAAAACCAGCAAGTTATATCATTACATTCATTCACTTCCCTGCGCGTTTGAAAGATGGCCCGCGACACCGGCGAGAAGCTCTTCAGCTCATCCTGGATAGTGACGACGAGTTCACAGTTTCATCAGAAGAATATGGGACTCGGATGACGAGCGTTTGTATTTTGAAGAGCGACTTGATACAGCCGTGGATACAGATACGGATGAGTAAGTCTTTTAAACTTACATTAGTTGACAAGCTATTTTATATAAACATGTACATATATTACTGGTTGGACTATTTCCAGACTTGCCATCCAGTTTTCAGAGTATTAAAACGTAAAATATATCTTAATAGGCAGGTTTTAGTTATATTTAACTAAAATCTTCTGTGGTCTAGTGGTTAGATCGTTTGCCAAGCTCTCATCAAAACCGTATATGTTCATCAGTGGTTACAGTCTATATCAAACACACACGTATATATGACACACGTTTGTGTGCATTTTATTTTGTGATTTCACCGGAATGAATAGTGTCCGCAATGGCGGCAAAGAGCACGTCCTGTGAGTGAAGACGGCGCGCGCACCGTCACAAGAGACTGTATCCATGACACTGATAGCAGGACACGAGCGCTCAGCTTGAGTTCAAAAACAAAACATTTTAGCTCTAGATCTCTTATTTAAGAGCGGACTACATGAATGATCTACTAGTTAACTAGAGATGTTTTATTTGTATTAGGTACAGCCGTTCATTGAGTGTATCAGTAAATGCGTGCGGTCTATATGGGCCATAAACAGATACTCGCGGTTACGTGGTCTACCCATCAATAGATGTTTCTCTGTCCATCAACAGATACATTGTGCATCTATAATCATAATTGTCCATCAGTTTACTTTGGATAATATGCTAACAGTTTTTTGCTTTTGTTTTGTTGTGTTTACATCGTCACCATCAGCCTTCAGAAATCATTCTGATATATTTTTTTTTTAAATCAATGTTGTAAACAGTTGTGCTGCTTAATTTTTTTTAACCTGTGATAGTTTTTTTAGGATTCTTTGAATGCATGTATGTATTCCATACATATGGAATCCATATATATATATATATATATATATATATATATATATATATATATATATATATATATATATATATATATATATATATATATATATATATATATATAAAACAAGTTTGGTCTTTTTATGTTTTTTTGTTTTTTTTGAAAGGATGTGTTAAGTGATATAATGACTTTAAGTCTTTATGTTCTTAGGAAAGATTTCTACTTTGAATAAATGCTGTTATTTTTAACTTTTTATTCATTAGTGAATCATTCTTAGTTCAGGCTGCCTCACAGCACCTTGATGGGCCATTAGACATTGGGGGAGTGTCTTTTGTCTTCCCAGGTGTAAATCACATTAATATTCATGGGCATTAACACTCCCACGCATACAGCACTGCTGACCCAAAAACTGATGTAAGAAATTCAAATCGTTATATTGATCTTTCTGAAAGAGTGGTCAGAATGATTTTCACTTCATTTTGAAGAAAAAATTGAAGCCTACAAGAATAGTAACTCAAAAGTATTGTTTAAAACTATTCAGTATGTGTTAAATGGCCTTATTGCGGTGACATTTTTTTCCCAAAACGTACTAACCACGCATATTATTTTTTTTCTATAAAATGCAAACATGTACATCCATTTTGCTCACATATTATTGTAGCAGACTTTGTACTGAATACAGCAAATTTATATGTTGGCAAATGGTATGCTTTAAGTAGCTGAAATAAGCACAAATGTCAGGGCATGTCAAAACACCTCAAGGGCCCCTAAACAGCTCAGACCCCAGAGGGTTAAAAGACTTCAGGCCTTATTAGTATCACAAATTTGCCTTGAGTCCACACCGGGAATGGTCAAGGCATTCCTTTACCCTAAGGCGGGCTATGCCCCTAAGGTGCTGACCAATGTACCCCAGCCTATCGTTTTGCAAACCTTCTGCCCACCTCCTTTCAGAGATGTGGATCCATATGTCCATAGAGCTGCCCTGTGGAGGAAATCTGATCAGCAGCTTGACTGTTTTGGATCGCCTAAAAAGGTCTTCCTGCTTCAAAGTAAACAGTCTTTTACTTCCAAAGTGGAAGTCTATGGTCACCCTTCACCTTTGGCCACCAGAGCTCACTCTACCAGAAGTATGGGGGCCTCCAAGGGCTTTATTTTAGGTGTATCCCTTCAAGAGGTTTGTGATGTTGGTATTTCCCACTCACATTCTCAAGGTTCTGTAGCATGGACCTGGACACTGCCCCAGGTTCTCAGGTGCTTATGTATTAGTTGTGCCACAGTTTCACATGGACAGGCTGAGACGCTGCTTCGACCTGCCATACTTCCTTCATCCCTGTGATCGACTTGCATCTTCTAATTAAAGGCAGTGCCGGTTATTCCCGATGTGCTTTTATCCTTTTCTGGTTGTGACGTCACCTGCCTGTCGACGTTCCGTGATGTTGCTTCTGGACGCTGCCCCAGGTTCTTGGGTGCTTATGTCTTAGTTGTGCCACAGTTTCACATGGACATGCACTTGTAAGTACAGTGTTTGGGGATTATTGTTTCCAAAGCGTCATCGACGCAGAGTCTCATTCCCTTCTCAGGGAACTATGGTTACAGTTGTAACCTCAGACGTTTGTCCTGTCTTAATAATTTATTGAACATAGTAAATGACAATGAAATAATACTTTTAAACATGCATGGAGAGAAATAAACTTTAAGGGAATTTATCACCTGGTTGTGATCACCTGAAATGTCCCAGAACCGACTTGTGTCCCTAGTTTCCGTAACTGGTCACATATGTGTGTACGTGCTTGTGCGTGACGTTTCAGGAACATATGGGACAGGACCTCTGACCTTAGGGATGGTCAGATTTGGCTAGTTTATTTCAGTACCAGTTTGTGTCCTTAAGTAGAAACTGAACAGCAGTGGTGACCTTATCTGAGTGGGTAAAAGGTACAGCGGGTGAGGAGGAACCTTGAAAAGAGTATAAAGGCTGTCTCATGTCTTCCTGGGGCACGTCACTCACTTCACAAGGGTAACGGCTGTGTTGGCGACTGGGCCTATTCTTGCAAGAATAAATATTTCTCTTTTTATTAATTTGATTCTGAGTGTCTCTTACGCAATAATGATGTTTAACAGAAGTTTTGCCACAACAATATCCAAATGGAGGAGATTTTGGCTACCTAGTTCAAAGTTATTTTGGATTAAAATGTGGTTAATTTACGTTTAACAATTATGTTTTTGTTGCTTATCAGACTGTGTGATGCTTAAAATTAAGATGTATGCACTCCCCCACTCTTGTTTGTGTGTTCCATGTTCCATGTAAATCATGCCAGTCCAAAATGATCACATAAGCCCCTGTGACTCATCTACAATTCATAAATGAATAAATAATTCAAAGCAATACCAGTGGAATTCTATACATAGCATCCCTATAGTCTTAGATATTTCATGAAATTGTGTCCATTATTCAGAATTACCACATACATTAGGCCAATCAAATGAGCACATGTTGTGTTCTCATGTTTTATGGGGACTTTCCATTGATATAATATTTTTGATACTGTATAAACTGTATAAATCTAACTAATCATACTCCTAAACCTTACAATCACAGAAAACGTTCTGCATTTTTACATTTTCAAAAAACATCACTTATGATTTATAACCTGGGCCAAGAGATTTGATTTTTGGAGATTGGGCCACAATTTTGGATATTGCCATCTTTGTGTGGACATTTTGTCCCCATAAAGTAGGGTTTACCAGGACCAGGACCAGGACCACACACACACACACACACACACACACACACACACACACACACACACACACACACACACACACACACACACACACACACACACACACACACACACACACACACACACACACACACACACACACACACACACACACACACACACACACACACACGAGTCATGAATCCACCATTCAATACCCCAGCTCTAGACTTCTGATTCTGAAGTCACCTCCACCTGTTGCCACCTGTTGTCAACCGGTTTTAGCATTCATATACACCATCTAACAAACACCCATTGTCTGGTTTTGTGGCTCATACCTGTGAATTACCTGACTACTTACCTCCACTTCTATTCCCCACCATCCTCATCCTCCACCTCGTTCACTTGGCAGTCTCTGAATCCTCATCAGGCCTGGGACCTGTATCAGAAAGAGATATTGTTATTATTGGGTAACCTTAATAACAATAATATTGTTATTCCATTAGTCAAACGGAAATCAGAGAAAAAGCTGCATCAAAATGAGCTCCTGAAAATTTTCATCAACTTGGACCTAAAGAGTGGGACATTTCTGAAAAAAAAAAACCTTCAAATACCCGCCACAGAGGACTCTAAAGAAGAGGTACATTTAATAACCTGCAAAACAGAAGATATAAGTGAAATAAGTGAATATCTTGTTTTTAATTTTAAATCAAAACAACTAGCTAAACTGTAAGCTAGGGAACTGTCAACTGTTTCAGCTTGTTGTCATCAGCTGACTGGGCTACTGACTGCCTAAGAAACTAAATAAACTGAGCTAAACAATAACAGAAGAGATAACAGAAGAGATATTTAACCTGTTAACCTGTTTTTTTTTTTAAAATCGTTCAAAGTTACTATCAGATTCAATGTTATTACCTTGACAAACTATACATCATTAAAAGATATAAGACTGAAGGTTTAGTATTTGACCACTATTGTATTCTGAGAATCTTATAGTGACAGTTATGTCTTAATTTGTGTCTGGAGTTATGTAATCAAAAAATGAGTCGATACCTTTGATATGAATTATGAGCGTCAGCCGCTTCCATTCAGAAAAAAACTCCAGTGAGATCGTCATGACAGAGCTTGACAAAACAACGTCCATCAGGGCTTTTAGCTCAAAAGTGTACAGATTTGGAGAAATATTGATAGATTCTCATAGGTTTACATCAGATTTATATAGACAGGAATCATATTTATTGAATATCTACCCAAATGTGTCGATTTAATCATTCCCATACGGAAATGTAATATATGACATATATGTCCCTATATCGCAAGTGACGCCATCATATATGCTAAATATAAGACAATATATTGCTATCACATATATACATATCTCTAGATATATGTAGATATAGGTTTATAACATATATAAATTGTCCATATTAAATGAGTATATTGACATATATTAATACAATGTATATGATTATTGTTTATATAATAGTATATGTTATAACCATATATTTCACTGATATGTTAAATTTATATATGCCAATTTATGTAAACAACATACATACATTTTACAGGCTCATGGTTTCCTTATTAATTCATTCCTTGTTTTCCTTATTTGAACATCTTGAACTTTTAACAAGTCTACACAATTCAAATTTCATTTCAATTTCTATCCCATTTTAGAATTAGCACAATTTTTTATAAATACAATTATTTTTTTTCATTTATTATTTTAACTGGCTCATAAAAAAACAAACAAATACTAAACAAATTATATTTGCAAACTTAAATTTTATATTTGTCAAATAATCAATAACCATATATCAATATAATCAATTTCTATATGTAAGAAAACGAATCGGTTACCTAACGTAACCTCGGTTCTCTCTAGATGAGGGAACGAGTATTGCGTAAGCTAGCTTACGCTACGGAAAGATTCCATCTTTCTGAGAAATTGAAGCCAAAAATTATCCTATAATTTTGTATCCATTGTCAACGCAGTTCAGCTGCAGCAGACCATGAGAAGGCTAGCTAGCCGCTCATTGGTTCGCTCACGGAGAACTGCTTAAGCCTATGAGGGAGCGCGGATGAACCCGCGACCAATGAGAGTCTGACTCGCTCTCCCTACGTCACCGCCCCCGAAGCGGGCGTGGACGAGGCTATAAATACCCCGAATAGGCTGAATAAAATCTGGTTTTTTCAATTCTGAAGCGAACATCGCCAGTAGCACAAGCACGGCCAGGAACGCAATACTCGTTCCCTCATCTAGAGAGAACCGAGGTTACGTTAGGTAACCGATTCGTTCTCTTACGAGAGGTTCTCTCGTATTGCGTAAGCTAGCTTACGCTACGGGAACCCATTGTCAACGCCGTGCGTGCTAAGCATCCACTATTAGTCCCGCGGGGCATCCCGGGGAACACCGAAAGTGGGAATGAATATATGTATCTGTGACAAACGGCCATCGGAGCGGGCCGGTTATTGTGTAGTACATAAGCACATAAAAGAGAGGGACAGAGCGAACTCGGTCTGTGTGAATTAACCCCCTATAGTGCAGCTCAACCAGAAGAGCTGAAACATACTAGACTGCTAGTAGTTTAGCCTGCAAAGCGGGTACTTCCAGATTGTAAAATCTGACAAAGGTGGAGGGGGAAGCCCATCCCGCTGCCACGCAAATGTCGTGAATGGAAATCCCACTGGACCATGCCCACGATGAGGCCATGCCTCTAGTGGAATGAGCCCTGATGCCCAGAGGGCATGGCAGGTCTTTCGATGCGTATGCTGCTGCAATGGCATCAACAATCCATCTGGGTAGGGACTGTTTCGAGGCGGCCAACCCCCTGGTGCGCCCGCCGAACGAAACAAAAAGCTGCTCGGATCGTCTGATCGGAGCTGTGCGAGTGACATATAATCTCAGAGCCCTGACCGGGCATAGGAGATTAGAATCTGATTCGCTATCGGAAGCAGGCAGAGCCGATAGGGATATAACTTGTGCCCTGAACGGGGTGCCAAACGCCTTGGGAACATAGCCATGCCTAGGTTTGAGAACGACTAATGAGTCATTAGGTCCAAACTCAAGACAGGACGCGCTGGTCGACAGCGCGTGCAGGTCTCCCACCCGTTTTACTGACGCGAGCGCGAGTAAAAAAACGGTCTTTAGCGACAGGTACTTTAGGTCCACGGTGCTTAGCGGTTCGAATGGGGGAGCTTTCATAGCATCAAGAACTATGGAAAGGTCCCAAATCGGCACCGAAGGGGGGCGCGGGGGATTCATCCTTCTAGCTCCCCTGAGGAAGCGGACTACCAGCCCGTCTTTGCCCAGTGACTGGCCGCGTCGGGGTTCAGCAAACGCCGCGACGGCTGCCACATATACCTTAAGAGTGGACGGGGATCTGCCCTTGTCCAGCATCTCTTGGAGAAAATTTAGTAAGGAGGGAACCTCGCATAACCACGGGTCCAGACCCCTATCTGTGCACCACTTCGAGAACACAGACCATTTTGACGCATAGAGCCTTCTGGTAGAAGCCGCTCTAGCCTGTATGATCGTGTTTAACATTCCCTCTGGCAAAGCAACGGGTAGTTGTTGATCACCCACGCGTGAAGCGCCCAGCGCTCTGGGTGGGGATGCCAGATCGAGCCGCGAGCTTGGGAGAGGAGATCTGCTCTGACTGGAATGGGCCACGGCGCTGTCTGTGACAGCTGCGTGAGCTCCGGAAACCAAGTCTGACCCTCCCAGTGCGGGGCTATGAGGAGCACCGAGTGCTGCACTTCTCTGATTCTCTGAAGCACCTGTGGTAACAGAGAGACCGGAGGGAAGGCATAAAGCGGGCGGCTGGGCCAGGTTTGGGCTAGCGCGTCCTCGCTCCTTGAGAAAAATATTGGGCAGTGGGTGTTCTCCGCCGAGGCAAAGAGGTCCACCTCTGCTCTGCCGAATAGACGCCACAGTTTCTGGACTGTAAGAGGATGCAGGGACCATTCCCCGGGGGGGATGGGGTTCCTGGACAGGCTGTCTGGACCGTCGTTCAGATGTCCCGGCACGTGCGTCGCCCTGAGCGAGAGCAGGTGACACTGAGACCAAACTAAGATGCGTTCTGTCAGCTGGAAAAGATTCCTGGATCTGACTCCGCCCTGACGGTTTATATAAGAGACCACGGCTATATTGTCCGAACGGATCAGCACGTGGTGGCCCTGAATGCGCGGGAGAAAGCGCATGAGCGCGTTCTCGACCGCCAACCTCTCCAAACAGTTTATGTGTAGGAGGCTCTCTTGAGCTGACCGGGGCCGAAGGCCGGTGAGCCCTCGCAGACCGCTCCCCAACCCGTGTTGGAGGCGTCTGTCGAGATGACTTTTCGGCGTGAAACTGTCCCCATGGAAACGCCCCGCTGAAACCATTCTACCACTGACCATGGCTGCAGAGCTGTGATACAGGTCTGCGTTACTTTTATCAGCTGGTGGCCCGTGGTCCACGCTCGGTGAGACACACGGCTCCTCAACCAAAGCTGAAGCGGGCGCATGCGCAGTAACCCCAGCTGGAGCACCGCGGAGGCTGAGGCCATACAGCCCAACGCTCTCTGAAATGTTTTCAAAGGCGTGAGTCTGTTCATCTGAAAAGATGCGGCGAAACGCTGCACACGGTGCGCGCGCTGCGTTGACAGACGCGCCGTCATCGTGACCGAGTCCAGCTCTATACCCAAGAAGGAGATAGTCTGACTGGGTTGTAGTACGCTCTTTGTCCAGTTGACAGAGAGGCCCAAAACTTTCAGATGGTCGAGGAGAACTGTACGATGAGACAGTAACTCTCTCTGAGATTGTGCCAAAATCAGCCAGTCGTCCAAGTAGTTCAGTATTCGCAGCCCCTGACTCCGCAGGGGGGCGAGCGCCGTGTCCATGCACTTCGTGAACGTACGGGGTGCTAGGGATAGGCCGAACGGTAGGGCGGTGTATTGATAAACCTGGCCTTCGAGGCGAAACGTAAGAATGGCCTGTGAAGGGGATTTATCTGGATCTGAAAGTATGCATCTTTCAGATCTAGTGATATGAACCAGTCCCCCTGGCGCACGTGCGCGAGGAGTTTTCTGATAGTGAGCATTTTGAACGGTCTCTTCATGAGAACTTTGTTCAGCGATCTGAGGTCTAATATTGGTCTGAGACCGCCGTCTTTCTTGGGGACAAGAAAATAACGGCCGTAAAACCCCGACTCGCTCATAGCCAGAGGCACCCTCTCTATAGCCTTTTTGCACAACAGAATTGCTATCTCTGAACGGAGCAGCGCGTCACTGCTTCTGGGTTCACAGTAGTTTCTAGCCGCGCTCGGAAGCGAGGAGGGCGGCGGCAAAACTGTAAGCGATAGCCTAGCTTTATTGTGTTTAACACCCACTGCTTCCCACGCTTTTAAGCGTGACGCTAGGGGGTAAATGGCTACATGGTCCCCGTCGCTGCACTTCGCGGGCTGCGTGAGCGCGCTGATAGTGTTTACAACAGCGGGACGTACACTCGGAGGGGAGTTTATGGGCCCTGTAACAGAGTGAACAGAAGTAAGACGCGCACAGGGCTTGTGGGCGCGCTTATACACTCTGAGACTCGAGCGGGCTTGGCCCGCATTATGAGAGTGGACTCTGTGTGAGACAGGGGAACTGGAGTGTCTTTGTGTATGAGTGAACACAAGTGTTGTGGGCACATTCTCTACACAAGTTTATGGACCGTGTAACAGAGGTGGGACGCGCGCACGGGTTCGTGGGCGCGCTTATGTACTCTGAAACTCGAGCGGGTTGGGACCGCTTTATGAGAGTGGACCCTGTGTGAGACAGGGAACAGGAGTGTCTTTGTGTATGAGTGAACACAGTGTTGTGGGCACATTTTCTACACAAGAGGCTTTTACTCTCTTTTGAGATTTCTCTGGGACGCCGTAAACACGGCGTTTTGTGTATGAGTGAACACAGTGTTGTGGGCACATTTTCTACACAAGAGGCTTTTACGCTCTTTTTGAGATTTCTCTGGGACGCCGTAAACACGGCGTTTTGTGTATGAGTGAACACAGTGTTGTGGGCACATTTTCTACACAAGAGGCTTTTACGCTCTTTTTGAGATTTCTCTGGGACGCCGTAAACACGGCGTTTGTGCTCATGCAAGCGGGAAGGGATACCGGCTTGGTAATGGCGGGGTACACTGCTGTAGTAGCCGCGTGAGCGGGGACTAACAGAGGGCGAAACTTTGACGGCGATCCGGCCGCGGCGGGAGAGCGCCGTCTTTTTCTCAACCACGCTAGGCAGACTTCGAGTAATCAGTTTTCAGCGCGATCCTCTGCCGAGGCCCCCGGGGAGGCGGCGGTCTGTGGCGGCTGTCAGAGCGAGCGAGGGCGGCCGCCCTGGTGTCGCTGAGAAGTCTGACTGTGTTTAGCTAGGCGCTAGGGTGGGGCTCGTGCAGGAGGCTGGTCACGTGAGCGGCCTGCAGAGGAGCTAGCGCGACGAGGCAGAACAAAATTCGCAAGAAATCCTCAATCCGCGACTGAAGGGGGATTTTTTCCCCCGCTCTCGTCCCATTCACGAAGTAGCTCACTCTGTAGTAGACATGGGGTGCAGAAGCTGCTTGGCCGGCGGCTGAAAGCTTGAAGTCGGACTGCAGGCTTTAGCGGGTAGCACAGGTGATGAGCGCCATCTCGCGGAGGGCGGCATAGACGTGCAGCGACCAGGTCCTCTACAGGGAAAATGGAGATAAAGCCCTTCTCTGCGGCTCCGTCCACAACGCGACGCGGGGTGGAAGAGTCAGAGCGAGTTCTAGCAGAGAGCGGGGCGTTCCAGGACTTCGTGAGTTCTGCGTGCAGATCAGGCAGAAAGGGCGCAGCCCGTTTAGCGGCGGGAGTCGAACGCTGGTGGAAGTAGCTGCGCGGGTCCCGGTTGATTCTCGGGCCGAGGAGGCGTGAGAATCGGACCAATCCTCACCGTCTGAAGCGAGAAGCGAACATGTCTCCTTGGTGTCCGCGGCGTCAACGGAGGCAACAGAGCGGCCACTCGGCGGCAGCTGTATGTCCGGAAGCGGCGGAGATGGAGAGCGGGAGCGAGAGGCTCCGGCGGGATGAACGCTTCCGGCTGGGGGTCCGGCGGCCTCTGAGAGCGGCGTTTCTTTCTCCGCGGCGAAGTCAGAGGCGGCACGGAAGCATCTTAGTGGCCGAAGTCGAGCCCGCGGGGTCAACAATGGCATAGTTTCGCAGAGCTCGCAGCCGCCACAGCGGGGGCGAGATCGGCGTGCTCCAATCCGAGGCAGAGAGCGCAGAAGAGGTGGCGGTCCCCAGCCTCGAGGGGAGCGCGGCAAAAGCCGCCAGAAAATTTACGAGACATCTTGAAAAAGACGCTCGCTCTTTTAGATACAACAATATATAGGAAGCATTTTGTATAAAGGATACAATCCGTCGGATGGCGCTAGCTCACAGGACGGCTGAAGGTGGCGAAGACGGCCGGCTTCCTCAGTCTCCCAAACGCTCGCTAGAAGGTGCCTTTTCAAACGACGGCGGCTTCTCTCTCAGGATCAGCAGATGCAGGTGCGTCGCTGAAGGATGAAAAATCAGATTTTATTCAGCCTATTCGGGGTATTTATAGCCTCGTCCACGCCCGCTTCGGGGGCGGTGACGTAGGGAGAGCGAGTCAGACTCTCATTGGTCGCGGGTTCATCCGCGCTCCCTCATAGGCTTAAGCAGTTCTCCGTGAGCGAACCAATGAGCGGCTAGCTAGCCTTCTCATGGTCTGCTGCAGCTGAACTGCGTTGACAATGGATACAAAATTATAGGATAATTTTTGGCTTCAATTTCTCAGAAAGATGGAATCTTTCCGTAGCGTAAGCTAGCTTACGCAATACGAGAGAACCTCTCGTAAGAGAACACATACAAACACATTAATACATGCATTATGCAGATGCATAAAGAATAATACACAGTTAATATATGTCTCCTACAAAGCTTGGCAGAGCTGCAAACTGATGTCAGATATGAAAAAACGATTAAAACGTTCCTTCATAATAATGAAGAAAAGTCATAATATAATCACATCTGTGCTTCCAAAGGCATGTAGAAATACTTTCTGTCTGCATTTCGAGCCACGTATTTAGCATGCGTTCCACTCCACCCCAATATCTTACGTCATTGCCTAGTGCCCTATAGGCGCGCCAAAATTCAAACGCAATCAAAAGACCGCTAAAGTACGCACATTCAGAGACCAACGGATGAATGTTCGCCCATGTCGAGTGGAAAGAAGAAACGGATAATGAAAGTTGGAGCATTGTTCCAACATCAAAAAAACTTCAATATTAATAATTTCTTAGACGGACTTGATGATCTGTAGGCTTTATTTAATTGAGTGGAGAGGTGAAATGAAGAAAACGTGAAGGCGGATGGCCGTGGCCGTACGAGACAACTGTGCATAACGTTGCAGGTAAGTTAATTTCTTATAATTCACTCATTGATATTGCACAGAGAATAAATAAGTTAAATAATGCTGAATTGCATGAGCTATTTATAAGCTACTGATCATATCGCGCTATTAATTGAGCAGATAATCACAATGTTTAACTGAATTAGTTTTTTTTTAATTTCTTTTCTTTTTTTTTACATTGAACGTTAACGTTACTATTAATACTGCTTTATTGTGTGTGTTGCATTTTCATGTTCTCATTTTCATGGTCATGTTTAGGAGCTACGAGTAGGCCCAGACTATTAACGTGACACTGCAGTGCATCATTATAAGATATTTAAATGTGTGTTATGTAAAAATAATATTAAGTAAGATTTCAGCTGTCAGACACATGTAGTGGAGAATATAATACAATATTTGCCTTTAGAGTCTAGAACTAATACAATAATACTCAAGTAAAGTAAAAATGACAAACTTGCAGGATATTAAATCACTGTCAGTATGTGTGCTAATATTTTGAACACTGTCCCCCATCATGACATCAATACTAAGCACTATGTGGTCAGCCCTAGTTGTATCTTTTGTTTTAATACATTTTGTATTCCCCTTTTCCCCCCCACAGAGAGACAGTCCACCCTAGGACACAACATCGGTCCAGTCCAAAACTTCTGAGCAAAAGAAAATGCAGGCCAACCCCTAGGCTTGTTGAAGAGGAGACCCTTAATGATGGACCATCTAGCCCCAAAAGGTCACAAAATTATTTTTTTACTGAGACCCAAAACTAGCATCTGCATTGCTAATGTAAAAAAAAGAAAAATGTCTACCCACTATAACGTTGTTGCTTCAGGATAAAACAAAATCATTATTACTTATAACTTTGCAAATTAATTACTACATTTAGAAATTAAATACTTTAAATACTTAAAATGAATCATCCAAAATTAGGAGTACCTAATTATTTACATTAGTCTATCTCGACAGGATTAGTCATTTTTCACAGCCATATACAAGCAGTCTGAGTTGTTTATGTTGCTTTGCCTGTTTTTACTTATGTTAAAACTTATATACAAGTCTATATCTGTTTACCTTAATGCCATCTGCTATTATTCACTCTGCTATTATTTCTGATTTTACTGTTTTTTTTTGGGCAAGCTGATCTTCATTTTCTGCTAAAGAAATTTAAAATACTGATACTGAAACATTTTTTAACTGTTTTGGTTCCTAGAAATGCCCACACTCCTTGGTACAATGGGCAAGCTGGGGAAATGTCTTGAAGCGAAGGAGCAGAGCCCACAGGAACAACTGGCATCACCTTCCAGCACAGGACACTGGGTATGCTGTTTTTCCAAACTACTACTGTAGTAACAGCAAGTTATGACAGTAAAAACTTATTAAAAAACAAATTCAAATACCAATAAACTAAGACAATTTGTCTTTTTTACAGATGCAGTGATCCAGAAATTTCCTGGAACCACCAGGGGCCAACTAGGGGTAGCTATTATTCAAACGGTCACTGAGCTGCGGACATCCAAAAAGACTCAACAAACGTAAAAAATGAAAAGACTGTATCACATATACCTTTTGGTGAATTTTCCTTTTCTGGGCTTGTTTTATGTTTTGTTGTAATATTGTATTTGTATATAATAGTGATGGGAAGTCCGGTTATTTTCAGCGAATCGGTTCTTTCGGACAGTTTGTTTAAATTAACCGGTTAAAAAAACGATTCACCAGTTCTTTTACGTCCTCACGTAATGACGTCAATTCTACCATCCCGGCGGATAAAAATAAATTCAGATAAAGGCATTTGTTATTACCCTAGAAATCTAGATGCACCCTAGCGGCAGCAAATTTTATTTTGCAGCCAGTTACGTCTAGCAACTCTTCGTTGACTTGCGAGCTGGAAAAACCAAACTCTAGTCAGGCCAATCACATCGTGTATATAGTCGGTGGGTGGGCTTAAAGGTCCTCTAAGCGATGTCGGGTGACATCACTTCTTGTTGACGTTTAAAGTATTGTCAAACAAAACGGAGGCTAACTAGACCCTCCCTTCTCCTCATCCGCACTATAACCCCCTAAACTCACCCCCAAACCATTCTTGTCGGTTATTGGTTGGAACAGTTTGTTATGTTTCTTAGAGCGGGTCGCTACAGTTTGTTTTTGTAGCCGTTTGTGGAGCCTGGGGTGTCTGCAGAGACCGCTTCTTTTTACAGTGTGTTCAGGGGACAGGCAGCTAGCGGATAGTGAGGAGATGTTTGCTGTATGTGACACAAAATGTTTTGGCCTAAAAAATGTGTGACATTGCTTAGAGCACCTTTAACATAATGACGACAGAGTTGCAATGGTTCCGCCTCCACGTTCGGATCAGAGACGGGGCTATCATGCATGCTCAGTATCTCCAGCTCATCAGTTCTCTGTATTGAACGTGAAACCGTTTTCGGTTCTGTAGTGGTGATTGAGAACCGCTGTACCTGTACGTTCGGTAATACGCGCATGCTCAGTATCAGCTGCTCGTGCTCATCACTTCTCTCAGCACTTGTCTCAGTTCAGTGAAGTGTTGGAGTTACTGGAGTAAAGTATTCTCCAGGATATTGTTTATTTCGAGTCAGAGGTGTCTGAAAGTGAGTAGTTGTGGATCAGCTCTGACGCAAGACGCGAACTGTTCCGAACGATTCAGTCCAATTTGGTGTACTGGTTCAACCGGTTCACTGAAAAGAACTGGTTCAAAAGAACGATTCGTTCCAGAACCGGACATCACTAGTATATAATATAGTTGTGTGTTCAATGTTCAGTAGTTTTCTAATTGTGCGCAGCTTAACAATTTTTCTTTTTAAATTAAAACTGTTTTAATAAAGTTTTAATGTTTTAACTGTTTTACTGTATTACTTCTTTTTTGATAACTGCACCGTTTAACATTTAAGGCTTAGGCATGTCATGTGCATTGCATTGCAAGTGTGTAAGTACACGTAAGAAATTAATGAAAGCATGTTTTTCACATTTGTTTAGTTTACATCATACATCAATGCCAAATATATTGCAATTAATATACATAATATAAGAACATAACATATTCAAAATATATGCACACAATGTTTATATGTCACATGTATGTAAGCAATATACTATGCATATATGTGCAGTTTGTATATTGAACATTTATTCAAATATATATATGTCATGTATATTGATAATTTATATATGTGACATATATATATATATATATATATATATATATATATATATATATATATATATATATATATATATATATATATATATATATATATATATATATAAACATATAAAATATATATGGGCTAGTTTTATATGTCAATATATGAAATTGTTCCATTTTCAAATAGGTTTTATATATGAGCAGATATATATGTACATATATGTTTTCACTTTCTATGTGGATATATTTAATATATGTATATTTCATATACGTACATATATTACATTTCCATATGGGTTATGAGCGCTGGAGACTCTGATGTACTGTGTTTTCAATACATACTGGCAGCCTGAGGGCGCCCTGTGCACATATGGACTCCATATATGGAACACGAAGAAGAATCATATCATGTGACATTTCAGGAAGTCCATCACGACGTAAATACTAAGAGAGATCGCTGTAACATGCAGATAAAGATGTTTTGAAGACAATAAACATGATTGCAATGATATTTGGTTTACCTGTGTTCTTCGAGCCATGTCAGGTATTTTCATAATAATAGATTATATTTATAATGTAATGCTAATCGATATAGACTTTATCATTGTGAAGAATACTATAAAATACTATATTTTCTGTCCGATTTTTTTATCTGAAGCCAAATCAGAGCACAGAAGATTATTTAAAACACTCGACTTGTGCTATAAAGTAAGTTTTAGAGCACAAACATGGTTTTAATCTCATAAATTGTCGTGTATTGATGGTGTGCTAAGCTAACATGCTAGCTAGCCCTTGGTGCACCTGCTACCTAGCTGTTATATTTATGAATATTTCTAAATAGGACTGCTTGCTGAAATGTTTCTTTTTTCAAGAAGGTCATTTTATATAGTTTCAAATGTAAGGTGAGAACTTTGAGAACTTTCCCTAAAAGAGATTAGGGGTTGAAACAGTGTGAATAGCCAGTCGTTAGTAATTATAATGCAGACAAAAGAAAGCATATTTAGAGCAATAACCAGAGGCTGGAGAGGTGTGAATGTGTGCAGGGGAGACTGACACTGAATGGAGATCGTTTAGACCACAACACAATAGAGAAAATATACTGAATAGATGCTTAGAAAATGACAATAAACATCAGTTTGCTTTTTAGAGTCTAATCAAAATAAAGTCGTTTGACATGATTTTGAAAAACATTTAACTAAATAAAGAGTTTTAGACATATCATCTTCAGATTTTAAATATAACATGGTCAGACATGTGGCTTTAGCTGCAGTGCATTTCTAGATTGCTACAGGGCCAACTTCAATTTTATTTTCATGAAAATATTTCATAAAAATAAATTTCTAATAACTTGACAAAACTTTGAAGTTATTTATAACATTTTTTTTTTCATTATGACAATAATTAATTCTACATTTGCAATAAACTGCCAGGTGTCAGCTTTCAAATGAGATCATACTTGTGCTTTTAGAACAAATGGTTCATGAACTGTATCTGTTTCAGTTTGGGTATGCCATTTCTGGGGATTTTTCAAAATTGGGGTTGAAGCTTAACAGGTTAACAAAAACAAAGAAGAAAATAAGAAAGAACAAGATATAACTGTGTTTTGAAGACGTATAAACAACAAAGTAGCCTAGCCACCTATTTGGAGTAAACAAGTGGTCACCATGGAAACTGGTCAGAAGGCATTTAAGCACAGCAAAGCTCCCAGCAGAGAGGTTGAATACCCTGTCAAATGTAAAAGTGCAGCAGCTAGGGAGAAACACAAGGAGAAGACACTACGGGAAAACCCAGAGATGTTCTTCACTGACTATGCCCAACAAAAGAATGGAAGAAAGAAAAACAACCTCATTGTCACAGTTCTCGTCTGCACCCGTCTGTCATTGTCTCTGCACTACACTTCCCAGGATCCTCTTGTCTCCTCACCTGAACTCACTCCCTCATTATCCACCTGTCCCTCGTCATCATCATCTGTGTCACCTGTCTTCACCTCGTTAGTGTTCATTTGGACTTGTATTTAGTTTGCTTGTGTTCAGTCTGTCTTTGTCGGTTCTCGTCTATATTACATGGTGTTAATGTTACTGTGTTTTGTGAGTGTCCGGCCTGTCTTCATGCCTGTACCAGTTTCGTTTTGTTTCTAGTAAATATTTTGAATGGGAGCCTTTGCCTCTGCCTGTCTTTCCACACCACAACCGTGACAGAAGAACCGACCTAAAAGTGAGTAATGGAGGACGACACGATGGATGCGTTTCTGTTTAATCAGAACGGGAGTTCTTTGGAGGAGTTTGTCGAAGTTTATCTGCATCTGCATCAGGATGTCTACTGGGAGGAGGAGTTTCTAAAGCAACGCTTCTGGAGAGGACTCGATGATCCTCTAGCCCAGATTCTGCTGCTCGAAGAGTTAGATCGGTCGTTTATGGAGTTAATGGACCGAGCTCTTTGGATTTGTGGATCCTCCCTCACTGCGGTCCCTGAGTCATGTTCTGCCGAGCCAGACCCTTTTGACAACCTTCCGGAGCTTCTTCCCCCAGAGATCGTCGAGCCAAGCCAGAGATCGTCCAGCCCAGTCAAGCCTTCACCGCTGGTCCCGTCCAGCCCAGTCAAGCCTTCACCGCTGGTCCCGTCCAGCCCAGTCAAGCCTTCACCGCTGGTCCCGTCCAGCCCATTCAAGCCTTCACCGCTGGTCCCGTCACCCAGCCACCCTGTGTCCCATCAAGCCTTCACCGCTGGTCCCGTCCAGCCCAGTCAAGCCTTCACCGCTGGTCCCGTCCAGCCCAGTCAAGCCTTCACCGCTGGTCCCGTCCAGCCCAGTCAAGCCTTCACCGCTGGTCCCGTCCAGCCCAGTCAAGCCTTCACCGCTGGTCCCGTCCAGCCCAGTCAAGCCTTCACCGCTGGTCCCGTCCAGCCCAGTCAAGCCTTCACCGCTGTCCGTCCAGCCACGTCCAGCCGGAGCTTCACGTCAGCCACGTCCAGCCGGAGCTTCACGTCAGCCACGTCCAGCCGGAGCTTCACGTCAGCCACGTCCAGCCGGAGCTTCACGTCGCCCGTCCAGCCGGAGACCGCCGTCCAGCCAGAGACCGCCGCCCAGCCAGACGCTCACGTCCACACGCCCAACCAGAACCCGTCTCTGTCCCTGACACTCCCCCCAAGAAAATTTTCGGGGGGGGGGCTATAGGTCTCCGCCATGGCCGCCCGAGGGGTCCGCTCCGCCATGGCCGCCCGAGGGGTCCGCACCGCCATGGCCGCCCGAGGGGTCCGCACCGCCATGGCCGCCCGAGGGGTCCGCACCGCCATGGCCGCCCGAGGGGTCCGCACCACCATGGCCGCCCGAGGGGTCCGCACCGCCCTGGCCACCCGAAGGGGTCTCTCCGCCCTGGCCACCCGAAGGAGTCTCTCCGCCCTGGTCACGCCCTCAGCCTGCTCTGCCCTGGCCACGCCCTCAGCCTGCTCCACCCTGGTCACATCCACGTCCTGCTCCACCCTGGCCACGCCCTCAGCCTGCTCCGCCCTGGAGGCCTCCTCCAGACCACGCCCTCCTCAGCCTCCAGGGTGCCCACCCTCTCACCCCTGTTCTAAGGCGTGAGGTCACGCCTACCGGGAGGGGGGAGTAATGTCACAGTCCTCGTCTGCACCTGTCTGTCCTTGTCTCTGCACTACACTTCCCAGGATCCTCTTGTCTCCTCACCTGAACTCACTCCCTCATTTTCCACCTGTCCCTCGTCATCATCATCTGTGTCACCTGTCTTCACCTCGTTAGTGTTCATTTGGACTTGTATTTAGTTTGCTTGTGTTCAGTCTGTCTTTGTCGGTTCTCGTCTATATTACATGGTGTTAATGTTACTGTGTTTTGTGAGTGTCCGGCCTGTCTTCATGCCTGTACCAGTTTCGTTTTGTTTCTAGTAAATATTTTGAATTGGAGTCTTTGCCTCTGCCTGTCTTTCCACACCACAACCGTGACACTCATATTCTTCACTGATTCCATCTACATCTGGAAATATACTGTGTCAAACAACTACCCATATGTATCCAGTGAAGGCATCGGCTCAGGGGCAGATTAAAGATCTGCAAAGATGAACACCTGGACAAGGAGGACCCCCTTCTCACCATCACATACTACACCAAAGGAAAGGTCATGGTCCAGGGGAATGAAGCCAACCTGGAGTCCTTTGAATATGCATTATCTCTGTTAAAAACAGAGGTGAACACCAAGAGGATGATTGTTCACACTGACAGTGAAGATGATGAGACAGAAAACCCCACCACCTTGTCCATCTCTGCCCCTCCTACACCTGCCACCTCTACCAACAGGCTAAAGGAGAGTATGGCCCTATTAGAGCTGAACTTTGCTGAATTTAAAGAGCTGACCCAGGCCAGGCTGTGTGAGCCCCAAAACACCACTGTGCAGCAGATTCAAGAGGAACTCCAACAGCTCAAAAGAGACAACCAGTCATTGGCATCTGACCTTAGAGGGAGTATAGAGGCACTGAAAGAGGAGAACAGGATACTTCATACTCAAATGGCCAAAGTAAAGGAAGATGCTGAGAACAGAGAAAGGAGCTTTACCAGGCAGGTCCAACACCTGACAGAGAAACTCTCAGAAATCCTGACAACTACAGAGACACAGACTATCCCTGCCAGTGTCTCAAAGCCTTGTTCTGTCTCTGTACCACCATCTCTGCTCTACACCCAGTCCAACAACACCCTGGCAGCTCCTTCTACACTTACACTGCCAGCTGCCAACAACCAGCTCTGCCCATCACAGCCTGCCTCCACTCAGCCTGAAGAACAAGCCCCACAAGTGGTCCTACTGGTTGACTCAAATGGGAAATTCCTGGACACAAACCTGGTAAGCTTTTTCCTGGTAAGAAAGTGCTTTCTAAACGCTGCAGCACCACAGGCCAGGCAATGAAGCTGTTAAAAAAGGAGACCCTCAGGAGCCCTCAATGCCTGGTGATCCACACAGGAACAAATGATCTGCACAGCCTCCGAAAAGGCACTGCTGAGGCAGTGAAGAAGATGGCAGAGCAGGCCAGTAAGGAATTTCCTGACACCCGCATTGTGATCTCCACCCTGCTGCCATCACCATGTCAGACATCCCCCCTCATGCCATCCATAACATCAATATGGAGATCAGAAGAGGATGTGCCACCTTAACCAATGTCCACCTGGCCCTCCAAGCAACCATTGGCATCTGGGACCTCTATGATAGACTCCATCTCCACAAAGAGAAGGTGAAGATCTTTGCAAGACTCTCAAAGACATGGCCCTAGGACGCAGTCCTTCTACCCTCTCCTCAACTACACGCTTCAGTGATCATCCCAGACCTCCTCCTCCCCACCACCCCAGGATCATCCCCCCTGTTGCCAGGAGGCACAACAGCTCATCCTGGACCTCCCCCTAAGCACCCGCCCACCACCAAACCATGGTGAAACACAACCAGAGAAGGCTACTTCCCCCTCCTTAATCCCTTCCCACCGTCCTCTTTTACATCATTGACAGCAGAGCTACGCAACAGCACCTGTCCCTGACCTGCCTCCCCACCCACAGCAACAGAGTTATTCTTCAGTTGTAGCCCCGCCCCCTGCCACAGCCCCGCCCCCCTGCTGCCTCTGAGCTGGGAGACATCAGGAAGATGCTGCAAACTCTGTGTACTCGACTTCTGCCCAGCTAAGATATACATACACAAAATACTTTACCATTTGGGTAACAGAACATTGATATATATTTAGTTAGTAATAGTAATAATAACAATGGTAGAAATGAGTATAATGGTAATATTTATAATTTTTAAATATTTATTTAGTATTATAAATGGATAGATAGTTGAAGGTTTTTTTTTTTTTTTGTCCTACTATATGGGTTCATTTTGTTTGTTTTTAATGCGCTCATTACATATAAGCTGTTGGAATATCCAGGGTCTCCACTCCTCGACATTTGAGCTGAAGAGTGAAAACCCTGAATTCATTAAATCTATAAAAGATGTTGACTTAATTATATTGACAGAAACATGGTGTAAAAATGATTCACTCATTCACTGTCCCTCAGGATATAATGAAATCATGGTGCCCTCTATAAAATTTAAAAACATACGTAAGGGCAGAACATGGGGGGTGGGGGGGGGGGGGGGGGGGGGGAGGAGATCTATGGAGATCCAAAGGAGATCTATGCAGTCAGATCTCAAAAGTAAAACAGGGTAAATCCCATGTTTGGTTGAGAATAGATCAAACCCTTGGCATTACTGATAGAGATCTCTATCTATGTGCAATATAAATACCCCCAGGTGACTCTCCTTATTTTGAAGAAGATATTTTTGATACTCTCCATTCAGAAATCGCCTACTTCCAGGCCCAGGGAAATGTTCTTCTAACTGGCGATCTGAATGCACGAACAGAAATTGAACCAGATGTCATCGACCCACAGAGCCACAACCATGTATTTGATCAGGCCACACCAACCATCACCCATCGGGACAACCTTGATTGTGAAATTAATCAAAGTGGCAGGGAGATAGTGCATCTCTGTCGGGCTTTAGGCCTGTACATAGTTAATGGTAGGTTCAGAGGGGACTCTTTAGGGAGATTCACCTACTCCTCAGCTCATGGATCTAGTGTAGTAGACTATGCAATCACTGACATGGACCCCTCAAATATCAGTGCATTCACTGTCAGACAGCAATCCCCACTTTCAAACCACAACCAAATAAATCTGTTCTTTAAACTCCCAGATCAATTAAATCCCAAAACAAAAGAACCCAGTAAGCTGTATTTGAGTTAAATCCTGGTTACAGATGGGCCCCAGACAGTGGAGACAAACTCATCATGGCCTTGAAATCACCTGATCTGATGAATGACATATTCATATATGACCAAACTCAATATGTCCCTACCAAAAACAGTGTAAACAAGGCGATTGATGACATCAACACGATATTCCATAATGCAGCTATCAGAGCTGACCTCATAAAACAGAAACATAAGCCTATTAGAAAACAAAATATTGAGAAATGGTTTGATAAAGAATGCAAGACCATCAGAAATGAACTTAAAAATATAGCAAATGAAAAACACCACCAACCAAACAACCCAGCCTTACGCATTAGATACAATGAAATTTTAAATAGATACAAATGTACAATTAGGAACAAAAAACAAAATTATACCCACATGAAACTTGAAGATATTGAAAATGAAATTAATCAAGAACAATTCGGGAATATGTTGAACAAGTTCAACACAAAACAACAACAAGCATTAGCCCTTCAAAATGGTGATATCTGGAAAACACATTTTGAAAACCTTTACAAAGACATACAAATTAAACAAATTAGACCAGAACAAAATTTTATAAAAGAAAAACTTTAGAACAAACAATTAAAGACAACCAAAACCCTCTTGATTCTCCAATTACTTGGGAAGAATTGATCACACAGACAAAATCTCTCCAGCTGAGGAAAGCTTGTGGTCCAGACTAGTGTTGTCACGATACCAAAATTATTGTTTCGATACCGATACCAAGTCAAGTATTGCGATTTCGATACTTTTTCGATACTTTTCCTGAAAAGGGAGAAACACTCTCAAATATCATTGCTGTGCTTTATTTTAAAACCGGGACAACATTCTAATCATACACACCACACTAATAAATGAACATATGAACAGCAGATATGTTAAACATTTGAACAAAATATAAAAAATAAATTAGAGCAATGACATTCAAGGTAAAAAAATAATAAATTTAGCACCATTATCTCAGTTATCATAAGCAACATAAGAGTTAACAGGAACTGATAAGATTTTATCAATATCCATGCCACTGAAGATTCTGCTAATCGATCCGATTCTTTAACGATTCTCTTATCGATTCCTGATAGCAGTGTGTGGAAAAAAGTAGTCTCATGCTAACAAGTGGTTTTATTTGTTTTAAAGCTTACACTTGAGTAAGCAAACTGTATTTTTATGTAATTTATGTAATAAATGAAACCTTATTGTAAAGTGTTACCAATTAGTTATAAACCGATTCAGATGTCTCGTGAGTTCAGTGTTGGACAGATCAGTTGTTTAAACCATTCATTAAAACGAATCGGTTCAAATGAGTCATTAGTTCGCGAATTGGACGTGTCATTATCGGACGTGTGCGCGTTGTGTGATTATCCCCGCAGTTTAGGACATCCCACAAGATTTGTGTCATCACAGAAAACATCATCACTGGATAGGTTTGTTTTCGTTTATTTAAAGTGTGGTTTATATCAGCTGAATGTGCGGAACGCTTTTCAGAGAAGATAATTAAGGCAACATATTTTAGCACAATTCACACCCAGCGGTAATTCAGGAAAACAAATCTCCGAATGCTCCACATGAAAATTTAGTTTTCAGACCATACCATCGTGTCGATTTATTTTGATTAATATGTGGGAGAGAGCAAGACAGCGCTTAGTTTTGAGACGGAAGCCTTGTTTACTTTCGCCTGGCTCCGCAGATAGAGTGCGTGCGCGAGCGACCATGCAGGTCTCTCTCTCTCTCCTCTCTCTCTCTCTCTCTCTCTCTCTCTCTCTTCTCCTCTCTCTCTCTCTCTCTCTCTCTCTCTCTCTCTCTCTCTCTCTCTCTCTCTCTCTCCTTCTCTCTCTCTCTCTCAGTTAGACATGCGCCCTGTCACACACGCATCTAAGTTACATTACTCGCCCTGTCACACGCGCAAGTAAGTTACATTACTCACCGATCAAATAAGACTTTGGCGGGACAAAAATTCGCTGTAGTGTTTGTCACATGAGAGCTGCAGCTTCTTCTGCTGCGTGCGTGAGGAGAAAAAAGTATCGATACTAATAAATTTAGGTATCGTGACGTTTTTTATTTCCGAGTATCGCGATACTTTTGAAGTATCGGTACCACCGTGCAACACTAGTCCAGACGGCATTACAAACGAGATGCTCAAATGCAGCACCCCAGAGATGCAGGCTGCAGTGTTAAAGCTGTTCAATTATGTTCTACAGTCAGGATGTTTTCCTGACATCTGGTGCAAAGGGCTCATTTCCCCATTCATAAGAGTGGGGACAAATCAGACCCTAATAACTACCGTGGCATCTCAGTCAGCAGCTGTCTAGGCAAATTATTCTGTAGCATTCTAAATAAAAGAATGCTAGATTTAATTGAGGAACACTCCATCTTAAGTAAAAGTCAGATTGGTTTCCTCCCAAAACACCGCACCACTGATCATATATATATATACACCTTACACACATTAATTAATAAACATGTACACCAAACTAAAAATGGTAAAATATTCTCTTGTTTTATTGATTTCAGAAAAGCTTTTGATTCTATGTGGCATGAATGTCTCTTTTACAGACTTCTACAGTGTGGTATAGGGGGCAAAATGTATGATCTATTTAAATCTATGTATTTAGAAAATAAATGTGCTGTTAAAATTGGCAACAAACAAACTGATTTCTTCACCCAGAGAAGAGGCGTTCGGCAGGGTTGCAATTTAAGTCCAACATTATTTAATATGTACATCAATGAGCTTGCTGCTGAGTTAGATCAATGTGCTGCTCCTGGCCTCTCCCTTCTAGATAGAGAGGTGAAGTCCCTGTTTTATGCTGACGATCTCGTTCTACTGTCTCCTACTAAACAAGGATTACAGCAACAGCTAGACATAGTAGAAAAGTACTGTCAGAACTGGGCTCTGGCTGTAAATATGAAGAAAACTAATATCATGATCTTCCAAAAACGCCCAAGATGTCAGGAGAACAAACATCAATTCACCACTAATAATGATGTCATTGAACACTGCATGAGCTATACCTACCTTGGTATAACCATATCAGCATCAGGGAGTTTCAACATGGCAGTGAATGCACTAAAAGAAAAAGCTCGAAGAGCTATACATGCAATTAAGAGAAAATTCTATAACTTCCAAATTCCAATTAAAATCTGGCTTAAAATATTTGACAGTGTCATCCAGCCCATTGCGCTGTACGGTAGTGAAATATGGGGTCCACTCAGTCATCAGAGCTATACCCGTTGGAACAAACATCCAACAGAATCTCTTCATGCAGAATTTTGCAGTTACATTCTACACGTACACAGAAACACACCAACAAATGCATGCAGAGCAGAATTAGGCAGATACCCACTGATCATTAACATCCAAAAGAGAACACTCAACTTTTTTAACCACCTGAAATCTAGCCCCCAAGACACACTTCACTCCAAGGCCCTCCGAACCCAGGAGCTGAGCCCAGAAAAGAGTCCCCTATGTCAATCGGTACTAAGACAAACTGCCCCACGTGAGAGAGAGAGAGAGAGAGAGAGAGAGAGAGAGAGAGAGGGGAGAGAGAGAGAGAGAGAGAGAGAGAGAGAGAGAGAGAAGAGAGAGAGAGAGAGAGAGAGAGAGAGAGGGGAATAGATTCAGATTGACTGATGAGAGTCAATCTGAACATTTGCTTTACCATGATGTTTTTGCATCATGGAAAAGCAAAGCAATAGAGCAAAGAGATTTTTAGCTTCTATAAAATGTAGCAATACATCATGTGAGTAAACACCTTTAAATAAAGAGAGAATGTCACATCTAAATGTATGCTTTAGAGCATTGGGGCTCTGATGCTCATCACCTGTTGTCAGGGCAACGGGGAGTTTTCGTACAATGATAAAGTGAACACCCATGACGGAGTGTTTTAATGTGGCTAATGCTGTCACTGTGGTGCCACTGAGACAAATACAGAATTAGCATTGATTAAGCCACAATGTCCACATATCTATTAGATCAATATGTATTATGTAATATGTATTGCTGATTGTTCAATTTAATGGAGAAAATATTATAGCATATTTTCATAATTTCACAGCTTTCAAATTCATTATACACTGCTAATCAAAAAAAGTGAGTTGCTTAATTTAGTTTGATTTCATTAAAATGCAAGTTATGTTAAAACGAAATCCAGAGCTCATCTTGTTCAGGGATCATTTGGGTCAGTGCAGAATTCCCTTAGACAACAAAAATATCACAAAAATGGCCCATATAACTTGTTATATTTAAATAGTTCTGAAGCCTTAACAGCAAATGACCAAAGTGTAAGATGTTACTGACTGAAAATCTTAACATCCGATTCATAGGATCCGATTCATGAATTGTTATGAAAATAGCAGATGAACCCAAACGCAGACAGTATGTAACACACAACGTTAATTTATTGACAAAAACAGGGAAAAGAAAAACCCACGAGGGGGCAAAACAGGAACGACTAAACTAGACTAAGACTTGACGATAAACAAAATAGCAAACATAGAATCAGAATTTCTCTCTGGACAATACTATTGACAAATACTCACAGTGGATCACGCAAAGTATCACAATGTCAAACAATGAACCAACACAGGACAGCAAACACAAGGAGATTATATAGGGAACACTAATGACAAGGACAGGTAAAACTGACTAGACAATAATGACGAGAAGAGGATAACAAGGGATCATTTGGGTCAGTGCAGAATTCCCTTAGACAACAAAAATATCACAAAAATGGCCCATATAACTTGTTATATTTAAATAGTTCTGAAGCTTTAACAGCAAATGACCAAAGTGTAAGATGTTACTGACTGAAAATCTTAACCTGTTAAGCTTCACCCCCAATTTTGAAAAATCCCCAGAAATGGCATACCTAAACTGAAACAGATACAGTTCATGAACCATTTGTTCTAAAAGCACAAGTATGATTTCATTTGAAAGCTGACACCTGGCAGTTTATTGCAAATGTAGAATTAATTATTGTCATAATGAAAAATAAATGTTATAAATAGCTTCAAAGTTTTGTCAAGTTATTAGACATTTATTTTTATGAAATATTTTCATGAAAATAAAATTGAAGTTGGCCCTGTAGCAATCTAGAAATGCACTGCAGCTAAAGCCACATGTCTGACCATGTTATATTTAAAATCTGAAGATGATATGTCTAAAACTCTTTATTTAGTTAAATGTTTTTCAAGATCATGTCAAACAACTTTATTTTGACTCTAAAAAGCAAACTGATGTTTATTGTCATCTTCTAAGCATCTATTCAGTCTATTTTCTCTATTGTGTTGTGGTCTAAACGATCTCCATTCAGTGTCAGTCTCCCCTGCACACATTCACACCTCTCCAGCCTCTGGTTATTGCTCTAAATATGCTTTCTTTTGTCTGCATTATAATTACTAACGACTGGCTATTCACACTGTTTCAACCCCTAATCTCTTTTAGGGAAAGTTCTCAAAGTTCTCACCTTACATTTGAAACTATATAAAATGACCTTCTTGAAAAAAGAAACATTTCAGCAAGCAGTCCTATTTAGAAATATTCATAAATATAACAGCTAGGTAGCAGGTGCACCAAGGGCTAGCTAGCATGTTAGCTTAGCACACCATCAATACACGACAATTTATGAGATTAAAACCATGTTTGTGCTCTAAAACTTACTTTATAGCACAAGTCGAGTGTTTTAAATAACCTTCTGTGCTCTGATTTGGCTTCAGATAAAAAAATCGGACAGAAAATATAGTATTTTATAGTATTCTTCACCATGATAAAGTCTATATCGATTAGCATTACATTATAAATATAATCTATTATTATGAAAATACCTGACATGGCTCGAAGAACACAGGTAAACCAAATATCATTGCAATCATGTTTATTGTCTTCAAAACATCTTTATCTGCATGTTACAGCGATCTCTGTTAGTGTTTACGTCGTGATGGACTTCCTGAAATGTCACATGATATGATTCTTCTTCGTGTTCCAAATTTGGAGTCCATAAGTGTACAGGGCGCCCTCAGGCTGCCAGTATGTATTGAAAACACAGTACATCAGAGTCTCCAGCGCTCATAATGATTAAATCGACGCATTTGGGTAGATATTCAATAAATATGATTCTTGTCTATATAAATCTGATGTAAACCTATGAGAATCTATCAATATTTCTCCAAATCTGTACACTTTTGAGCTAAAAGCCCTGATGGACGTTGTTTTGTCAAGCTCTGTCGTGACGATCTCACTGGAGTTTTTTTTTGAATGGAAGCGGCTGACGCTCATAATTCATATCAAAGGTATCGACTCATTTTTTTATTACATAACTCCAGACACAAATTAAGACATAACTGTCAAGATTCTCAGAATACAATAGTGGTCAAATACTAAACCTTCAGTCTTATATCTTTTTAATGATGTATAGTTTGTCAAGGTATTAACATTGAATCTGATAGTAACTTTGAACGATTTAAAAAAAAAAACGCTCAGAGCGCCCTCGCTCTGGCGAAGGTTAACATCCGATTCATAGGATCCGATTCATGAATTGTTATGAAAATAGCAGATGAACCCAAACGCAGACAGTATGTAACACACAACGTTAATTTATTGACAAAAACAGGGACAAGAAAAACCCACGAGGGGGCAAAACAGGAACGACTAAACTAGACTAAGACTTGACGATAAACAAAATAGCAAACATAGAATCAGAATTTCTCTCTGGACAATACTATTGACAAATACTCACAGTGGATCACGCAAAGTATCACAATGTCAAACAATGAACCAACACAGGACAGCAAACACAAGGAGATTATATAGGGAACACTAATGACAAGGACAGGTAAAACTGACTAGACAATAATGACGAGACGAGGATAACAAGGGGGGGGGGTAACGTAACAACACAAGCACATGGCCTAAGCAAAAGGCCATTTTTTTGTATACAAAACATGGGTCTGTCATGATTCTGCCACAAGACCAGAGAAATCAAAAGACATGATGGCAGAATCATGACATAACCCCCACCTTAAGGAGCAGCTACCAGACGCTCCTCAAAGGGAAACTAAACACAAGACAGACCGTGACATAGATAAAAACCAACAAAACATGGAAAACACTAATAAAGGCAAACAAGAAAAAACAATAACAGGGTTGGGATGGAACATCAAAAATAACATACAAGGTAGAGGAGGTGGGGAAAATACAAGGTAGAGGAGGTGGGGAAAACACAAAGTCCTTAGGGGGCAGTCCAGGGTGAATAGGTGGACTAGGGGTCTTGGGTTGACGAGGTGATGATCTTGGGCGGGGAGTCCGGGGAGAACTGGACGAGCACACACGAGGAACAGTCCGAGGTGAGGTGGAGACAGGGGAAACAGTCCGAGGACTAGTGGCGACAGGTTCAAACAGGGAAACAGTCCGGGGACTAGTGGAGATAGGGAGGAACGGGAAAACAGACTGGGATGCTGCATTAGAGGCAGCAGCAACAGACTCAGAGGACTCAGAGGACGAGGAAATGGGACTCCTGACGGGGGACATGGCAGGTGAAGAAACAGGACTGGGTGCAGCACTATCAGTGGCAGATATGGGTGCTGCGCTCTCAGTGGCAGGATTGGGTGCAGCACTCCCAGTGGTAGGCTTGGGTGCAGCGCTCTCTGTGGTAGGTTCGGGAATAGAGCTCACAGACACAGTGGGCTCAGGACAAGACATGACAGGAACATCGAGGATCTTGACAAGCTTGTCAAGGTAATCTGCTAGAGTCTCGGCAGCAACAACGATAGGCATCCTCTTACGAGCAGACACCGCTTGCAGGACTGCTTCTGCAGCTTGATCGGCCGCAGCTCTCACAGAGGCAGATTCTGTAACCGGGCAATCAGCTGCTGACTCAGGAACAGTGCTTGCAGTAGCGGACTCTGGGACTGCGCTTGAAGGAGCGGGCTCTGGGGGAGACGGAGAATAAGAGGCTCTCTTCCTCCTCTTCTTCCTGGGTCGCGGAGCAGAGGCCGTAGCCGGGCTTGTGACCGGTTGGGGAAGCACAACAGGAAGTGTGGTCTCAGTGGAAGAGGACTCCGAAGTAGACTCCAACAACAGCCGTCTCTCTCGTTTGCCACGGAGATCAGCGGGTGCAGATGACGCCTCGGGAGTCGAAATGGAGTGAGCCTGGTCTCCAAGCACAACAACAGCTAAGACACGACCCTCCTGGATCACTGGCAGCGCGGTTAGAAGGAGGTCTCGTGGAAGAAGCTTGCAGCTCTTCCCGGGAAAAAACGATCCCAGAGTTGGGCGTAGTTCCTCAGGACCCACTCATCCTGGGAGGGCAAAAGAAGCTCGCCCCTCTCACTGCTGGTGGGGGCCGACAACCAGCATTGTCTACGGATCTCAGACTGTCGCTTGAGCAGGGAGGACATACTGTCTGCTGGGTTTAGTCTTGGTCGGTTCATTCTGTTATGAAGATAGCAGATGAACCCAAACGCAGACAGTATGTAACACACAACGTTAATTTATTGACAAAAACAGGGAAAACAAAACCCACGGGGGGGCAAAACAGGACTGGAACAGGAACTAAACTAGACTAAGACTTGACAAATAACTTGACAATAAAAAAACAGCAAACATAGAATTAGAATTTCTCTCTGGACAATACTATTGACAAATACTCACAGTGGATCACGCAAAGTATCACAATATCAAACAATGAACCAACACAGGACAGCAAACACAAGGGGATTATATCGTCGCTGCCCGATGAAACTCACGTATGTCCAAAACGGTTACTTTTCAGGAAGTGAAAAAAACAAGGTAATTCAAAAGCAGTTGAACGTAGCGTTGTCATACTTGGTACGGTATCTTTAAATGTAACCATATAATTGCCAGTGTAATGATATAATCCACATTTGACCAAAATCGAGTTTAAATGGACATACGTGCATATTTTACAGTAACGGTGGTCGATACGCGTTCTTCCGATCATTAATTAGAATGGCCAAGTCGCGTTTCATATTGACAGATGAATAGGCTACGCTCAGTTTATTAAATACATTCAGTTTATTAAATAGCCTACGTCTCATTTTATTAAATACGCTGAGTTTATTAAATGTCTCTTGCAAAATATGAAGGCACAATGAATCAATACACTCATATAATCATACATAATCAGAGAGTAGCCTTTTTCTTTTCGTTTTGAATTATTTCGTTTAAAGACTTTTCAAGCTTTGTGCATTCGATGTCTTTCTCATGTCTGTGTGAGGCATACACTGTTAAGTTAGGATGAGATGCGCTCCAGTTAACGTGCAATGTGACCACGCGGGCGCCTCATGATTATATTGCTATATATTTTCTTCTTATTTATTAAATCCACTCCAGGCAATTGGTTGTTGAAAAATGAATTAAAATTAAGATACAATTTATAGAAAACGAAATTCACTTTAAAGAAAGGTTTTCCACAAAATAAAACTTAATGAAGTGGTCAAATCATGTCTGACACTCCATGTCTCAAATTGTGCATCCTATTACTCGTGCTGTTCACTTTTCATAAATCAACAAAAATGGAAGAAAAAAAAAACATAATATTTTAACAAATATGAAACTAAATGCGCTCATTTAATGGCTACAACAGTATAGACCTACAGACTCTATTTGTACAAATTGCTGCACATTTATTTAATTCTGAATTTTGCACACACAAGTTGAAAGGCTTCAAATCATGTTCACGGATAATTGTGCGTGCATTCATTAATCATTATGATACTAAAACAATAACAAAGTAGGCTATGCTATGTAGCCTACAAAAAATACAGCCATTTCTGTTTTGTTCTTTTAAACAAAAAAACAAGCTGCCCCCTTTTTTTTTACATTTCATCTTTCATTCCGAAATGAACGAAAAAGTACACCGACCCAACATGTATTAGCCTTTTTATGTTATCAATCTAAATTAATCTCGTTTTTAATTTAACTTAATTTTGTTTTTCTTTATTTAAATTTCGTTTTTTTCTTTATTTAATTTTCGTTTTTTTCTTCATTCAATTTTCGTTTTTTTTTAATTTAAATGTAATTTTTCTTTATTTAAATTTAGTTTTTTCTTTATTTGAATTTAGCTTTTCTTTATTTAAAATTCATTATTCTTTATTCGTTATTCTTTATTTAAATCTACCCTTTACTGTGTCAGTAATTTATTAGTCAGAAAAATATTAGACTACCTTAAAAGTAGGCTATTGTTAACAGACCCGTGCGTTAACATCTCCACAATAAACAGTGACAATTACTTCCTCTAGACCATTTACCGGTAAATAACAGTTGTGAATATATTGCGAATATATAATAAACTTGAACAGTGTTGTCAAAAACAAACATTTGCTTACTTTACCTCACAGAGTTATTCGGCTATACAATCCTGAGCTTTCAGAGACGCTTAGACCTGCGAGACGCCTCCACAGGGCGGGAGATACGCGGCGTGATTGACAGCTTTGACACCAAATGGATATACGTGAAAATCAGATGACACGATTTCACAACTTTTCATTGGTCATTTAGACATGTGACGCACACTGTATACGGAAATGAACCCGGACATTCTATCTGTCGAAAAATCTCAAAATCGGCAAAATGGACATACGCGGTTTTCATCGGACAGCGACGATATAGGGAACACTAATGACAAGGACAGGTGAAACTGACTAGACAATAATGACGAGACGAGGATAACAAGGGGGCGGGGTAAGGTAACGAGACAACACAAGCACATGGCCCAAACAAAAGGCCATGTGCTTGTACACAAAACATGGTTCTGTCATGATTCTGCCACAAGACCAGAGAAATCAAAAGACATGATGGCAGAATCCTGACATGAATACATTTATTTATGTTTCTATTATTTAAATCAATTCAACAGTTACAGCACACTGAATGGGAATATAATCAGGAACAATTTATTTTAATTTCTGTCTGCTCCTTACACAAAGGCATCTTATGGCATCAGATGCCTTGAAATGTAGCATATGAACTACTGTCATGAAACTTTAACAGTACTTGTGCATTCTTTTGGAAAACTGAAAGCTTTAACCCTCTGGGGACTAAGCCCTTTTTGGTCTGTTTTCTCTATTTTTACATTTGGGCTTATAAACCATATGCAATGGAGATGGAACACTGTGTGTTTGGTATCTATGGATTCAGAAGACGCTAAGTTAACATAGGCATGCATGTAATGTTTTTATCAAGGAAGTATGATTTAAAAAAATGTACAATAAACTAGAGAATTTCAAAAACGGAAATTAGATTTTTGTCATTTATTTCTGAAAATCACACATCACACAACAGTTTTTGAACAAAAAATATATTTGTCAAAGCCTTTGCTTGACAGACATGTGTAATTGTTAAATAAAATGTGTAAAGAACAATGAAAAATATAACTTTATTTACAAATAGTCCCAGGCGTTTTTCTTAGGAATGCTTAGAATTTACAATGCTTTCTCCCCGTCACTCTCCAGTAATTGTTCCAGAGCTTGTTCCACCGTAAATCGTTTACTGCCTTCCATCATAAAAGTGCCAAACAATAAATAATGCTATAACTGTATGTATATATATATATATATATATATATATATATATATATATATATATATATATATATATATATTATATATATATGTATATATGTATATGTATATGTATATATATATATATATATATATATATATATATATTAGAATTGTTCTGTCTCTCTCTCATATAAATCTCTGATAATCCACTCCGTAAGCCTCCGTTCGCTCTCTCTCCTTCTCTCCATTCAACCAAGGGGGTAATCCACCAGCCGGAAACTGAAGTCTCCCCGGGGGCCACCAAGCCTTCACCTGCTGTTAGCATTCCATTGACTCCCATTCATTTTGGAGTCACTTTGACAGCGAATAACTTTACATCTGAGGCGTTTAAAGACTCCGTTTGTGCATTGTTTATTTCTAAAGAAACACGACAATGTATAAAAGGCTCCATTACCTTCTAGTATCTTACGTTGGTGGCCCCGTAGAAGCAGTTTTTTGTAAAAAAGGGCTAACGATTGCATCATAACACACGACTCTCTGTCGCACAGAAGAGAAATTACCGTATAGACAGAAGTAGAAGCTCACGCACAATCGGGGGGACGTGGGGGCATAAAGTCAAGGGAGAAACCATAGAGAATTATAAAGTTGTTCCTGCTGCGAGCTCATGGACAGCTAATACTCACGCTCTCCGGCTCTGCAAGATTTGAAGGGAATGATTCAGATTCCTCTTGGCACTGCTACTAGAAGATTTACAACTGTCAGTCAGGTTGCCCACGTCACATCTCCATCATCAAGCTCAGTTTGAGTCTGCGCAGTGCACTTGGCAATCAGGAAGTGAGTGCTTCTAATTGACTTCACTTTTCTCTGTTGAAGTCTATGGGGGCTGTGTCCATTTCTTTTACTGTCTATGAATTCAACGCTGTTTGCGTCAGGCTACAGAGTCCTCTGATTTGCTAGAATACATCATGGTAGCCTTCCTCTGATTGGGTAAAAAAAATATTTCTCCATCGGCAATTTTTTCATTGGTTGTTGCTCGCAGAATCTGCCAAACAACATCGATTTCATTGGCCTTTTACATAGTGGTATTGCGCAACAAGGAAGTGTGTATATTTACAAGCCGGGTAAGTTATCGGAATCTGAGGAAGACGGTAAAAAAGACTGCATCTCTCTATCATTAATAGTTTTTAAGATAATTACACATTTGTAAAAGTATGCAATTTTGGGCGGTACCGCCCAATCCGTCCCCAGAGGGTTAATCCCCATTTATTGTAAATGCATGGAAAACAAAAACCAGTGCATTATTTAAAAATTTGTCCCCGAAAGAAAGAAAGAAGGAAGGGTAAGTAAATGATGACAACATTTTAATTTTTTTGGGGTGACATAATCCTTTAACTCTCTTACTACGAAGAGTTAAAATTTGCCTTCAGATGCATAAATAAATACGTTTCCACAGCTCAACCTCTGAGAGCTCCCCGCAAAAAGGCATCAGCAATTTGTGATGAAAGACGCTCGACTGTCCCTCCCAAACCTGATATCTAATTCCACCCTAAGCCAATCTGTCTGATTCCGCTGTTGTAGAAGGCAACAAATTGCCTGGGTAAATCATCTGGAGGAGACAGCATCTCCCAACCTGTCGTTTACATAACAGAAATCTTTTTTTTTCAAAGCGTGTGCTTAGATCACCCCTCCTCTAGCACCCTTCAAAAAGCAAAAAATCTCTGAACGGCAAGTACTTCCACATAGACATGCTTATCTTGTTTGTTAGATTTTCTTTTATCCACCCACCCCAATGTATTTGGATGTATGTTTGTTTAACATCATGATTGCACTAGTTTAAGCACTTATTTATTTGTACTTTGGATACTTGAGCATTATCTTTTTTTTGAACAATCTCTGGCAAATACAAAAAATGAAGTGTAAATATTATTTTGGAAAGTGAACTCACAAACAAATTGTGTTTGCAATGAGAAGATTATATTAGCCACCTGTTGGGGCCTGGCATTTTGTCAAAGTCTGACAGAGAAATTGCTTCTTGTAAAGTCTCCAGTTAGATACCTGTGTCAGGAATTTCAGACTGGCTTTGACTGAAAAATGGAAAATGTCTCGGTTACGTATGTAACCTTCGTTTCCCTGAGGAAGGAACAGAGACGTTATGTCAGTAAATGACGAAATGGGGTTTCGCTTAGAAGCCTATCACCTTCGAGTTCTACAAAACAAGCCAATGGCAAGGCAATGCCATGTTTCTGTGGAATTTGCATAGTAAAACTCTGCCCCACCGCGTGGTTATAAAAGGAGGGACGCTGGCAATCTCGCATTATTTTTTCCTGCTGAGGAGCCGAGACTGAACTCCAGGCCGTTCAGCGGTAAAGCAGTTGTGGCAGAGGGAAGTAATGTCTCCAATCCCTCCCCAGGGAATAAGGGTTACATACGTAACAAAGACATTCCCTTTCGTTCAGTCACTGGGGTTCCCAATCTAATCATGTCACATCGGCTGTCTTCCAGTGCCCTGCGTAAGTCTGAGCTCCATGTTGTGAGAATAGGATGGAGTAAGGACTCCTACTTAACACAAGTGGAAATATGCAACACAATGCCTGCCCGAAGGGATGACTTACAGAATACACATATGACCCGAGTACGGGATGCATATGTAAAACTCGGAGGTATCCAGCCTGCAGGGTAGAAAGTTTCAACCTCGGGAGAGAGAGGGAAAGACACGAGCTCAGTGGAGAATTACATTGGAAATAAACATGTCGGGGTCACCCAACGGGGGAACCATGCACATGGAACACCTAGCCAATCACGAGTGCTGACCAACGGCGCATGCACTCTGGTGACGGCATCATCAGTGTAGGAGGAACTCAGGGTCTTGGGAGAAGAATTCATCTGAGTGAAATATCATACGTAATCAGTCTGAGGAGTCGAATTGCAAGCAAGCGATGACAACGAGTGGGTCCTATTACCGACCACTGAGGGTGAGCACATGAGACTGGATACGTATGATATTTCATCTGAGTGAAATATCATACGTATCCAGTCTGAGGAGTCGAATTGCAAGCAAGCGATGACAACGAGTGGGTCCTATTACCGACCACTGAGGGTGAGCACATGAGAGGACACTGGCTCCGCTCGGAGATTATATAATCTTGCGAATGTGTTGGGTGTCGCCCAGCCTGCAGCTCTGCAGATGTCTGTCAGTGAGGCGCCATGCACTAGAGCCCAAGAGGAAGCCAAGGTGGAGTGTTCCTTCACACCAAGGGTACATGGTCGAACTGGCTGCTGGTATGCCAAAGCAATGGCGTCCACTATCCAGCGAAACAACGTTTGCTTGGAGAGACCCTTTCCCTTCAGCTTCCCACCATAACAGACAAAGAACTGGTCTGAAGTCCTGAAACACTGCGCTCTGTCTATGCAAGCCCGGAGGGCGCGCTCTGGACAGAGCATGGTCAAGGCTGGGTCTGCCTCCTCCGAGGGCAGCGCTTGCAGGTTCACCACTTGAACCCTGAAATGAGTGGTAGGAACCTTGGGGGCATATCCAGGCCGGGGTCTCAGGATCTAGTAAGAGTTAGCCGGCCCGAATTCCAGGCATGCTTCGTCAACCGAAAATGCCTGCAGGTCCCCTACCCTCTTGATGGAGGCCAAAGCAACCAGGAGCGCTGTCTTCATAAACAGGATTTTTCACCTCAACAAATAGGCGTGTCGAGTAGACGCGTGTCGGGCTCTAGCAGAAGTGATGGTAGCCACTAGGGTACTTAAACCAAACCTGCCCTGTCCCGTCCAGGAGCCATACATGCAGGTTCCATAGATCAGGACGTGGGTGCCAGCGGGTGCCCCGTCTCTGAGAAAGGAGGTCAGGGAGGGGCTGTCGCGAGGAGGACTAGTTTGGATAACCAAGTCTGGGTGGGCCAATGAGGCGAAACCAAAAGGACCTGCTCCTCGACCACCCTGATCTTGGACAGTGTCTGTGACCGACTGGGGATGGAGTCACCATTCCCTCGGAAGTGGCTAAAACCGCGAGAGCTCGTCAGCTGCACGGTTCAAATCTTCCAGGAAGTGAATGGTTACAGCGACCTCAGATGCTTTTGACACCATAGGAGGAGATGGCAGGCGAGTTGCGACATACGGCAGGAATGTGATTGCCAGGAAATTCCACGCGTGTTTTGTGTTTGTTTTCATTGTCCTGTGCACGGTAGTGTACTTTGCACACGTTGGCTGTTTTGCTCATTATCTTCTCTCTGTCTCTAGCTCCCTCTCTCTGCTCGCAGGTTGCTGTGATTGGCTGAGTCGGACGTCAGTCATCATCAGTCATCATTAAGGCGGCGCTTGAGAACCAATCAGAGGCCGCCCAGCTGGTTTCAAAAGGATTCATGCTTTCTCTCTGTACCGTACTTTTCTCTCTGTAGCGTACTTTTCTCTCTGTAGCGTACTTTTCTCTCTGTAGCAAATTAAGCTCTTTGTAGCGGAATGAGTTTTCTGTAGTGAATTGAGCTCTTTGTAGCGGAATGAGTTTTCTGTAGTGAATTGAGCTCTTTGTAGCGGAATGAGTATGTGTATGGCTATGCCTGTGAACTAAGTGGTGTGCTATGTGTTTTGTTTGTACTTTCAGTATTAGACATGTTATGTGAGCTTAGTTTTGATTTATGTCTACCTTTTCATTTGCCCGGAGATATCGTTTAACAACAGATATTATGGGAAGAGAACGCAGCTCAGTATATCGCGATATACACTGAACCCGTAGCAAATTACTGTCTAGACACACCAGGTAAGACGTGAGCGCCAACCCCTGTATTTTGGTTGGTAGGTAGTTTATTTTCTACCTTTTTCTTTGGTTAGATCAGGTTTAGATTAGGGATGGTTTTGTTATATTTTGTTCTTTCCTTTGGGGCCGTTTTTGTTATTTTCCCATTTATTGTTTGTTTGTTTACTTCATTATTTTGTACATAGCACACCTTATTGTTGCTTTGACTGGATTCAGTGGCTTCGGCTTGTTGTAAATAAATTCTAGTTGATGTTTCCCTTCAAGAAAACCCTGTCATCTATCACATCTCACCTTCAGCAGTATGTCAGTATATAAATGTTATGGTATCTGCCCTAGAGCTTTCAAGGTTCGTAACAATGCTATTGTGGTCGTGTTGTCTGAATGGACTAGTACGTGTTGGTCCTTGAGCAACGCCCGGAGGCAGAGCAGAGCCAAACATACTGCCAGCAACTCGAGGCAATTGACATGCTAAAGAACCTGCGGCAGCGTGTCGCTTGCACATGGCACCCCAGCCTGTGGTGGAGGCATCTGTTGATATAACAACATGCCTGGAAACTCGTTCTAAGGTTACTCGGACCCGTAGAAAGAAGAGGTTTGACCACGGGGTGAAGGTCTGACGCCAGGCCTGTGTAACTGGTACTCGGAACGTGCCTTGTTGCCATGCCCATCTCGGGACTCGATCGCGAAGCCAGTGCTGAAGTGGTCTCATATGAAATAATCAGAATGTGGGACTGGGACGGGGCTGCGGACGCCATATGCCCCAGGAGCCTCAGAAAATACTTCAGTGGAACTACATTCTTTCTCTGGAAATGACTCAGAAGTCAGCAGTGACTGCACGCCCTCGCTCATAAGAGATCCTCTGCATGGGGGAGAGTTTGCTCTTTTTCCCAGTTGACCCGAAGGCCCAAACAGGCGAGGTGCCTGAACACCAGATCCCTGTGTTCGCAAGCCTGGTCTCGAGAGTGAGCTAGGAGCAGCAAGTCATCGAGATAGTTCAGGATGCGAACCCCTTGTTGCCAGAGTGGCACAAGGGCTACCTCGACAACTTTCGTGAAGATGCGATGGGACAATGCTAACCTGAATGGGAGAATTGTGTAATGGTATGCCTGTGCCTCAAAAGCAAACCGAAGAAACGGTCTGTGATGAGGAAGAATGGAGACATGAAAGTACGCATCCTTCATGGTTCTTGCAAGCCAGCAGGACACATTGGGAAGCTCCAAAAACTGAACCAGTGGGGTCATGTGAACCACAGATGTACCCAGGGTGGGGCAGCGAGGCGGAATGACCAGCCCAGATGTGGGAGGCAGAGCTTCCCAGTGTGGGGGCACGGTCATAAGCCAAGTCCTGACAGAGGAGACCAGGGAAGGATGTGCGTTCCACTGGGGCCTGCTCTGACAGGGTTCTGGTGACAGAGGGGGACGAGAGTAGCGAGGCTCGTAAGCGGTGCACACTGTCATCCGCGGCCTCTGAGGGATCAGAGATGGGAATGTAAGTTCTATGGAAGAAGAGGTTCTCCCCCGGCCCTCCACAAGGAGTTGCCCTGCATCCACTTCCTGGAAAGAACTGCTACCCATCTTTGAGCTGCCCGGAACGGGAGCGCCGCATCGCCTGGGGTTTGGCAGGCTGCGGGGCTGGTACAGGCTGGGGTGACTTCCTGCGACTACCTCCACGGTGAAGGCTGCCCCTAGGTGAAGGCTGCTGCTGGGGCCGAGCAGGAGGGGTGGAAGTCGCAGGAGGGTGTCCTTGGTGGCGAGCGGACTAAGGCGTCTGAGTCGGCAGCTGGGTGGCAGAAGCTGGCCGCGGGGTCAGAACATGTTGGTTCTCGAGTTCTCGACCGCGCCGCCGAAGATGCCAGCCTGGGATATGGGGAAGTTGAGGAAGCAGGTTCGCTCAGCCTTGCGCATATCAGGTTAAGCCAGAGGTGTCTTTCCTGGACCACGCATGTGGACATCACCTGACTCAGGGAGCGTGCGGTCACCTTTGTAGACACATAGAGCAAGGTCGGTGGCGACACACAGCTCTTCCATGAGCCCTGGATCAGCCCTAATCTTGTGCATGTCTGTGAGCACCCTGGCCTGGTAGACCTGAAGAATGGCCTAGCATTAGTGATGTGGCAGCCTTCCCCGGTCTCTATAGCAGCTCTGTAGCTCTCTGCCACCAGGTGGAGGCACTGTGGAGACACAGTTGTGTTGCCACAGAACACTCCACGGGGGGAACCCCAGTGTACCCTTTGGCCGCGGCCTCATCGAGGGCCGCTGAGTATTCGTGAGAAGTCAAAGGAGACTTCCACAAACTCATGACCTCCTCATGCACCTCTGGGACAGGTGTCAGCACTCGCTGCCCCCAAAAACCAATCATCCAGCTGCGATCACTCAGGACAGGGTGGAGGATTCCATTCACGGCTGCCCAGGAAAGCATGGCTGTCAATTCCGAATCAGACTCGGGCAATGCTGGCTCACTCGAAGGCGGCAGCACAGCCGAGCCGAGACTCCAGCCCACCTTGTGATGCGGCAATCGACATTGTCTCATCATCTGGAGCACCGAGCGAGACGCAGGGCGGGTCTGAAGACCGGCCGGCTATATCATCCTGCACGCTCGCGGGTTGCAGTGCACAAGAGGGGGGTGTGGCCGGAGGAGGAATTGTCTGGGTTGCCAAAGTATGGTGTGGCTGAGGGGACTCAACCTCCAAAGAGGTCATTGAGTCTTGATCGAAGCACCGTGATGGTCATGTTCCCACAATGAGAACATGAGTCATTCACAAATGCAGCCTTAGGATGATCTAAGCCCAAAAACGAAAGTCAGCGATTGTGCCCATCAGATGACAAAACAATTCATCCACATCCAAAAGTGCACAGGCGAGACATCTTTAAAAAGACATGCCACACGCAAGCTCTTTTTGTGAGAGGAAAAAGCTCAGCAGAGTGTTGAAGTGCCCAGGGAGAAGTACACACACTGATGGTAGATCACTGCACAGACCAGCAGCAGGCAATGTGATCTCGCTGGATTACGCCATTGCACCAACACAATGGAGAGCCTCTTGTCTCGTAGTATGGAAGATTTCAGATACAGTCTTGCAGAGGAATGAAGAGATGCTCTTGGCTCCGAAGCAAAAACATAATGCGAGTTTGCTAGCGTCCCTCCTTTTATACCCATGCGGTGGGGCGGAGTTGCACTATGCAAATTCCGCAGACCCATGGCATTTCTTTGTCATTGGCTCATTTTGTAGAACTTGATAGGCTTTTAAGCGAAACCCCCATTTCGTCATTCACTGACGTAACTCGCAGTGTCTGAATGAAAGGGAACAAGAAGATTATTTTTTGAAGATTAAAAGTGCAATCTGGCTTTGTTTTTGTTGTAAACGTCAGAGTGAAATAGGTTTCAAAGATGCTGGTGGCACACATGTGACAACGTATTCTTATTGCATGTGGCTGATGTAACTGAGGTTGTACATATTAGTGTCAAATGAGTGGACGTGTTTTTGCTTTCAGTTAATGGTGATTAGGGATATTATGGCATAAGACATTAATTGATAGCTAACCACAGTCTCTTTGGAATAAAAAAAAAAATCATGTATCTCCATTGACAGGAGAGCTTGCTGGTATCATACATGCATTCTTAAATAGTGTATTTTGCTATTAAAGGCTGTGGATGATGCACAACTATAAAGCTGTTAGAAACATAGCTTAAAGTATTTAAATGAGGAAATATGGAAATTCTATCCAAGCATTTCATGGATTATCAATTGCATTTTGTGCATACAAATTTGTTAATTTGGGATGCATATTATGGATTGCAATAAACTAAAATATGATTAAATATTCAGCATAAACAAATATCTGAGATGCATAAGTATGTGATCAGAGTATTTACTTTTTTTTTTCACTGGTTGCAGTCCATTTGGATATACATCCTTTTCTCACGTACAAGTTGTAAAATTCAGCAGCTCGTGCCAGCCACCCGGTACATCCATTGCTTTCATTGAGAAAACTTCAATGTCAATTATCATTATCATCATAAAATATTGGGTATATATTTTTTGTTGTCATGACGTATGTGTCACAAGTCTGGAAAGGACTTGGAGATGAGCTTGGTTCCAGACCGGGACACAACGATCACCAGACGCCGAATTAAGGTTTTCCTCCAGTCCAGCCTTGTGGTGTCTGGCAGGTCAATAGGATGGTTAAAAGTTGCCCCGATTTGGAACAGGGTATTTTAGGTGTCACTATCGAGGGAGCTGAGCCACGGCAATGTAAATAATGCTAATAGTGACAGATCATTGTTAAGGTCTTTCAGCTCACATATTGATGCTTGAGTTTTCACTCATGTTCATCTCACCAAATATTGCAATTGCTATTACTTAGAATGATAGTATGTGCCATACTTCGTGAAAGAATGAATTTTCACAATCTGCCTGGTTTCTTTACATCAGAATTATACAAAAACCAAAGGATTGGCAAGAACAAATTGACAGAACTCATTGATTTCTAGTTTTAGAAAGAGTGTAGCACGCCCGCCGTCCGACTGGCGGTGCTGCAGTAAATGAATTCTGTTTGATAAAACCATGAGACAGAGAAAGTTGTGCTGTTATCCTTAACGAGTCGCTCTTGTAATGGCTTTATTACAATAAATCAAAGATTATGCATATATATATATATATATATATATATATATATATATATATATATATATATATATTATATAATCAAATCACAATATCTTGTGTCACCTTACATGTGACTTACTCAAACAAAACACCAATAACCATGTGTTGCATCACTCTTGTATGTCTTTCTTCTTATGCTTTATTATTATTTTTCTTAGAAAACTCAATACTCTTTCCCTTAAAACATACATCACCATACAGTCTCTGTTGTCTGTGCAAATGTATCCTAATAAATACTATATTACTGAATAGTTGAGCGAACCAGTGGTTACTCAATAACCATTTAAACTGAATTATTATATACAGTACAGCGTATATTCAAAGATTATTAAAACATCCACATTTCAACAATAACCTATATAATATAGTATGGAAAGATTATATATAATATTCAACAATTAACATTACATATGTATGATGTATCTACATATACACTTCAATCTTATAACCCATTTCAATTGCTTAATACATCACTTTTATGCTTTAAACATAACTAGAAAGCTATAAACAACATAAACATCACATTACTTTGGGTTTTCAGTGTGCTGGAGCCTCTTACCATTCAGATTGTATAATATTAATACCAGGCCTAATGCGGCACATACGCAAATGAAACGTAATTTCTATGAACACAACACCGTCTCCATTAAACATCTTAACACTACTCAGGAAATGTATATAACCCTCTTACAACCGTGTACACATGTAATCAACATATTGTTTCATGTTTTTTATGTCCATGGTGATTGATTTCACCCACCTGTTTGATAAAACCATGAGACAGAGAAAGTTGTGCTGTTATCCGTAACGAGTCGCTCTTGTAATGGCGGCTTCTTCTCCGCGACTCAAAGTTACTCAGTCCCCGATCAGCACATTGTCTCCCCCTACTGTCCACTGAGGGTATTACTCATCACAAGCCCAGCATAATAACAGTAATTGAAACAATACACACAATATAATAAATCAAATACATAAAGACAAATAGAATTATTCCTGTGACTATACATACAGGGTGTCACACTCTCCCCGACAAAAGAAATGGCTCCAAACAACACTGACCCTTTAACTCTTATAAACAGTTTACTCAATAACACAAACATTCTCCTCACATTGTAACCAATTTCAAGATTACTGTCATGCGTAATATATGCGTGTTCACTGTTCACATTCATGTGTGTGTGTGAATCTTAACCCTGTGTTCTTGTAGGCACTAATTCTCTAGTATCCACTAAAGGCAGCATAAGGTGATAAGGTAGGATAAGGACCTATCTGATAAGGAAATGTAGGTGGGACGTGAGCACAAGTCACACATACTGGCCCCTGTACCCCAGAGTAATATGGTAACTGCTGTGTCTGCATAAATTGAGCAGCCCCCAACTCAGTAGGGAGTTCATAATTGGGCTGACCCAATGAGGAGTAAGTGAAGACCCGTGTGGGTTTTCTTTCTCTGCTTGATCTTCTCACATATCCATCTCCTGCAACTTTTCCCATTGGACTAACCATTTGTCTTTCTTCCTCCACAGGTACCATCTCTCCCAGCTCATCGTCCATTCCCTCAGGTTCTGGTGCAGCAGGTAAGTCAGTCAATGTGTGAGTTGCCACTGGCTCAGGTAAGTATTCTTCCTCTACTCCTAGAGTAATCTCTCCATGCCTCGCAGATACATCCTCGCTATTTCTCCGTCTCCAATCTTCTCTTTCGTAAGTGTCAGGTATAGTCCTTCTCTGCTTAGATCTCTGCTGTTCAGAGGAGCGCAACCAGTAGTAAGCTCTCGGAGCGTCACTGTCATCCGAACATGAATCACTCGAATTTGCTTCCTCAGGCTCTCTTGCTGATTTTAACAATCTTGGTTTCCTTCCCTTAGGTCTACATGACTCATCAGCTCCCGGAGGTGGCGGGTTTACTGGTAGGTCATTAACCAGGTGAAGCAGGTTCCGATGCAAGGTACGTATCATGGCTGGATTTTGGCCTCCACTGGACTCCGGGTACACTTGATAGACCGGTCCGTCCCCTATTCTTTCTTTGACCACGTGCACTGTTCTCTCCCAGTATGATCTTAACTTTCCAGATCCGCCCCTTTCACTTAGGTTACGAACCAGAACTCGATCTCCTGGTTGCAGCACAACGCCCCGAAGGTGCTGGTCATAGTATTTCTTGTTCCGTGCGCTCGATTGTTTACTGTTGTCCGAGGCTAGTTTATATGCATCAGCCATCCGTTGTGCCCACTTCTCTGCATAATCTCGAGGTGAGTATTGGTCATCCTCCGATCTTAGACCAAACAACAAGTCAACGGGCAAGCGAGGGTGACGTCCATACAGGAGGCAGAATGGAGAGAACCCCGTCGCTTCATGCTTAGTGCAATTATAAGCGTGCACTACCTTCGGGAGGTGGTCTTTCCATCTATCCTTTTCCTTCTCTTCCAGCGTCCTCAACATTTGTAGCAGAGTACGATTGAAACGTTCCGCTGGGTTTGCCTGGGGGTGATAAGGTGTTGTTCTTGAGTTACTGACACCTGTTAACCGCTGCAAAGTCGCGAAGAGATGGTTCTCGAATTCACGGGCTTGGTCGTGATGAAGCCGGCAAGGATAGCCAAATCTTGGGATATAGTCGTTAAATATCCTCTCAGCCGCCGTCCTTCCAGACTTGTCTCTTGTCGGGTACGCCTGGGCAAATCTGGTGAAATGGTCCACCACCACCAGAATATATTCATATCCGCCCCGACTCCGCTCCAATTGCAGATAATCGATGGACACCAAATCCAGTGGACAACTTGAGGTAAGACTTCCCATAGGTGCTCTGATCTTCACCACGGGTTTCTTCTGCTTCACACATCGGCACTGCTGGGTGACATAGTGCTCAATCTCCTTTTTCATAAAAGGCCAATAGAATCTACTCCTTGCCAAGTCTAGAACTCGTTCCGTCCCTACATGACCCATGTCGTTGTGCAACTGTTTCAAGGCCAATTGCTTAAACTTAGCTGGAAGAACAAGTTGAGATCTGTGATTGGTCTTGCGATACAGCAGGTCCTCTTCAAGATCCAGTTTTCTCCACTCATACAACAGTCTCTTTAGGCCTCCTTTAGCAGTTTTCGTCATTTCAGATGTCAGTTCTCCACCACTCTCCTTTAACTCTATCACCTTACCAACAACAGGATCTTCCCTCTGGGCAGCTTTCAACTCGGAGCGGTCAAGTGTAGTGAGACTATCTCCAAACTGGCACTCTGCATTCTCTTGACGTGCATTAAGAGCCGCAACCCAGGCAACTTCATTCTCTTGGTCAGCCCGACTTCCTTCCCATGTAGCCCGGACCACCTCCTCTGTGAGAACTTCGGTACAGTCGGTCATAAACTCACTAATATCGAGAGGACAACGAGAGAGCATGTCCGCGTCCGCATTCATTTTGCCTGGTCTGTAACGAATGTCAAATCTGAAGTCTGCCAATTCTCCCACCCACCTATGTCCAACAGCCTTGAGCTTGGCCGTTCTGAGGACATACGTCAACGGGTTGTTGTCTGTGAAAACTGTAAAGTGTGGCGCATAAAACAAATAATCGCGGAACTTCTCACAGATAGCCCATTTAAGTGCCAGGAACTCAAGCTTTCCAGAGTGGAGTCTATAACCTCTCTCTGCAGGAGCCAGCGTTCTGGAGCCATAGCCAATAACTCTGAGTCTGCCCTCTTGCTGCTGGTACAGCACAGCCCCGAGCCCCTGTTCGGACGCGTCTGTATGGAGCACAAACGGGAGTTCAAAGATCGGGTAAGCAAGTACAGGGGGGGTTGTTAGAGCCCCAATGAGTCTCTCCAGCACACCTCGGTGCACACTCAACCACTCTACTTTCGCACGGGATGGTAACTGGTTCCCTCTTTTCTCGGTTTTACCAGACTTATTCTGCTCTCCAGAGGTTACTGATCCCCGAGACTGGAGGAGTTCGTACAGTGGCTTAGCGATCCGTGAAAAGTCCTGGATGAAGGTGCGGTAGTAACTGAGGAACCCCAACAATCGCCGCAACTCCCCGACAGTAGTGGGCTTCTGGTCTTTCAGGGAGAGGACAGCTTCTAGGTCTTTTGGGTCGATGCGGACACCATCCTCCGAAACTAGTCTCCCCACATACCTGACTTCTCTCTTGAAGAGCTCGCATTTTGCCGGCCTCAACTTTACTCCATGATACCGCAGTACCCTGAGAACTCTCCTGACCCCCTCAACATGGTCACTGAACGTCTTACCATAGCAAAGGATGTCGTCGAGATACGGGATACATAATTCGTCTCTCAGCGAGTTCAGCATCCCCTCCATACTCCTCTGGAATGCCGCTGGTGCATTAGCCAATCCGAAGGGTATGCGCACCCACTCATATAGCCCCCAAGGGGTTGTGAATGCCGTAAGGTGCCGATATCCCTCCGCCATGAATCCCTGATGGTAGGCCTTTCCCTGATCCAGAATTGAAAACCATCGGTAGCCTCCCAGGGTGTCAATGAGGTCCTGGATCCGGGGAAGTGGATGTCGGTCTGGGACTGTCTTCTGGTTTAACAACCTGTAGTCTATGCACAGTCTCAGCGTGCCGTCTTTCTTCCGAACGCACACCACAGGGGCTGCATATGGAGACTTCGACTTGACCACCCAACCTCGAGCTAGTAAGTCCTGAACGTATTCCTTCACCTCCTTATATAGTGGTTTAGGGATGGAGGCATTAGATCGTTGAACAGGGATGTCGTCCTTCAGGTTAATCGTCATCTGTAAGCTAGGGATGCTCCCAATATCATCATCTCCGCGAGCAAACACGTTGGATTCTTGGTAAAGCATGTCTTTGACTACTTTCTGCTGTTCTTCTTCAAGATGGCGTACATCGACCGGTGGATGCCACAAGCTGTCTGCCCTGTGGACCTCCTCATGTTCTTGGGAACCTGTTTCTTCTCCATGACTCGCTGGTAAGTCACCTCTGTTTACTAACTCTTGCTGCTCCGTTTCAATGATGCTTGATATTGGCTGAATACTTCCTAGGGGTGTATGCCGTCTGATAGTGACTTCGCAAGCAGTAGGGTTTCCCAGGGGAATCCTAACAAAGGGCCGCCTGTCTGTCCCCTCTAATTCCATCAGACCTTCTCCAACGTCTAGTTCAGTTAACAATGTACTCTCCTCACTGGACTCAAACAGTACTACTGGCTCAGAGCATTCCAAGCTAACTGAAACTTCACACTTAATATGGGTCACCTGACCGGGTGGTACGACCACATCTCTAGGGCCGACTGTGACAATAGCCCCGGGGTTCACATTGGGCTGTTCCTGAATGAAGCACACTATCGCGTTGGCTTGTTCGCCTTTGATGTGCAGGGCCATCTTTAGGAGTTCTGCGAAAGCACATAGACCCTGCTCTGTGTTCTTCTTTCCTCTTATTATCTCCTCGACCACATTAAAACCCAGCAAGGGCCGTTCTAATGGCATCTTCCCCACGAGGAAAGGCACTTGAATAGCCAAACTTGGATCATCATTCCCGGGCAGGTTCACTGTCAATTCTACCCATCCCTCGAATGGCAATGGTTCTCCATTAACAGCTGAGACACTGAAGTCGCCCCCATTGACTATTTCTGACAGTGGTCGCAGAGCTTGATCTGGTAAGTATTTACTCTTCCAGTTGCAGTCGATTATACTAACTTGCGCTCCTGTGTCCAGTAGAGCAGTTACTGCAAACCCATGAATGTGGCACTTGAGGGTGGCTTTCTTTCCAATGAGCTGGGCTACTCGGTCACAGGAACTTTGTCTTTGATTGGGCGAATCAGGTGTCCTTCCCAGCCGGGCTTCTTTCTCCTTAGGTTGGGGCTGTGGTTGCTCGGTCACTGTTCGCCCCTCATCAGTGGCCGCTGGTCGTTTCCCGACCCCTTTTCCCTTCTTAGACAGCCCACCGCACGATGTCCTTCCTCACCACACACAAAGCAATGACTGCAAGAGGTAGCATCCTTGCTACTACATTTGGGACACATTCGTCGACGTTGCCTTCGCTGCAGCTGGGAGTCGATGACTTTGCACTGGCCTTCTGTCGTTCTTGCCTTTGCAAGTGATTCAACGGTTTTTGTAAGAGCTTCAATTTGTGCACTCAACCGACGAATCGTCTCAGTTTGGTCGTTTTGTCTACTGCACTCTGCGTCTTTACCTCGGCTTGACTCCCACTGGGCGCTAAGGGCATTCGACACTCTCTGCCGTGCAGCTTGTCCCAACCGACGTTGTCTTTCACTTTCGTCACTTGCTATCTGGGTTACTTGGCGCAGGAGTGCCTCATCTGTCACCAGGCGATTCGTAAGCAGAGGTTTCAATTCAGTGCGTAATTGGTTGTACTTTGCACCCATGCCCTGATAAATCGTCCTCAGAAACACATTTTGTATTGTTTGCTCATCATACTCCAGGTCTGAGACAGCTTGTTTGGACAGAAAAATTAGTTTCTGTTTCAGTCCGATCAATCTATACAGGAATTGTTGAGGAGTTTCATTGTCATTCTGCTTCCCACACATTAACTCCTGAAAGAGCTCAGAGCTACTTCTCTCATTCAGATGCGACTGAAGGAAACTCTTTAACTCTAGGATTGTTAGTCCCTCCTTGTTTACTAACATGTCCTTAAAGTTTCCTGGCTTAATGACTCTCAAGACCCCTCTGATGATGTCATTTTCACTGTGGTTAGCTGAAAGTCCCTCATCTATTTGCTTGGTTACACTTGTGTAGCTTATATCAGAAGTACTGTCACCAATCTGCCCCCCTTGAACTTTGAACTCTCTGTGCTGAAATGGCAGTAGCTGAAGGTCACGGAGGGAGATCATACTTTCCCTTTTTCCACTAGTGGGCTCACCAGCTACATTAATAGGTAAGCTACCGCTACTTTTGGGAGATTCTTCTTTACTCGGTTTAGCTTCGATCTTGTACTGTGCTAATTTTCGCCCTAACTCTTCATAGCAGTCTACCAATCGGTTATACTCCATCGGCTGTGCCTGTGTGTCAGTGGTGTGTGTAAGTTGTTGTGGTGGTGTAAGTGGGACAGTGTCATGCAAAACCGTTTTTACATTCTGTTTCTGGATTATAACATCAACATTGTCTTTTAACAGTAACAATTGAGACAACCCTCCATCTTCTAATTCCAGCAGACAATCACTGTTCATGTACTCAACAATATACTCAAAGCAACATTCCTCATCAGTTATATCCAACCTGTGCTTTCCTGGTGCTGCAGTTGGCTCCAGACAATCCATCAGGCCGATTAGTTCATCATGGGTGAGTTGATGAAGTCTTTTCTTGATTTCCCAAACTGTTGCTTTTCTCTCGCTCGAAGTCATCTTCTCGACGATCCAGCTGCTGATGGGTTCACACTTGACTTGTACCACACTGCACTACTCCTCCTCAGCCAGGAAAGCCTTTCACTACCGTGCTTTGGTTCTCCTGCCGCCGTTGAGGTGCCCTTTGTGGTCCTCACGCTGATCACCCGTCACTCAGCCCTTCTGTGGTTCATTTGAATTGGATCCGCATACCAGCAGGTGGCGCTAGATCCCGGACGAGCCCCCAAAATATGTAGCACGCCCGCCGTCCGACTGGCGGTGCTGCAGTAAATGAATTCTGTTTGATAAAACCATGAGACAGAGAAAGTTGTGCTGTTATCCGTAACGAGTCGCTCTTGTAATGGCTTTATTACAATAAATCAAAGATTATGCATATATATATATTTTATATAATCAAATCACAATATCTTGTGTCACCTTACATGTGACTTACTCAAACAAAACACCAATAACCATGTGTTGCATCACTCTTGTATGTCTTTCTTCTTATGCTTCAGTATTATTTTTCTTAGAAAACTCAATACTCTTTCCCTTAAAACATACATCACCATACAGTCTCTGTTGTCTGTGCAAATGTATCCTAATAAATACTATATTACTGAATAGTTGAGCGAACCAGTGGTTACTCAATAACCATTTAAACTGAATTATTATATACAGTACAGCGTATATTCAAAGATTATTAAAACATCCACATTTCAACAATAACCTATATAATATAGTATGGAAAGATTATATATAATATTCAACAATTAACATTACATATGTATGATGTATCTACATATACACTTCAATCTTATAACCCATTTCAATTGCTTAATACATCACTTTTATGCTATAAACATAACTAGAAAGCTATAAACAACATAAACATCACATTACTTTGGGTTTTCAGTGTGCTGGAGCCTCTAACCATTCAGATTGTATAATATTAATACCAGGCCTAATGCGGCACATACGCAAATGAAACGTAATTTCTATGAACACAACACCGTCTCCATTAAACATCTTAACACTACTCAGGAAATGTATATAACCCTCTTACAACCGTGTACACATGTAATCAACATATTGTTTCATGTTTTTTATGTCAATGGTGATTGATTTCACCCACCTGTTTGATAAAACCATGAGACAGAGAAAGTTGTGCTGTTATCCGTAACGAGTCGCTCTTGTAATGGCGGCTTCTTCTCCGCGACTCAAAGTTACTCAGTCCCCGATCAGCACATTGTCTCCCCCTACTGTCCACTGAGGGTATTACTCATCACAAGCCCAGCATAATAACAGTAATTGAAACAATACACACAATATAATAAATCAAATACATAAATAAAAATAGAATTATTCCTGTGACTATACATACAGGGTGTCACAAGAGCATTATGTAAACAATATGTAAACAATATGATCTTCATGCTATGTATTAAACTCAAACAGACACTAAAGAGACATTTCCATTTTGTTCTCCTGCTTGCTATGGGACGTTCAAATCAAATGTCTGACTTAAGGCTTGTCATGCCTGCTGTGTAAAACACATACTCTGACGACATCCCGTTGAGACTAATTTACCGCTGAACTGCAGCCACAACACCCCCAGATTACACGCTGCTTCCCACAGTGCCACGTCATATGTTCAACCAACTAAAGTGGCACGCGTAGGTGCTTGACTGAGAAGTAATTTGATTTATTTTGATTTATACACTTCCCTACAGTTTATAACTCTCTAGAGGGCTGCAGCATTTGTTTATTTACATTAAGACTGAAATCTTGAATAGAATATAGGAGCTAAGCATTATAATTGGGCCATGCTGCCCTACAAAGGCAAAATACCTTAACTCACTAAAGTGTGGAACTGAGAAAAATTACTTTAAAGATGTTTAGTTGTCCAGCGAAACCTGGCAATTAGATGTTTTAGGAATGAAAATTATGAACATATAAAAATCTTGAGCTCAAACTTGAATTGTGAGCCCCACATCAGTAACTTCCACATTATCAATATTTGGTTGCTGATCACCATTTACAAAATCATTATAGTAACACCTGTCCTGTATACAAACTAGTGATCATAGCATTTATTTTGAATGATTTACATTACTTATAGACATCTTATTGCTATCCAGTGCTTTGGTTGCATTCTGAAAACATTATACATACAGACATGACTAGGGATGGGAATTGATAAGAATTTAACGATTCCGATTCCATTATCGATATTGCTTATCGATTCGATTCCTTATCAATTCTCTTATCGATTCTCATTGGGTGAGGAATTTGTTTGTTTGTATTAACTTATAACTTAACTTATTTGTTTGTTAATTATTAACTCGCTGACACAGCACAGAGTATGGTGTGAACTGGTCTCACGGTTCGGTTCGATTATGATTATCATGTCATCGATTCAGTTCAATGTGCATCCTCAATTTTCAATTTTACTTCAAAAGTCATGTGTGCGTGCGTGCGAGTGTTCGCCTGTTCGTGAAGTCGCAGTGACAGAAACAGTGACATTCCAGTTTAAGTTTCATGGGACTAAAATCTGTTCATGCTGTGTGGCCAAATGTTTCTGCATATTGGAGGTAGTTCCCCCCCCTTTGACGAAATGGAAATTTTACAAGTGTTGCAAGTGACCGTATTGTCATGAGGCATCTTCATTCTCTCATTGAGTATGTGCGCGAGTTTGAGTGTGTGTGTGTGTGTGTGTGTGTGTGTGTGTGTGTTGTGTGTTGTGTGTGTGTGTGTGTGTGTGTGTGTGTGTGTGTGTGTGTGTGTGTGTGTGTGTGTGTGTGTGTGTGTGTGTGTGTGTGTGTGTGTTTGTGTGTGTGTGTGTGTGTGTGTGTGTGTGCTCGCGTCCTATATGAGTATGTGCGTGGAGAGTTTGTGTGTGCGCGCGCATCTCATATGAGTATGTGCGTGGAGAGTCTGTGTGTGTGTCTCATATGAGTGGGAGAGTTGCGCGCATCTCGTGTGTGTAGAGTTTGCGTGTATGTGCGTGAGTGAGCGACTTTAGATGTGTCGTTGTGCATTTCATATGTATTTGTTTGAGCACTCAGCAGTATAAATGTTTGACTACTTAGTGTATACAAGTGTTTCATATGTGTGCGTGAATGAAGTTTGATTTAGCCTAGACGGCGCCTCATAGGCTATATTGTCGTCTTTTCGCGTGAAATATAACCAAACTTTAGAGCGCTTCTGCCTCTATGTCATGTTTGCTTTGTTCTGAACCAAACCAATGCAGCGCGTGTGTGACATCATGACACATTTGTAACGGAACCAATAAGCGGAATCGTTAAGCAGGCATACTAACGGTTCCAAGGAATCGATTCACTAGGCACCGGTTCTGAAGAAGAACCGGTTCTCGATTCCCATCCCTAGACGATTCACTAGGCACTGGTTCTGAAGAAGAACCGGTTCTCGATTCCCATCCCTAGACATGACACATACCTCCATTGTGGTGAAGAGTATCTTCAATTGGTACATAGTGGCGTAAAATCCCAAGTGGTATAAGACTTGCAAAGCGCGCATACAAATTGATCACGATAAAACAGATCCTTGCACACATTCGACCCAGGGACTGGTTTATAGTTGTGGATCTGAAAGACGCATACACTTTCACATTCAGATAGCCCCATTATCACAGGCACATCCTGAGATTCGTGTTCGAAGGTTTCGCGTTCCTCGTACGTTCACGAAAAGTATGAACACAGTGCTTTTCGTTTGAGAGTCAGTGGGGAGCGTGTTCTGGACTACCTAGACGACTAATGCATTTAAATTTAAAGCACAACCTTCTGTGTTTTCTGACTTCTAGGGGGATGTATGCGGGGGATTCAGCTGTCTGCCATATTATTAGTCTCGTCCCGCGGATTTATGCCGGACACTTTGATTGTCCGTATAAACCATTTCTAACAGCTGGTTTGATTTTGTATGCACCAATATACGTGTTGCTTCATTATTATCACTCCCTGTGACATATTAGTCACTCGTCAGCTAGACCGTGTTCAATGCAGTTTTAGAACACTGCCAGCTAGATGCATGAAAGTTTCAACCGTGAGAGATACGAGATTGCGCAGGTGTCGCTCACCAGTAATCACGCCACCGGCCTCGCGCCACTCTCTCACGGCCCTCGGCCTCGTCCTGCTCGCCACAATTAACAAACACTCAACTAAGTAAAGATACTGTTTAACTAAAACATCTTTCTGAGAAGTATTGGAATGCATTTTTTGAATCACAAACATGATAGATATGTTATGCTACTGTAGCCTGTGGGCCGGGTTAGGATTGGGATCCTTCAGTTGACTCCCGTTATCTTACTCTTTTTTTTGCATTGTCATGTTTAATCACATCACTAATTGGGGGGTGAAGCGGGTATTTACTAAGCCATCTAACGCGATGGAGGCATGCTTATATAGACACCTGGGGTCCTTAGACCGGGACGGTGTAAATTTACTGCTGGCTCTGGTGTGGTGAATCAGCGATTCAGATGCTGTTTGAGTGTTAAGTGCGTGAAGGAGCCGACAATGATTGAGCTGCGGAGCACCATTGTTATCCTGTCTGACCAAGTATGGGCGAGCGAACTACGGCAAAGTAATGCCAAACTACTTCCGTGTTGAATAAGCGTCGGCTGGAGACTGTGACTGCAGCGGGATGCTTACATTCAACTTAGTGTTCCCCCTTTCATTGTGAACGTTACGACCTTGAGTTGCTAGATGCTGTTCTCTATACAGTGTGATTGTGGATGCTGCTTATAGTATAGGTAGGTTTTGTTATTATTATTTTGTTGTTGTTATTTTTTTATTTATTTTTTTTCTCTTCCTTTGTTGGATGTTTGTTTTCATCTAGCCTGTTGGCTGTAGCTGTTACTGTATGTGATTTGTATGAATTGTACGTCACAGGCTAGAGTGGGTTTATTGATTTTATTTATTATTTCCTTTACGCCCAATTCTCCTTTTTGTTTATAACCAGCCTCGGTGTTAGTGGAGCCAGGGTAGCTCCTGTATAAGAGACCTCATTGGAAAGCGGGTTTCCTTTTTTTTCCTTTCTCTCGCTTAACGAAGAAGTTTGCAGTGCCATGTAGTGTGAACCTTAATGTCTTTGAACTATATTTATTAGAGTGCTATGTTGTGTGTAGACATTGAACTCTAGTCTGTATTACTACAAATGTGGTCGGTGTCTTTGTTCACTTGTGGTAGTGCGAACTTAGCCTTCCCTTAGTGTTTTCTTCTCAACTGCTTTACTGGCTCCCGTGCGGATGGCTTGATATTCCCTAGTTATAAGTTCAGTTATACCACGGGCTGTAACCCTCTAGGGTTGTTCATTTTGGAGTCACACTCAGGACCTTCGCGGTCAAAAGTGACCGGACCCCTGAAATCAATGTTTATTTTTTTTCAGTAAAATCAATGAAATTTATTTTTGTTCAATAATATTTTTTCTTTTTCTTTTTGGTGTTTTGAGAGAATTTTATGAAAATAATTAATATTTATGCAATAATTATGATCAATTTTTTTCCCATTGAATATAATAGAAAATATATATATATATATATTATTTTTATTATTTTTTAGTTAATGCTGTATTTCAGGTTAAAGTGGATCCTTGGCCTATAGAAAACATTTTTTTAAATCACATTGGAGCCATCTGGTGGATGTAGTGTGCATAATTATCATGCAATATCATATTTTGACCACTAGATGGATTTACAGCCACTGTAGAAAGGCTTGTGAATTCTAGTTGTTTTTGCACATATTTGCCTATTTTTTTCAGGTTGTGGATTTTAATTTATAATAAGTGATTCTCAAAGACTATTTTTGTCAAGTTTTTTGTTTGTTTGGTTGTTTTATTTTATTTTTTAAAAAATAAAATAAAAATTCTATTCTTTTCGCATATACATGAAAATCACTATCCAAACTTAAATGGTTGTAATTCAAGAATGCTTTGTGAAACAGAAAAAAAGTTATGTAAGTTTGAGTTAATGAAAATGAACAATGTAAAAATTTAATTATTCACATTTTATATAAAATATATATATTACAAAATATATTTTACTCTAAAACTGCAAGAAAATGAAAGCCAAAAATCTTAAGAAGTTGTGTTCCAAATTTTAGGTTGATATCTCAAAAAATAAGCTTTCAGTCAAGATTTTTTGGCGCATACCAAACTTTTTCACTAGATGGAAAGCCAAGCTTCCTTACTGACCATATAAGGGCGTAAAATATATTTTACTCTAAAACTGCAAGAAAATGAAAGCCAAAAATCTTAAGAAGTTGTGTTCCAAATTTTAGGTTGATATCTCAAAAAATAAGCTTTCAGTCAAGATTTTATTGTGGCGCATACCAAACTTTTTCACTAGATGGAAAGCCAAGCTTCCTTACTGACCATATAAGGGCGTCTCCATTTTCATATATGTTTTGAGTGATCTGAACCATGTATTTCCATAATTTTCATACAATTTATGAAGCAGACATCCTATTCAGAAGTAGTATGGGTGGTTTGGCAGTATTTGTTTGAATTCAACCTCTAATAAACGCATAAAAAGAGTACATATTGCTGCAATAGGCCTGGAGGTTACTAAGAATTCCATCGTTTGATCTTACACTGTGTGTGTGTGTGTGTGTGTGTGTGTGTGAGTGTGTGTGTGTTCCAGAGAGAGAGAGACATAGTGTGTGACCTTTGCATTTTGGACCCAATGTCTCCCCTTTATTTGATTCATTGATTTTATTTCACATATTCTCACATTTCTCTGTTAGTTTCACCAGTCTCATATTTCCCTGTGTGTGTGTGTGTGTGTGTGTGTGTGTGTGTGTGTCTATTTTGCAACCTTGATTGTTTACAGTCTCATGCGTTCATTGCTGTGCGCTTTATTTCTTACATTGATGAATAATTGCTTTTATTTCACACGTTTCACAAAATTAGCTTTTGCAATGACACACATTCATTTGTGTACATGCATGTGTTTTTGTGTGTATAAGTGTGTGTGTGTGTGAGTGTATTTGTCTGTTTTGCACTCTTGATGTTTTAGAGATTCCCCCCTTCACTGTTGTGTGCTTTTTTCCTGCATCGTGGCTGATTTGTAGATTGTACGCACAAATAAACTCTGTATTTTCATATTTTTGCCAATTTTCCATTCATTTCCTATGGCCGGTCATTTTTGACCCGAAGGTCCCGAGTGTGACTATTTTTTTTACGACCACTTAGACTTTTCAAATCATGTCCCCAATTTTTTTGTGTGTGTTCACATACTAAGTACCATAAAAGTCACCAAGTTTCGTACCATTCCGATGAAGCTACGATTTTTAATATTTTTTTTATTTAAAAAATTCCGGTCAGAAACGACCGAAGTACCCCAGAGGGTTTTAAATACTCGATTCTGATTGGCTGGAAGGTGTGCAGTAAAACTGTTTAATGCACAGGTAGTTCCAGTCAATTTAATTACAGTTCGAAATTAATCTGCTACTATAAACATTGGTAACCATAGTAACACAGTTACACTTGCAAACAGAGTGAGAGACACATATGAAAACGTTTAACCTATTTAGGTAGGGTAAATGGATGATTTTTGCATATTGTTTAATTTGTATGGTGAATATGGCAATTTTGAGAAATGGGCCCAGGCACAAGACGAAATAGAAGACTTAGAGACTTGGAGAAGACGTTGAATGACAAAAAGCGGCACAAAGAATTAACAATAACACTGACAGAGCTAGATAAGATCGAAGACGACAAAGATGAGGTCAATACGAAAAAGACAACTAAATGGGCAGTTAACACTTTCAGTGACTTTTTGCGCCAAAGACAGAACAATTGTGATTTCGAGACCTACTCTGCTTCTCTTTAAAATGAGACATTGCGGGAGTTTTTTGCTTCTGTTCAGTCTAACGTTAACGTTACCACTGGACGCAAATACAGTGTTGCAAGTGTAATATGTCTCAGAGCAGGTATAAACCGTCACGTTACAAAATATACAAGATTGACTTGTCACTGTCAGTGTTGCCTGTGTCATTCATAAATAATTTTAATAAATCCATTAAAGAATCATTAAGTTAGCTATATGCTTAAGCAACGAGGGGACTGTAACTTAGACTTTAAAGAAGAGATGCACACAGGCAACTCGCACACGCATCTCCCTCTCCCCCCCTCTCTCTCTCTCTGTTCCTTCTCTTTCATTTCTCTGTCTCTCTCTCTCTTTTAATAATGAATTTAAATACATGTGATAATTAATTCAAATAAAAGCAATCCGATGGCTCTACTTTATTTAAAGTGGACGTAGTGCTAGAACTAACGGGCCGTAACTTAAGAAAATAACCATCATTTTTACACGTCTGTTAACAAAATTACACTGTAAACATCAGTTACAGCTTTAACTTCTTTTTAACTTGGCAAATAACCGAGGTATAAGCCTCCGCTTCGCATCGGGTGGTTCTTCGCCTCTACGTCGTGCATTAAAATCCTTGGTAACGCTTTATTTTACGACCCGCAAACAACTGCGTAAGTAAACCGAAATTACGGTGTACGTTTCTGTAATTATAGCGTACTTCCGTGTAGGTATAGGGGAACAATATGTTAAGTTTGGGGTAATAAAGGGGTAACAAGCAGATAGTATACAACCTGCAAATAACTTCGTAAGTAAACTGAAATTACGGTGTACGTTTCTGTAAATATAGTGTACCTCCGTGTAGATATAAGTTAATAAAGGGGTAACAAGCTATGCAAGCAAATTATTTATAATGTAATTATTTTAACAGGTACCTATTATGTTAATATATTCCAGGCAAAAATTGTACGTCTGTTGTATATAAAAGTTATCATCGCATTTCTGGCAAAATATGTTCTTGTGGAATTTTACATTTAATTTTGGCATCTGTGCGTTGATTTAACATTAATTAATCTAGTAAGAAAAGCCAATAAATTAATTTTTAATCATGTGCTTACATACAGCCATACACGTTTCATTTTCAACCCACAGATGCCAAAATTAAATGTAAAATTGCACAAGAACATATTTTGCCAGAAATGTGATGATAACTTTTATATACAACAGACGTACAATTTTTGCCTGGAATATATTAACATAATAGGTACCTGTTAAAATAATTACATTATAAATAATTTGCTTGTATATCTGCTTGTTACCCCTCTATTACCCAACACTTAACATATTGTTCCCCTATACCTACATGGAAGTACACTATAATTACAGAAACGTACACCGTAATTTCGGTTTACTTACGCAGTTGTTTGCGGGTCGTAAAATAAAGTGTTACCAAATCCTTTAATGCATGGCTAGCCGTGGATTATCCCTTACTTGTTTTATATATTTATTTTGACCAACCAACACCTTCAACCATTCCTGAATAAAGATTGTATTTTTATACTTTTCGAAGAACCCGTGTCTGTACATTTTATTGGGGCAGATTTCTCCCTGCTCTGACACTTGCAATAGCTAGTTTAGCTCAAGGGGTGGCGTAGTCAGTTGTACAATTTGGGGGGGGGGGGGGGGGGGGGGGGCACACTACAGTTTCTAAATGTGTTTAGGTTATAGGTTAACAAATATCATTTTTATAACTATAATTTGCATTAAAGAAAACATAATTGCATCGATATATGCAATGATGAGGCATCACTGTTTTTTTGTTTGTTTGTTTTTTACCCGTAAGCTAATGTTCTACAAATTACACACCTAAAATATGATGAACAAACTGTTCATCATGTGCAATTATCCTTACGGCCATTTTGAAAATGCCTTCTTTCCATCTCATCAGTCCGAATGCATTTTCTATCCACCACATTCACCTAATTTCTCTACAGCAATCATCGTAGACCACTTAAAGTGCTCTACACCTGCCAAGTCAGGAGGTATTTTGCATTCTTTCCAAATGGATTTGTTTTGTCACTTGGTGAGGACAGTGGAGGGCCAAAAAGACATGATGGGCTCTGAAAGTGTTTCTACTTGGACATGAGTGGCCCTGGAGTGAAAAGACTGTGCACATTGGTTTCGACAAGCGAGGCACCCAAGCCTGCGTGAAGCCTGGAACAGGTTTTCTGTTGGTTTCTTCCACACTGATCCAAAGTGTCACTTCACATATGTATGCCAACTCATGCTACAAGCTTGTGTACACCATATCACCAGTCAATGCATTAGGCTACACACACACACACACACACACACACACACACACACACACACACACACACACACACACACACACACACACACACACAATTTTAGTCTCTTGTGTTGCATTTATGTTATCAAAAACGCAGTAAATTCCGAATCACTGTCTTCTTTTTAGAATATTTTAAAATTTAATGTACTCCTGTAATGGCAAAGTTGAATTTTCCTCCGGCCTTCAGTATCATGTGATCTTTCAGAAATAATTATAATATGCTGATTTGGTGCTACAGTAACATTATTATTATTATCATTATTATAAATGTTAAAGAAAAAATTCAGTATTCTTTGATAAATAGAAAGAATTGTTTTGTAACGTTAATGTCTTTACTTTCACTTTTGATAAATGTAATGCATCCCTGCTGCCTTGCTGAATAAAACTTATTTTAATTATTATAATAATAATAATGCTGACATTATTATGCTGACAATTACAAGCAATTTTCACTTTCAGGTAATCTGTCATGGTGGAACACTAGTTTTAATAAAATCATGCTTAGCAAGTCAGCTAAAGTCAATATTTATAGAAACTTAATGAAGTTCCTAAACATAAGTTAGGGAGGAGTGAGCCAATCTAATCTTTCAATCAACAGCCTGAGTATATAAGCAGCCGCTTACCTCTCCCTAGCATCAGCTGTTCCAGTATTGCCGCACAGAATAATGTCCGACATCCCGGAAATCCAGCTCTTTCCTTCAGACGACGAACTGACAAGCCTTCCTGGGACATAGCCAGTCACATGCGTGAGATCGAATCTTACGGATCATCTTCATGAGTGTTCTGATCGAGAAATCCAGCGCTCATATAAACCACGTTCCATAGGCAACGCTCTCCTCCATCTTCAAGATCGCCAGTTTTAACCGAGCCTCGTCCATCTTCTTCTCTTCATTCTTCCGCTGCTAATACACCGATTCCAACCATTTCAAAATGTTCAGTCAACAGCCTACGTCAAGTCCCCCAGCTCCGGAATCCATTTCTCCTGCAGATCATCAAAAGCTCAACTCTACGATCTTTTCATCAGTTCTTACAGTTCCAGCATTCCATCAAACACTGCATGAATGCATGAATGCATGAATGTTTCACCAATCGGATCTTTAGCGACCCGGATCTATATCTAACACGGATTGATCTCCACATGTTGCAATCATATAAAACTCTCCTCTGATATCAGGATAACAATTACAGAAGATTAAAATAAAGCATGTTTTGTTATACCTTTTGGAGCTTGGGAGGGTTCAGTTTCAGCAGATGTTTTATACCATCATAATTTTCCTCGTTCATGATCTCAAGCATATTCTCAAAACTGTAATTTTCAACATCTTCAAAATCAATATTTTGTTCACTGACAGCCTCTTAACCGGATACACCATCAAGTGACAGTGATTGCGTTCAGTATTTGCTCTGAAATAAATCGCTGAGCCTTTTCGAGTTTTGCTAATGATACTATTTTCTTTTGTTTTCTGCCTGCGGTAATTATGAGTGAAATGCCACTTCATTAGTATGTATCAGACATTGTCCCCTTGTCAGTGTTTGGAATAACGCCGTTAAAAATAACGGCGTTAGGTAACGACGTTATTTTTTCAGTAACGGGGTAATCTAACTAATTACTTTTCCCGTCGTTACAACGCCGTTAACGTTACTGGACGTTAAATGTGGTGCGTTACCACGGGTGTCAGTTTGGTTTGAAATGTGCTGGGGACAGAGACTCATTCGGAAGTGCATTTTCAGAAGTGCGGGGTACAAACTTGTCAAACGCACGCGAGACAGAACATACTGTGCTCTAAACCGTGTAGCGCGAGCAAGGGAGAGAGCGAGATACCTTGCGTGTGTGCACATGTAAGACAGAGAGCATCCTGATCGGCCTGTTTCGGTAAGTCAACCAGTCAACCCCCCTAATATCTCTAAAAAGAAGATATTATTATTGTGAGTGAGCATCGCAAGAATTCCAGTCACCTCGCTCCGTGTCCAATAAAAAACAATTAACATGCACCGTTTTCTTCATGTAAATTCTTCATTTTAATCCAAACTCGTTAGTAAATCAAACAAAGAAAAGAAAAGAAACAAAATATAATCTTAAATCCTAAATATCACGGATGCGGTAAAGAAAACTGTGCGACTCCACTCTATTTCCTAAAAAGGACGCACTTACAGGACCTCACTTACAGTCGAAATTCTTAAAGGGCCAGTGCACAATTTTTACATATAACATATTTCAATGTAAATATAGAGAATATTTATCTAATTACTGCCCTACAAAGGCAAAACACTGTAACATCATGTTTGGTCAAAAATGAGTTAATGTCATTTTTGTGGTATTTGAGACCTCCTTTATCATGTGAATAAATATCGTGAGTCAGTTTGATTGTTTTAACGAGAAAATAAAGGGCTATGACAACCGTAACATCCAAAACCATATGAGAAACCACAGCAGAACGCCGTAACAGCAGTTACGGCTCTTTGCCTTTGTTCCAGCACGCTGAAGTTGAGTTAAGGTGTTCTGACTTTGTTTAGCCTGGCATCAAGAGAGATGTTACGGTGCCGCTGTGATGTTACTGTACACTCTGGCTTTGTCATACTGTCAAATTTTGCCGCTCTCAAACCACGTAACATACACACGACACATCTTTGGTAAGAACATACCAAAAAATGTATTATAAACATGATACATTTTCGATTGCATTCTGCTTAATTCAGCTAGTTTGCGAGAACAACATACCACCAACTTTGCCAGACAAACTGCTAACTATGCAATCAGAAACAAAGCAAGGTGAACAAGCCATACGGTATGCAAGCTAATAGGTTGTCATAAATGTTGTTTTTCGCTCAGGGCGATTAGTTCAGATCTGTCAATGTCAGTGACAGCCCGGAGCTAACGTTAGCTAAATTTAATCTGTGTCACGTAAATTAGCGCTAACGTTCAGAGACGCCAAAAACTAATTATTAAATACACAGGCATCCTACCTTTCCATGCAATCCGATACAATCCATGGAAAATCCATAATCCATAGCAATGCACGTCATCTGATGTATCCACAACAATCCATACGTGTTTGAGCCATATTTCCTTCTTGCAGGTGTTCATGTCAGATCTTACTCAAATTCATATAGCACAAAGTTCGCTAACGTCCGTACAAAGTAGGCTAACCTAAATGGTAAAAGTAATTCCATCTTTTTTCGGTTGACTGTCTATTATCTCAGATTTAAAAAGCAGTAATCCAAGTCGAGTTCGTTGACTGTGCATCTTGAGCAGTTAACCCTTTAACTGTCACCACACCTCACCCATTCTCCCCTCCCCTCCCTTTTTTCGCATAGACATGAAAATCACTATCCAAACTTAAATGGTTGTAATTCAATAATGCTTTGTAATAGACCTATGGACAAATTGTGTTCCCAATTTTAAATTGATATCTCAAAAAATGAGCTTTCAGTAAGATTTTATTTGGGTGCAGTAACAAACTTTGTCACTAGATGGACAGCCAAGCTTCCTTACTGACCATATAAGAACGCCTCCATTTTCATATATGCTTTGAGTGATCTGAACCAAGTATTTCCATAATTCGCCTCCATTTTCATATATGCTTTGAGTGATCTGAACCAAGTATTTCCATAATTTGCAAACAATTTATGAAGTAGAAATCCTATTCAGAAGTAGTATGAGTTGTTTGGCAGTATTTGATTTGAATTCAACCTCTAATAAACGCATAAAACAAGCATATATGTGCGTTACAGCTGGCAGCCGCATCACAAATCGAGAATCCATAATATTTTTGTTTATATATATATAAAAAAGATTTCTGACTTTTTTTTAAATAAAATTGAATTGTGTTATTTTTTGAACTCTTGGTATGAAAACAAACTGAGCTTTCTACCAATTTAATGATTTTTCGTGTTTATTGCTTTTTCAAAATAAAGGCCTAAAGACGCCTAATGAATATGAAATATTCTTGTTGCAAATTGATAATTTATGTTTAATTAATTATTACTCTATATCTTGCATTTAAATAAATATACCTTTGTATTCAATTATAATTAAATGATCTTTATTGTGGAAATATTTCTTGTATTTATTTATACTGTACACACTGTACTGCAAAGTAACTTATCTGTCATACTGTTTAACTGTGTTAGTGTTGCTGCACTATCCTGATCATTATAGCACTAAATAGGAACAACCAAAGGTCTTCTATATAATTTAAAACACATACCATGATGACTAGACCTTGGTTAGGTGTTCTTACAATGGATGTAAGTATGGGGAACAGCAAGCAAATATTGAGTATATGTCAGTTACTGCCTTTTGCCTTTGCACAACTCCTCATTTTTGGCACATGATACAAAGGCAGAGTACAGTAACTGCCAAACAAGGGTCAAAGGTCAATTTTGAGCTCAAGATTTTTTGCATACAAACATTTCTTCATTATAGCAACTAGTTGTCAAATTTTGGGAGTCCTACCTATAATACTTTTGTCTGGACAAAACAAAAACTTTAAAGTCATTTTTCTCAGTTTCACACTCTAGCGAGTTAAGGTCTTTTGCCTTTGCAGGGCAGATTAGTACACACAAAGAAAGAAAGTTACAATCAAAACACAAATATTCTAATACTGAAATGCAACACATAATATGCAATAATTGTCACTGAACAAAGGCAAAATTAGGCTCCTACAATGCCTTGTGCACTTTAAGTTGATTTTATATATTTTAATTTAATAATTTAAAAGTGTTAATAAACAAAAAGACAAAACTTATGTTTATTTGACTTTTTTATTTTTTTTGCTTATCCGAAAAATGATCCGATCTGTGACTTTGATCCGAGAAACAATCCGAACCGTGAGTTTTTTGATCCGTTGCACCCCTAGTTCAAAACCAAAAAAATTTAACGCTAAATCTCTTATTTAATAGCGAACTAAATGAATGCTCTGCTAGTTAAATGGAGATATTTTATTTGTTTGTTTTTAAAAGTGGTGGGTACAAAATGACTCATGACAAAATCGACGCCTATGTGCATTTATTGATTGAATAAACTGTGTAATCCGAACGCACCCCTGGCTCACACAGCTAGTGAGGAGCTGGGTTAATAAGTGCAGTGAAGTTAAGTGCAGGATAAACCACTTGCTGTCTGTCGCCGTGCAATAAATATAGAAAGTTATGTACAAACACCTGTCTGTTCTATTCATTTCAACTGACTTGTGAAAACTGCTAAAAAAAAATCCAAATTCTTTGACATATAGCAACTTTTTTTTTTAACAGTACTGCAAATAGTTACTTTCCCTGGTAACGAGTTACTTTTATTATAGAGTAATTGAGTTACTAACTCAGTTACTTTTTGGAACAAGTAGTGAGTAACTATAACTAATTACTTTTTTAAAGTAACGTTCCCAACACTGCCCCTTGTGGAATAAATGATGTAGTCATCAAAGATCCGATTATTGTTGTTCAGGAAAAAAAATATGCTTACACTGTTACATACATCGGGTCATCGTTACAATTCTTACTAAATACCCTGTAAAGATTCTGGGGATCTAATCCAGGGGAAATTTGCATATCATAATTAATAATTGGTAATTAATAATTATTCATACATGTTTGGATTAGATCAGTCTTACATGTTAATAAATTCCCTCTAAGGGAGAATCTGTCATTGTGACGAAGAGGCTGAGGCGGTCGGATCCATTTGCAGTAATTTATTGATACAGGTAAGCAAACAAAGGAGAGCAGTCATAAAACTCAAAAGCCCGTGGCAAGGGCGGTAGCAAACTCAAACTCAGCACACAGGTTAGGGCAATTCAAGAAACGTACATCAAACAGGCAAAGGTCAGGGGCTGGCAGCAAAGGTTCAAAAACGAGTTCAGAGTCCAAGTCAAAATAACAGAGTAATCCGAGAAACGAGCTAGAGACAGAGTGTAGGTAAAACAAGACTTCACAAATTAACAATGAGCAGAGCAGTCCAGATAAAGGGGAGCTAAGGGCACACAGGTGATGCTGATGGGGTGATTAATCAGGAGATGATGAGCAGGGAATGATAATGGGAAATGAAGTCCTAAAACGCAGGAGAGAGGGATCTGGTGAAACCAGGAGGAGGCGTCGTCGAGCGTTCTGTGACAGAGCCCCCCCCCCCTGCGAGCGGCTCCGGAAGCGAGGACCTGGTCGACGACCGGGTCTACCACGGGGTCTTGGAGCAGGGCGATCTGGATGGTCCCGGTCAAAAGCAGCAGTTAATGTGGGGTCCAGGATATCCTGAGACCTGACCCAGGAGCGCTCCTCGGGACCGTACCCCTCCCAGTCGATAAGGTATTGTAACACCCCGCCGTGACGTCTGGAGTTTAGGATCTCTCGCACCCGGAAAGCCTCCGCACCGTCCACCTCAATGGGGGGAGTCTGCACAGGAGCGGCCTCCTCCCGGCTCTCCTCTCTCCTGGGGCGACAGCGGGTCTGAAAAGGGACACATGAAAAGTGGGTGAGATCTTGTAATGAGCAGGGAGAGCCAAACGAAAAGAAACTGGTGTTATCTGACGAAGAATCTTGAATGGCCCGACGAAACGAGGAGACAGTTTCCTGCTCGGGAGCTTGAGACGGAGATCTCGCGCAGAGAGCCACACCCACTGACCGGGTCGATACCTGGGACCTCCACGCCTCCTCCGATCCGCCTGATGCTGATAACGGTGGACGGCGCGCTGCAATTGAACGTGAGCAGCATCCCAGGTGGCCTCGCTGCGCCGGAGCCATGCATCTACTGCTGGGAGGTCGGATGGCTCCCCGGCCCACGGGAAGAGGGGAGGCTGGAAACCTAGAACACATTTAAAAGGCGTTAGACCAGTGGCAGGTTTTAACAGAGAATTCTGGGCATACTCCGCCCAGGCCAGAAAGCGACTCCAGTCCTGCTGATTCTGGTGGCAGTACGTTCTCAGAAATCGAATTAAATCTTGGTTTAGACGTTCAACCTGCCCATTGGCCTGAGGATGGTAACCAGACGTTAGACTGACATTGATATTGAGTTTGGCGCACAACTCTCTCCAGACACGGGAGGTAAACTGGGGACCGCGGTCAGTGACAATGTCCTCGGGCAAACCAAAGAGACGGAACACCTGATTGAGAAGAGCCTCTGCTGTCTGCAAGGCTGTGGGCAGGCCGGTCAGGGGTATGAAACGGCAGGATTTAGAGAAACGATCCACCACGGAGAGGATAGTGGTAAATCCCTGTGAGGGAGGCAGATCCGTAACAAAATCTACAGCGATGTGCGACCAGGGACGCTGTGGTACTGGCAGAGGTTGTAACAGTCCAGCTGGCTTGAGATGGGAGGATTTTACAGTGTTACAAACAGAGCATTGACGAACAAATTTTATGACATCAGACTGGAGTGAAACCCACCAAAAGCGATTGGTAACTAACTGTATGGTAGCCGCGATACCTGGATGACCCGCGCTGGGGGTGCAGTGAACCCACTGAAGCACACGATAGCGGAGCCCGGGTGGAACGAAGAGACGGCCGGCGGGACATTCAGGTGGAGCGGGATGACTACTTAGAGACGCGGTGATCTCAGAGATGATGTCCCATTGAACAGGCGCCACAATTAGTGTAGTGGGGATAATGGGTTCAGGTTTAGATTCCTCACAAGAACCGTCAAACTGGCGGGACAGGGCGTCAGCTTTGCCGTTCTGGGAGCCTGGCCTGTAGGTGATCTTAAAATCGAATCTTGAAAAGAACAGAGACCAGCGAGCCTGGCGAGCATTCAGACGCTTAGCTGACCTAATGTACTCGAGATTCCTGTGATCAGTGAGTACTGTGAAAGGCTGACGAGCTCCCTCCAGCCAGTGCCTCCACTCCTCAAAGGCGGCCTTCATGGCCAAGAGTTCGCGATCCCCCACGTCATAGTTGCGCTCTGCGGAGTTAAGCTTGTGAGAGTAGAAGGCGCATGGGAACATTTTCGCTGGATTCCCATCCCGCTGAGACAGGACCGCCCCCACTCCTGTGTTAGATGCATCCACTTCAATGATAAACTCCCTCTCAGGATCCGAGTGACGAAGGATGGGAGCAGAAGTGAATCTTTCCTTGAGCTGAGCAAAGGCCGCAGTACAATCCGCTGTCCACTTAAAATATTTTCCCTTTCCTCGAAGCAGAGATGTGAGAGGGGCTACAATTACACTGAACTTGCGGATGAATCTGCGGTAAAAGTTCGCAAAGCCCAAAAAGCGCTGCAGCTCCTTAACAGAGGAAGGTTGCGGCCAATTCACCACGGCGCTGACCTTGCTGTCATCCATAAGAACTCCGTCCGCACTGATGATATAGCCCAGAAAGGAGATACGTGTCTGGTGAAACTCGGACTTGGAGAGCTTGGCATATAGCTGGTTGTCGATCAGGCGCTTGAGGACAGCACGAACATCCTGGACATGTTCTTCAAGGGAATCAGAATAAATCAAAATATCATCAATGTAGACAATAACTCTCTGATGTAACATGTCCCGGAAAACATCATTTACAAAAGCTTGAAAAACTGAAGGACTGTTAGAAAGGCCGAACGGCATTACCCGATATTTGTAGTGCCCGGATGTAGTTGAAAACGCCGTTTTCCACTCGTCACCACTCCGTATGCGAATCAAGTTGTATGCGTTCCTTAAGTCCAGCTTTGTAAAGTAGCGGGCAGTGCGGAGCATCTCCAGGGCTGCTGGGACTAACGGAAGAGGATAGCGGTATTTGACTGTTACCTCATTAAGACCACGATAGTCAATACACGGCCGAAGACCCCCATCCTTCTTCTTGACAAAAAAGAATCCAGCGGAAGCCGGAGATGTAGAGGTGGTAATAAAACCTTTCGCCAGCTGTTCGTCAATGTACGCTCTCATGGTCTCTGTTTCAGGTTGTGACAGCGGGTAAACTCTTCCGCGTGGAGGTACTGCCCCAGGCAAAAGCTCAATCGCACAGTCGCCAGCACGGTGGGCGGGAAGGTGAGAAGCTTCAGTCTCGCTGAAGGCCAGGGCTAGATCGTGGTATTCGGAGGGAATTTCCAGAAAATCCACTCCCTTGAGTGCAGTGCTGTGGAGTTCAGTACCTTGGACAGCAGACGTGCAGTTGATCTGACAGAATTCGGACCACCTGGAGATTCTCCTTTTAGACCAGGAAATTTGGGGGTTATGTTTCACTAGCCAAGGAAGCCCCAAGATTACAGGATGCATAGGTGAGTGAATCGTGAAGAATTGGATAGTCTCCGAATGCTGTGTCCCGAAGCTGAGCGTGAGGGGTTGCGTGGTGTATTGCACCTCTCCAGACCCCAGGGGGCGTCCATCCAGCGCTTCCACGGTCACACCAGACTCACATGCGAGGAGAGAAACACGATGAGTTTTGGCAAATGCAAGGTCGATAAAATTTCCAGCAGCTCCAGAATCAATCAAGGCTCTTATGTTTAAAGTTTGTCCATTACATTTCAAAGAACTGTCCACAGAGCATAATTTAGAAGAGTGATTAAAACTCACCGCAGCAGAATTCTTGAGCGCTGGATTAACCGGACAGGTGGCCCTCAGATGACCCGCCTCACCGCAATACATGCAGAGATGATTACGGCGTCTCCTCTCCCGCTCCGCTGTAGAGAGGCGTGTGTAACCAATCTGCATGGGCTCCGACTCCGCGTTGGGGAAGGCACACTCGAAGAGACTGGGTCTGATGGGTGTGCGTCGGGCGCAAATCAGGTTGTCGAGACGGATGGCGAGCTCCATAATTTGGTTCAAAGATTTACTGTCGTCGCGGCACGCCAGCTCTCCCTGGAGGTCCGGGTTGAGTCCCTTGCGATACAGGAGCTTTAAAGGTTCCTCCTCCCATCCAGCTTGGGCTGCAAGGGTCCGAAACGAGAGTGTGTAGTCCGCTGCGGTAGAATTCCCCTGGCGTAACGTGAGCAGCAATTCTCCCGGATCCTTTCCTCCCACAGTATGTTCAAACACCTCTCTAAATTGGGTTAGAAACTCATTATAAGAGGGGAAAGAGAGCTGACCTCCATACCAGAGTGCAGTAGCCCACTCCAAAGCCCGGCCGGTGAGTAGAGAACACATGAAGGAAACGCGGCTCTCATCAGTGGAGAAGGACTGAGTCTGCTGATCGAAATACAAGCTGCACTGCAACAAAAATCCCTTACAGGTAGAGGGTGAGCCATCAAATTTCTCAGGAAGGGATAACTTGGGCTGGTTTGAATTGTTACTCACGGCAGGTGGAGCGGGCGCAGGTGCAGCTGGACTCGGAGCTTGATTATCAGCCGCGCTCGGCGGGGATAGCGCTCGGACTGATCTCACGAGCTCATCAGTGAGATTTGTCAATTTTACTAACTGTTGCTGATGGGCGACCAGCACACTTGCTTGAGTGGATACCTCGGAGGCCAGTCGATGGAAATCTGCTGGATCCTGTTGTGGTGAAGTCTTCTGTGACGAAGAGGCTGAGGCGGTCGGATCCATTTGCAGTAATTTATTGATACAGGTAAGCAAACAAAGGAGAGCAGTCATAAAACTCAAAAGCCCGTGGCAAGGGCGGTAGCAAACTCAAACTCAGCACACAGGTTAGGGCAATCCAAGAAACGTACATCAAACAGGCAAAGGTCAGGGGCTGGCAGCAAAGGTTCAAAAACGAGTTCAGAGTCCAAGTCAAAATAACAGAGTAATCCGAGAAACGAGCTAGAGACAGAGTGTAGGTAAAACAAGACTTCACAAATTAACAATGAGTAGAGCAGTCCAGATAAAGGGGAGCTAAGGGCACACAGGTGATGCTGATGGGGTGATTAATCAGGAGATGATGAGCAGGGAATGATAATGGGAAATGAAGTCCTAAAACGCAGGAGAGAGGGATCTGGTGAAACCAGGAGGAGGCGTCGTCGAGCGTTCTGTGATAGTCATTTTACCTCCATGCATACATGTGAATCCTTTCATTTTAACGACAAGTTGATTGCAGTTAATTACACAGATCACGTCTTACAAAGCAGGCAAAATTAATTTAGCTCAATTGTCAGAATAATATTGTGGGGGTTCCCCAATATCATCTTACTTTATAGGATTTGCAGGAAACGCAATTCTCTGGCCAGAAGAATTGGGCTTCCTGTCCCATAACGAGTACTCTTTAAAATATTAATTATTTAAATAATTAATTCGTAAAGCTTGTAGCATAAGATCTTTTTGGCACTTAAGAGACTTGAGAATGAGCAAAGAGAATGAATCAATCAGTCACGTGAATATCATGATTTAATAAAGGCATGTCTACTTATATATTTACTACGTTCACACGGGATATATATGTATTTACAAACACATAGAAGTACACAAAACAATAAGACAATGAACGAGAAATGCGTAAAGTTTGGGCAATGGATAATTTACATGCGAGAGCGAGTAAGAGAGGGAGAGAAAGAGAGAGGGTGAGAGAGAGAGAGCATTGGCATACTTCCTCCTAAGACATTCACCTTTTCTGATTACAACACGAAACATTATCTTAATGCTCCTTAGGAGCTCTTTGAACAGATTATCCTTGCACAAGTTATGGGTCTCGCTGTGTTGCTGCATTCCTGAAGGCCTGTCCCGGCTGCGTGCGTGAGCGGAGTCCTTTGTGTGTGTAAGCGTCACGTGGTGTTTCTGGGCGCTCGTGTTGCGCGGCGGTTTCAAGTCTTTGAGTAACATTACCAATGAAAGTAGCTCGGCTACGTTTGTTTCACTTCGTGGAAGTAAACAGAGTCGACTAGGGAAAACAAAACTTTGCCTTACAAAGAAAAGATATAAAGATCGGATCGGGTCTCCGAAGGAGACCACGAGATCGGGTTACATGGTGCAGCAGTAACGACGGACAAAAGCAAGAGAGAGCGAGAGAGGGAGGGGGAATGATTTATCCCTTTGGATAAAGCCAACCTTCTGCTGTCAGCTTGGCCAATCGGAGAGAGGGAGTTTCGAGCGGGAGTTTAGGTTTTATGATCTTTTGTCTTGTCGAGATCGACTTTGCATGTTTTATGACGGTGACGTAAAATGCGTTCAATTTTACTCCAGAGATGATAAAACATCGTAACACACATCCTATGGTTTGTACACATACAGATATGGTTTGGTCAGATCAAGAGGATTCTAATGATATGAAGAACAACATAAGTTGGATAATACTGCAAGGTTATACATTAAAAGGCATACTTTCCAAGCATTTGTAGTTTTTTAGGACTACGGTACTGTCGCAGATAACCATGGAATCTGGGTAACAGACACACATATAAGCATATCAAAATATATCTCAATAAAGTCTTTATATGATGACTTTAGAGGTTTGTGTATGTGTGTGCGTGTCCATGAGCAGATGTTCTGAGTAAACTCCTGGTCTCTCTTGGAAGGAGAGGGGGGGGGGGGGGGGTGTTTCGTGATAGTATGTAAATCAAGGAAACATTACCCATTAGAGTCTCCAAGGACGCACACACCAAACATAAAGTTAAGTCATGAGATGAACATGTATCACGAGGTTATGCATAGGATATATATATATATATATATATATATATATTATATATATATATATATATATATATATATATATATATATATATAATATATATATTAGAGTTAAAATGTTTCATTTTTCCTTCTCCAGGAATCAAGTCCCTGCACATTCTTTTGAGTCATAAATCGGTCACAGGAAACCAAACTCGAACACAGTGTTAGCTTGGTTTGGGGGGAAGCTTCATGGTACGTGTGTGTGTGGTGGAATGTGTGTGTGTTTGTGTGGGTTTTTTTCAAACTCCATCTCTTTAAAGACATTGGGCTTTTAGTTATTCAGTCAATGATTCATCCAAATACCCTACAACCCTAACACCCTACATACAAATTACCCTATACAATGTTTACTCATTTGTACTCTGCCAGACCAAAAATAGTTAAAAATGCTCTCAGTGAGACTTTTGCTTATATTTTGCGAATTCACTACCCTTTCGTTATGTTCGTGGCTGAAAACAGCCACCACTTTAAACTGCTGTAAAAATGTAACAGATAAATATTTTTTTCTTTTCATTTTTTTTGCATACATCTATTAATCAACATCAGTCCTGATCAAAACTACTAAATGTAAAAAAAAAAAAAATCTGAATTTTAACTCTTTAATTGCCAAGTTCATAAATTATGTCACTGATTTGGGGGAAAAAAACACACAAAATGACTTATTTTGACTTATATTGTTAGTTTTTGTGCAGCATCAGATTTTAACTTTTTCTCCCTAATTTACTGTTGATGGCTGTTCTAGCTTTTACATGGAGTTATACGGAGAGAGTGTGAGAGAGACCTTACGTCAACTCACCTTGATGTATCTGAGAAAATCAAAATATGCACATCAGCTCTGAGAACTACATGGAGTAAACTAAAACAAAGTGTATTTATGCACTTTATGCACCAAAATCAGTAGCCCCATGTAGGCACAGAGATCTGTGGAGTCCACCCCGGTCAAGTTTCTCATTGTGCGGCGCCCATGGAGGTTGGTCATGCTGACAATGAGGTCAATCATCTCCTCCATAAAAAACAGATTGAACACAGAATCCATGTTCTGGACCCTTGCGATGGCATAGCGCGTCGGCCCAGGAGTCACGCCTCTGGCAGGCTAAAGAATGGGAGTTGTCTCCGCGTTGGTGGAAAACCACACTTTGCCAATTCTCCCAATCCACCCAGATCCAGGATCCTCCGAATCCTCCTCGCCTTCAGTGGAAGAGAGATAGAGAGGATAATGAGGGGATAATGAGGGTGCCACATCCAAATCAGTGTAAGGAACCTACAAAATAATAATATACATAAAATGTATTTAAGGGGGCCGGAAGGCCAATTTAGCTCAAAGGGAATGATTCATCGATTTGCAATGAATCATTGACCGAATCACTATGGAACCGAGCAAATGACTCGTTTAGAGTTCATTTGAACGGGCCGTAATTATAACCTTGGCAACAGATATAAGTATCCAATCTATAGTGAAACACTATGTATTAGCATGGTAACTTTAGATCGACAGTACAAGACATTAAATGTGTAAGCACAACACAAGGCAAATATCTTTTCAAATATAAACAAGACTTTATTGATTATTCTAAACACATAAAACTAAGGTCTAAACACAATCACACACACACTTTACAGAGACTTTACAGCAAAACTTAACTTAGAACGAGACTTTTAACAAGAAAATAAAATACAACTAAGAAAAAGAATGGAAAGTGAGACGAATAGTTAGATGGCTTGAATGAAGCTGTTTTAAACCCTGATCTTGATTAGGGTCATTTGTCTCTATGCGTCTACATGGTTACTATAACCATCGTCTGCTCCACCCGACTTGTTCTGCCGAGAGTTGTTTTTTTAGAGAGAGTTAGAGAGGGAGAAAAAGAGAGGGTTTAAGATTTTAAACTCAAAGTTTGTCCAACCTCCAGGATGAGTTCTGGCCAATCAGACACTGGTTTAATTTAGGAGGTGGATCTGGGATCTGCTTGGGTTCCAGCACTTAGCAGAGAACAAAAGATCACAGTTTAAACATTATAGATTATCATAATCATACAAATCATTTTACACAGATTTTAAACTAGCCATCTTATGAATTAAGGGCATACGATTATTTTGATTGGAAGCACGATACTCTTTCATTCATACACACAGTTATAATCACAATTACATGATTTATATGAAATCTAAGATTTATATGTAATCTAAGCATAGTACAAACATGAATTGTTGGAACAACAAGAATTATGACGTTTGATTATAAGTCCACTGAGCATTGTTCTGTGTGAGTTTTATGTAAAAAGACTGTGTAAGTCTCTTACGCTCCGAATGAGAGCGTGGTCTGTTTTACATCTGTCCGGTGGTGATGCTGAGGGAGGTCAAAGGTGGTCAGGCCTGTTTTACCATTTCTGACACGTTCTTCCTGTGGGGCAATAAAAGTCTTCTCTGGGGGGGGGGGGGGGATTTCTAGACAATTTGTAGCCAGTCTTTTGTGACTTAGGAATGTGGTGTTAAAATCCGGAATGCTGAATCACATTTGAATGAAGCCCATGAGAGATTAGAAAGATTAATTTGTGTTTGGTTCATCCTTAAATTCTCTACATCAGGATCTGACTCTCCTGAGTCTGTGGTGTCAGAGGGAGAACACAATACATCCTGCAGTTCGCTAGAGGGGTCAGGCTGCAAAATCATCTCTAAAACTTCACTACAAGTCAAGCCCTTTCTCATGTTGCTTGCTGCTCTTATCACCATCAAATGACCAGCAGGCATGCAAGTGTTTAAATCCACTTGCTTTGTTTTTGCTTAGTCTGCCTTTCTCACTATCAAAAGGCAGCAGATGCATAAATACACTAAATACACTTACTTTGCTTTCGTTTACTATTTTGATTTTCTCCGACGCATCAAGGTGAGCTCTCTCTCTCTCTCTCTCTCATGATTAAACATGCATGATTATATGGTATCATGGCTAAGCAATGGGGCAAAAACAGTGAATTCCCTTATCGAAAAGGGAACTTCGAGATGCGTCGAAAACGCTACGGGAACGCCTTCTGCGTGATTGCGTCTGAAGCATCTATGCCAACTAGTCCAATGAAAAAAAGAGAATGAGCATCACGGGCAGGTGACGTCATGACCAGGAAATGATACAAGCACTTCTGCTGCGAAACGCCAGTTAGCTTCTGTGCCTCAGCAAGCGATCTGTGTCATACTGTCTTGTCTATTTATTGTTGTCTGTTACAATATTGTTGGTATCGGTTATGGCGAAACAAGTCTACAAAGAGTGTGTTCCTCCCTGCCCGCGTTATTTAACGGGTGGGGACACACACGAGCTTTGTGTGATTTGTTTGGGAGTGGAGCATGCGGTCTCAGCCTTCGAGGGGGCTGAGTGCCAACACTGTGAGAAGCTACCGCTTCGCATGCTCCGCTCTCGCCTGGCACTCTTTGACAAACAGAGTGGGCAGGCTCGCGATCCTCAAGGATCAGGACCCGCGTCTGCTGAGGCAGCGCGGAGAATGCATTCTTGGGGATCGCAATTGGATCTCTCGGAGGGGGGGGAGACGGGTTCGAGGACCTTTTCTCCTTCCTTACCCGAGAGATCTAGCTCTCCTCTCCCGGTGTAGGAAGCACGCTTTGCGGTTTCTTCCGCCCGGGAAGAGAGCTCTCCCTTACTGCAATGTTCTTCTTCTGAGGAAGTTGACGTTATGAGTGTTGAAAGTGAGAATTCACACACGGGGGAAAGGGATTCACAATTTAATTCCCCGGTGTATGATGAGCTGGTGGATATCATGTCACGGGCTGTAGAAAAATTAAATATTGAATGGCCATCTGAGAAAAAAAGCACTCGCTCAAAAAGCAAGTTAGATGAGCGCTTTCTTCCTTCAGCCACATTATATCCACCATGAGGGCTGCCTATTTTTCCAGATTTACACAATGAGATTTCTAAATCCTGGAATAAACCTTTCTCATCTCGTGTTTTTAACCCTCAAACCACTACATATTCAAAAATTAGAGGGTTAAAAGAGTTTGGTTATGAGTCGATGCCCCAGGCCGAGCAGAATTTAGCCAGCTATCTCGCGCCTGGTCCCGCATCTTCTCTGAAAGCCCCGGTTTTGCCCACTAGACCGCTTAAAAATACATCTGCTTTAGTGGGCAAAGCTTATTCGGCAGCAGCTCAAGCCGGAGCGTGTTTACACACCATGGCACTGCTCCAGGCTTACCAAGCTGACCTGCTGGGGGAACTGGATAACAGCGAGGGTATTAGTCATGACGATGTTCGAGAACTTCGTAGGGCTACTGATCTTTCTCTCAGGGCTACTAAAGAGACCGCCAGAGCAATTGGGCGGTCTATGGCAGCTTTGGTAGCCACTGAGAGGCACTTATGGCTGAATCTTTCTGAAATTAAAGAAAAAGATCAAACTTTTTTATTAGACGCTCCACTTGAACCCTCTGGTCTCTTCGGTGACGCAGTCCACACAGTAGTGGATAGGTTTCAGGAGTCTAAAAAGCAGTCTGACGCTTTTAAAAAGTTAATCCCTCGCCGTGTCCAGCCCCCTGGGGCTGCTGGGCGTGAGCAGCCCCAGCCATCTAGCTCATCATACCGTGTGCAACAAAAAGAGAGTGTTGCGTCTCGTGTTCCTCCACGTAGATACTGGAGACAGACGCAGCCCTCTCAACCGAATTCGCCTAAGCCTAAGCCAGATCTGAGGACCGTTCTTCAGGCGAAGAAGGCTTCGGTTAAAAAAAAAAAAAGGTCCTGATGCTTAGGCATCAGGCCTGTGAGGACAGCCGCGACCGAAGTGGAACGGTGTTCACCTCATTACACGGTGCCCGTTCCATTTCGGGGTCCTCACGAGACCCTCCTGCCAACCCTGCCACCTCCGGTGCTTCAGGGCGCAGTGGTCTCCAGCGAGTCGCTGATGCTATGCTGCGGCACAGCATCGGTTGCGTGCCCTCTGAGGGGGGCTTTAGAGCAGTCAGGTCAGGTAGTTCCTGCCGTTATGTTTCAGGCTCCAGATTTGGCTCTCTCAGTAACACCAGAGACCAGCCTCGAGAGGCTGGTTCCCTTAGTAAATTTTCTGGCAGCGTGGAAGCTTCTGCCGAATATTTCTCATTGGGTCCAGATTGTAGAGAAAGGATACAGAATACAGTTTGGCTCTCGTCCTCCTCGTTACAGCGGGGTGCTACCCACAGTGGTGCATCCCGAGCAGGCTCTGGTAATGGAGCAATAAGTAAAGGCCCTGTTAGCGAAACAAGCTATAGAACAGGTGTACTCACCCGACCGAGAGTCAGGTTTTTACAGCCGTTATTTCATTGTTCCAAAAAAGGATGGAGGGTTGTGTCCCATTTTAGATCTTCGCCTGTTAAATCGGTCAGTTCAGAAACTCAAGATCAAGATGCTGACCCTCAAGCAGATTGTACTGTTCTCTCTATATGTTTGTTTTCGGAAACGTGAATATGGATAAACAGCAAGCCAAACTCTGTTCAAGAGCCAGGATATGAGCGTCTTGTTCCTTTAATAGTACAACATGTACTGCAGTTTACATGGGCAAAAACACCGGCCATTGAACCGAGTAAAACTGTAAATAAATGAAAGAAATATAAAAAAATGTATTAGAAATCAAAATGACATACTTATTAACAGTGTAACAAGTAAAAATGTATATAGATACATTAGGTTAGGAGCGTTATCAACAGCGCACTAGCGCCAATCTGCAATAACATAAACATCTTTAATTATATCACGTTTAAACTCCTGCAATATACACTACACAGATTAATGATTCAAATTAACTTACAGCCAATGCTTACGACAGGGATTAGAAGTAAGATTGCCTAAGAAGCAACACAAACATCTCTCAAACGTTCCCTGCACCACGAGCTCGTTATTTCCTGTTACCCGATGCGCATTGCTCGTGGAAAAACGTCCAAATAAAAGTCCTCACATAGGAACTTAACATAATAGCGGCAGGGAAAAATGATCTTATACAGAATATTAAACAATGACGAAATTATAATATTTATAAATGTAAATGTCCATCGTAAGTTATACACAGCCTCTAACAGAGGCTGAACACTCCCCACCTGGCATTATTAATGCCACTATAACAGTCCGTGATTAGTCTTAGTCCTCTTTAGCTAGGAGTAAGATCACATCAGAAATAGGTCGCAAGAATGTTTTCACGTTACCACCTGAGGTTGTTTTAACTTCTATCTTGCGGACCTTTCCATCACTGCTCGGGAAGACGGATGTGATTAAGCCCAAAGGCCAGTCATTCCTTTTAGACTGAACTTGTTTCAACAACACAACATCTCCAATGTGCAAGTTTCGGTGAGTTTCAAGCCACTTCCGTCGAGGTTGGAGTGTACTGATGTATTCTTTTCGCCATCGGCTCCAAAACTCGTTGGCCAATGCGTTTACTTTTCTCCACTGACATCTTAGGAGATTATTTTCAGTGCAGTTCTCAATTTGGACGGGTACTCCTGGCTTTTGGGTAAGGAGCATTGCTGGAGTAAGTATGCATGGAGAATAGGGATCTGAAGAGACGGGAGTCAGAGGTCTAGCGTTTATGATTGCGGATACCTCTGCCATCAGAGTGCAAAGTACCTCATGAGTCAAGTGAGCATGTTTCTTTTGCAACAGCATACCGTCTAGAATCCTGCGGCTCACACCGATCATGCGTTCCCACGCTCCCCCCATGTGGGAAGCGTGTGGAGGATTGAATTCCCACGTACAGCCATTCTCATGGAGGTACTTCAGAAAACTAGGCTGGTTTTCTTTTGTTGGCTGCATGCCCAATTCCTTAATAACTTCTATGTGTACTGCTCGTATACTCATACACGTGAAGAGTATAGCCCACCTTTTGTTTTCAGCTACTCCACCTCTGGTGCGTCGAGTGACCACAGTCCATGGACCAAAAACATCTAACCCCACGTAGGTAAATGGAGGAGATGTACTGAGGCGCTCAGGAGGCAGATATGCCATCTTCTGGACTTCCTGCTTTCCTCTGAGTCTGAGGCATGTCACACAACGATGAAGAATGGAGCTTATCAGTCTTTTCCCTCCTAAAATCCACAAGCCAGCCGACCTGATTGCTCCTTCTGTAATATGTCGGCCTTGATGGTGCACTTTGGAATGATAGTAACTCACCAACAGTTTGGTAACATGACTTTGCTTTGGGAGGATGACTGGATTCTTCACCTCTGATTCAAGAGAGGCGTGTCTCAGACGTCCACCAACCCTCAAAAGATCGTCGTAAATGTAGGGGTCGAGATTCCGCAGCCCACTTGAATGAGAAACTTGTTCGTTCCTCTGCAGAGCAGCATACTCCTCTGGATATAGGTCTTTCTGAACATGTAGAATAATTAGTCTCTTTGCAGTTGCCTGCTCTTCAGGAGTGCGTATTTCGCTGCACTGATGCCATCCTTTGCACGTATGTGATGTGCTGATGGAACCTGACTTGTGAGAACGTGCTTGATGAATCAGAAAGGAAACGGCTCTTAGCAAGGATTCCCAGGTAGAAAAGCGCTGAAACCGCTCTGAGAAGTGGCTTCTGTCAATTTGAGTAATGAAGCTGGTCACACAAGGTCTGATTTCTGCATCCTCCTTAGGATTCACCAGTTCGAATACCTCACATTCTTGCGCTTGGGGCAGTTTGTAGAGAAAGCTGGGTCCTGTGAACCATATAGTGTCATTAAGCTGTGATGCAACCACTGATCTTGTCGCTAGATCAGCTGGATTCTGGTCCGTAGACACATAATTCCACTGATCTGGAAAAGTTGACTGACGTATCCGTTGAACACGGTTGTGCACATAAACGAAGAAGCGTCTGGTCTCATTGTAGATATATCCCAGGACTACTTTGCTGTCACAATACTGCCCTGCAAAGGCAAAAGACCTTAACTCGCTAGAGTGTGAAACTGAGAAAAATGACTTTAAAGTTTTTGTTTTGTCCAGACAAAAGTATTATAGGTAGGACTCCCAAAATTTGACAACTAGTTGCTATAATGAAGAAATGTTTGTATGCAAAAAATCTTGAGCTCAAAATTGACCTTTGACCCTTGTTTGGCAGTTACTGTACTCTGCCTTTGTATCATGTGCCAAAAATAAGGAGTCGTGCAAAGGCAAAAGGCAGTAACTGACATATACTCAATATTTGCTTGCTGTTCCCCATACTTACATCCATTGTAAGAACACCTAACCAAGGTCTAGTCATCATGGTATGTGTTTTAAATTATATAGATGACCTTTGGTTGTTCCTATTTATTGCTATAATGATCAGGATAGTGCAGCAACACTAACACAGTTAAACAGTATGACAGATAAGTTACTTTGCAGTACAGTATGTACAGTATAAATAAATACAATAAATATTTCCACAATAAAGATAATTTAATTATAATTGAATACAAAGGTATATTTATTTAAATGCAAGATATAGAGTAATAATTAATTAAACATAAATTATCAATTTACAACAAGAATATTTCATATTCATTAGGCGTCTTTAGGCCTTTATTTTGAAAAAGCAATAAACACGAAAAATCATTAACCCTCTGGGGTCGAAAACCGCGTGCCCGCGTTTTGCTGGATTTTTTCCTTATCAGTGCAAAAGAGAATCAAATTACTCTGTTAATTTTGATCTTAAATATAAGTGTTGTACATCATTAGATCCTGTTAAGTTTCTATTTTTTTTGTGGATACTCACAATAAAAACAAAGTGTTGTGCTTTTCGTCAAACAAAGAAAAATAAACATGATGCGCGTTTTCCCTTCTCTCTGTCTTTGAGGTCCGTTCTGAAACGCGTCCGAAACATTCACTTTAACTCTGTCAATACTTGTCACAGAGATACGAGAGATGTCTCTTTATGAAGCTGAGATTCTCTTCTTTCAAATGAAGTATTTTTTTTTTTTTTAAATATTTCCAGTTTATGTAATCCGTTTGAAACCAAGGAGAGTTACAGTTTTTTCGCTCTCCCTTCATTAAAGATAATTAGGTGAGCCCGCCACACCCCCAGCGCTTTTGACATGGTAAATAGGCGATATGCATCCCACACGCGGCACGCCCCCGATCACTGCATAACAACATGAAGATTCTTCATCAGAGATTCACTGATAGTTCATCGCGTTTTAGGGATGGAAGCACGCTAACGTTACTCCTTCAGAGGATTATGGACAGCTGGGAATAATTAACCTTTTCCTCAGTGGAATTTGAAACTCAGACGAGCGGTTGCATTTTGAAGAACGGATTGACCCCGAGGATACAAGTTCGGAGTAAGTTTAGTGTTTTATAATTCCTTTTCTGATCATAGAGCTCAAATGCATTTTCAGACTATAGTAAATATTAACTCACAACGTTCGTGTAGGCCTATACGCTCGTGTAAACTTTTTAAATAACTGCTTAGTTTGTAATGATTTAGTGAAATATATTGATCTGCAAGTTTTGTTTGAGTTCTCCTGTGGTCTAGTGGTTAGATCAATTGCCAAGCGTGTTAGAGGTTACAGGTTCGAATCCACCACTAGCATATTTTTTTTCTCTCATCAAAACCGAATATGTTCATCAGTGGTTACAGTCTATATCAAACACACACGTATATAGGACACACGTTTGTGTGCATTTTATTTTGTGATTTCACCGGAATGAATAGTGTCCGCAATGGCAATAGATTGAAAAGCACGTTCTGTGCGCGCGCCGCCACAAGAGACTCACTGTATCCATGACACTGATAGCAGGACACGAGCGCTCAGCTTGAGTTCAAAAACAAAACATTTTAGCTCTAGATCTCTTATTTAAGAGCGGACTAAATGAATGATCTACTAGTTAACTAGAGATGTTTTATTTGTATTAGGTACAGCCGTTCATTGAGTGTATCAGTAAATGCGTGCGGTCGATGAGCCATAAACAGATACTCGCGGTTACGCAGTCTACCAATCAATAGATGTTTCTCTGTCCATCAACAGATACATTGTGCATCTATAATCATAATAGTCCATCAGTTTACTTTGGATAATGTGCTAACAGTTTTTTTGCTTTTGTTTTGTTGTGTTTACATCGTCACCATCAGCCTTCAGAAATCATTCTGATATACTTTTTTTTTAAAATCAATGTTGTAAACAGTTATGCTGCTTAATTTTTTTTAACCTGTGATAGTTTTTTTAGGATTCTTTGAATGCACTTTTTTTATTTATATAAGCACTATATAAGCAATATTTTATATATTTTTTTATATAAAAAAAAAACAAGTTTGGTCTTTTTATGTTTTTTTTTTTTGAAAGGAAGTGTTAAGTGATATGAATGACTTTAAGTCTTTATGTTCTTAGGAAAGATTTCTATTTTGAATAAATGCTGTTCTTTTTAACTTTTTATACATCGAATCATTCTTAGTTCAGGCTGCCTCACAGCACCTTGATGGGGCATTAGCACATTGGGGGAGTGTCTTTAGTCTCCCCAGGTGTAAATCACATTAATATTCATGGGCATTAACACTCCCACGCATACAGCAGTAATGACCCAAAAACTGATGTAAGAAATTCAAATCGTTATATTGATCTTTCTGAAAGAGTGGTCAGAATGATTTTCACTTCATTTTGAAGTAAAAGTTCTAGCCTACAAGAATAGTAACTCAAAAGTATTGTTTTCAACTATTCAGTATGTGTTAAATGGCCTTATTGCGATGACATTTTTTTTCCCAAAACGTACTAACCACGCATATTATTTTTTTTCTATAAAATGCAAACATGTACATCCATTTTGCTCACATATTATTGTAGCAGAGTTTGTGCTGAATACAGCAAATTTATATGTTGGCAAATGGTATGTTTTAAGTAGCTGAAATAAGCACAAATGTCAGGGCATACCAAAACACAGAAAGAGCCCGAAAACAGCTCAGACCCCAGAGGGTTAAATTGGTAGAAAGCTCAGTTTGTTTTCATACCAAGAGTTCAAAAAATAACACAATTCAATTTTATTTAAAAAAGGTCAGAATTCTTTTTTATATATATAAACAAAAATATTATGGATTCTCGATTTGTGATGCGGCTGCCAGCTGTAACACACATGCTTGTTTTATGCGTTTATTAGAGGTTGAATTCAAATCAAATACTGCCAAACAACTCATACTACTTCTGAATAGAATTTCTACTTCATAAATTGTTTGCAAATTATGGAAATACTTGGTTCAGATCACTCAAAGCATATATGAAAATGGAGGCGTTCTTATATGGTCAGTAAGGAAGCTTGGCTGTCCATCTAGTGACAAAGTTTGTTACTGCACCCAAATAAAATCTTACTGAAAGCTCATTTTTTGAGATATCAATTTAAAATTGGGAACACAATTTGTCCATAGGTCTATTACAAAGCATTATTGAATTACAACCATTTAAGTTTGGATAGTGATTTTCATGTCTATGCGAAAAAAGGGAGGGGAGGGGAGGGGAGAATGGGTGAGGTGTGGTGACAGTTAAAGGGTTAACTGCTCAAGATGCACAGTCAACGAACTCGACTTGGATTACTGCTTTTTAAATCTGGAATAATAGACAGTCAACCGAAAAAAGCTGGAATTACTTTTACCATTTAGGTTAGCCTACTTTGTACGGACATTAGCGAGCTTTGTGCTATGGATTTGAGTAAGATCTGACATGAACACCTGCAAGAAGGAAATATGGCTCAAACATGTATGGATTGTTGTGGATACATCAGATGACGTGCATTGCTATGGATTATGGATTTTCCATGGATTATATCGGATTGCATGGAAAGGTAGGATGCCTGTGTATTTAATAATTAGTTTTTGGCGTCTCTGAACGTTAGCGCTAATTTACGTGACACAGATTAAATTTAGCTAACGTTAGCTCCGGGCTGTCACTGACATTGACAGATCTGAACTAATCGCCCTGAGCGAAAAACAACATTTATGACAACCTATTAGCTTGCATACCGTATGGCTTGTTCACCTTGCTTTGTTTCTGATTGCATAGTTAGCAGTTTGTCTGGCCAGCAAAGTTGGTGGTATGTTGTTCTCTAGCTGAATTAAGCAGAATGCAATCGAAAATGTATCATGTTTATAATACATTTTTTGGTATGTTCTTACCAAAGATGTGTCGTGTGTATGATACGTGGTTTGAGAGCGGCAAAATTTGACAGTATGACAAAGCCAGAGTGTACAGTAACATCACAGCGGCACCGTAACATCTCTCTTGATGCCAGGCTAAACAAAGTCAGAACACCTTAACTCAACTTCAGCGTGCTGGAACAAAGGCAAAGAGCCGTAACAGCTGTTACGGCGTTCTGCTGTGGTTTCTCATATGGTTTTGGATGTTACGGTTGTCATAGCCCTTTATTTTCTCGTTAAAACAATCAAACTGACTCACGATATTTATTCACATGATAAAGGAGGTCTCAAATACCACAAAAATGACATTAACTCATTTTTGACCAAACATGATGTTACGGCGTTTTGCCTTTGTAGGGCAGAATAGAACTTCACAGCATTCGGCTTGTAGTCTAGTTCGTCAAGGATATGATCAGCCATCTCTACAGCCAGCACCGCTCCACACAGCTCTAGGCGAGGGATGGAAGGCTCAGGACGAGGTGATAGCTTTGCTTGCCCAGCACATATCCCACTTTGGCCTCGCCATCATCATTCAGAGCTCGAATGTAAGCCACTGCCCCTATGGTCCAGTTCGAGGGATCTGAAAAGACACACAACTCAGTGTATGAAGTGTTAGAGAGTGAATGATGTAGGTATGTGCGTGTGATGTGAATGTTACTGAGCTTCTGAAGTGAGGTTCTCCATTCTTCCCACTTGTTCCTTTTCTCTTCAGGAAGGGCTTTGTCCCAGTCATGCACCTCTTTAGCCAGCTCACGTACTAGCGCTCTACCTTGGATTGTCACTGGTGCCACCAAGCCCAAAGGGTCGAAGAGGCTGTTCACAGTGGAGGGCTGGTTATTAGTTGCAACTTTGAAGGTGAAGGTATCTGTTTTTATGTCCCAGTATAAACCCAGGCTTCGTTGAGTGGGCCAAATCTCATTTGCAAAATTCAGATCTTGGAGGCCAGAAGCCAGGTCTTCTGATGGGAAAGCTTGCATTACTTTGAGACTGTTTGAAGCTATCTTATGGAGCTTAAGATTCGACTTGGAAAGCGATTGATAGCTTCAGCTTCTGTGGGAAAGGACATGAGCCCGTCATCCACGTAGAAATGTCGGTTGACAAAGTGTGAAGTGTCAGTTCCATACTCTTGCTCACTTTGCTGTGCAGCTAACCGTAGACCGTATATGGCCACTGCTGGAGAAGGGCTGTTCCCGAAAACATGTACCCTCATACGGTATTCTACCACTTCTTTGCTCAAGTCACTGTCTCTGTACCAGAGGAATCTCAAATAGTTCCTGTGATCCTTTTTCACCAGGAAACCATAGAACATTTGTTGGATGTCCGCCATAATTGCAATGAGATCTTTTCTGAACCGTAACAGCACACCTAACAAGGAGTTGTTTAGGTCAGGGCCTGAGAGGAGCACATTGTTCAGAGAAATACCCTGGTGTTGTGCGCTGGAATCAAATACCACCCATATCTGTCCCGGTTTTTGCGGATGATACACTCCAAAGATGGGTAAGTACCAACATTCTTCATCCTCGTGGATAGGTGGCGCTCTTTCTGCATGGTTCTGAAAGAGCTTCTCCATGAAGGCAGAAAACTGTTCCTTCATCTCAGGTTTTCTGCTCAGTGTGCGACGCAAAGAATTAAGGCGAAACAAAGCTTGTTCCCGATTATTTGGGAGTAATGGTCTGGGTGACCGAAATGGCAAAGGAGCGACCCAGTTTTTCTGTTCATCTTGTTGGAACTCAGTTTGCATGATTTTCAAGAAGATCCTATCCTCAAAAGACATGGCAAGTTTGTTATCATTCTTGGTTCTCTCAAATATCTTGAGCCCAAATTCATCTTTGTCTTGCATGCAATGAGTAGCATCATTGAACGAATGGGAAAAAACAACAGACTTATTCTCCCCACCATGGCACAATTTCTCTTTCACTTTGAAGTGGCTCTGACATGGAGTGAGAAGAGATGGACGACCATTCTCCAGGATGTTAGTTTTAAAGACACTCACCATCGGCTTATGAGCTTTGTCAATGCAGACATCACCTACAATCACCCAGCCTAAATCCAACCGCTGTGCAAAGGGTGCATTGTGAGGCCCATTGATTTGTTGTCTCACTTTGTGTACACGTATCATGTCTCTTCCCAGCAATATTAAGATCTGAGCATCAGGATCTAGCTTTGGGATGCACTGTGCCAAATGTTTCAAGTGTGGATGAACAAGGGCGACCTCTGGAGTGGGAATTTCTGATCTGCTGCTCATTATCTCATTACACTCTATTAGTGGAGGGAGATCAAGACGCATCTTACCATCCAGCGTCTCTATTTGGAAGCCGACTGCTTTCCTTCCAGACATTTCTATGGAACCAGCACATGTTCTCAACAAATATGGAGAGGGGTTACTCTGGACTCCAAACAGACTAAAGAACTCTCCTTTGGCCAGTGAGCGGTTGCTCTGGTCATCAATGATGACATACATCTTGATGGCTCGTCCCTGCTGTCCTTGAGGAAATACATGCACCAAACACATTTTTGCACAGGATCGCATTGGAGCGCTTTCTCCACAAATTTCTGTGCACCTTGAAGTTACCTCTGGGGTTGTGTTGACCTGCTGTTCTGTGTTTGGTTCTTGCATCGGAGGTATAGAGAGGAGCGGAGCTATGTCAGGATGCATAACTGTGCAATGTCTGTCAGAATCACACTCTGAGCATTTGAGCATTGTGAGACATTCTCTGGCCACATGACTCGGAGAGCAACACCTGAAACATCTTTTATGTTCTTTCAGCAGGTTCTTGCGTTCCATCAATGATCTTTTCCTAAAGGCTCTGCATTTTGACAGAGGATGCAATTTGTTATGAATAGGGCAATACTTTGTCAAGTCTTGCCCTATTCATATTATCTGAATATGACTCATTTGCGAACACATCTGTCTTGTGCACTGACACAGGAATTGCTAGCACCATGTTTATACAGGGGTTTTTCGTTTCTGATGGCTGTATAACTACTGTTTGAGAGCTTGAAACTAGGATCATTCCAGGCTTTAGCTTCACTGCAAATGAAATGAGTGAAGAACGAGAATGGGGGAAAACTGACATTTTTCTCTTCTTTGAAGCGTGAACCAGCGAACAGCCATTTTTCTTGCAAACTTACTGATAACTTCTCCACTATGGGATTGATACCCCAAGGGGTGTCGAGATAAGCTAACCCTGGTAAGTACGTGTCTTCTTAAGCTGCAAGGAGCTCCATGAGCAAGTCTGCGAGTTCCCTGAGTTTTGTGTTGTCTTTTGGAGGTAGACGTGGAAAGTTATCCAAGCGGTTAAATAAAGCACTTTCTATCACTTCAGGAGTCGCATAACATTCTTGAAGTCTCGTCCACGACAGGTGAAGAGCAGCTTGTGGATTAGCAACATACACAGCTCGAATCCTTCTCACATGATCTGACGATTCCTTCCCCAGCCACTTGACTAGTAAGTCTAATTCTTCACTGGCTGAGAGCTGTAAGTCTTGTGTAGCATTAACAAATGAAGACTCCCATGCTCTGAAGTTCTCTGGGTTATCATCAAATTTAGTAAGTCCTGTGGTGACTAGCTCTCTACGCGCTACGAATCTAGCAAAGTCTGACATAGGCACGACTTGACTTTGAGAGAAATGCTGCATATCTGGATTTACTGCGTACCTTTGTGAAGCAGGATCTTGAAATGGAGATGCTTTAGATGCAGTATTAGGTATGGAATGAGGGAGATTATACAGTGACTCTGGATATCTTACTTGTTGCTGACGTTCACCTTGACAGATTCTGCTGCGCTCCTGAACAGTATCTGTGCCTCCGTCGTATGCAGCGTTCATGCTCTCAGACTTTATCGCACATGGAGTCGATTCCTTCACACAGGTTAACAAAGAGCTATTCAGAGGTAAGGTAGCAAAGTCAGAGCTCACCTGAGACTGGTGTTTCACATATGTGACCCGCTCTGGCGAAATGAGTCGGAAGTCGCAACGTTCTATTTTAAGATATGGGCCGATTATGTGGAAAAATAATCAAATAATAAAAAAAAAACTTTTTTGGCTAATTTCATTCAAAAGACATTCAAAAATAATCTCCCGAAGTTTCATAGTCCATATAAATGAGTAAATGTATTTAAATGACTATTAAAGTTTACAAAGTTGTACTAAATTCGCTGGAAATTATTGCTTTTCTCAACTCCTCTCATCACTTCTGAGCATTTCCCGGGTATCCCCTGAAACGTCACTATCTCTGCTCTCCAAATATGGTGTTGCACGTTGTATACAACCAATCAAAAAGCTTAGAAAATGTACACAAACGCTGATCATTTGGCAATGGGAAGCCCCGTTTCGACTGACCGGCACGCGATCGGTCCAGCCACCCTCCTGTCAGACTCGCGCTCGGTGTAAACAAGCTAGCAGATCTCATCAGAAAGATTAAATATTAATTTGAGAAATGTCGCTGTCAAAAGAGAGCAAAGTCACCAACGCGTTGAACTCACTGGAGGCTTCTAACCTAAGCTCTGCTGCTGATCAGCAAGAGTGCACATACTCGTGTGCGGTGCGTATGCGGTGCGGGAGCAGCACGCGCTATAGATAGTGCTCATGCTGCGTGCATTTGCTGTGCGCAACTGATCAGCGGCTGTACCACACACACATTTACTCACTATTTGTATTTCAAATCCAGAAATTATCATCAAGTTTTATTTAAAAAAAAAGTTGTCACCAGTGCGATTCTCTTTTTACAGATATGCACTCTTAGACGTATTCATGTTAAAACACACTTTTAACATCGCATTATTAATGCATTAGCCTACTTAGGCCTACACACACACACACCACACACACACACACACACACACACACACACACACACACACACACACACACACACACACACACACACACACACACAAACACACACACACACACACACACACACACACACACAAGCAAAAATGTAGCACCTCTGTTCAATCTTTCTGATTTTTGTAAAAGTGCCTTTTAAATTATTTATTCAAATAAAAACTTTAAAATAATTTGAGCTTCAGTCTGGTTTAATAGCATTATATATGTCTTTGGTCAAATTAAGCTGTAAAATAAATAGTTCATCTCTTTAAATGCAATGGATTTTGAAAGATATCAACAAAAAATGGGCAAAAAACTTTAAACGCAATTTTCTCAGGTTTTCAATTGGAAAAAGAGGGCAGACGACCATAATTCAAATGTGTATATCTTTACAACCATTTAAGGTATGACTTTGACTAGGATATCATTTTAAAGTGTATGGTCTCCTCTTTCCATTAATACCAAAATCTCAATTTTGAAATTTGGGTCACTGTGACTCATTTAGCTGGATCAGGTCACATATTCTTCCGTTCTCATTGAAATCTCATGTGACGAAAGTATGCTCTTTTCATTGCGATTGTCGTCACGTTCCATTTTCAGTGCTGTCTCTAACGCCTCAGCTTCCTTTTCAACTTCCAATGCTTCTAAACGCGCTTCCACCATTGCTCTCTCTTGATCCAGCTTGGCTTTCTCTTGCTTAATTTCAAGCTGTCTTTTTGCAAACGCCATCTTGGCACGTGCAGCTTCTGCTGAGGCTCTAGCTTTAGCGGCAGCACTGGCAACAGAACACTTTGAGGAAGATGATGAGCGTGTCGAACTGACCACTGAAGATGCCTTACTTTTTCTTTCACTTTCCATGATTGCATCTGTAACTTCTTATTGCACCCGCTGATTCATTGGCTTTTTACTGTACTGTTCTCTCTATATGTTTGTATTCGGAAATGTGAATATGGATAAACAGCAAGCCAAACTCTGTTCAAGAGCCAGGATATGAGCGTCTTGCTCCTTTAATGGTACAACATGTACTGCAGTTTACATGGGCAAAAACACTGGCCATTGAACTGAGTAAAACTGTAAATAAATGAAAGAAATATAAAAAATGTATTAGAAATCAAAATGACATACTTATTAACAGTGTAACAAGTAAAAATGTATATAGATACATTAGGTTAGGAGCGTTATCAACAGCGCACTAGCGCCAATCTGCAATAACATAAACATCTTTAATTATATCACGTTTAAACTCCTGCAATATACACTACACAGATTAATGATTCAAATTAACTTACAGCCAATGCTTACGACAGGGATTAGAAGAAAGATTGCCTCAGAAGCAACACAAACATCTCTCAAACGTTCCCTGCACCATGAGCTCGTTATTTCCTGTTACCCGATGCGCATTGCTCGTGGAAAAACGTCAAAATAAAAGTCCTCACATAGGAACTTAACATAATAGCAGCAGGGAAAAATGATCTTATACAGAATATTAAACAATGACAAAATTATAATATTTATAAATGTAAATGTCCATCGTAAGTTATACACAGCCTCTAACAGAGGCTGAACACAGATCGTGACCCAAATCAGATCCGCGGACTGGTTTGTCACGATAGATCTAAAGGATGCATACTTCCATATCTCCATCCTCCCTCAGCACAGGAAGTTCCTAAGGTTTTCTTTCAGGGGCAAAGAATACCAATATCGGGTTCTTCCTTTCGGCCTAGCTTTGTCACCCCCCACGTTCACGAAATGCATGGATGCAGCTTTAGCCCCTCTCAGGCTGCAGGGCATACGCATTCTGAATTATATCGATGACTGGCTGATTCTAGCGGAATCAGAGCAGTTGGCGGTTCGGCACCGAGGTGTCGTTCTCGCCCATATGCAGATGTTGGGGTTGAGGCTCAATGCCAAGAAGAGTGTTCTTTCTCCAGTACAGAGAACCACTTTCCTTGGTGTGGTATGGGATTCAGTGACGATGAGGGCCAACCTATCGCCCGTTCGTGTAGCTGTTATCCTGGTAGCCATCAAAGAGCTAAAGCTAGGTCAGTCACGCACTGTAAAACAGTTTGAGAAACTGTTGGGTCTACTGGCAGCAGCGTCCAACGTGATACCTTTTGGCCTGCTGTACATGAGGCCTTTACAGTGGTGGCTCAGGGCCAGAGGGTTCTCCCCGAGGGGAAACCCTTTCCGTATGATCAAGGTTACGCGGCGATGCCTTCGTGCCTTAGAGATATGGAGGAAACACTGCTTCTTAACCCAGGGTCCGGTGTTGGGAGCTCTTTGCCATCGAGCTACTATCTCGACAGATGCTTCCCTCACCGGCTGGGGAGCGGTAATGGAAGGTCGCTCAGTTCAGGGTCTGTGGAAAGGCCATCATCTTTCGTGGCACATAAATTGCCTGGAGATGATGGCCGTCTTCAATGCGTTGAGACATTTCCTTCCGGACCTAAGAGGCCATCATGTGCTCGTTCGAACAGACAACACATCTGTGGTCTCTTATCTGAACCGTCAGGGGGGTCTGAGGTCGCGTCCGCTTTGCAAACTGGCACACCAGATCCTCCTGTGGTCCCTGGGGAAGGTACTCTCCCTGAGGGCAGTGTATATTCCTGGGGACCAGAATATAGGAGCAGACATCCTGTCGAGGCAGGAGCTGAGGCCAGGGGACCACCCCGAGGCGGTGGAGAAAATCTGGGAGGCATATGGCAGAGCAGAGGTGGACCTGTTTGCGTCTCAGAACACGATGCACTGTCCCCTCTGGTATTCCCTTACTCACCCAGCCCCCCTGGGGCTGGATGCTATGGTGCAGACGTGGCCGAGGCTACGTCTGTACGCCTTTCCCCCTGTTGCTCTGCTCCCAGGAGTTCTGGAGAGGGTCCGTCGGTTTGGAATAAGCCTACTACTAGTAGCACCACGCTGGCCAAGTTGGATCTGGTTTTCGGACCTGGTCCATCTTCTAGACGGGCCTCCATTGGAGATCCCGATCAGTAGAGACCTTCTGTCTCAGGCCGGGGGCACAATATTTGACCCTCGTCCAGAGATTTGGAACCTGTGGGTTTGGCCTCTGAGGGGGCCCAACTCATAGAAAGCGGTCTTTCAGCTGAGGCTGCTGAGACCATTCAAAGCTCCAGAGCTCCGGCTACTAGGAAACTATATGCGCTTAAATGGAGAGTTTTCTCCTTATGGTGTCACCGACGTCATTTGGATCCAGTTAACTGTTCTGTGAACACAGTACTCGAGTTCCTGCAGGAGCGCTTTGTGTCAGGTTTATGCCCTTCCACACTAAAAGTTTACGTGGCAGCCATTGCGGCTTACCACACCCTGGTGGGGGGTACATCTTTGGGTCGAGACCGCCTGATTACACGCTTTGAGTGTCCAGAAAAGCGCTATATAAATGTAATGAATTATTATTATTATTATTATTATAAGGGTTATAATGTGTGGATGTGTGAAGTTTGTTTCCTAAATGCTGCTGCTTCACGGCAAGTTTGTTTAGAAGTTTACAAAGTACTTGATGCACATTGCTTACATGCATGAGGAACTATACAGACAGACATAGAGTGTCTAGAATAATATCTCTTTTTTCATTTGTGGATGGCTCAAGGACATTCAAATTTAACTCTGGGAACAAACAAGCAAGATAACCACATTGTTTGCACTGCAAAGTTATGTTAACAACAGCACTTGGTAATCACAGAACATACAGCAAAAAATATTTATTTTAAAATATATGTGCAAATTTTTTATTTGCAAATATGTCTCTCTCCAAATAGAGCTGTAGAAAGATGTTAGATTTGCTTGGCCTATTATCTCTTTTATTCATTTGTTAACTAGTGAGATCAGATAATGTTGAATATTTCCATTGAAAAACGCAGGTCCAACACCTGTCTTGGAATGCTGTAAACATATTGTTTTTATTGTATTGTTAATATTTATTAGCTCTACTACAGTATATGCTATGTTAGCTCACTTTATACTTAGTACATAAACATTTATCATTATAGTTGCTATGCAGTAAATAATACATGAAATATTATGCAATCAACAGTGTTAAAGGTGCTAAATGTAACTTTTCTTCTATAATGGATCCTTTTTTTATTGCCTGTGTGTGAAGGGGTTGTAATCACACATTACAATGATCCACTAGGTTTTGCTATTACCTCTGAAGGTCAGTATTCCTATTTCTATGCGAAGGCTCCGGGTCGGATTTACCGCAAAATCCATCAGATGTGACGTGCATGCGCGCTCCCGAGCCTCTCTCCTTTTTACAGTCTATGCGATGGCACTGCAGCAAACTACATGAGTCTGATAACACCAAACGACCAGCGCAAGACAGACTCCAACAAAAACTCCACATAAATATAAAAAGCAAAAAAAAGTTTTATCTGCTGAAGCTCGTGAGGCCAAACGTGAATCGGATCAACATCTTCAGAGCGTTTGAATTATGGAGAGACCTCCGCTATTTTTATTGTGATAAATTACAAGTTTTCAGATATGCTGAAATAATGGTAAACTGTAATGAAATAGCAAGGTAAAATACAACATATATGAGACATGAAATGAATACAAAAGACTGTTCCAGGATAACAAAAAGTAGGTGCTTTAGGATGTAACTTTTTATTTATGTACTAGATCTACTGTCTAACGTCACTCATCCCACTACTATCATATTGTTTATAATACACATTTCCAGACACATTCAGTACAGTAATGTTACTTCCTACGATCTTACTGTTACACTGAAATTGTTCAGTCTAGTTCACTAACCGTTTTCGTTATCATATTATACTTTGATTCACCTATGCTGACATTGCTGATTGTGAAAGATACACGAACAGTTAGTGAAATGCATTATGCTAGATAACACCACAACGTTATCATGGTACGAGCATGGAGCATTAGTTCAACGTCAAGCTGATAAAAGTAGCCTATTATTGTAACGTTGCATTGGGAGTTTACATGAGTTTCCAGCATGTTGTGTGATGCTTTCTCCGGTGTGTTGAAAGTCTCAGTGTGGCGGGTACCATGAGTGCTCGCTCTTGTGTTCGAGCACGCGCAAAAGCACGAGCGCTCTTGTAAAAATTGGTTGCAATCTGAAACATCACAGATAGAGGCCGCTAAAAAATAAATATAGCACCTTTAAGAGAATGTGAGAAATAAAAAAGACACTTAAACATTACATCAATAAATATTCATAAATTAAGATGATGATCTGCAGCTCATATGCTTTATTTATAATGTGTGATCTTTCTTAAAGGGGACATCGGATGATTTTTTTATTTTATTTAGTTAGGTTTCTGGCTTGTCTGCTAGCTCAGAAAATCTGAAAAGAAAACACGCAACCAGTTTGTTATGGGCTGTCTGAGTCTGAAACTGTGTCATCCAGCAAGCTGTTTCAATTCACAGCCGGTTTTCTACGTAGGTAGTTAGCTATTTGAATAAGACCACCCACGACTGCTTTATTATTGCATAGACCCTATCATGAGCGATGTTACGCCCCGTGGCTCAAAGGGACGCAACAAAATTGGGACACACGAGAAAACCGAACTTTTAAAGAAAGTTATTTATTAAAGTAACACTAAGTAACAATTTTCAACCTTCATAATATATTTCCAAGACCCTTGTGATGGTACATCGACTTAAAATAAGTTAAATGACTCGTCTGCCATAGCCTGACGTGGTCTGTATCACTTTTACTGGCACTATGTAACTTCGGGTTTCGGGTAGGAACCCATGCACAAAAAGAACTACACAATTCGACTGCTTTACGTCAAGCGCTACAATAGTCATTATTTCGTTTTTCTTCGTTTCTGATGTCACAATACATCATCCTTTCATGAAATCATGTAACATACTCTACCTTGTCTGTGGACATCGTTCATTCTAAAGCCGGTGCTGGATAAACAGCGAGCGTGCGTGCGACGGTAGGCTAGATTATTTACGACAGCGTCAAAGGACAATTTCGTTTCCAACCAGTAGGGCGACAGCAGAGGAAAAATCCTTAGTGTTACTTTAACACAAAGAAAATTATACAAAATACTGTGTAATGTAGCAGTCAGGTGTAGTGTCATGCTAGGTGAATGTGTGGAAATGTTATGTACTGTAGTGTCGTGATGCATGCAAAAGAAACATAACCAAACAAATATCGAATCAAATCAAATAGGTTGCCCACATCTGCCACCCGTCTTGCTTCTCTTAAAAGGGGAAAAGGGAAGTTGGCAGCAGGTGTCACCGATGCAATCAGGTAGGAGGGAGGAGTAATCCATCCAATGCTGGGGAAAACCCCATTGAAAACACAGGTCGTCACAAGCGAGTTGTACACTGTCCGACATTTTCTCAAGGCCGGAGCAGCTGTAGTGACAAGAATGTCTCTTAAGCAACTCAGGTGATTTGTTTTTGGATGTAAGAAAGAAAATAACAGTCTTCATTTACTCCCAACATCAAAACCGCAGAAGACGCAGTGGATTAGTTTTATTATTGAAGGGAATGTTCACCCATATACCTAAATTAATTTATGTCTGCGCAAATCATTTTACATCAGACTGCTTTGTGAACGAGGGGCAATACAAAGGGGAAATACAAAACAAAGTTCTTACTCAAGGATGGATCAGTACCAACTGTTCATGATCCAGCTTATGGCCTGTGGAACCACTGGTCACGGCAGTAATGAAAAGGGATATAAAGTTTGCCAGTTTATTAAGCACCCCCTGAAAAAGCATTATGTATGTAGCCTAAATATTTGTTTGCTGTTAGTTGTAACAAGTGTTTTTAGTTTGTGTAATCCACTGTGTTATGTTGATGATTGGGGTTGAGCAGGATGAGGCAGAGGGCCGTGAGAGAGCGGTGTGAGGCCGGTTGTGTGATTACTGGTGAGCAAAGGTAGACCAGCCAAATAAGACATTCAAATAAGAATGTAAAAAAAGAAAAATGAGAAAGACACAGGCTATAGGAAAGATTTGGAAACATTGTTGTTGATACCTATGCAACATATTAATGTTACAAGAATTTTGTATAGTTTCTCCATCAGCACCCAATCCAGTTACATTTGCAATACAGCATGCTCAAGACAAAGGGTTGTAAACTTTCCCTCCGAAAGGTTAAATGGATACTAGTGTTGCTTTCGTCAACGAAAATTATGACGAAATATCGTCGTCAACGAACCTTTTTCACGTGACGAAAACGAGACGAGACGCAACGTAAATGCTGGTCATGTGACGATGACTATAATTAAATGTATAATGTAATATCGTTGACGAATAAAAACGAGACTAAATGTGGTTTACAAAATAAAAACTAAGCTAAAATGTCTCTTCATTTTCGTTGACCAAAACGAGACGAGACGAAATGTTATTTAACTTTATTTCGTCTCGTTTACTTGCGTTATTACCGGTATGCAGCATTTCTGTTTCCTGTGTTTCACTTCAGGGGCTGCATCAGATCGCACTGCGCGCAGACGCAGGCGACATCACATCCTCAAGCCCCACTCGCGGCATTATTTAGAAGATGCAGCTGCGTGAGTTACGGTTGTTTCACACATACTCCGTGTGTAGTGCGAATGCGGTGCGGTGTGTATGCAGGAGCAGCTCGAGCTATTGTGTTTTCACATGTGCTGCGTTTGCAGTGCGCAGCTGATCTACGGCTGTAATACCACAATCACAACATTTATTCTCTATTTTTTATTTCAAATCAATATTTCTAGCCTACATCCGTTATGTCGCGTTGTTGAGGTAGGCTACTGTGTAGATCTCTGCTCTGCTGTTATGCACGCACCGCTCCCGCGTGCGGTGTGAGCGCTCTAACCTAACATGGGTGCGGGAAAAAATACACACCGCAAACGGAGTAGGCTATGTGTGAAACAGGCGTTAGCATAAACGACAACAAACGCAGTTAAGTCTGACACAGAGAAAGGGATTCGTCTTTGGGAGAAAAAGAAGAAATGACATTTGGAAAAACTTTAATGTCATCGTGTGTAGGCAACATGTTTGGTTGGTAAAATAAATATGTTCTAAATTCATATCAGAGCGTCTTCTGTGTCTGGAATAGCATTCTTGAGTCTATAAGGTAACAATAATATAATAAGATAGACTAACAATAATAAGATAAGATTTTTTGAAATGGGTTTGGCTAAAAGAAAATGTTGGTTTCGTCTACTACTAGGTATACATATTGACTGGGTTAAATAGAATTGCATTACTAAAATGAGACTAAAATACAATTTTCATGGACTAAAACTAGACTATGTCTTTCGTCTACTAAAACTAGACTAAAATGTCATCAGTTTTCGTCGACTAAAACTAGACTAAAATGTCATCAGTTTTCGTCGACTAAAACTAGACTAGACTAAAAAGAATATGAACGTGACTAAAACTAATAAAAACTAAAATGACAGCTTGACACAAAGACTAGACTAAAACTAAAATTAAAACAGGCCGCCAAAAACAACACTAATGGATACTCCACTTTTTTTGGAAATAGGCTCATTTTACAACTCCACCAGAGTTAAACAGTTGAGTTTTACCGTTTTTGAATCCATTCAGCCGATTTTCTGATATTTAGAAGAATATCAGTAACCAGACAGTTTCTGGTCTCATTGACTCCCATAGTATATATTTTTTCCTACTATGGAAGTCAATGAGACCAGAAACTGTCTGGTTACTGATATTCTTCTAAATATCAGAAAATCGGCTGAATGGATTCAAAAACGGTGAAACTCAACTGTTTAACTCTGGTGGAGTTGTAAAATGAGCCTAGTTCCAAAAAAAGTGGAGTATCCCTTTAAGTTACTATTGGCTCACTGATCCCCTGGAGGTATGACCTCCACAGAAGTAAAAAGGTGCTGTCAGGGTTACCTCCTTTTTCTTCTCATCCCTCTTCCCTCTTCCCCTGGTTGCTGTTGTGAAAAGACTCAATACATCCTTTTCCCCCCAACTATTGTAACTTCCTCTTCAACAACTGACTCAGGCTAACACTGCATGCTCATCATCATTTCTTCCTTTAACGTGGAAGAAATTGATTATTATCACTGCTTGTAAATCAACGCCCCTTTAACGATGTGATCACAGCTGTGGATGAGTTATTTTTCTGTGGCCATGAAAATTTGGTAACACTTCCTTTTACAGTACAGTACTTACGTGTACTTACAGTGTATTTACCTAGAAAGTACTGGCTAATACAAGGTAAGTACATGGGTTAGGGGTAGGTTTAGGGTAGGTTCAGTGTTAGTACCTAGTTATTACCCAGTAATTGTAATTACTATAATAAGTACATAGTATGTACATGGGTAACAGGACTGTAAAAGGAAGCGTTACCTAAAATTCTCCTTTCTGATTGTGGAGAGATTATTAATACGAGGTGTAAGCTGGACAAACAGATTCATTGATTGTAATATTATTTTTAATTAATTGTAATAGTTAATTATATTAACTACAGAACTTTTTAATTTTATTAAAAGCACAGAGGGTTTCACAGCAGATTCGTAACTTTAGCCCTTCTTCTAGTGATTCTTTTTCTTTTCTTTTTAATGAGGCTTGCCAAATGTATGGTCTTGATTCCCTTTCAAATCTGCTTAATGTTGATGAACATATTATGTTATTCAATTCCATTAGTTATGACATTATGAATTCTGTGGCTCTAAGAGAAAAACAGCAAAAGCCTAAAGCTGAACCTTGGGTAACTAGCACCACACTTGAACTTAGACGGGTTTGTCGTAGAGCGGAACGAAAGTGGAAAAAAATACAAATTACAAGTGCCTTATGAAATATTACATGAGTCATTCATTACATACCAAAAGTCAGTAAAAGCTGCTAAATCTCCGTATTTTTCTGACATTATAGCAAAAAACTCCCACAAACCTAAAATACTTTTTACTATCTTAAATTGACCCTTCGCGTGGAGCTTGATTGACAGGTGTTCTAACCAATCATACTTCGCCATCCGCCATTTTGTCCGAAAAAGCAGCCAGTAGAGTTAGGAGGATTTTAACTTGGTAAAATGAATATACTGACGCCTTTCCGCGGATAAAACAACATTACTTCTTATGTTCGTTCATGTTTATTTGATGCTATAAATGAACTAGAAGGAAGAGATGATCGGATCACGAGCAGCTTTAACGGATGCTCTACAGCGATCTGTCACGGCACATTAAAGAGCCCCAAAACGGTATTTATTGTTTAAATTTCTTTCAAAAAATGACCACATTTGAAAGCTGAGACTTTGTTTAATATGTTTAATATCAAAAGTAACCGAAAAGTAACCTGGTCTGTCCTGTCTGTCCGCGTGTTGTCAGTCTCCTCTCTGCTCCGCGATGTATTTTTCACTGCGTGAGAACATGGTGAGAGCATGAGAGCAGCATAGCTTGTCGGAACATAGCGACAGTAACTAAGGAGGGCGGGTCTTTGCGAAGGGTCAAATTGGTTGTGAATCATGTGAGTGCTGTTTGCTTTAATGCATCAACTGCAGTATGTGATAGCTTTTTAAAGTTTTCACAGATAAAATTGTTTATTTAAGACAAAATATTGTATCCTCAAACTATGAGCCTTCTATTATTTTTCCCTATGTCTCATCTTTTCAATTTCAGACAGTTTCTTTAAATTCCAGCTTTCCAGCACAGAGCTGAATTAGAACCTATTTGTGAGCAGGTCTGCAGACATGATTAGCTCAGAGTAGAAATCCATTACCCCTCTACAGCTGGTTGACATGTTGGTTTAGGCAACCACCACAGTAAATACAAGTACCAATAATGGTCACAAAAGGCAATGCATGATAAAGTTTTTTTTTTTTTTTTTTTTTTTTTTCGCTGGGGAAAAAGTGCTCATGAATAAGAGAGTACACATAAGGCACTTGATTTTCTTCCATCTTTATGGCTGTATTTTTAAAAAAAACTGTATTAATGTCTCTGTTGTATTGAGAATCTTATTGAAAGTGCAAAAAGAACCGTCTAATAAATGATGATGATCTTCTAAACAATCTGCAGTTAAAGTGCATACTACATTAAAACATTCCTTGTCATTTATGCACATGTAGCTCACAAAAGATACATGGCCGTGAAATTACCTCACTTGACAATGTTTTTTTCACCAAAAGTTGCCTTTGACGGCCTTTTCGACCCCAACAAAGCACACTGTCAAAAAAAACATAAAAGACAGTGAATCAATTAGACAAAATAGTAGACTCACACAGATATCTCCACACTTTAAGCCGCCAGCTATATATACATAGTTTAATGAGACACAGCGGCGATAGAAGAATAGGGAATATAATGAAAAAGAGAGAAAGAAAAACTGGAGGTCTCATTATAATTCAAGAAGGCCTGTGTGAATATGACCTTTCCTATCTGCACTCCCTGCAAGTGTGTTGTATAGCTAAATCATATCCATGGGATCATTATTCACAAGACCCTACATGTTATGCTTTTCTTACCTTCAAGGGGACAAAGACAGCAGCCTTATTTAATATACTTTGACCAAGACTCCAGCATATGATGCAATGATTTCCATAGATCCATATATAATGTATCTGCATATAATGTGTTTATTGTCAATAAAGCAACAATTTTGCTTTCCTCACAGGCCATTCTGTGTATGAGTATTACATTGTGTGAGTGAAAGAGTAGATTAAATTAAATTGTATTGAATTATATTATATTATATTATATTACTTGTAACTTTATTGTCATTGTACAGAATACAAGTACAATGCCACTGAAATAGTTCAGTTATGAAACTTTAAATGGCACAAGGCTGATAGGTCATTTACATGCAATCTGCAAGCAATCATATTACTTATTACACGGCACAAACTGATTGGCCTCTGCTGATTATGCAGCCAATGGGTGTGATGAACATATTGTAGTTTGTTCCAGTATTTGCTGTAAGCTGATCCTTTCTCTGAAAAACTCCAGCTCCACATCTCTAGATCTTCTACAGGATTTATGAATTCCTATCCATGCAGCAGCAACATATCTTACTGTATATTGACAATAGACAATTCATACTTGCAAATCTGTCAATACCAAATATACAAATATTGTCATATTCATTAATATGCTAAAACTAATCAGAGAATTGCCATGATTTAAATATCACCAGCATTTCAAATAGCAATATATTTTAGCATTTATTCGATTTTTTTCAGCTGGCCTTTATGTAGTTTGCAATGTTTATCCAATAGACTGCAACAGTTTATCTTTGAATCATTTAGCCAAACACACTGATTCAGGACTGGAACAGCACACCACACACCACACACCACACCAAACACTACAGAGATGAGTGAATTTTATGTGTGCTTTGACATTGTTTGAAATTTATTTTTGTTAGCAGACACTGACAGTAACTGACACTATTCTTAAAAAGTTCTTCCATATTGAATGGTTAAAAAAATAAATATAATTTTCTCTCTCTCTCTCTCTCTCTCTCTCTCTCTCTCTCTCTCTCTCTCTCTCTCTCTCTCTCTTCTCTCTCTCTCCTCTCATCTCTCCTCTCTCTCTCTCTCTCTCTCTCTCTCTATATATATATATATATATATATATATATATATATATATATATATATATATATATATATAGAAATGCTGAAATATATGACAGATTCATTGGAAATGTTTACATTTATCAGTGTAAAGATGATATTCATTCAGCCTTGATGTTTTACTGTACCTGAGGATTATGTCTGTAATACTGCCCGTTATCCACAGTATCATCCTGCTTCATATCTCACCTTGTTGATTAATTATATCAGTGACCATTCTCATACCTCTCCTTGAAGACTTCTTGAAGGGTGAGACTTGCTGGGCTCTATTCACTTATTCACAGTACATGCAGATACATCTTGCTTCAGTTTAAAAAAAAAAAAAAAACAATCTGTCACGGTTCATAGATCCAGTGTCTCTCTCTAGTCTCGTGCTCTGTTGTTTACATGTGTGTGAATGTGTGAGTGGGTGTGTCCGGATCGTTACTGCTGATCAGTATCCAGCTGCGATCACTCTCCAGCACCAGCTGCCACTCATCTCATCTCCTATAAAAACTTACCACTTTCTCATTCCCTTTGTCAGATCGTTGCATGAAGTCTTTGTGTTGCCTGTTCCTGTTCCCGTGCTTCGTGTCCCGTCTCGAGTTCCTGTGTTCCGGTTTTCATCTTGTTGGATTTCGTTTCATGTCTGGATTACGTCGTCACTCTTCAGAGCACTCTGCACTTCATTCTTCACTCCGTGTCTGACCATCGAAGTCCCTGCGCCACCGCCTGCATCACCTGGACTTTTCACCATCATCATCATCATCATCATCATCTCTATTATATCTCAATAAAGAGTATTTACTTGCATCTTGTGTCCTCGTTCATAACGTAACAGAACGATCTGACCAAGAATGGATACAGCAGGTAAATCAGCGCCTACCATGGAGGACTGTTTGACTAACAGTATGGCTCGTCTGGACATTCAAGAAAAGAATTTAAATGATACTGGTCGCGCTGTTCAGGCGTTAGTGGCGCAGGTGTCCGAGCTCACCCGGCAGATCCAACAGCTACGAGCTCCCACTGCGCCGCCCACACCGGCCGTTCCCCCCACACCACCAGAGAGCCCATCCCAGTCGGAGCCACGCCTACCAACCCCAGAACATTTTTCAGGTGATCCAAAATATTGCAGAGCATTTTTAACCCGGTGTTCCATGCATTTTTCACTCCAGCCTCAGACTTTCCGGACCGAGCGTTCCAAGGTCGCCTTTGTGCTCACCCTCCTGACTGGGAAAGCGGCGTTATGGGGAACGGCGGTGTGGGAAAACGAAGATCCATGCTGCACCTCGTTCCAGGAGCTCTCCGCTGAGATGAAGAGAGTCTTCGACCGGACGGCCGGCGGAAGAGAAGCTGCAAGAGTGCTGGCTGAGTTACGTCAAGGAGAAAGATCTGTGTCGGACTTTTCAGTCGAGTTCCGGACCCTAGCAGCGGAGAGCAAATGGAACGAGGAGGCGCAGTGGGACATATTCCTGCATGGGCTGGCTGACCGCGTCCAAAGAGAAATCTACGCTTTGGACCTGCCCCAGTCTCTTAATGAACTCATCGCTTTAGCCATCAGAGTTGATGCCCGACTGTCCCGAGTTGGTGGCCACACCATGAATAGACGCCCTCTGGCAGGAGCCGAGGGGCCACGAGTGGGAGGCGGGGACGCGGTCAGCCCCGTCGACGATCACGATCCCATGCAGGTGGGTCGAGCTCGGCTTTCCCGGGAGGAGAGGGAAAGGCGGAGGTCCCAGGGCCTTTGCCTGTACTGTGGTGGAACTGGACACTATGCTCACAACTGCCCGGTAAAAGGGCAAGCCCGATAGTAGGTATGAGGTTACTATCGGGTGGGATCTCCGCCGAGAAGACCTCATCAACATCTACCCTCCTTCCGGTAAGACTGAGATGGTCAACACTCACTCACCACTATCGAGCACTCTTGGACTCCGGAGCAGAAGGTAACTTCATGGATCACTCATTCGCACGTCAATTCAAGATTCCCCTCAAGACCCTCACACATCAAATTGCAGTACACGCTCTTAATGGACAATCACTTCCCAACATCTCGTTTGCCACAGAAGACATCACCCTCACCACATCAGGCAACCACACCGAGACCATCTAATTTTATATCATGAACACCCCCCTTGCACCCATTGTCCTCGGCCATCCATGGCTCACCCAGCACAACCCTAAAGTGGACTGGCAGCTCAAGTCTGTGTCTTCATGGAGTAATCAGTGTCATAAGTCTTGTCTAGTGTCTGCCTGTCCGTCTGTTTCTGTCCCTGTGTTGCAGGAGGAGGCAGTGGATCTATCTAACGTGCCCGCGGAGTATCTGGACCTGAAGGAGGTGTTCAGTAAGTCTCGGGCTGCTTCTCTCCCTCCGCATCGTCCCTATGACTGTGCCATAGACTTATTACCAGGTACGGCTCCGCCCAAGGGCAAATTATATTCGCTCTCTACACCTGAGAGGGAGGCTATGGAGAAATATATTTCTGATTCTCTAGCAACAGGGTTCATCCGTCCTTCCTCTTCTCCAGCGGGGCGGGGTTCTTTTTTGTGGGGAAGAAGGATGGATCTCTGCGACCTTGTATTGACTACCGGGGGCTGAACAACATCACGGTAAAGAATACTTATCCTTTGCCGTTGATGTCTTCAGCCTTCGAGAGGTTGCAGCACGTCCGACGAGTGCTTCAGAGGTTGCTAGAGAATGGGCTTTTTGTCAAGGCGGAGAAATGCGATTTTCATGCACAGTCTGTTCCATTCCTAGGATACATCGTGTCGGTTGAGGGAATGCGCATGGATCCTAAGATCAAGGCTGTGGTAGAGTGGCCAAGTCCAGAGTCTCGTAAGGCCCTACTGAGATTTCTAGGGTTCGACAATTTCTACAGACGTTTTATTCGTAACTTCAGCCAACTAGCCGCACCTCTGACCGCCTTGACCTCCCCCAGAACGACGTTCAGGTGGTCAGACGCAGCTGAGGCTGCGTTTTCCAAACTAAAGGGTTGCTTCGTTTCAGCCCCCATTCTGACAACCCCTGATCCATTACGTCAGTTCGTGGTGGAGGTCGACGCGTCAGAGGTGGGGGTAGGAGCAGTGTTATCCCAGCGCTCTCTTTCAGACGATAGGATGCATCCTTGCGCGTTTTTTTTCTCACCGTCTATCCCCTGCTGAACGCAATTATGACATTGGGAACAGAGAGTTGTTGGCAGTCAAGTTAGCATTGGAGGAGTGGCGTCACTGGTTAGAAGGGTCGGGGGTACCTTTTATTGTTTGGACCGACCACAAGAACTTAGAATACATTCGACTGCTAAAAGGTTGAACTCCAGGCAGGCTCGGTGGGCACTTTTTTTCGGTCGTTTTGATTTTACTCTTTCGTACCGCCCGCCCGGGTTCTAAGAACATCAAACCCGATTCTTTATCGCGCATTTTTGATCGTTCCGAACGCCCGTCTACTCCCGAGTGCATTTTACCGGAGACTCTTATTCATCTCCACACTCGTATGGGAGGTCGAATCGAAGGTCAGGAAGGCCTTAGAAGGGGTAACGCCCCCGGTCGGTTGCCCACCGAATCGTTTATTTGTGCCAGAGGGTCTGAGGTCCAGCGTCATTCAGTGGGGGCATTCTTCCAATGTGGCTTGTCATCCAGGAGTCAATCGCACTAGGTTTTTAGTCAAACAACGATTCTGGTGGCCTCTCATGGCTCGTGACATTCACAGTTTTGTTTTGGCTTGCTCAGTTTGTGCCATTGGTAAGACCTCCAATCGACCCCCAGATGGGTTACTCCAACCGCTGCCAGTCCCTTCGAGACCCTGGTCCCATATCGCTCTAGATTTTGTTACCGCCCTCCCATCCTCCCAGGGTCATACGGTAGTTTTGACCGTAGTGGACCGGTTCTCGAAGGCGGCTCATTTCATTCTTTTGCCCAAATTACCTTCAGCCAAGGAGACAGCGGTGATTGTCGTTGACCACGTCTTTTGGTTACATGGCCTCCCGACAGACTAGGTTTCTGACAGGGGACCCCAGTTTGTGTCCAAATTTTGGCGAGAGTTTTGTAGGCTTCTGGGGGCGACTGTCAGTCTGTCCTCAGGGTTCCACCACCAGAGCAATGGCCAAACTGAGAGAGCCAACCAGGATTTGGAGAGAATGTTACGATGTATGGTTTCCAAGAATCCTTCCTCATGGAGTCAACAACTTTCTATGGTGGAGTACGCCCACAACACGTTGCCAGTGTCATCCACGGGCCTATCCCCGTTTGAGTGTAGCGTAGGTTACCAGCCACCAATTTTTCCTAGTATGGAATCCGAGGTCGCGGTCCCCTCTGCTCACGCCTTCGTCCAGAGGTGTCACCGCACTTGGACTAGAGCCCGTGAGACTCTTCTCCACGTGGGGTTGCGCACCAAGGCCAAAGCCGATCGCCACCGGTCTAGGCCACCCGTATACGTCGTTGGTCAAAAAGTGTGGCTTTCTACCAAGAACATTCCTCTCCGCTCCGTGTCTAATAAACTTGCTCCCAAATTCATTGGCCCGTTTACTGTCACCAAGATCATTAGTCCGGTGGCAGTCCGCCTCAACCTTCCTCCAGTGTACAGGAGAATTCAACCCGTCTTTCATGTATCCAAAATTAAACCCGTATTTCATTCTAGCATTAATCCACCAACCCCGGTTCCTCCCCCGCCGCGACTCGTAGATGGGGAACCAACTTATTCGGTCAATCGTGTGCTGGACTCAAGGCGGAGGGGGCGCGGATTCCAGTAATTGGTGGACTGGGAAGGTTACGGTCCAGAGGAGAGAAGTTGGGTTCCTGCTAGAGACATTCTGGATCACTCCCTTATCGATTATTACAATCGACAGGTAAGGAGTCCTGGGAACGCCAGGAGGCGTTCTTAGGGGGAGGGGTACTGTCACGGTTCATAGATCCAGTGTCTCTCTCTAGTCTCGTGCTCTGTTGTTTACATGTGTGTGAATGTGTGAGTGGGTGTGTCCGGATCGTTACTGCTGATCAGTATCCAGCTGCGATCACTTTCCAGCACCAGCTGCCACTCATCTCATCTCCTATAAAAACTTACCACTTTCTCATTCCCTTTGTCAGATCGTTGCATGAAGTCTTTGTGTTGCCTGTTCCTGTTCCCGTGCTTCGTGTCCCGTCTCGAGTTCCTGTGTTCCGGTTTTCGTCTTGTTGGATTTCGTTTCATGTCTGGATTACGTCGTCACTCTTCAGAGCACTCTGCACTTCATACTTCACTCCGTGTCTGACCATCGAAGTCCCTGCGCCACCGCCTGCATCACCTGGACTTTTCACCATCATCATCATCATCTCTATTATATCTCAATAAAGAGTATTTACTTGCATCTTGTGTCTTGTGTTGTACAAATACAAATACTTTTTTTTATTGTAAACATATTTACATTTAAACATATTACATAGAATCAATATCAAATTTGCAGTCCTGCTGTATGTATTATTGCATATGTATATGTTTGAATAATATAGCAATGTATTAAATGGATGCATTATGTATTTCCTTTCCCTAAGTTTCCAGATTTAGACCTTGCAGTCCTATTAATTTGCTCACTTTGTTACAGATTCTATGATGACTACGATTGATAAATCATATACCCAGGCAAAAAGTTGAATATTAATTTAAGGAATCCTGCAAAAACTGACATTGCATGTTTTTGTGTGTGTCTGAAATGCAATCCTTGTAGGTAACATTAGTAAATCAGCTTGCACATCAAGTTTTTATATGTGCATACATTTAATACATCTTAGCATAATATTACATACAAATATAATTTTTACTATCAAGTAAGGGTTTGAGGTGGTGAAATTTTATTGGGGTGAGCTAAGTAGTTCTTCTTTGTGGAACATAGCAAGCATTCACCATACAAAACCAAGTAATGATGACAATCAGTAAACATTATTTAGATAAAAAAAGTAATGAAGATGACACCCCCAGCAAATAAGCCAAAAATAGTAGTAAATACATGTCAAATCTCAGGTTCATTAACCCTTTCACACGTAAGTTTAAAATATTCTAACTGACCCCCAAGCATGAGTTTTTCAAGGCGACCGACCGTTATTTAGAACTTGTCACTTTAATGTTTCCATGGTGACGCGTCATTGCTTGTCACGTGACACAGCGCAAGCACAACACAGTGCTGAATGAATGATGATCTGCTGTTATGCATTTTTTCCTTTTTTTATTATTATTTTATAGCTGATATAGCTATATCATGAAACACTGATATTCCGATTGTCAAATATGTGCAAGTGGATGTGTTTTGTTGTTTAAACACCTTTATAACGATCGCGTTAGTTGAGCTATATGCGCGATGAACGGCGCCATTTTAGTTTGTTTTACAGTTCAGAGAATCGGATCTGTTGGATTTACAACACGTCAATTCCTCCACTTCTCACGAAGTACATGAATGTAAGTGGCCGGTGAACTGGGAGAAGAATAGGGTCAAATGTAAAGCTACTTACACAATGTGTATCTGATATGAATAAAACGTGTTGTCTTATTATAATGGAAATAATTATTATTGCCGCTTCCATAGACATCAGTGTGTATTTTACAAACTCAAAATCATTGTTTTGCTAGTACTTATGTGTATTTAAATGTCTGAAACCTAAAATAAACCTTATGTGGTTGAAAACACTCAATAGTTGTGATATATGACGAGTGCGTCCGTCTCTGGCACAGCGCCAGCCAACGCACGAAAGTATGTTTGAGTTGATCAGGTGATGCACTAACCGTTCACACCGGTTTGATCGTACGTGTGAAAGGGTTAAGCAAAAAAAAAAAAAAAAAGTTTCACTTTATTTTAATAGTCCCTTTAACACACTTCTTTTGACTATAAGTAACTTTGCACCTATATTCAATTCAATTCAAGTTTATTTGTATAGCGCTTTTCACAATACACATTGTCTCAAAGCAGCTTTACAGAAAGTGCATTTCAGAAATGTACAAAGAAAAATACAGTTAGTTAATCATGTATAAATTTAGGCATAACATATCGCCGGTGTTTAGTCGTCTCTTCACAGGCGTCGAGTCGTCTCTCCACAGGCGTTTAGTCGTCTCTCCACCGGCGTTTAGTCGTCTCTCCACAGGTGTTGGGGCATCTGAAGTCTTCGTGAGAGGCTGGATACAAACTGGAGCTGACGAACGCTATTTACCTCGGGACTAGCGTCCCGAGATAACAGCAGAAAGACAGATGGGAAATAATTAGCATAGCTGATGTTCATAATGTTAATGCATTCGAACTGATTCAGAAGTAGTATAAAAGGTAAGCATTAAGCATTAAGTGAATGCTTGGTTAAAGAGATGCGTCTTTAATCTAGTTTTAAACTGGGACAGCGAGTCTGAGTCTCGAACAATATCAGGAAGGCTATTCCAGAGTTTAGGAGATAAATGTGAGAACGCCCTCCCTCCTTTAGTAGACTTAGATATCCTAGGAACGACCAGAAGCCTCGAATTTTGTGATCTTAAAGAGCGCGATGGATTGTAGGGCGATAGAAGGTCTGTTAAATACACAGGAGCTAAACCATTTAGAGCTTTATAAGTCAATAGTAATACTTTGTAATTGATACGGAACTTAATAGGTAACCAGTGTAGAGATGATAAAATTGGTGTTATATGATCATATTTTCTTGATCTAGTAAGAACTCTAGCGGCTGCATTTTGCACTAACTGTAGTTTGTTTATTGAGGATGCAGGACAACCAGCTAATAAAGCATTACAGTAATCTAGTCTCGAGGTCATGAATGCATGAACTAACTTTTCTGCATCTGAAACAGATAGCATGTTACGTAGCTTAGCAATGTTTCTAAGGTGGAAAAAGGCTGTTCTTGTAACATATGAGATATGATTTTCGAAAGTCAAGTTGCGGTCTAGTATAACACCCAGGTCTTTTACTGTAGTGGATAAAGTAACAGGACATCCTTCTAAATTAAAGTTGTATTGTAAGGGATTTTGTGGGTAGTTTTTTGGACCAATAAGTAATACCTCCGTTTTATCTGAATTTAATAGCAGGAAATTACACGTCATCCAGCATTTTATATCTTTTAGACACTCTGTCAAGTTAGATAAGTTAGTGTTTTCATCTGGTCGTGATGAGATATATAATTGAGTGTCATCAGCATAACAGTGAAAACTAATTCCATGTTTTCTTATAATATTACCAAGTGGCATCATATATATTGAGAATAGCAGAGGGCCTAGGACAGATCCTTGCGGCACTCCATAGTCTACTGATGTTATCTTTGATTTTTCCCCATTTAAACAGACGAAATGGTAACGGTCTGATAAGTACGATCTAAACCAGCTTAATGCCTGTCCCTGAACACCAGTGTAGTTTTGTAGTCGATCTAAGAGTATTTTATGATCTATAGTGTCGAACGCGGCGCTAAGATCAAGTAGAACTAGTATTGAGATACAGCCTTGGTCAGAGGCTAAGAGTAAATCATTTGTAATTTTAACTAGCGCAGTTTCTGTGCTATGATGCGGTCTGAATCCCGACTGAAATTTTTCGTAGATATCATTTTTTTGCAAGAAAGAGTACAATTGAGCGGACACAATTTTTTCTAGTATTTTAGACATAAATGGAAGATTTGAGATGGGTCTGTAATTTGCTAGGTTATTTGGATCTAATTGCGGTTTCTTAATGAGAGGTTTTATTACTGCCAGCTTGAATATTTTTGGAACGTGACCTAAAAATAAAGACGAGTTAATAATATTGAGAAGAGGCTCTTCCACTACAGGTAACACTTCTTTAAGTAGTTTAGTGGGTATTGGATCTAATAAACATGTTGTTGGTTTAGATGCAATGATAAGTTTATTTAGTTCTTCCTGTCCTATAGTTGTAAAGCGGTGTAGTTGTTCTAGGGGGGCCATAATTGAGGCCGAGTCATAAGACACCATAGAGGATTGTACATTTACAATTGTGTTTCGGATGCTTTCTATTTTCTCATTGAAGTAATTCATAAAATCATTACTACTATATTGTAACGGAATATTTTGCTCTGGAGATGTCTGATTATTTGTTAGTCTAGCCACGGTGTTAAATAAAAACCTTGGATTATTTTGGTTATTTTCAATTAGTTTGCGGATATGCTCAGCCCTGGCTGATTTTAGAGCCCTTTTATAACGTGACATACTGTCTTTCCACGCGATTCTGAAGACCTCTAAATTAGTTCGTTTCCATTTACGCTCTAAGTTACGAGTTTCTCTCTTGATAGCATGCGTAGCACTGTTGTACCATGGTGTTTTAGTTTTCTCTCTAACCTTTTTTAATCTAATTGGTGCAACAATATCTAGTGTACTAGAGAAAATGTTGCTCATACTGCTAGTCATTTCCTCTAGTTCATCTGTTTGTTTGGGTTTACTGAGCAGCTGAGATAGATCAGGTAAGCTATTTGAGAATCTATCTATAGTGGTTGGAAGGATTGTTCTGCCTGGTCTATAACGTGGTGCAACATGACAAATTTCAGCAGTGCTTATTATGCAAGTTACCATGTAATGATCAGTGAGATCGTCACTTTGCGGTATAATATCTATATCGGTTGGATCGGTTCCATATGAAATAATTAAATCTAGTGTATGATTTAGCCGATGAGTGGGACCACTGACGTTTTGCTTCACCCCAAAAGAGTTTAATAGATCTCTAAACGCAGCCCCTAACGCATCATTTGTATTATCTACGTGTATGTTAAAGTCGCCAATAATTATTGCTTTATCGACATTGACCAATAGGTCTGAGAGAAAGTCTGCAAAATCTTTTAGGAAATCAGTATATGGCCCTGGAGGTCTATATACGGTAGCCAATGCTAGAGATAGTAAGGATTTCTTTCTTACATCTAAGAGCTTAACATTTAGCACAAGTACTTCAAACGAATTAAACCTATGACAAGTTTTCTGAGTAACATTAAGAATATCTCTATAGATTGTTGCAACACCGCCGCCACGACCGATCAGACGGGGCTCATGCTTATAACAGTATCCTGGTGGAGTAGACTCATTTAGACCGAAATAATCATTTGGTTTAAGCCAGGTTTCAGTAAGGCACAGAACATCGAAATTATTATCTGTGACCATTTCATTTACAATAACCGCCTTAGGTGTGAGCGATCTAATGTTTAGAAGACCTAGCTTTAGAAATTGTTTTTGTTCACTGATATTTAGATTTTCTGGTTTAATTACAATAATATTCTTGCTAGATCTTACAGTAGATTTGTTGTTTGGCTTCACTAAGCGAGGAATAGACACAGTTTCTATATAATGTTCTACATTGGTACTTATATCAAGTAAGTTGGGACAGCAAAGACTATGATTTGGACTTTGACTTACTAGTCAGATGGTGTGTAGCGTCTTGGAGATGTTGTCCGACAGAACAGCTGCTCCGACTCTGCTGGGGTGCAGACCATCAGGACGGAAGAGCCTAGGTCGCTCCCAAAACAGATTCCAATTATTTACAAAGAGCAGTTTCTGTTCATTACACCATGACATTAACCATTCATTTAAAGCAAATAATCTACTGAACCTTTCTTGTCCAAGTCGGTAAGTGGGAAGCGGTCCAGACACGACGATCGTTGCTCTAGGCGATGTGCTGCGTACCGTCTCGATCAGGCTCCTGTAGTCCTTCTTCAGAACCTCCGTCTGCCGCAGCCTGATGTCATTCGTCCCCGCGTGCAGCACGACAGCTCCGACGCGCTCGTCACCGTTCAGGATCTCGGGAACCTGCGCAGCGACATCAAGAACACGAGCACCAGGAAAGCAGTGAGTGCGCACCTTACCTTTACCCGAGGTAGCACGGACATGACGGACCATGGAAGTGCCGATGATCACGGCGTCGTCGCGTTCCGACTCGCGAAGAGGGGAGAAGCGGTTCCGGGTGGAGATCTCGAAGACCGGGAGGGGCGGAGAGGTTCTTGCTCTGGTCCTGGCTCGTGTCGTGACCCAGGGTGCAGGAGTGATTGAAGGCAGAGATGATCGCGTCCTCCTGGGCAGAGAAACGCACGGAGTAGACGAAGTCGGAGTCAAAGTCACAAAGTTACTAACCACTGACTTGTGAGCATCGGCGCGTGATGTTTCAAGCGCTGATTGCCGATCTCGCAGCTCGGCTTGCTTTTCCAACTGAACACGAATCTGCTTCTCCACCGACTCCAGCTCCAGTCGTACCGAAATCAGCTCGAATGTGTCCTCACCTGCACTCAGAGGTAACGTTAGACACACATCCGATATGTTCGCCATTATAACAGATGAACAGTAAATTAGTAGTAATAGTAATCAGTAAAGCAATCCGATTGTTTTTTGTTTTTTTTTTTCTTTATAAGGAATAGTATCGAGGATAAGTTCACATGATATAAAAATAGAAAGTGCCTGTTTACAATTGAGTGGTAAAGAAGAAAATCAAGGATTAATGAATCAATTCGAGGGAGCTCCAAACACAAACACAGACCGCACGCAGATGTGCTTATGCCCCGTTGATGCAGGCTCTAAGCACAATCAACGTGTGTCTGTACTTTCAGAGAAGCTTTCAGAGAAACGGGTGTAAAAGATGAGACGACGCTCGAATAGGCGCGAGGCCACGCGTGAAATGCTAGCGGGCTAAAGGCTAGTAGCCGAGATTCGGAAAGTTGGATCTAAGTAGCGATATCAAAGCAATCCGATTGTTTTTTACAAGGAATATTATCGAGGATAAGTTCACACGATATAAAAAATAGAAAGTGCCTGTTTATAATTGAGTGGTAAAGAAGAAAATCAAGGATTAATGAATCAATTGACGGAGCTCCAAACATAAACACAGACCGCACGCGCATGCGTCACAGTCTTTCTGTCAACTAACTCGCATTAGAGTGTTAGTAGAGTATTAGTAGACTGTTAGGGTTAGGGGTTAGAATAAGTTGACTGGTGGTTGCAAAGTTACTTATAGTCTGAATGTAGAATGTCTGTAGGAGGAGCATCACAATAAAGAGTTAGCAGATATTAAGCAGACAGTTTACTAATACTCTAATGAGAGTTAGTTGACATTAAGTTGCAAAGTTACTTATATTCAACATAATGTTCAAAAGGGACCATCAAAATAAAGTGTTATCAAAAAACTTTCAGTTTTAAATAGTTAAACTTTCAATATTTATTTATTTATTTTTTTGCCATGAAGATGTGAAAATGGAATTATGATGAGGCAACTGTAAATAATAAAGTAGATACCTAAGCAAACGTCTTGGTTACGTATGTAAGCCTCAGAGAACGGACACGTAGTCGACTGATTGGGATCACGTTTAGGGAGCCTGTCATCTTTGAGTACTTCAGTACAACATATGGAATGTCACTGAGGTGGCTCCAACCTATAACGGATGGAGACTCACTGGACAGTGAAGGCAGAGCGGGCTCTGCCAAGGGAAAGACACAGGCTCACCGTAGGGAGTCGTACCGTGGAAAAATACACATATGAGAGCTGGTCTGAGGTCCTGAGGTTTTGCATTCTGTCCACAAATAACCCCAAGGAGCGGACAGGAAAGAGAAAAGCCAGGGCTAACCTGAAGGACGTCCCTTAGGTCGCTCCTCTGGCTGGAGGACTTCTGCTGGGAGCGTTTCCTCTGTTGCCAAGCTCCCGGAGGAGGGCTCTAGAGGAAACGCTCTCCTTTTGCTCTGTTCGGTGCGAGGAGCTGGCTGACGGCTGGGGCTGATCTGCTTGCCCCACCCTACTCGATTTAGACTTTGATTTACATTTACGGGGGAGGAACTGCTGAAACGCCGCAGATTGCTTCTTCGCCTCCTGAAACCTGTCAACGACCGATGTAACGGCGTCGCCGAACAGGCCAGAAGGTGAGAGCGGCGCATCAAGCAGAAATTACCTATCTTTCTCTTTTATCCCAGATAAATTCAGCCACAGATGCCTCTCCATGGCCACCATAGCTGCCAATAGCAGCCAATAGCTGCCAATATCCACACCATAGCACCATAACCTGCTAAAGCCTCCTCCACACTAGGCATCTTTCCATAACCCATGTCCCGTGCCCCCACAACATTGCTGTAATCAACCACACTGGGGCTGGAGACACGGGACGAATGCGGTTAATCCCACGATCTAGAGATCTCTTTGTGGAGATCGGGGGAAAACGGCAAACCCTGGCGCTGAGGCTGTGATCTGTGCCGCAGGAAATGCTCGTCTAGTTTGCTTTTGACTTGCGTTCCCTGCTCATCTTGTGGCCAGCTGATATTAAGTCTGGCCACGGCACGCGTCACAACCTCAACCAGCTCCTCATAAGCCTGACCGTGAACTGGCGCGGCTAACTCACGGTCGTCCTCATCGATGCTGAGCAAGTCCACTTCCTCGGAAGCAGAGAGCTCAAGCATCGGGACCTGTTCGTCGGCAGAAGAAGCCGCAATGCGGGCTTCTGCGCCACTCACAATGGGCTCGGGATCCTCAGACGAAGAATGAGAAAGAGCCGCAGCAGTCTCATTTTCATCTGCAAGATCCCGCTGCGAACCCCACGATCTCAATCGCCGCGCTGCCTCAACAGACGCGGGACCAGAACCGTGGGGAACACGAGCCCGACCATGCTCATCAAAGCACGCCAGCCGGGAGCGCAGCACTCTCATGGGTAGTGCTTCACAGTGTTCACAGGTAGTTCCCTCGAGAGCTGCCTGTGCATGCTGCGCTCCCAAACAGTTCACACACAAAACATGCGTGTCCCCACCCATAATGAAACGAGGGCAGGGGTGCACACACTTTTTGAACTGTTCGGTGGCCGTAATATATATATATATATATATATATATATATATATATATATATATATATATATATATATATATATCAGGAATCAGACAAACAAACAACACCAAATAAGACAGACAGTCGTAACACAGAGCGCTTGCTGAAGAGCGAAAGCTGATGTGTGTGTGTGTGTGTGTGTGTGTGTGTCAGCATCACTTTTATGCATCCGGTTATGCCGTCACATGTTATGTCACGACGCAACACCAATCAGGATTGGATTAGTTTCATTCTTACTTCAGAGGCGCACACTAAGGGAGCGTCCCCAAAGTGTCGTTCTTACGACGCAGTTCGAGTTCCCTCGAAAGGGAACTCCTGCATTTCAATTAAGCTTCTTAATTGCTCAGTTGGCTCCTCCTCCATTCCTTAAAATGTGCAGTCTGAAGAGCAGAGTCAGCAGATTCACACATTTTTCTCCATTTTGTTTTATGACAAAAAACGACAAAGTTATTAGAATAAATGCAACGCCTGCCGCATCCCATCTTGCGTTCTTTTACGAACGCGTCAATATTTTTTATATAAAGTTTAAATGATCATATCTTCGTTTTTACTTGGTCTATTAACACAAAACAAAATGTAAAATAGAATTTTAAGCAAGCACTTTAGACAGAAGTGGACGGCAGTGCTCAGTGTGACTTTGTTTTTATGCTTCGACATCTTAAACTGGCCATGTGACTTGATCACGCCGGCATGATCGGTGACCCCGAAGAGTTAATAAATGTATAAGTGTTACGGTATTTATTATCCCGAGTCTTTCTGGTAGAATTGTTGGGCGCAGTTCTCCACCACGTCGCCAAACAGCACTTCGGGAAAGAAAGGCACTGAGGCGGCGGACTGAGAACCAGTGTGGCCCGCCCCAAGAAACCAATCATCCAACCGAGACTGTTCGGGACACGGTGGAGGATTCCATGCGAGCCCGACAGCCTGGGTGGCCCCTTTCAGCATAGCTGAAATCTCTGGATCTGGCTCGGGCAACGTTACACTCCCAGACGGAGATAATGCAGCCGAGTCATCTTCTCCAGAGAGGCCCAGAATGAAACGGCTGGTCGGTTCATTACAGAGGGACCAGCGCGCTCAACGGGGGACTCTACCGGCTGCTGTGTGATAGAGGAGTGAGGGGCCCACAGGGATTGGCTACCGGTCAGAGAAACCCTCACGATGATCCTTCGATCACCCATCCCACACGGCACTAGGGGTGTGCGATTTTATCGATTCTGCGATATAAATCGATATTTTTTCCCCCAAGAAAGTATCGATTTTTAAGCCGCGAGTATCGATATATAAGTCCCATTCAACCCCCCCCCCGTGTTTAACTTTGCTCGTCAAGGGGGCGTTCACATATCGTGTCTTTTGCGCGCTCAAGTTCGTTATTTCAAATGTAGGCGCGCGGCAAGCGCGCTCATAATTGAAGCAACGCGCTCATTTTCTCCAGACGCAGTGAGATGAAAACACCTCAACTTTTCAGAATGGCGCAAGCGCACCGTGACCGCAGTTCATGTGACAAGAACCAACCATCAGCTTCACCCTTTCCATAACAACATTAAAAGCTCGGTCAACATGAAGCATGGGGGTGCACCCAAACACTACGGTTGTTTTTCTTTTCTCCGTAGATAAATCTTGTAGCAGAGCTATAGCAAGCGTTTTTAGATCATGGTTGCTTAGCAACGACAGACGTCACGGGAAAATCGGACCTAATTTTACTATTAATAATAAAAGATAAGCTAATGTGCATTGTAAATGTCTGTAATTTATCTTTTTTGACTCATTCTTTTTATAAAAATGATTTAAATGCTGAAATATGTGAGGTTTATCTTTTTATAAAACCTTTTTTCTCAAAACTTTATTTGCACTTTTTAACTCTCCATTGTTAATTGCAATACTGCACTTTATTTACTTTTCAAAGGCTTGCAAGCTACAGTTTGCACTGTTTCAATAAATGGAACTAATTTTCTAAACACATCTTTAATTCATATTGTCCAGCATGCAAGCTGTAGACTCTGTCCAGTCAGAGACATATATTGTGTAATTGATGTTTTTAGTTTTCAGTTCAATTAATTCAATCCAAGTAAATGGAACACTCACAAGATGTCACCAAAATCACTCTGTCCCCTTTAAATCTTTCAGAAAATGATGTAAGTGTATCGAATAATATCGAATCGTATCGAATCGTATCGTTGGCTGAATATCGTGATATATATCGTATCGTGAGCTGAATATCGTGTATCGTATCGTATCGTGAGATTAGTGTATCGCTACAGCCCTACACGGCACCCTAGGGTGGGGCGTGGTAATGGGGACTACACCTTCGCGGACGAAGGCGAGTCTATCTCAACACTGAGATGGCCATATTCCCACAATGGGAACATGAACCATCCACAAAACCATTCTTCTTCGCCCTCAACTGGCTGTCAGACAAACAAACACAAAAAGGAATGCTGTTAAAACAGCAGTTGAGAGCTCAGAAGGCTCGCGACCACCGCTGAAATCGCGCTGTAGAACCACCAGCACCAGGAGAGACTTCCAGAAGAGGCACCAACACACTCGGTCGTTGAACGAATCAAAACTCTTCAGAGACACCGTCATGAAGACCGATCGGCTCCGAAACGAAAGACAAGTGGTGCATCCACTTCCGTATATATACCCGCACTGCGGGGCGGAGCGTGGCTGTAAAGCTTACACGCCAATGTGTGTTTTGGCTCGTTTTATCAATACTCGAAGATGACAGGCTAACTAAGCATGATCCCAATCAGTCGACTGAAAGGGAACCTAAGTGTCTGATACAAATATTTACCAGTGTGGTTGTGATTGAGTTTTTTTTTTATGCACAGTACTCACCTGGTAAGTTCCAGTAGTAATGATTAACAAAACAGGACAAGCTTGTGTAAACCGACAATTTAATGAGGGACCTACTTGCATGATTCTGCTGTGGACCCCATCTTTTGGCGATACGCTGGAATTAATTTAGCACAATCCTCAGAGTGACTAATTGCACGTCCTGTGAAAAAAACAACAACATGAAAGTGAGTTTTATTTCTATTGGTTATTGTGAAGTATTATGGGATTGAATGAGTGCACTCAATGTCCACTTCGTTTTCAGACTTCAAATTTCTATACAATGCACTATATAATGTATAGAGGGCAATTCTGTGTGCAGATGACCATGCTAGTAACGTATAATTAGAAGGCTGTTATAACAATGGACTATTTACCCAGTGCTGGGTAAGTGCAGTGCTAATTAACGATTATAGCACTTCTTCACAGAGTCTCAAATGAACCCACTGGACTGCCTGATAGAGGAATTTGGGCTTATTAATAGTACAACAAATCTGGAGAGAAATTGTGTATTTGTGGGCGTTACTAGTAGAGTGTGTGTGTGTGTGTGTGTGTGTGTGTGTGTGTGTGTGTGTGTGTGTGTGTGTGTGTGTGTGCGTGCGTGCGTGCGTGCGTGCGTGCGTGCGTGCGTGCGTGCGTGCGTGTGTGTATGTGTGACTATGTTTTGGAAGGCATTAGTGCAGACAAGCAGCTTCTCAAGGTGGTAATTAACACTTAACAAGATGTGATAATTAGTCTGTTTGGATATCCTTGCCAACCACCATGAGTTTCTTTCCTCTTCACTCTCTTTGAGTTATTATGCTGTGGATACTGGTGATCACTGAATCCCCCCAGCTAACCCCCCATCCCAATCTAATACAGGCAATTGACGGCAGTGGTGCTATACATTTCTGTCAAGCTCAACAGTTCTTAATCATATTAACATGTAACCAGAGACAACAGTATGAACCTACCACACAAGTAGCTTCATCTGCCCTGTCTATAAATGTCATTTTTCTCATACTGTGTGTGTGTGTGTGTGTGTGTGTGTGTGTGTGTGTGTGTGTGTGTGTGTGTGTGTGTGTGTGTGTGTGTGTGTGTGTGTGTGTGTGTGTGTGGTCCTGGTAAACAATTAAAGGCCCACAGAAGTGCTTTGGAACACGCAGCTTTGTATGATGCATTGACGTAATTTCCACTGAAACAGGAAGCTAAAGCGGGACATGTCGAATGGCTCCTTCCCTTTTCAAATAGCCAATGGAGTTTGTTTACCTTACAGACTGCAAGTTGTACTTGACAGCACCATGGAAGCGAATCCGATCGCTGATGATACGTTGGATTCAATTGAAGAGGTGTGAATAAATTCTAGCCATGTCATTCTTAACCAACGTACAGTTGGAAAACAAAATAAAACGAGCGTTTGAGCAACCGCACTCACATCTCCAAACGATATTGCCGTGACGTGTCAACGGTAGTGATGTCCGGTTTGTGAGTGTCACAGGAACACACGGAGAAACAGGTGGATCCAAATGTAGCATATTTATTGTCAGGGCAATCCAACTCATAGTCATCCATGCAGGGGTCAAAATCCATTTTAGCAGTCCAATAAACAAATAAACAAGAAACAAAACAAGAACAGGCAAGGAAACAGACTTCAGAAGTGTAAGTGACATTTAGCAACGAATCCGTACACCTACTAACACAGACAGGGAATATATACACATATCTAACAAGACTAACAATGAACAGCTGGGAACAATGATGACGGGGAACAGCTGAGTGTAATGAACTGATGAGTGACAGTGACAGAAAGAATGCTGGGAAATGAAGTCAATAGTGAAGGACACCGTGATAACGAGGACCTCTAGTGACAAACAAGGGAAACACAACCAGACACTGTGACATAACCCCCCCTCTACGGAGCGGCTACCAGACGCTCCACGACAACACTAAAACACAACACAAGAGTTCAGGAGGGAGGTGGAACGGTGGAGGTTTAGGGGGGGGGGGGGATGGTGGGCCAGGTCCATGAAGGGAGACAGGAACAAGAGGTGAGGGCTTAACCGGGGACCAGGGCGAAACACAGAGTCCATCGGGCGGCCAGGGCGGTGAAGACCCCTCAGGCGGCCAGGGCGAAACAGAGAGTCCCTCGGGCGGCCAGGGCGGTGAAGACCCCTCGGGCGGCCAGGGCGGTGATGACCCCTCGGGCGGCCAGGGCGGTGAAGACCCCTCGGGCGGCCAGGGCAGAGCAGACCCCTCGGGCGGCCAAGGCGGTGATGCCCTCTCTGGACCAGACACCGGCTCGGGACCAGACACCGGCTCAGGAACAGACCCCGGCTCCGGCTCTGGAACAGGCACTGGCTCCGCCTCCGGCTCTGGAGCAAGAGGCACTGGCTCCGCCTCCGGCTCTGGAGCAAGAGGCACTGGCTCCGCCTCCGGCTCTGGAGCAAGAGGCACTGGCTCCGCCTCCGGCTCTGGAGCAAGAGGCACTGGCTCTGCCTCCGGCTCTGGAACGGGCACTGGCTCTGCCTCCGGCTCTGGAACGGGCACTGGCTCTGCCTCCGGCTCTGGAACGGGCACTGGCTCTGCCTCCGGCTCTGGAACGGGCACTGGCTCTGCCTCCGGCTCTGGAACGGGCACTGGCTCTGCCTCCGGCTCTGGAACGGGCACTGGCTCTGCCTCCGGCTCTGGAACGGGCACAGGCTCTGCCTCCGGCTCTGGAACGGGCACAGGCTCTGCCTCCGGCTCTGGAACGGGCACAGGCTCTGCCTCCGGCTCTGGAAAAGCAGACACAGGCCTGTCCAGGATCCGAGCCAGACGCTCCAGATAGTCCAGGTCCATGAAGGCAGACGGAACGTGAACAGTCTCTGACTGGGCAGACGGGATGTGAACAGTCTCTGACTGGGCAGACGTGACGTGAACAGTCTCTGACTGGGCAGACGGGACGATCTCTGGACTGACAGCTGGCTGCACGGGGACTGCCACCGGGATGGCCTCTGGTTCACTGGAGAGGCAGGAAGTCTTCCTCCCCCTCCGCCGTTTCTTATGGTGAGGTGCAGGCTCCGGGCTGGACAGGACCAGCGGTGAAGGGAGCTCTGGGCTGAGCATCACCGGCTCATGGTCGGAGAAAGACCAAAGTGGAAAGTGATTCCGGGGCTCACTTCTAGGACCTCCACTCCTGCGGCCTCCACGAGTCCCTGAAAACTTGGCCAGACGGGTTCCCCTAAAAGATTCTCGGTCATCAGTGGAAGGGTGCTCAGGGGAATTGACCACCATGGACTCAGTCTGGCGGGCCCATAAAGCAAAGCCCTGCAAAATGTTCATGCTACTGGATCCATTTGTTGACGGATTCGTTCTGTCACGGGAACACACGGAGAAACAGGTGGATCCAAATGTAGCATATTTATTGTCAGGGCAATCCAACTCATAGTCATCCATGCAGGGGTCAAAATCCATTTTAGCAGTCCAATAAACAAATAAACGAGAAACAAAACAAGAACAGGCAAGGAAACAGACTTCAGAAGTGTAAGTGACATTTAGCAACGAATCCGTACACATACTAACACAGACAGGGAATATATACACAGATCTAACAAGACTAACAATGAACAGCTGGGAACAATGATGACGGGGAACAGCTGAGTGTAATGAACTGATGAGTGACAGTGACAGAAAGAATGCTGGGAAATGAAGTCAATAGTGAAGGACACCGTGATAACGAGGACCTCTAGTGACAAACAAGGGAAACACAACCAGACACTGTGACAGTGAGCGAATCATTCTTTTGAACCAGTTCTTTTTGTTGAAAAAGTTCACTTAAATCGAAACTGACTCCCTCAAAACAGTTCACATCTTGAGTTTTCTAAAGTTACTCGCTTTCTGACTTTTCCGACTCGAAATTAACCAATATCCCGGAGTATTACTCCAGTAACTCCAACAGTTCACAGTTCACTGAACTGAGACATGTTTTTCTGATAGAACTGATGAGCACGAGCAGCTGATACTGAGCATGTGTGTACTACCAAACATACAGGTACAGCCAGACAAGTGCTCTCTAGAATCTAAAGCGTCCCGCCTTATATGCTATAAATAACACCTGGCCAAATGCCAGGAAAATGTGATGAAAGGCTGAAGTCCGCAGTTACGACATAAAAATTTGTCATCCATTTTAGCGGAAGTGAGAGACTCACGAATTTAGTCATTGTTTTGGAACACACCAGCTAATTCATAACCTTAAGGCTAACATATTTATACAAGAGCTAAAAAAGTAACATTTTGATTTCAGGGGGACTTTAAGTTATGGGGTATTAAAGCAATATGTGTGTGACTGAGTAACTGCAATAAGTATAGTATACATTCTTATGGATGACAACATCCATACAGGCAGGGGTGGAATGGTCATCTGGCAGACCCAGCGCTTTCCCGGTCGGCCGACGTGCTTTTTGTGCCGATACAACTCATACTTTTTTTATTTCTTTACTTTTTTATTCTTAACGGCCCAAAAAACTTGTACATCGGCGACCCATTCATTTTGTTTTGTTTTGCTTAACTGGCGGCGCTGGGGTCTTTGTGCTGGTGTAATGCATTGGTAAAACAATTTGTAAAAAAAAACCAATGGTTGTTTTCTTGATTAACACTGGGCTTAGCCAATCACGTCTTTAAACACCTCCCCCTTTGGGCTCAGACAAGCGTGCAGTGTCAGTGTGTATTTGTCAAAATAGTCAGAGATGGAGAAGAAACACAAGGAATCTGCAGAGAAATAGCGTGGGAAAAAGAAACAGGACCTTCAAGCAGATGCTGTAAAATGTGTACAAATAACAGATAAGTTTTCTGCAGCAGCAGGACCTTCATCAGCTCCCATGGCTGATGATGATAGTGAGGAGCATAGAGATAATAATTTCATAGACGCCCTATTGGCAGCTTTGGACACGTTGTTGCGATACGTCAACGCGTCTAGCACTAAAATGATAAATATTTACAGATGGATACAATAACAAAGATAACTGATGGTTAATTTATGGTAATATATATGATATGGTACAACTAAAGTGCAATGCAAATAGTAAATATAAGATAAAGTGAGAAGTAATAGTAAATAGTTCAGTGTATAGTCAATAAAATAAACAAACAGTATACAGCAAATAAAATAGTAATGAATAGTATAATTATATAATATCAAACGTATAATACTATAATAATAATATACTGATAATAGCATATAGTTTATGTATAATACTATAACAATATTTTGCCAGTTAAAGGTGCATAACGCAGGTCTCTGAGTTTTTGCAGAACTACACCCCCTCTGGCGACAAGCGAAACTGCAACCAGAGGTGTACACGCTCATGGAGCACACGCACACGCACGCTTGCACGAGCACGAGCTGTTCATAACCAAAGGAGCATCAGCCGCACAAATCTTTTGTTTACAGTCATAATGTCTTCAGAGGTTATAAAGTTATAAATCTGCAAGTCATTTTACATATATGAAAGGAAAGGCATTTGAGTAAATTACACACTTATGTGTGAGGGGAAAACGGGGGTAGAAGAAAACTTCAGTTTTTGTTTCCATCTATCTCCATGTTGAACTGTTTTATGCGTTTACTGTATCCACTTATGATTGTATTATTATGGAAACACGTTCATGAACAATTAAGTTATTAATTTGTAAAAGCTTAAAATAATAATCATACCATACACAGTTGGTCAACAAAGTACACTCAAATGTCTCAAGGTAATAAACAATCAAATGGCACTATATCCGCTTTCATAACAAGTAGTTATAGGAACTTAGTTATACGAACTGTCCACTTCTAAACAGTTCTAAGAACTACTCTCCCCCAAACTCGGTTTTGCTGTTTGCGGTCGCACTGGCCAGTGGCCAGAACCGATGAGTAAAGGGAGTGACGCGAGCACGGCGGCGGCGGCGCCACATACAACAACAACCCAGCATGGAGGAGGCTACCGCAATGTTCTCGTTCTGCCTACCGGGACCTTAATAACGGAGTACGAACGGCGGCGTTTAAAGACTATGGTGGAAAGTCTAAAGTAATATGATGGAAGAAGATAGAAGAGCAGAGCGCAGGCAAAGGACGTTAGCAAAGAACACAAGGCTACCGGTAGGCTATACACAAAAACATAGTTAGCATCTTTTATGGGACATGTTTTATGTTTCATGTTGTACTATTCTTCCGAAGACAATTCCTAGTTTATGAACCTGTTCACTGACAATGGTAACGTTAGTCAAATCAATTCTGATTGTACATTTATCTAGCTTAGGCTAAAGCATTAGTTACACATTTTACGTATCGTCATTTGTTGTCATAGTTCTCTTACGAGAGTATCTCTCGTACTGCGTAATATCTTACGCTACGGGGAAAACTCTTTTCCTCGAGATATTGAAGCCAAAAATTATCCTTAATTTTTAAAAATGTAAAACGCTTTGCAGCAGCAAGCAGACAAGTGCGAGACAGCTCGCGCGCCCATTGGCTGCCTTGCTGGAAAAGCTGCAGCCTATCGAGTGAGGCACTGCGTGACGTAATGACGAATGGGGGCACTTCGCGCCCATTTCGTCATGTCCCGCCAGTAAAGGCGTGGTCTCGCCCTATAAATACCCCCTCGATAGCTGTATTTCCTCTGATTTTTCTACTCTTCACGCGAAGCTCACGAATCGCTGGATCCGGAGTGAGAAGCCGCGCCGTTGACTTGTAGCCTTCTCAGCGGGACGTGCCATCATCTGAAGTCGCTGGCCCAGCCGCCTTCAGCCGCCGTACCTGCTGCGCTTTCCGGCGTACTATATCCTTTACTCTGCAAAGTGTGTGTTTGCTTACGTGACGCAACACCCATTTTCTATTGTTCTAAAAGAGCTGCGTCTTTTTAAAGATGCCTTTCTGTGGCTCGTGCCGCTCCCAACTCAGTGATGAGGACCGTCACGTCATCTGTGTGTCCTGCCTGGGTCATGAGCACGCGGCTATCGCGCTCGCGGATGGTGGATGCCCGCACTGTGAACTTCTGCCCATGGTGACTCTGAGGACTCGCCTGGCGTCGTTCGCTGAGCCCGCGTCCCAGCCTTCTGTGCCGCGCCGCAAGAAGCGTCGCGCCCAGCGCGCTCCCGAGCCTTCTCCAGCCCGCCAAAGCTCGCCGGTTCGCCCGCCTGCTTCGCCGGCTTCACTTGAGTCGCTCCCGAACGGACAGCGCCCGCCGTCTGCCGCCGCTTCCGCTCCCGAGTTGGACGAACCTGCTGAGGTATGCTCTCTTGTGGCTTCTGACAGCGAGGATTGGGCGAGCTCTGTGGACCTCCCCCCCGCTGACGTGTCTAGCCAACCCTCTGGAAAGAGACCCGGCATTGAGGCTGAGCTGATGCGTCTGCTCACCCAGGCCGTGGAGTGCATCGGCCTCGAGTGGGAGGCGCCTACGTTGCCGCCGCGCAACAGACTCGACGGGCGCTTTCTTAAAAAGGACGAAGCCCCGTCTAGGTCTAGGGCCGCCCCCTTCCTCCCTGAGCTCCACGACGAAGTCGCCAAGTCATGGACCGCCCCTTTCTCCGCCAGGCTGCGCACTTCCACCTCTGCGGCTTTTTCCTCTGTCGTCGGCGCGGGAGATAAAGGATATCTCTCCATTCCTCCTGTGGAGGCGGCGGTCGCGTCGCATCTCTGCCCGCCCTCTGCGGGACGGCGCGCGCAGACGACGCTTCCCTCCAAAGCCTGCCGGGTGACGTCATCGCTGCACGGGCGCGCTTACACAGCCGCTGGACAGGCGGTCTCAGCGCTGCATACTATGGCGGTCTTGCAGATTTACCAGGCTGACCTTCTCCTTAAATTGGACGAGGAAGGGCCGGGTGCTGTCAGTGTGGCGGATTTACGAGGCGCTACGGACCTTGCTCTAAGCGCCGCTAAAGCCGCTGCTCAGGCCATGGGGCGGAATATGGCCTCTCTCACCGTTGCTGAGAGACATCTGTGGTTGACGCTGTCTGAGATGACGGAAGCTGAGCGCTCTGTATTCCTCGACGCGCCCATCTCCCCTGCGGGCCTCTTCGGATCTGCCGTCAAAGATTTCACGGACAGATATTCTGAGGTGCAGAAGACTTCGCAGGCCATGAAGCACTTCCTCCCGAAGCGCTCAAGCTCCGCTGCAGGTCGCTCTAAGCAGCCGTCTGCTCGCAGCTCTCAGCCTCGGCCTGCATCGCCCGCAGCCGCCGCTACACAGCGCCGCCAGGCCCGGGATCAGAGACCTCGCTCTGCTGGACGCCGCCCCGCTCAGCGCGGGCCCCGGCCGAAGATTGAGCTCAAGCCCGAGGCCTCGAAGCTTTCCTAGCCACTCTAGGAAAGCGACGGTGTTCGGATCCCGCTGCGGCCGGTTCCCCACCGAAACGATTCGCTCGTTCAGTTCCTTGCGATGTGACTGTGCCAGTGTATTTAGCAGCGAAGCAGCCGGTGTCTCAGCCCGCTTGCCTGCACACAAAAGCCGTTTTTATGGCTACCCAGATAAATCCAATAAAGAGTGTATTTTCTGGTGTACCGGCCACGGCCGATGGTGTTATGAGTGTTGTAAGAATGCCCACGCCCCAGTGCCCATTCCCACACCCAGACACAGCCCGCCACGGTGCGAGGCTAGCACACATAAATCTGACTCAGGTCGATTGTGCAGACAATGTAGTAAATGCGCCCATACAATGCCCGCTCACACTACATGCCGCGTGTCCCTTGGTTTCTGTAAAAACGAAACCAACACACAATCTATCGGCTCCGACCGAAAGCGTGTACAGTGCAGTAGATGTGCCCGTAAGTTTGCGCCCACATCCCCCCGCAAGCACGCTGAATCCTACGGGATTCGCCCCGCTCACTCTCGCTGTGCGTCCCGCCATAGAGAATTTGAGCGCGGCCAGGCTGCCCGCTGTGTTCAGCGCGCCCCCCGCCTCGAACGCTGTAAACACGGCGTTGTGTTCCCAGGGTACCGGGGCTCTCGAGCCGATGCCTGGTCACGGCCAGAGCCCGGTCTGCATTCTACCTCTAGCTATTCACGCAGAAGCGTGGTCAAAGCTACCCGGGGTATCAGACTGGGAGCTGAACACTATAGAGAGAGGCTACTCGCTACAATTCGCACGACGTCCCCGCCGTTATACGGCGTGCGTCGAGACTACGGTGAGAAACGAAGTATCTCATCTACTTCGAGCCGAGATAGCGAAACTGCTGAGCAAAGGGGCCATAGAGCCCCTTTCTCAGGCTCAGAGCAAAGGGGGCTTATACAGCAGATATTTTCTGGTACCGAAAAAAGATGGGGGCTTCAGACCCATTCTAGATCTGAGACAGCTGAACAAAGCGCTTGTGAAGCGCCAGTTCAGGATGCTTACGACCAGGAGAATCCTCGCGCAAGTGCGCCAAGGGGACTGGTTTATGTCAATAGATCTGAAAGACGCCTATTTCCAAATACAAATAGCGTCCCATCACAGGCGATTCTTGAGATTCGCGTTCGAGGGCCAGGCATATCAATACACAGTCCTGCCGTTCGGCCTGTCCTTGGCACCCCGTACATTTACGAAGTGCATGGATGCGGCTCTCGCACCCCTGAGACTTCGGGGCATGCGAGTTATGAACTACTTGGACGATTGGCTGATTCTAGCTCGATCACGTTCAGAGCTCATAGAACACAGGGCCACACTGCTCGAGCACCTCGAGAAACTGGGCCTGACAGTCAACTGGGAAAAGAGCTCGCTGTGTCCCAGCCAGAGAATTTCTTTCCTGGGAACAGTGTTAGACTCGCTATCCATGACGGCACGCCTGTCACCGGAGCGCGTACTAAGTATTCAGCACGTCGCGGAATCCTTCCGCCACGGCTCTATAGTCCCGCTCAGACGGTTTCAGAAAATGCTGGGCCTGATGGCCTCAGCATCCTCTGTGCTCCAGCTGGGCCTGCTTCGCATGCGCCCACTGCATAAACTGCTTGGAAATGATAGCAGTCGACAAAGCGCTACGGCGCTTCTGTCCCCAGATAAAGGGCCACCACGTCTTGGTCCGGTCGGACAACACGTCAGTGGTGGCGTACATAAATCGCCAGGGCGGCGTCGGGTCCAGAAGCCTTTGCAGGCTGACGGAACCCCTCTTGGTCTGGGCCCAGCGCAACCTCCTTTCTCTGAAAGCGGCGCACGTGCCTGGTCACCTGAATGTGGGTCCAGACAAGCTGTCCAGAGACAACGTCCCGACAGGAGAATGGTCGCTGCATCCGCAGACGGTCCAGCTGCTGTGGGAAACGTTTGGCAGAGCGCAGGTGGACCTGTTCGCGTCCCGCGAGAACGCTCACTGCCCGGTATTCTTCTCGAAAAGCAGGGACGCACTGGCCCATGCTTGGCCCAGCGGTCCCCTGTATGCTTTTCCCCCCGTCTCGCTCCTGCCTCAGGTGTTGGAGCGGATCAGGGAAAATGGATGCCCAGTGCTGCTTGTAGCTCCGCTCTGGACGAACCAGGCTTGGTTTCCTGTCCTGATGCGGCTGACCAGCACTGCCCCGTGGCCTGTACCATTGAGGAGAGATCTCCTCTCTCAGGCGGAGGGCTCGATTTGGCATCCTCGCCCGGATCAGTGGTCCCTGCACGCATGGGCCATCAACGGGTACCCGCTAGCCTCCCGGAAGGAGTGCTAAACACGATGGCGCAGGCTAGAGCTCCATCTACCAGACGGCTCTATGCCTCGAAATGGTCGGTGTTCTCTACTTGGTGTCGAGCCCGTGGCTTTTCACCTGTGGACTGCGGGGTTACGGAAGTGCTTGCTTTCCTTCAGGAGCTGATGGATAAGGACAGGACCCCATCCACGCTCAAAGTTTATGTGGCGGCCATAGCAACGTTTGCTAAACCGGTGTCTGGCCAGTCACTGGGGAAAAACGACTTAGTCGTGCGTTTCCTACGAGGAGCTCGGAGGTTAAACCCTCCCAGGCCCCCTTCAGTCCCGGCTTGGGACCTTTCCACGGTCTTGGAGGCCATGAAAGGCGCCCCGTTTGAGCCGATCCAATTGTCGGACATGAAGCACCTGTCCCTTAAGACGGTGTTTCTATTGGCTCTCGCTTCAGTGAAGCGTGTAGGGGACTTACAGGCGCTTTCTGTAAGCGCGTCATGTCTGGAGTTTGGGCCTAACGACTCAAAGGTCGTACTCAAACCGAAGCACGGCTACGTGCCGAAATCCCTCAATACACCGTTTAGGGCCCAGGTAATTTCCCTGTCTGCCCTTCCGGTTCTCAATGAGGAGAAGGACGCGAGTCTCCTTTGCCCTGTCAGGGCGTTAAGGGCTTATGTGTCCCGCTCGGCTGGGTTCAGACAGACCGAGCAGCTTTTCGTGTTGTTTGGCGGCCGTTCTAAGGGACTTGCCGCTTCAAAACAGAGCCTATCCAGATGGATAGTGGATGCCATAGCGCTGGCTTACACTTCCAAGGGCCTGCAGTGCCCATTGGGTGTCAAAGCGCACTCCACGAGAGGCGTGGCCTCGTCGTGGGCATGGTATAGCTGGGTCTCCCTGCAAGATATCTGTACGGCTGCGGGCTGGGCTTCGCCGTCTACATTTATCAAGTACTATAACCTGGAGGTGCCCGCCTTGCAAGCTAAGCTTCTGGCGGTCTGAACTTCGGGCTTATCGGCCGCCATGCGGCTTATGTGTGGAGTGTTAGCCTGTGCATCGCTCAGTCCGATGCGGCAGCCCCATGAGTGTGGTACCCTTACGGGTCTGTTACCCCTACGGGACTATTTATAAAGGAGTGATGCTTCTAGCCTCCTCCTCCTCTACTTGAGAGTTGTGGTGATTGTGCACTAGATGCGCCCCGGGCTTCGGCCCCGGGACTCTGGTGTTGGATCCCTGTCCGCACGGCGTGTTACATGGTGTTCCCCATAGCGTAAGATATTACGCAGTACGAGAGATACTCTCGTAAGAGAACGTACTCGGTTACTAACGTAACCTCGGTTCTCTCTAGAGAGGGAACGAGTACTGCGTATCTTGCCGTGCTTGGAATACGCTCTGGTTCGCTTTGGCGTTGAAAAATCAGAGGAAATACAGCTATCGAGGGGGTATTTATAGGGCGAGACCACGCCTCTACTGGCGGGACATGACGAAATGGGCGCGAAGTGCCCCCATTCGTCATTACGTCACGCAGTGCCTCACTCGATAGGCTGCAGCTTTTCCAGCAAGGCAGCCCCATGGGCGCGCGAGCTGTCTCGCCCTTGTCTGCTTGCTGCTGCAAAGCGTTTTACATTTTTAAAAATTAAGGATAATTTTTGGCTTCAATATCTCGAGGAAAAGAGTTTTCCCCGTAGCGTAAGATATTACGCAGTACTCGTTCCCTCTCTAGAGAGAACCGAGGTTACGTTAGTAACCGAGTACGATTTGCCGCATCAGACATTAGAGACTGGGGTATATCTTACCGTTTTATCAAGAAAACAGCCAACTGAGGATCCAGTTTGAGCCCTAGAGCAGACCGGAGATCTATCCATTTGTTGAAAGCCTTCCCGGTGCTGACTCTCGTCTCGTCTTATTCCGACGCCTGACTCAAATTTGGCCCTTTTGGTCAATAACTAGACAAAAGTTCTCTTTTCTTTGTCTTACGTGGAGTTTGCGTTGGAGTTTGGAATGAACTACAAGCCGGTCTCTTTGAATCCATCTTCTACTTTTGTCAAAAGTTGACTAAAGTTTTGTCGCTCGAGTTGTCTTCGCTGATACGGAGAATGGCGGCTAACAATAACAAACCTCCGAGACATCGAATGGTGAGCGTGAACGCGCATGACGTCACGCCCAGTCTCAGATTCGAGCCCGAATCCCTCTTATATATTTTACTGTACAGGACTATAGAGGCAATCTCAGTGATCAGAGAAGGGCTCATTCAGCCCATCAGGCAATTGTTTACGCATGTATGGGTTAAAAAACGGGTATTTTTAACATGAAATGTTGTGCAATGCACCTTTAACAAAATAAATCAATTGACACTGAACCACGTTTTACACTTGCTTTATTTTTCTCTATTAAGTCAATCATTTGTTTAAATTTTCTTTGTTAAGATCTTCAATGCTTTGAACTGAATGGTTCACATCTCACCAGCGCACTTGGCTTGGCGTTCATGGTTCGACTGCTCGAGACTGTTTTCCAAAGATGGCTCCTGTCTGTATACGCGAAGTGGACTGTCTTTATAAAATATCTTCTTATTAAACTGTCTGTACACTTACAACGTTCTCAATGCTTTGGTTTGTATGTAGGGACCCTGATTATGCTACCATGTTAGTGTCGGGCTATTTTGAGCCTTGTTAGTGTATTAATAAACATAATCCTAGGTATTTATTTGAACAAGTGACTAAACTAACGAAAAAGAAAGCTTCAAGCCCAGAAGTTTCCAAGAAACACAGCAGTAATGACTTTATGAACTTCTTCACTTATAAGATCGATAATATCAGGGACAAAATTATAACTATGCAACCGTCTACTACAGCATCGCATCAGGGAGTGCAGTGTAGTCTCCGTGAGGAACATTTTGATTCATTTGTTGCTATAGGAGAGGAAGAATTTTGCAAACTTGTTAATTCATCTAAATCGACAACTTGTATGTTAGACCCTATACCAACTAAACTATTGAAAGAGATGCTTCCAGAGGTCATAGATCCTCTTCTAGATATCATTAATTCATCTTTGTCATTAGGATACGTACCAAAAACCTTTAAGTTGGCTATGATTAAACCGCTTGTTAAAAAACCGCAACTTGATCCTACAGAATTAGTCAATTACAGGCCAATCTCAAATCTGCCTTTTCTGTCAAAGATACTAGAAAAAGCTGTATCCTCACAACTGTGTTCCTTTTTAGAAAGAAATAATATCTGCGAGGATTTTCAGTCCGGATTTAGACCGTACCATAGTACTGAGACTGCTCTCATTAAAGTAACAAATGATTTGCTCCTATCATCCGATCGTAGTTGTATCTCTCTATTAGTGTTACTTGATCTTAGTGCTGCATTTCATACTATCGACCACAACATTCTTTTAAATAGACTAGAAAACTATGTTGGCATTAGTGGAATTGCACTAGCATGGTTTAAATCATACTTATCTGACCGTTTTCAGTTTGTAGCAGTAAGTGAAGAGATGTCTTATCGATCACAAGTTCAGTATGGCGTACCACAAGGCTCAGTACTAGGACCGCTGCTCTTCACTCTGTACATGCTACCATTAGGAGATATAATTAGGAAATATGGAATTAGCTTTCACTGTTATGCTGATGATACTCAGCTGTATATTTCTTCAAAACCTAACGAAACTTACCAATTCACAAAATTAACGGAATGCATAGCTGATATAAAAAATTGGATGACCAGTAATTTCCTATTACTAAATTCTGAAAAAAACAGAGATTCTAATCATTGGACAAAAAACTTCCTCACCTAATAACCTAGAATACTGTCTAACACTTGGCTGCTCTGTTAAGTCTTCGTCGTCAGTCAGGAACCTGGGTGTGCTCTTTGACACCAATCTTTCATTTGAAAGTCACGTGTCTATTATCTGTAAAACCGCATTTTTCCATCTTAAAAATATATCTAAATTACGTCATATGCTCTCACTGACAAATGCGGAACAATTAGTTAATGCGTTCATGACCTCAAGGCTAGATTATTGTAATGCTCTACTGGGTGGTTGCCCTGCACGCTTAATAAACAAACTACAGCTAGTTCAAAACGCAGCCGCTAGAGTTCTTACCAGAACCAGGAAGTATGAACATATTAGCCCGGTTCTGTCAACACTGGATTGGCTGCCTATTAAACATCGTATAAATTTTAAAATATTGCTGATTACTTACAAAGCACTAAATGGTTTAGCTCCCCAGTACTTGAGCGAGCTCTTAACGCATTATAGTCCTTCACGTCTATTGCGATCTCAAAATTCTGGCCAGTTGATAATACCTAGAATATCAAAATCGACTGCTGGCGGTAGATCCTTTTCCTATGTAGCACCAAAACTTTGGAACAATCTTCCTAACACGGTCCGGGAAGCAGATACAGTCTGTCAGTTTAAATCTAGACTAAAAACACATCTCTTTGGCTTAGCATACACATAACACATTATAGATTTCTATAATTCAATGTTAGGCTGCATAGTTTAGATCAACCGGAACCGGGAACACTTCCCATAATTCCTGATGTACTTTGTACATCATAAGAAGGATGGCGTCTACGCTAATATTAGTCTCTCTGTTTATCCCGAGGTTTACCGCAGACCGCCGGATCCAGGGCATATCCAGATCTGATGAAGGACCATCACATGGACACGACGACACGCATTATCAGCGCTGTGAAGGCCCATGGACACCTCAACACACTCATCTCCTCACCGGCGGGATGACCCAACCCCTTATAAAACTCTTTACATTCAATAATCATGAAAACAAATCTCAGAGAACGGTTGACTATGTACGAATGTGTAATTAGACCAAAGATTCATTTTGAGCCGGAGTTTTCCTTTAACACGTCATCAACAGGGCTCACATTTCTTAAAGGGGAAGTACTCTCTTTCTTATAAGTTCAAATACCACCCGGCTACATTCTCACCTGCCGACATGTCAACGTCCTCAGTGACAGCATAAGAGTTTCTCAGCTCTTTAACTGCTTCTCTGAAGAATACAGTACGCAAATTAACTATCATTTGAGAAACAGCATTGTGATTTAGGGCTGATCTAGGCTCATTGTGTGGATTTGAATGTTGACCCACATTAGATCTGGTACTCCTTCGAAGTGTGGGCAAACTAGAAACCCCACCCTCCTCATGAAACCCTCCCCCAAGTTCTATTCCAGCCGGAAACTCGGGATCACAAGGAGACATCTCTGGAGCTTCCATCTCGTTTTCAGCTTCAGTGTCAGTCCGTACAAGACTTTCAACCACAATTGGGCCAGTACATTCCACGAGCACTACACCCTCCTCCAAACTCTCATCGTCCACATCCAATGTTGAAGCCTCATCCACTTCCACAATAGACACAACATTCCCCTTGCGGGCCACTGGAGTAGGGGCATGCAGACAGGGTCTGAGACCCACCCAATTCACTCTTTTGATGGGCCCTCCTTCCACAGGCTCAACCGTATGAGTGGTCCCTTTAACCCTCTGGGGACCAGGCTGTTTTTGGGGCCCTTGGGATGTTTTGACATGCACTGACATTTGTTCTTTTTTCAGTTATTTATAAACATGTTAATGGCAAAGGTGTAAATTCACTCTATATAGCATAAACAGGGCTATCATAATATGTGAGCAACATGTATGTACATGTTTGTATTTTTGAGAGAAAATTATTTATGCATGGTTATTGAAAAAACTAAAAATAAAAGTTTCTGAAATAAGGCCACAAAACACATATTGATTATTTCTTCACAAGGCTTTTGAAAATTGTATCACATAGTCTAGAATATTTGCTCCCAAACTATGTGAGAATCATCCTGACTACTCATTCAGATAAGTCATAAAAAGTCTTTTAGATTGTGTATGACTTGTTTTTTTTTGAGAGAGCTTTATGCGAGGAGGTGTGATCTTATTAATATGTATGGGTAACGCTTTATTTTACGACCCGCAAACAACTGCGTAAGTAAACCGAAATTACGGTGTACATTTCTGTAATTATAGCGTACTTCCGTGTAGGTATAAGGGAACAATATGTTAAGTTTTGGGTAATAAAGGGGTAACAAGCAGATATACAACCTGTAAATAACTTCGTAAGTAAATCGAAATTACAGTGTACGTTTCTGTAATTATAGTGTACCTCCGTGTAGGTATAAGGGAACAATAGCTGTGTCCCAATGTGAAGGCTGCATCCTCCGAAGACCGCATTTGAAGGCCGATTGCGTCACAGCGGCGCGACGAAGGCTGTCCCAATTCAAAGGCTGCATCTTTAAAGGCCGCATTTGAAGGCCGATTGCGTCACCGCGGCGTGATGAATGCTGTCCCAATTCAATTCCGCATCCTTCGAAGGCCGTATTCGAGGGCTGGTTGCGTCATCGCGGCACGACGAAGGCTACCCTGATTCAAAAGCGACGCCAAATGCACCCTTCATTTCCCTGTGAAAGGAAGGATACATAAATGGATCCTTAGCGGCCTATCCTACCCTGATCTACCCCATAATTAATTGTGCACCGGTGACGACAGCATTTTTAGTGCAGCATTTGGTGTGTAGCCAACAGTTCAAATTCAAATGTTGGTGTTCAACTTTGCGTTTTAAAAATACAAAAACCGTTAATTTTTCGTTTTTCAATTACGCGTTAAAAAATGAAAAACGAATGGATGCAAATTTACATGGATTATCAAACTAAAGATAGTTTAGTGATAGTTATCACTATTTTTAGTGATAGTTTTTAGATTAAATCTTTGATTTTACTAGTATTTTGATTGACTATCAAACTTTTCTCCAAATACATTATTTGAAATAATAATAGGCTATATAATTGCGTCCATTCGTTTTTCTTTTTTTAACCCCTAATTGAAAAACTAAAAATGAACGATTGTTGTATTTTTAAAAGGCAAAGTTGAACACCAACATTTGAACTGTAGGCTACACAAATGCTGCACCAAAAAAAAAAAAATGAAAAAAAAAAATGACTTTTTGCCCCTTTATTAAACATTTAAAATATTCACAAATTACTATGGAAAAAATGTCGATTAGACAGGCCAGATTAGAACCTGTAAATTATATTTTTTCCGCAGTGCTGAATGAGAAGAGCCATGTCTCTGGAACAATGATTTATGATAATAAATGTGTCTGAATAAATAACGTGACATTTTAATTGTTCGTTTAAAAGTGAACATTTCAAGCTTTAGGCTAGGTATATTTTGTTTAAGTTCATTTTTGAGACGCGCTCGAGTTCACGGAGATCATGGAAGCGTGATTGATTGTTTTATTTTCTTTTACAAAAGGACGTTTTCTTGTTATGTGAGTTTGGACAAATAAAAGTAGTTGCGAATGATGTATTATTCTTTTCTGTATGACCAGAAATTATAGAGTATTTTTCAAGTTGTTTCCACTGTTTATAATGCAAGTGTTCGCGGCCGCGCCTCCGTGCCATGCAGTGCGCGCTCCACACTCCCACACAAACTTGCATCAAAATCTTGTGTTTATTTGTGATAATCTTAGCCCTGTATTATGACTGACATTTGACAAATTTATTTGTTCCTTTTTTGGAAAAAAGCGCATTCTAAATGTGTAGCCTAAATGGCTAATAATATTATTATCATATGCGTTGAGTTCACTGAAGACAGTAGGCTAATATGTTAATCATAAAATAATTTATGATGCGCAATTAGGAAATCCTGCGAAGGCTACATGGTGCGTCCTTCGAAGGACGAATAGGCTGCATCCTCAAAAGTCCGCGGCCTTCGGAGGATGCAGCCTTCACATTGGGACACAGCTCTCATGTTAAGTTTTGGGTAGGCTAATAAAGGGGTAACAAGCAGATATACAAGCAAATTATTTATAATGTAATTATTTTAAAACTAACAGGTACCTATTATGTTAATATATTCCAGGCAAAAATTGTACGTTTGTTGTATATAAAAGTTATCACATTTCTGGCAAAATATGATCTTGTGCATTTTTACAGGGTAATTTTGACATCTGTGGGTTGAAAATGAAACGTGTATGGCTGTATGTAAGCACAGTATGATAAAAAATAAATTTGATGGCTTTTCTTACTAGATTAATTAATGTTAAATCAACCCACAGATGCCAAAATTAAATGTAAAATTGCACAAGAGCATATTTTGCCAGAAATGTGATAACTTTTATATACAACAGACGTACAATTTTTGCCTGGAATATATTAACATAATAGGTACCTGTTAAAATAATTACATTATAAATAATTTGCTGGCATAGCTTGTTACCCCTTTATTACCTTATACCTACACGGAGGTACACTATATTTACAGAAACTTACACCGTAATTTCAGTTTACTCACGAAGTTATCTGCAGGTTGTATACTATCTGCTTGTTACCCCTTTATTACCCCAAACTTAACATATTGTCCCCCTATACCTACACGGAAGTACGCTATAATTACAGAAACGTACACCGTAATTTCGGTTTACTTACGCAGTTGTTTGCGGGTCGTAAAATAAAGCGTTACCGTAATTTCTCAATTCCCGTTATGAGATTTATGGGAAAGTTGCCCTCCGCAATATGGCGGCGCCGTTGACGTACAATCCAGTGGCCAATAGGGCGTCTATGCATTTATTATGTCTATGATGAGGAGGATAGGGAGAGAGATGAGAAAGTGTCGAGACTGCGGTGTAGGGTATGGACAGGACACGAGATCCATGAATCTTTCATTCTGAACATATATCTATAGTTGGTTCCCCTGAGTGGGGACTACACTATAAATTGCCAGGACGATGACACCGGATCTGGGTTTTAGAGTGCTTTCAACAGCATTTACGACTCTGCGATTCGTACCCGAAAACCCCCTTTGCATTCCCCAACTTTAGGTCCGAAGCCTCAAAGAGATCGCTATCTCCTCAGAGCCAGGCGGCCGAAAGAGAGAACATTCCAACACAGACTCACACAGACACCTACACAGAACGGGGTGTTCTGTTACAAGACTGATGAATTTTATTACCCGATGAAATGAATCCTTGTTAATCCTATATACGGTATAGCTGTATTAACATCTATCTAATGTTCCATCTCATAATTTTTCTTTATGTGTTTGGTGTGTGTGCCCTTGTAAACTCTAATGGGTTAATGTTTGAGACATGACTTACATACTATCACGAACCCTCCTGTTGTGTGCTCAATGCACGCAGATCCAAACACACACACATAAGAAATGTGCTCCCATATCCTCACTGAAAGGCTTTTACTATGATATATTCATTATGTTTTCATGTTTGCACATGTCCCATTGTTAAATGTGACCATATTGTAGTTCTAAATGAACAGAGGTGCCTCTAGATGCATTTTTAATGTAACTGTGTTTTCCTATAATGTTTATATGTCGTTTTTGATATCGCAAGAATGCCCTGGATTTGACTCAGCCAGATATATGTATGAACACACCGTAAAAGGTATGATTATATGTATAACACATCTCTGCAGTAGAAATGACCATTTCTAATGCAGGTCATAATTTAATTAGATAAAAGTTTCGGTAACGCTTTATTTTACGACCCGCAAACAACTGCGTAAGTAAACCGAAATTACGGTGTACGTTTCTGTAATTATAGCGTACTTCCGTGTAGGTATAGGGGAACAATATGTTAAGTTTGGGGTAATAAAGGGGTAACAAGCAGATAGTATACAACCTGCAAATAACTTTGTAAGTAAACTGAAATTACGGTGTACGTTTCTTTAAATATAGTGTACCTCCGTGTAGGTATAAGGTAATAAAGGGGTAACAAGCTATGCAAGCAAATTATTTATAATGTACTTATTTTAACAGGCACCTATTATGTTAATATATCCCAGGCAAAAATTGTACGTCTGTTGTATATAAAAGTTATCATCGCATTTCAATCATCACATCACAAAACTTAACATATTGTTCCCTTATACCTACACGGAAGTACGCTATAATTACAGAAACGTACACCGTAATTCCGGTTTACTTACGCAGTTGTTTGCGGGTCGTAAAATAAAGTGTTACCGAAATTACTATGTATCATGTGCTGCTTGGGGCTGTACAAATTGTCGCACAATTGAAAACAGGTCTCAGGGAATTACCTTTTAAAAGCAAGACTGAACATTTGTTTCTGGTTGTATTTGGTCATTATATAATTAGTAATAATAATGTTAGTTGGCCACCGGAGTCAGACTAAAATAGCTAGCGATGTCGCTAGTTAACTTAGCTGTGAAAGTTGAGACATGAGTTGACATGCTTTATATTATAGTTTTAGCTTATATTATATTTTATATTATAAAGTAAATTTCCTAAAATCTAAATATTCATCTATGTTTTCTTAAGGTCTCTTGGGATGTAAAAAGTAGATGGCACTCTCTGAGCAACTGTCTGTTGATCCATAACAGCTTTAGCTAGTGAAAGTGCTTCTCTCTGTTCGGCTCTGGTCTGTACCAACATATCCGCCTGTTCACCGAACCTCCTTTCCATCTTGTCAAACTGTCTTTTTCATTCTTCCAGTTCAGCCATAGTGTTGACTCAAAGACCAGGAACTTACACTTACACTTAGCAAAATACTCGCTAGTTTATCCTGTTCATGCTGCCAGTATGTGGCGGAGGGAAATATTTCGCCACCTTGTGGGGAATTATTCACCAATTAACTATGGAAGCATAGTTATCATCCCCCCCCCCCTCAAATTTGTAGATCCTCTTCATTCGGATAAAAAAAATCATACAAAAAATATAGTATTTTATATTATTCTGCACGATGACAGTCTATATCGATTAGCATTACATTATAAATATAATCGATTATTATGAAAATACCTGCCATGGCTCGAAGAACACAGAAAAATCATATATTGTTGCAATCATGTTTATTGCCTCCAAAACATCTTTAGCTGTGTCCCAATTCAGGGACTGTATCCTCCGAAGGCCGTATATGAAGGGTGATTGCGTCACAGCGCCACGAAGAAGGATGTCCCAAGTTGAAGGATCATTCTAATGTGGCCTACCGTTAGTGTTGCCAAGTCCGAGGTTTTCCCATGGAATTGGGCTACTTTTAAGTTGTTGCCGTGGGTAAACTTGTTTCTGCTGGTTGATTTCCATCCCCTTAAGTATGATTTTGACGCTCCAACAACCCCAAAACATCCATCAGATTTACAATCCAGTGTATAATTCGGCTGCCCGATGGAGAAGAAGAGATGGTCTTTTGGGCAACTTTTGTTGCACAGACCTGGCAACCCTGCCTACCGTCATTCTGTCCCCGGGTCGCGAAAGATAGAACGAGGAACCAGCACCAGCACCAGCCAAGAGAAATAAGACAGAGCAGGGAGAGAATGGACAGGTTGTTTTCTCTTCTTGACAGATTGGTAGAGATTATGTGAATTCAAATTTGTAATTCTAAACTCTGCAGAACAGTAGCCCTCGAGGACTGAACGTTGCCTATCCCTGATCCTCCCTGAAGACCTCTTTTTAGTGTTTCTATTATATACTGTTCATATTTTTTAAACGGTATCTAAATCAAAATCTAATATTAATGTGTAAAATGCCAGTTTTTCATAAAAAGTACAATATTTTCCTCTGAGATTAAGTGGAGTTAAATAAAAATATAAAGTACTTCAAATTTATAATTTAATCCAGAGTAAATTTATGTTGTTACATTCCACCATTGCTTATTTGGAAAAGGAAACTAACAAAATGTATTGTCACATTAACAAATCGTTGCTAGCTATGTCCCGCCGTTCCCGTGGTGGTAAATTGCGGGTGTGTATTTGCTGCCTTTTACCGGTTAGAGGCGCTACAATCACAGACCTTGAAAAGTGTCAGTTTATTCTCTCTATTGCGTATCTATCTGCCACCATGCTGCGGTTCATTCAGAGCGATTGAAAGCTGGTAGCAGATGAATTCAAGTAAAAAATTGAAGTTAAACAAATTCATAATCACAATACTGAAATTACTGAAATTAAATTGAATAAATAATGAAAACATGTCAACATAAAACATTGCAATAGAAACATATTAGGCTACATCAATGAGACTTTTCAAGAGCATAAAGGACATTATTTTAACATCTTTCGGTAGCTCTGTGGTCAAAGTAACAACATGACCCTCACGGAGCTTCAAGTGATCCGAGATCAAATCTCATTGTAGCCAACATGCTGTTAACCGATGTTGGCAGACAGCGTTTATGTTTTACCGTCCTTGATGCCTAAATAGGTAACCGTTTTTAGCGAGATTATTAACTGTTTATTTATTTGAAGTCAAGCGTTTTGTTTAATTATCAATATTATTATAGAGAAGTCGCAATTCACACTTAAATCGCTATTCTAGACATTAGCATTAGATATCAGATAAGCAGTCAGATTTAATCAGCCAATCAGATTTAGATTTGACTGCATGGGGGCCATCTAGCAGGCGTACAATAACGTCTGCATTTTCACGTTCTTTGATTGGATGCTCAGAGCGCGTACTATTACTGGTAGTCAGTATCCACATATGTAGCGAACTGCATAAACTAAAATATATTCCTGTAGATTTAATAGTTTTTCAACCCACAAATTAAAGTTTCTTTCCCTCCTTGACCCCCAGCAGGTTCGAACCTACCGGAAACAATCCCTTATTCAGCCTGGGCTTAACGCAGAATCTTGATTTTGAAGGCAAAATTCCCGCTGATCTCATTGATTTCGTTCAAAACTCTGTGTGAGCATGGGGCAGCTGTACACATCGTCATGTTTTGCGGTGACTGTGTCCACTGCTTCTGAAAGAAATAATAATGGATTTTGTGTAAACAATAATCAGGTTTTTTGGTGAGTATGCTTTTTTTCCTGTGGTGAATGATTTTCTTCTTCATTTTTCTTTAAAATTTATGATCGAAACTAAATTTTTTTTCAAACATTCATACTATTGTAACGTCTGAAAATGGACTATTGTAACCCTTGAACAATACGATAAGGGTGGCTCCGTTTCTGAACTTATAATCGGAACGCAAGAACCATTGTACACAAACGCACCAGGCGAACTCACACGCTCGTTTCTCTCTACCGGCCTTTTCCAAACTCACTGCATTAACCCAATAACTGCTGGTGCAAAATAAAAACAACAATTATAGAGAGTCTTTGCGCTGCTACACTATTAAAAGTTATTAATTCAGGTAGGACAGAAGGCCTAGTTGTGAAATGCACGGCCCGCCACTGCTGTTAATTGACATTAACCCCACTTACATTTCAAAATGCAGCAATTGCTGCTGTTTTGCACAATATCCCTTTGCGCCACCTGGCGGTCATTTCGCGAATGACTTTGAAATGCGATGGCGGTAATAGGCATTCTGGTTTGACTACCTACTGTATTAATCTCAAATTTGGAACACAACTTTTTTAGATTTATGGCTTTGATTTTCTAGCAGTTATATAGTTCAACTTGTTTCATTTTTATATACTGTATATAATATATATATATATATATATATATATATATATATATATATATATATATATATATATATTATGTATGTATGTATGTATGTATGTATGTAGTATGTTGTGTGTGTGTGTGTGTGTGTGTGTGTGTGTGTGTGTGTGTGTGTGTGTGTGTGTGTGTGTGTGTGTTATAGATTTTTCTTCTTATGCACCTGACACTTAATTACCTGGGGCGTCTCCAATTGACACCCAAGCGCCTACAGTCAACACTTAATATATTTACAAATTGTTAAGACACATACAATTTTTTTTTTTTTCACATTGAGAACAACACAGAATCAGCACAGCTATGAGTCACTGGTTCTGCATTCACAGCTGTCAAGCTCATTTCTCTCCAATTAGGTGTCCCTAGCAGTGCCTAAAGCCACGTACATATAACTGAGCTGTTTGAAACTTGCGTTTAGAAAGACGAGGCTGTGATTTCTGTTTGACAGCTCTCCTTCGCTCAGTGGCTGAGTACTGTGGGAAACATGGCAGTTTCCTGTGTTTTAAGACCTCTGGTCCTATTCTTTTTCACATTTCTCTTTCTGGCTCTCTCTGGTAAGCTCACGGGCAAGAGATGAGGCTGCCGTTTATTCTGCTATGTTGCACTGTCTTATAAAAGGAAGTGAGGAGAATGAAATTGAGAGACGTGTCTCTCTCAGGTACTTTCAAAGATGATGAGCAGGAACTAGGGTATGTTGAAAAGTCTGTAAGGCACTTTGAATCATTTCTCTAGGTGGCTCAGTGATGCTTTGATAAATGTCTGGTTGGAGGGGCAGAGCCTTACCAACTTTGCAGATAATTGTAGAAATGATTGATGAGACCTAGAGAGCGCCCTAAGGTGATGTCAGCCTCTGGAGGTTGTTTGTGGGAAATGATATTGCCCTCAGGCGGAGAATAGTGAACAGTTCTGTGGCCAAGCACTGATAATTAAGTTTGTGTGTATAGACTAAACTCATAGGTATATATTTTACATCACACACCACACAACCCTGCCCCAACCCAACCAGGCTTTATTTTCTTTTTTTCCCCCCAAATGTTATATACCCAAAGCGATGTTGCGCTACATGTTGAAGCACTGCACAAAAGGCTGTGGCTCCAACACATTTTTTTTAATCAACCCTAAAGAGAATTGTGCATAAAGTGCTGGTAATTACCATATTATTCTTAATTACCATATTATTTTGCATATAATTTTTCAGAAAAAAAAAATCTGAATAATTTGTATAATAATATAATACATACAGTCTGTATAAATATTTACAAATATTCATTAGTACTATATTACAGTCACCAGCTGGATTACCCTTGAAAGCCACCAGAGGGCACTCCACATCAGACTATTGTCATTCCCTCACAAACTACATTTCCCATAACTCACTGCCCGGACTCATCCCCGATTGCATCCACCTGTGTCTCATTGCCTTGGCAGTCTCAGCCTATTTAAACCGTGGCCGTTTCTCAATATGTGTTCTTGTCTGTACTTGTGAAACATCATCAGTCGCTGCCCAACTTTCCAATTCAAAATTCACATCTGGCCAAGTTCAGTTCAAATCCCCGGATGTGTTCTTGATCTGCCCCTTTTACCGAGGATACATCGAGAGGTGACTTGTGTGGACTTGAGACAGCCAGGTATCCCAGAATGCATCTTGTGTTTCCGGTGAGAATGTAGTTGTTTAAAGCTCAAATCTGTAGTTTATTTATAAATATAGCGCCTATTTGAAAAATGTATCTGACGTTTGCGGAGTTGTGAGATCCAGGCGATCACCGGGCGTTCAGCGCTCATTAACCCCGACTGGAACAGCTTTTCCTCGGCTAGTGCTTCTAATGTTTGCCGCTGGATCTGATGTCTCTAGTCTAGTGGTTAAACATGAGATATAATTTGTCTTGTGTAGTTGATCTTTGGTCTCATTAATCTATAGTTTGTTCCATGGCAAATCGTTTTGGCTGAGGGCAAAGTGAAGTTTCATAACTTTATATATTTAGGCTATTTAACTTTAACTGTGTAGCCTATTAGAGAGCTGACTGATGTTTGACTGAATTGTTTGCTTTATTTCTCATTGTATAGCTTCTTATACCTTTTAGGCTACTTTTATACTGGACATTATTGATCATTAAAACTGACATTTAAAAGAAGGTTGTGTAATTTTATTTTATATATTTTAAAATATATACTAGAATATTTTTTAATATTTATGTTACTATCCATTCAATTCACTGTATGTACATGTAAAATAAAATGACACAACCCTGTCTGTTTGTTAAATTGTTTTAATTAGCAATGTTTCATATTTTTTAAATGAAAACAAAAAGCAGGGTTGTGTTTTAGATTTTGTGTTGTTATAAATATATACAGTGAAGATAATCAATGTATGCGTTGCCTGAACCACATTTGTGTGGCCAATAATATGTTTAAGATTTTTTTTATTTTATTAAAAGAGGCAGAGTGGTGTTTTATAACATTTCGTTTTATTGTTGACGAAAATAGTTAGTTGTATTATATATCATATTTAGTTTTATTGTTGCCTAAAATATACATAAGAGATCAATATACAATAAGAGTAGCCAGAGCGAGCTGAGTGACGCGATCAAGAACGCCGCTGTTACATTTGCAGATTAACTGGACTCTCGTCCTCGGGAGTTCGTTCTCCTGAGTTGAACTTGGCAAGTCCGACGTTTGCATACTTATGTACACTCATTCATTCCCTGTGAAGTCTTGTATGTTGTTGGATTGCATTTCTGAGCATTTCTTATTTCGGTTTCTGGACTCTCTGCTTGCTTTTGGATTACCCGTTTCCCTTGTTCCCAACCGTGTGTTTTGTTTGTTTGGAAAGCTTACCTGTGTTTTGACCTGTTGCTTGTACATTGGATTACATGTCTGGATTGCCCCATTATTAAAATCTGCATTTGGATCTCAACCTTCTTGTCTCAGAGCAGTTCGAATAGTAATATAATAGATAGTACATGTTCACATTACAAGCAAATACCAACTTTAATGTGAATAACATTTTGGACATAAAATCCAGAGCTAGTCATCTCATTTATTTGTAACGTGCTGTACGACATTAGGAAATATAAGAAAATAAAGAATCTTTAATGAAACACCCTAAAAGTAATAATAATAGTTCCTCTTCAGTCGGTCACCGACAAATAGGAATCTTGCCAGAGAGGCCAATCTACTTCGAGTGAAACTAAATGAGCCAATGCATATTGGCATGCAATCATTTGCATCAGCTGTTCTGCCATGCAGCATGTGTATATAATGAGTAGTAGGTGCGATTGCATTTGAGCTTATAGTTTCGGAGCCAAGCGTATCGATGCTGCTCTCTACAATAGAGTGTGACAAACGAGCAAGCTCTTCAGGAGGATCTCTTGTGTCTGGGGCGGGCGACACAGCGTGGCAGCAGGGTCATTCTCTCTCTCTCCTCTCTCCTCTCTCTCTCTCTCTCTCTCTCTCTCTCTCTCTCTCTCCTCTCTCTCTCTCTCCTCTCTCTCCTCTCTCTCCTCTCTCTCTCTCTCTCTCTCTCTCTCTCTGTCTCTCTCTCTCTGTGTGTGTGTGTTCAACAAAAGGCTGTGTTCACAGCTGGTACAGCTGGCGCCATCCACGAAGTGTATACCAGCCGTAACATTTGGCGCTCCCCCTGATGACTATATGTTGTTACTTCTCCAGGAATGATGATTTGGCTGTGCTGCCCCCTTTGGGATATGTGTCCTTCCACAGCTGCTCCTAAACGGTAGCTTGTGTCTTTCCCTTGCTTAGTCACCCAGTATATCATATGCAGTACAACCTTTGGATTAGTCCATCTGTATATCTCCACATAACTAATTTGGGAAAGAATGTGGGTTCCGCAGCGTTCTCCTTCCTAACAGAAAGGGCACGCTTTCCCAGTGTTATCCAATAGTCTCACTGTATGGGTTATCACGGAACAACAGTAAGGGGCTCTCTCTATCGTCCTGCCAGGCAAAAAGGGGCAAGAGGCTTATACAGGGCACTGGATGGGGACAGCAGTTGTGCCCCTTTGGTAGCGATTTCTATTCATCGGTCACCGACATGACGCCGGAGTGACAGACTGAAGAGGAACGTCTCGGTTACTTATGGTAACCCTCGTACCCTGAGGGAAGGAACGGATACGCCACGTCCAGTCGCCACATCTGCTGTGGCCCGCTGGGGCAGCCAGGTCACCGGCTCGGCTCCTCAGCAAAATCGCACCTGCTGCTTATTATATACCCACGCTGCGTGGCAGAGCAGCTGATGCAAATGATTGCATGACAATATGTTAGTTTCACTCGAAATAGATTGGCCTCTCTAGCGATATTCCTATCCCTCAGGGAACGAGGGTTTCCATACGTAACCGAGATGTTTTAGAATGATCACATTCATTTATGGGGATTTATATTATTATTATTATAGAACAATACTAAAAACAAATCGATGATAAAACATAACAATACAACTTAAAAACTCAGACCATTATAGAAATGGTGCTAGAAACATTACATAGTAAAACAAAACTTGGTTCCCTTTATCGAAAAAGGGAACTTCGAGATGCGTCGAATGACACGGTGGGAACGCCTCTTGCGTGATTGCGTCTGAAGCATCTATGCCAACTAGTCCAATGGAAATGAGAGAATGAGCGTCACGGGCGGGTGACGTCATGACCAGGAAAGGATAAGAGCACTTCCGCTGCTCGCCGACATTTAGCTTCTGTTGCCTCAGCAAGCGATCTGTGTCAAACTGTCTCTGTCTATTTATTGTTGTCTGTTGCAATCTTGTTGGAAACGTTATGGCGAAACAAATGTACAAACAGTGTGTTCTTCCCTGCCCGCGTTTATTTAAACGGGTGGGGACACACACAAGCTTTGTGTCATTTGTTTGGGAGTAAGAGCATTGTGAAAGTGAAACTACCAGATTAGCATGCTCTGCTCTCGCCTGTCACTCTGAACGATAGTGGCAGGCTCGCGATCCTCAGAGATCAGGACCCGCGTTTGCCGAGGCAGCACGGAGAATGCATTCCTGGGGATCGCAGAAGGATCTTTTGGAGGGGTGGAGACAGGTCCGAGGGCCTTTTCTCTGTCCTTACCCGGAAGATCCAGCGCTATCTCCCCGGTGTCGGAAGCACGCTCTGCGGTTTCTTCCGCCCGGGGAGAGAGAGCCCTTTTTTCCTTCATTACTCTCCTCCAAGGAGGTTAAATGTTTGAGTATAGTAAGTGAAAGCACACACGGTTGAATTAGATTCGCCATCTATTTCTCCAGCATATGATGAGCTGGTGGAGGTTTTGTCCCGTGCTGTTAGTAAATTAAATATTTAATGGCCAGCTGGAAAAAAAGGAGGCTCGTCCTAAAACCAAACTAGACGAGCGTTTCCTTATATTTATCACATTATCTCCACCACGAGGCTTCCCTTTTTTCCCTGATTTACACACTGAATATCTATATTGTGGAATAAACCGTATTCATTACTACCTTTCAGCCCTCATGTTAATGTTTATTCAAAGTTAGAGGGTTGAAAGATTACGGTTATGATATGATGCCCCAGGCTGAAAAAAAAAAAAAGAAAGAAAAATGCTATTTTTTTACCTGGTCCAGCATCGTCATTTAAAGCCTCTGCTTTGCTCAAACCTAATACTAAAAAAATCTCGCGTTTGCCGAGGCAGCGCGTAGGTTCAATGTTGCCTTGCATTATAGAATCTAGCTCGGATCTCGCGTTTGCCGAGGCAGCGCTTAGATTTCGAGTGTACTTTGCAATAAGATTCTGTGGCTGGGATCTCGCGTTTGCCGAGGCAGCGCGTAGGTTTAAGCAAAACTACTTGGTTTTATGGGTAAAGCTTATACGGCAGCAGGTCAGCTGGAGAATGTTTATAGAAAACTATAGTATAATGCTCCAGGCTTATCAGGCCGATCTGCTGGGGATCTGGATATAGCGAAAATTGAGCCTTCGGGTCTCTTCGGCGACACATTCCATGCGGTCGTTGTTAGGTGATGCAAGATATATATATAAAAATATATATATAATAAAGGTTTCTCCCTCGCCGTGTCCAGCCCCCCTGGGGCTGCTGGGCGTGAGCAGCCCCAGCCGTCGAGTTCATCATAATATGTGCACAGAAAGAGAGTGCTGCGTCTCGTGTTCCTCCACGTAGATACTGGAGACAGACGCAACCCTCTCAACCGAAGTCATCTGAGCCTAAGCCGGATCTGAGGACCGTTCTTCAGGCGAAGAATACTTCGGTTCAAAAAAAAAAAAGAAAAGGGTCTTAATGTAAGGCGTCAGGCCTGTGAGGACAGCCCCGACCGAAGTGGAGTGGTGTACACCTCATTACACGGTGCCCGTTCCATTTCGGGGTCCTCACGAGACCCTCCTGCCAACCCTGCCACCTCCGGTGCTTCAGGGCGCAGCGGTCTCCAGCGAGTCGCTGATGCTATGCTGCGGCACAGCATCGGTTTCACGCCCTCTGAGGGGGGCTTTAGAGCAGTCAGGTAGTTCCTGCCATTATGTTTCAGGCTCCAGATTTGGCTCTCTCAGTAACACCAGAGACCAGCCTCGAGAGGCTGGTTCCCTTAGTAAATTTTCTGGCAGCGTGAAAGCTTCTGCCGAATATTTCTCGTTGGGTCCTGTAGATTGTAGAGGAGGTTACAGAGTCCAGTTTGGTTCTCGTCCTCCTTGTTACAACGGGGTGTTGCCCACAGTGGTGCATCCCGAGCAGGCTCTGATAATGGAACAAGAGGTAAAGGCCTTGTTAGCAAAGGAAGCTATAGAACAGGTGTACTCACCCGACCGAGAGTCGGGTTTTTACAGCCGTTATTTCATTGTTCCAAAGAAGGATGGAGGGTCGCGTCCCTTTTTAGATCTTCATCTGTTAATTCGGTCAGTTCAGAAACTAAAGTTCATGATAGCTGATGCTCAAACAGATCGTGACTCAAACCAGATCCGAGGACTGGTTTGTCACGATGGATCTGAAGGACGCTTACTTCCATATCTCCATCCTCCCTCAGCACAGGAAGTTCCTAGGGTTTTCTTTCGGGGGCAAAGAATGCCAATATCGGGTTCTTCCTTTCGGTCTAGCTTTATCACCCCGCACGTTCACGAAATGCATGGATACAGCTCTAGCCCCCTTGGGCTTCAGTGCGTACGTATTCTGAACTACATCGACGACTGGCTGATTCTGCGGAATCGGAGCAGTTGGCGGTTCGGCACCGAGGTGTCGTTCTCGCTCTTATGCAGATGTTGGGGTTGATGCTCAATACCAAGAAGAGTGTGCTTTCTCCAGTATTGAGAACCACTTTCCTTGGGGTGGTACGGGATTTAGTATCCTAACAGCCACACTAGAGCTGAGGCTAGGCCAGTCACGCACTGTAAAACAGTTCAAGAGACTGTTGGGTCTTGTTGCAGCAGCGTCCAACGGAATTCCTTTTGGCATGCTGTACATGAGACCTTTACAGTGCTGGCTCAGGACCAGAGGGTTCTCCCCGAGGGGAAACCCACTTCGTATATCAAGGTCACGCGGCGATGCTTTCGGGCCTTAGTTATATGTAGTAAACACTGGTTCTTAACCCAAAGCCGGTCACGCATTGTAAAACAGTTCGAGAGACTGTTGGGTCTACTGGCAGCAGCGTCCAACGGAATTCCTTTTGGCATGCTGTACATGAGACCTTTACAGTGCTGGCTCAGGGCCAGAGGGTTCTCCCCGAGGGGAAACCCACTTCGTATATCAAGGTCACGCGGCGATGCTTTCGGGCCTTAGTTATATGTAGTAGACACTGGTTCTTAGCCCTCAACGGCTGGGGAACGGTAATGGAAGGCCGCTCGGTTCAGGGTCTGTGGAAAAGCCATCATCTTTCGTGGCACATAAACTGCCTGGAGATGATGGCCGTCTTCAATGCGTTGAGACATTTCCTTCCGGACCTAAGAGGCCATCATGTGCTCGTTCGAACAGACAACACATCAGTGGTCTCTTATCTGAACCGTCAGGGGGGTCTGTGGCACCAGATCCTCCTGTGGTCTCTGGGGAAGGTACTCTCTCTGAGGGCAGTGTATATTCCTGGAGACCAGAATATAGGAGCAGACATCCTGTCGAGGCAGGAGCTGAGGCCAGGGGACTGGAGACTCCACCCTGAGGCGGTGGAGAAAATCTGGGAGGTTTATGGCCAAGCAGAAGTGGATCTGTTTGCGTCTCAGAATACGACGCACTGTCCTCTTTTGAGTTCACTTACTCACCCAGCCCCCCTGGGGCTGGTTGCTATGGTGCAGACGTGGCCGAGGCTACGTCTGTACGCCTTTCCCCCTGTTGCTCTGCTCCTAGAAGTTCTGGAGCGAGTTCGTCGGTATGGAATAAGCCTACTGCTAGTAGCACCACGCTGGCAAAAGTCGGATCTGGTTTTCGGACCTGATCCATCTTCTAGACGGTCCTCCATTGGAGATCCCGATCAGGAGATATGTGGGTTTGGCCTCTGAGGGGGCCCAACTCATTTAGAGTGGTCTCTCAACTGAGGTTGTTGAGACCGTTCTAGCTCCAGAGCTCCCGCTACGAGGAAACTATATCCACTATTTCGAGAGTTTTTTTCACGTCTTGGTGTTACCAGCGTCAGTGGAATCCGATTAACTGTTCAGCAACACAGTATTGGAGTTTCTGCAATAACGCTTTGTGTCAGGTCTATGTCCTTCCACGCTTAAGGTATACGTGGCGGTTTTAAAAAAATGCAGCTTTCCACGCCCTGGTGGATGGTACGTTTTGGGTCGAGACCCCCTGATCACTCGTTTCCTTTGTGGCACCTTGAGGCTGAGGCCTGCAACTTGCACTAGGGTTCCGGCTTGGGACCTTACAATAGTTTAGGCCTATCTGGGGCTCTCTTTGAGCCCTTAGATTTGGTCTCACAGAATTCCTTTCTTTTAAGACTATTTCTGCTAACTATTCGTCCCTATAGAGTCAGACCTTCAGGCCCTTTCGGTCCCCAACTGCTTGAGTGCATCGGGGATGGCCAAGGCATAAAGTTGCCTACCATTATTCCGAGGCTTATTGTGCTGCAGGTTTCTGTCCTCTCCCTATTTTTCGGACCAGGAAAAAGCTGACCTCTTGTACCCAGTGTACCACTGGACACTTATGTGTTCGGACATCCTCAACGAGGAAGTCCGACATATTACTGATTTACTTAATGGATCACCTAAGAAAGGTCTTCCTGCTTCTAAACAGACGGTCAGTAAGTGGATAGTTGAGGCTATTTCTGTCATGGTAGACGTATGCTCTGACTCCTTCTAGTCTTGTGTTTATGTTGTTGTACGAATGCACGTGTGTAGTGGGCGTGAATGTATGTCATTACCTAATCCACTCCAGCTGATCATCATTTCATCACCAGCTGCAATCAATCTCCCCACTCCATATATACTCACCGCTGTTTGTTCATCCTTGTCAGATCGTTGTTTGATGTCGTCCGTGTTTGGTGTTCCGGTGTCCAGTTCCTGCCTTCTGTTCCTGTTCCTTCGTCTTCGTTGTGTGGGTTCTACTGTCGTGTCACCGTCACCTCATCACTGCACCTCTTCACGGATACTGACCATCTGAGTCCCTGCGTCACCCATATCATCTGCTTGTACTGCTCTTCATCTGACTGTTCATTAAACTTATTCACTTGCATTTTGCTTCCTGCCGTTTCTACTTAAGAGTATGACAGAACGATCTGACCAGAACATGGAAGCAGCGAGTGCGACGCCCAGATCCATGGAAGAGTTCGTCCACCATAGTATCCGGAGAATGGATATCCAGCAGAAAGAGATAAGTGACACGGGTCGCGCAGTGCAAGCATTGGTGACGCAGGTGTCCGAGCTCACCCAGCAGATCCAACGCCTACAGATTCCCTCTGCGCCACCCACACCGGCCGTTCCCCCCACACTGGCCGTTCTTCACACACCTCCTGAGAGACCTTCGCAGTCTGAACCAAGCCTTCCAGCACCAGAGCACTATTCAGGTGAACCAGCTTTCTGCAGAGCATTTCTGACCCGTTGTAGTATGCATTTCGCTCTGCAGCCTCATACTTTCAGTACGGAAAAGGCAAAGTTGGCGTTTGTACTAACTTTACTGACTGGAAAAGCGGCACTTTGGGGAACGGCGGTGTGGGAGAATCAACACCCATGCTGCGCCTCGTTCCAGACCCTCTCCGCCGAGATGAGGAATGTTTTCGATCGGGCTGTCGCAGGGAGGGAGGCGGCCAGAACGTTGGCGGAATTACGACAAGGAGATGGATCTGTTTCCGATTTTTCCATCGAGTTTCGGACCTTGGCGGCGGAGTGCGGCTGGAACGAGGAGGCGCAGTGGGATATGTTCCTGCATGGGCTGGCTGACCACATCCAAAAGGAGATCTATGCCCTGGATCTACCCACTACACTGAACGGGTTGATTGACTTAGCTCTGCGGGTGGACGCTCGGTTGTCTAGGGTCGAGCGCCGGATCCCGTCCACCCGTACCTTCGGAGGAATCGACGTTCCGCGATCCAGCGGCAGGGACGTGAGTAGTTAATAAAGGAGAGCTTGTGTCAAAAATGATTTATGGCCCTTTTATGGTATTATGCCAGCTGTTTTTTTTTATGACCGGAAATGACCAGGGTGGGTCGGACGTTATATGACCAACAGGTGGTTTGTGAACTTTTGGCTCTGTTTAAAATCACAGTTCTTGATTTTATAAGCAGAAGAGATGTTTGCTCTCCGTTTGCTAAACTGAAAATGAAAATGTATCTCCGGTGTGACAGGGTCGCGGCCCCTCCCCTTTCTCTCAGAGTAGCCTCTATATTCACATTATGGTTTACAGTCAAAGATCATAAATACACGCGAACTACATTCAAAGGGGTTTCTTTGATCATCTCAAATAAAAGTTATCGATATCGAGCATAAGGGATCAGGCGTCACGATGTCTATGCTTAGGGCAAGTGTGCAAAAAGCAATTTAAAGATAGTGAGAGCTCATGTGGTTTTACAGCATGCATTTCCTGAACGTGCATTTCGGGTCTCTTCTGAGGTGTTGGGTATTTGGAGATTGCAGACCATTTGTCTCACATACCACCGGGTGTATGAATGTCGGATGTGTGTGTGTGTGTGTGTGTTGTGTGTGTGTGTGTGTGTGTGTGTGTGTGTGTGTGTGTGTGTGTGTGTGTGTGTGTGTGTGTGTGTGTGTGTGTGTGTGTGTGTGTGTTCAAGTAAGTGCGTTTGTATGAACACCCGAATAGCATTTTTTTTAAAGAAATTCATTATACAATATTCAATCATTTAAAATAATGTAGTATAAATTATTTTAGGTTGGTTTTCAGGGAATTATAACCGTTAGTCCGTATAGGCTGCTATTTAGCCTCCTATTGGAATAATATTATAGTAAATAATATCTAATTATAACCCAACCCATGTAATATTTATTATAGGGGTAGTCTGGCTTATAATAGATATTTCGTGACATATTGACGGTTATAATATTTATTTGAATGCTGAATTTATTAAAAGCTGTATATAAAACTATTCCACTGTTAGTCTGATTAATACCGAATGGGGTTCTCCCCGGATCCTTTTCACGAGGTAAGGCGACGTCCTGTCTAGCTGTTGAAGTGTGAATACTACATCCTAAAAACACCTCTCGCGACTATATGTCGGCATGGCTCTATAAACATCTATATTCTCACGCCGAGTCTGAGTGTTTGTATGTGATAAATAAATAGTTTACACGAATAAATAACCATAATCCTAAACATTATTCTAACATTTGATAGAATATTTATTAATATTTTAAATTGAAAATAGTATTGAGTAAATTCATAATATCGTTGTATTTATTTTAAGGTGTTATTCGCTGAAATATAGTGGCATTGTGTGTGTGTATAGCATACTTTCACTAAGCGTTTAAAACAGTCTCAAATAAAACTAAATTATAAAACAATGGGTGCGAGTTTATTTAAACAATTTCACTATGGGCTCACTTATAAAGAGAGGATTAAAAACTATGTATATACAGTGTTCATTATCAATGAATGAAATATTACATCAGTGTATAAACATTATTATTAAAACGGTTTTCTAGCAGTTAATCATTTATTTGAAACGGTAAATAGTCGTAAGCAGATGAATATTAATGGCATATTTATTTTAAGTTGAATATATTACTGAGCATCGCGTACTTGTATGGGAATATAGCTAGTTAACGTGGTGTTATTTTAAATCATAATAACAATTTACACGGATAGCTATAAATAAAAAACGACATTTTAAACAATATTAACAATTTTACACGGGTAGTAATAAATAAAACAAAGACATTTTAATACAATATTAACTTATTTTGTATTTGAACGAGTGTAATACCATGGCTTGAGCAATAAAACACATGTTAGGTACCGCCCCTAGACCACATGCTGCGGTCTAGATGTTTAAAGTCAGCGCGCCAGTTCTCACTTTCACTATTGTGGATATTGCTGCAGAAAACCATGCTTTCCCTGTCTCAAGAGACCAACAATGCCTGAGGTTCACGGTAAGAAATTTTTATAACATTTTTCATGCATTGATGCGTTGTAATAATGAATTTGAAAAGTCTTTCGATTTTAATGGCCTAGTGTGCATTTATCGCAGATACATAATAGTAGTCCTATTATTATTATTAACGAATACTTTGTGTTCTGGATTTTGGGGGGAGAATAGCACGATTGAGTAGGCTAATGGACTCTTATTTGCTCTTTACTGATTAAAGTCATGCTTATGTTGGTGGTGGTTTGAAATGGCTAGTGAGCGTAACGTTACCGAATACGTAAACTCATACGGAGTATATGTTTAAGCTGATACGACTTAAAAATATGTTGAAATAGTGTTTGTAGTTGCGATATAGGCCTACTGATGGTCGACTGATAGTCGTTTGTGTAAGTTAACAATTCGTGCGTTACTCCTAAACTCTTTGAATGTAGTACGGCTGTGTAGTAACGTTAACTTATACAGCTACGTAACGAGGCCTATGGCTGACACGGGTTTCTGGCTATGGATAAATGGTATTTGATCTGATGCATTCGTCTTGCTTGTTATTATTTGTATTCTGATTTTTAAAATGGTGTTTTAAAAATATCTACCCGGTATATTATCCTATTGGGGTATTGAGGTTTGATAGCTAGATGGCATTTTAGCCGTAGGCTTTTTTTCTGGTTAGTTACTGCTATGCTATTTATTGACCACAAGATGGAGACATCTTTCTGTAATATGATTGTGTTTATCCGTGATCCGTGTTTTAAACATCGTTTAAATGTCTATTCGTTATTTCAGAAATAGTATTCAATTGAAAGATTGATATAGTTAGAGTGTCCTTATACATTTTTATCTATGACGTTTTCATATGACAATATTTCAATATTTTTAAAATTATCGTAATTCAATACACCCGTAGGTGCGATAACTTGATTTATAGCACGGATCACCGCCCGGATGTTCTCATAGTACCCGCCGTTTATTTGTAATTTCCTCGATACAGTAAACCCTGATAACTCTTTAAACGGAGCGACGGGTTGGTTATTCTGGGGTATAGGGGAAGTGTGAAGGGTGAAATAACCGTCTTCATCATTAAATGAGTACCAGCTTCTAGGATATTCGATTTCGGCAAGCCCTACTTCCCACGGGCCTTTCAAGTTTATAGTTTTTGCAAGTTTGGTTGTATAGCTGGATATACGATTTTCAGGATAAACCAACAAAGAAGCGTTGCATGGGAGCGTGACATAGAATCCGTGATCGTCCATGGTAATCCTTGACGGTATGAGCTCGTTTGACATATGATCGCATGTATTAAGGCATTTGCAGGTCAACCAGAGCTTTTTTATCGATATAACTATTGAATTTCGCTGGCCATCCTAACCATTTCACTAAAACTAGTGTAGATTTCCCCTGTTTTTTCTGACCTAGTATCTTTTCCACTTTGAAAGATTTGTCTTTACTCAGAATTATTTTCTGTAACTCTTGTTCGTAGAAAACACCATCGATAGATTCGCCATCGTAATCCGACAGTCTGTAGACGGGTGGTTGACGAGGAATACACGCCGATACGGTGAAAAATTCTTCTGTGTAGTTCTGTTCATAACCTTTGGTGAATGGTCCTCTAACTTTGGAGATCCTCACAACATCACCTACTTTGTACTTAAATTCACATTTCTCGCGCTTCTTTATATCACCGTACAAGTTTTGATACACCTGAGACTCGTTTGTTTTATCGACGTCCACCGGTCTCATTCTAATACTCCTATGATAACTGGAGTTGTACCCCAGCACTATATCTTGTAACGCATCTATGTAGCGCCGGGAATTTGTTGCCGTTAAAAATCTCCACATACGACTTTTTAATGTTCTATTAAAACGTTCCACAACGCTTGCTTTCAAATCAGTAGCGGTAGCGAAATGATTAATTTTGTGTTTTTTCATTACATCTTGAAAATGTTTGTTAAAAAACTCCTTCCCCTGATCCGTCTGCAATTTCTGGGGAACGCGGCCCTCTTCGAGTATAGACAGAAACGCTTTAGTAACTTCAATACCGCTCTTATTTTTTAATACACGGACCCATGAGTACTTACTAAACACATCGATGCATGTCAGCAAATATTTATTATTATCATTTTCCTTGGCATAGGCGTTCATGTCAACAAGATCGGCCTGGAACTGGGCATCTATGGCATACACGACCACTCTATTGCGTCTGTATTTTATAGGAGCCGATCTGTGTAATGTATAAGCATCCTCTCCGGACAACCAATCCGTAACCTCTTTATCGCTTAGTCGAAGACCGCTATCCTTTAAGACGGCATCTTTTAAACGTTTTTTACCTCCTAAAGACCCAGGGTTGGATGGTGTATAATACACTTTTTTCATAAGCTCTGACATGTTTGTCGTTTCAACTTCTGTAGAGAATGACTCATAAGCTCAAAGTGATTCAATCTTTTATTTTAAAAATAACACATCTAATATTACATTCAGTAAAAAACAGGATAGAAAATGACTACATGTTACAAGTAATATAATAAAATAATAAAATAATAAAAGAAATAATGGTAGTACAAAACTGATATAACGACAATAGAGGCTAGTGAAAAACAGGGTAACAACAACATCATTGATAGTCTAACCAGTAGATGAAATCTCTGCATGTCATCATGTTACGATCTAGGATGTAATTGACAGACATTTCGATAATTCTGCCGGTGTCGTCCTCGTCATTGAATTTTAGTTTTGGGATCATTAGCTTACATACATCAATCACATAAGTACACATACAGAGTACATCGTGGATATCGAACAGACCGGTGCATTCATCCATCATAATCAGAGTATCTTTTACCAGTACACATGTCGGCTCAATACCGTTGATGCAAATGATTGGTAATTTACCCCAAGAATCAGGCGTGACTCTCATCCATTTCATTTGTTTCTTGAAAATTCTTAAACGCTTTTTTTCAACATCAACATCATCATCTTCATCATCTTCATCATCTGATTCGCTTGAATACTCGATGGCTCTTTTCATTAATGAAATCAGTTGGGTTCTGTAATGTTCTTTAAACATGAATTCCATGTAACTCTTTCGGCTATCAGCAGCAGCCATGCTGACGGGGGTTTGGTCACTCTCCATTCACGATTGAGAATCCGGACCACAGATCGACGGCGTCGTAGACGATTTCCTTGCAGGATTTGTCCAGAAGCTTCTCTCTGATTTCTTGTAGCTTAGTACCGATGAATGGTTCGTCTCTTAATTCATGTAGAATAGTCCCGACGGTTCCTTGAATAGCCTGAGGATGTGATTTTAACCCCGCCTGTTTAGGACAATTGCTATGAGGACTCGAAGGTTAGGTTTAAACAGCTTACAGGCCAGTTCGTCAAAGTGGCTTTCGAAGAAGTATGTGGGTGGTTCATACAAGCAGGAATGTTGCAATTGACTCGGATGATCAGTTGCACAGCCCTCACAGTCTTCCTTCAACTTTTTGTCAATGAGATGTTGTAGCAGTAGTACAATTGTAGCTTTTACGATTTTGAATCCAACAGCAGTGAAACATCCGTCTGTAGCGTCGAAACCGGGTTTAGCAGTAGAATCGTCACCAGAGCATGCGCCAGTCAGGAAAGTCAGGTTGTGGTAGCCAAGTTCCGTGCAGAATTTATCCAGCCAGCCTTTCTGAGGGTCGGGTGTGTCGGGGTCTTCTGCTAGAATATTATCAACAGCATTGTCGTTAGGATCGGCAAGACCGTGGTTGAAAGAAGCACCACAGTCACACTCATATTCAGAATACAGGTCTTGAGACATGGCTTATAAATACAAATTGTGAGGCGGGGTCTGACTTACCTCGGTTTATAATGGCTGTAGTAGATGGGCGGGGACGGGGCAGTGTATGTCCCACTGCGTGCATCTCTCAGGATGGAACAGCTGCACTTTAATTTTATTGTATCCGGAGTACATGTCACACCACTTGAACATTTTGTTTATCGATGAAAAAAGGACACCCAGTAGAAATGTATCGCACCATTTGAACAAAAATTGCATCCCATACAGTTCGTGATGCTCATTTTGCGGAACTGCTCCTGAACGACCGCACAGCTTTGTTTTATCTTTGCAACAGAATATGTATACACATTCATCATCTTTCTTTCTAGAATGATCCCCAACAACACGATACCGGAGATTCGAAGTCTCGCCGTCCTACTCGGCGATGTACAATGGTTCATTACCTTCGTCATGCAAATCGTTCCAGACGCGGGTATAAAATAATGTCCAGTCTTTTTCAGGAAATACCACGCATGGATCTTCTCCCTGTACAAATACATCGGGATTTTCGGTTGTGTAGAGCGTAACGGTACGAAACTGTTTATGAAATATATACCCGAATACACGATTACTATTCAACAAAAATTCGCCTCTCACAACGGTCGAATTATCATAAAGAAACTTTGTCAAGCTGATATGTCCATGACTTTTTCGTGGAGCCATCGGTAGATTTTCGGCTAAATCTTCATCGTGGCTGCGCTCCGGAGTTTTAGGTGAGTTTAAACCATCCATATTGATGTACTTCAACATCCAGTATCTGGTTCATGGAAATACGACGTCTATTTATACATGCATGAGCCCCACCAGATGGTCGTCATAAACACACACACACACACACACACACACACACACGCACACATAAGCAGTAAAACACGCCGGAGCCACATGGAGCCAAAAGTTCACAAACCACCTGTTGGTCATATAACGTCCGACCCACCCTGGTCATTTCCGGTCATAAAAAAAAACAGCTGGCATAATACCATAAAAGGGCCATAAATCATTTTTGACACAAGCTCTCCTTTATTAACTACTGACGTGGTCAGCCCCGCCTACGATCCCGAGCCCATGCAGGTCGGTCGAGCTCGGCTTTCCCGGGAGGAGAGGGAGAGGCGGAGGTCCCAGGGCCTTGGGACCTCCGCCTCGATTACATCTACCTCCACGCTCCTCCCGGTAAGACTAAGATGGACCCGGTAAGACTAAGATGGTCAGTCCACCAGCACGACTGTCAAGCACTTCTGGACTCTGGGGCTGAAGGTAATTTTATGGACCACACTTTTGCACAGAAATTTCAGATTCCCCTCAGACCCCTCACACAAAGGATCACAGTTCACGCACTAAATGGACAAGAGCTTCCCAACATTTCTCTCTCCACTGTAAATATTACCCTCATCACTTCTGGCAACCACTCTGAGACAATTTCATTTTACATCATGGATTCACCGCTGGCACCCGTCGTCCTTGGACATCCGTGGCTCATCCAACACAACCCCCGTGTGGACTGGCATCACAAATCTGTGCTGGAGTGGAGCAAGGAATGTCATAAGTCTTGTCTCGTGTCTGCTTGTTCGTCTGTGCCTGTCTCTGTGTTTCAGGAGGAAGCAGGGGATCTGTCTAACGTGCCCACGGAGTATCGGGACCTGAAGGAGGTGTTCAGTAAGTCTCGGGCTGCTTCTCTTCCTCCGCATCGTCCCTATGACTGTGCAATAGATTTACTGCCAGGTAAGTCTCCGCCTAAGGGCAAGTTATATTCACTTTCTGTCCCAGAAAGGGAGGCTATGGAGAAATATATTTCTGATTCTCTAGCAACCAAGTTCATCCGCCCTTCCTCTTCTCCAGCGGGGGCGGGGTTCTTTTTTGTGGGGAAGAAGGACGGTTCTCTGCGACCTTGCATTGATTACCGAGGGTTGAACAACATCACGGTAAAGAATACTTATCCTTTGCCGTTGATGTCTTCAGCCTTTGAGAGGTTGCAGGGAGCGTCCATTTTCACAAAATTGGATTTGCGTAACGCTTATCATTTGGTTCGCATTAGGGAGGGGGATGAGTGGAAAACTGCATTTAACACCCCCAGGGGGCACTTTGAATATTTGGTTATGCCGTTCGGGCTGTCCAACTCCCCAGCAGTTTTCCAGGCACTAGTCAATGACGTGTTGCGAGATATGATCGATCAGTTCATATATGTCTACCTGGACGACATATTGATTTTTTCTTCTTCTCTCCAGGAACATATGCAACACGTCCGACGAGTGCTTCAGAGGTTGCTAGAGAATGGGCTTTTTGTTAAGGCGGAGAAATGCGATTTTCATGCACAGTCTGTCCCTTTCCTAGGATACATCGTGTCGTCTGAAGGAGTGCGTATGGACCCTGAGAAGATTAAGGCTGTGGTGGATTGGCCAAGCCCAGATTCCCGCAAGGCCCTGCAGAGGTTTCTGGGGTTCGCCAATTTTTACCGGCGTTTTATTCGCAACTTCAGCCAACTAGTCGCGCCTCTGACTGCCTTGACCTCCCCCAGAACTACGTTCAGGTGGTCAGACACAGCGGAAGCTGTGTTCTCTAAACTGAAAGGCCGCTTTGTTTCAGCCCCCATCCTCATCGCCCCTGATTCCTCATGTCAGTTCGTGGTGGAGGTCGACGCGTCAGAGGTGGGAATAGGTGCAGTGTTGTCGCAACGCTCTCCGGTAGATGACAAGATGCACCCTTGCGCGTTTTTTTCCCATCGTTTATCTCCTGCCGAACGCAATTACGACATTGGTAACAGGGAGTTGTTGGCAGTCAAACTAGCTTTGGAGGAATGGCGCCACTGGTTAGAGGGGTCAGGGGTACCCTTTATCGTTTGGACCGACCATAAGAACCTAGAATACATTAGAACCGCTAAAAGATTGAACTCCAGGCAGGCTCGGTGGGCACTTTTTTTCGGTCGTTTTGATTTTTCATTATCATATCGTCCGGGTTCTAAGAACATCAAACCCGACTCATTATCTCGCATATTTGATTTTTCCGAACGCCCGTCTACTCCCGAGTGTATTTTACCCGAGAGGTTATTTGTCTCAACACTCACATGGGAGGTCGAATCGAGGGTCAAGAAAGCCCTAGAAGGGGTAATGCCTCCGCCCGGGTGCCCACCGAACCGCTTATTTGTGCCAGAGCGACTTCGGTCCAACGTCATCCAGTGGGGTCATAGCTCCAACGTGGCTTGGCATCCAGGAGTCAACAGAACTAGTTTTTTAGTCAAGCAACGATTCTGGTGGCCACTCATGGCTCGTGACATTCACAGTTTTGTTTTGGCTTGCCCGGTTTGTGCCACTGGTAAGACTTCCAATCGACCTCCGGACGGGTTACTTCAACCGCTGCCGGTTCCTTCGAGACCCTGGTCCCATATCGCTCTAGATTTTATTACCGCCCTCCCACCCTCCCAGGGTAACACAGTAGTTTTGACTGTGGTGGACCGGTTCTCGAAGGCGGCCCATTTTCTTCCCTTACCCAAATTACCCTCAGCTAAGGAGACAGCGGTAACGATCGTAGATCACGTCTTTCGTTTACATGGCCTTCCGATAGACGTGGTTTCCGACAGGGGTCCCCAGTTTGTGTCCAAATTTTGGCAAGAGTTTTGTAAATTACTGGGGGCGACGGTTAGTCTGTCCTCAGGGTTTCACCCCAGAGCAATGGCCAAACCGAGAGAGCCAACCAGGATTTGGAAAGAGTGTTGCGATGTTTGGTCTCCAAGAATCCTTCCTCTTGGAGTCAACAACTGTCTATGGTGGAGTACGCACACAACACGTTGCCAGTGTCGGCCACGGGCCTATCTCCGTTTGAGTGTAGTGTAGGTTACCAGCCACCTATTTTTCCCAGTCTGGAATCCGAGGTTGCGGTCCCCTCCGCTCACGCATTTGTTCAGAGGTGCCACCGCACTTGGACTAAAGCCCGTGAGACTTTACTCCAGGTGGGGGCGCGCACCAAGGCCAAAGCCGATCGCCACCGGTCAAGGCCTCCCGTATACGTCGTCGGTCAAAAAGTGTGGCTTTCTACCAAGAATATTCCTCTCCGCTCCGTCTCTAATAAGCTTGCACCCAAATTCATTGGCCCGTTTCCTGTCACCAAGATCATTAGTCCGGTGGCAGTCCGCCTCAAGTTACCTCCCGTGTACAGGAGGATTCATTCCGCCTTCCATGTATCAAAGATCAAACCCGTATTTCATTCTCACATTAATCCGCCCGCCCCGGTTCCTCCCCCACCGCGTCTCGTAGATGGGGAGACCACATATTCGGTCAATCGTATTCTGGACTCTAGACGGAGGGGACGCGGATTTCAGTACTTGGTGGACTGGGAAGGTTACGGTCCGGAGGAGAGAAGTTGGGTACCTGCTAGAGACATCCTGGATCACTCCCTTATCGATGATTACAATCGGCAGGTAGGGGTGCCTGGGAACGGCAGGAGGCGTTCTTAGGAGGAGGGGTACTGTCACGGTAGACGTATGCTCTGGCTCCTTCTAGTCTTGTGTTTATGTTGTTGTACGAATGCACGTGTGTAGTGGGCGTGAATGTATGTCATTACCTAATCCACTCCAGCTGATCATCATTTCATCACCAGCTGCAATCAATCTCCCCACTCCATATATACTCACCGCTGTTTGTTCATCCTTGTCAGATCGTTGTTTGATGTCGTCCGTGTTTGGTGTTCCGGTGTCCAGTTCCTGCCTTCTGTTCCTGTTCCTTCGTCTTCGTCGTGTGGGTTCTACTGTCGTGTCACCGTCACCTCATCACTGCACCTCTTCACGGATACTGACCATCTGAGTCCCTGCGTCACCCATATCATCTGCTTGTACTGCTCTTCATCTGACTGTTCATTAAACTTATTCACTTGCATTTTGCTTCCTGCCGTTTCTACTTAAGAGTATGACAATTTCACTTGCATGCGACTACTCGGACCAGCCTTGTCCTTTGGTGGTCCGAGCTCACTCGACTAGGAGTATGGCGGCTTCTAAAGCCTTACTGTATGGAGTTTCTCCTCAAGATGTCTGTGATGCGGCGGATTTCCTTTCCGCTCACATTCGTCAGATTATACAGTTTAGACCTGGATGCTAAGGCCCCAGGCCGGCGAGCAGCGGAAGTGCTCTTATCCTTTCCTGGTCATGACGTCACCCGCCCGTGACGCTCATTCTCTCATTTCCATTGGACTAGTTGGCATAGATGCTTCAGACGCAATCACGCAAGAGGCATTCCCACCGTGTCATTCGACGCATCGTCTTGTTCCCTGTTTCTCAGGGAACTATGGTTACAATAGTAACCTGAGACGTTTTATTCATACACTTTTTAAATGCAAACATAAACTTCTACACTTCTGTAATATAAATGAAATTGAAAATATGAATAATCCTGCTCAACCAGTTAGTTCACGCAGCAATGTGTCATTTTGTACACCTCTGTGGCTGTTAAATTCAGGAAGAATTTGAAGCAATGTGACTGAATGAGCATGTGGATTTGAAGTGCATAGCCATAGCATTGAGCAACAAAGTAGGTTAAAGCGTTTAAGTTTTAAAAAAATTTGATGACTTTGCCTTTTTTATCTTTGCTGTTTTCTCCTTTGAATCGTTCTGTTCTTCACTTCTTACCTCCTTTGTGATTTTGTGTGCTGTACCGTACTCATGAATGTGCTTTATGCAGCAGTTCTTTCTGAACTCCATCAGAGTAGATATAATTCATCAACCTGTAGATAATCACCTGTAAATAATGAATTATATTGCACTGAAATGCAAGGCTTCACACTTACTGTCCAAAAAGACACAGAACACGCTGAAAAGGGTGATCCAGTGCATTTTTTTTCAGTGTCTCTCCTCATGTGAAATCTTGATGAATCAGCAGTTCTTACTTTTATCTTCTCATAACCTGAACAAGGCCTTCTTGCTATGTAGAGGACAGAATTTACGAAGCATAAAGCGATCACCTTTTGTGTACATTAAAGATGTGAAGCGGGAAGTGGTGAACTGAAAATCAATGCAATCTCCTGCAGCTGTCAGGATGCTGCATCTTGTTTTTCGCTTGATGGACGAGCCTGCTCTCATTTAAGCTCTTAACATGCCCCTGATTGTATCCCTCAGCAGCCCAGTAGCGCACTTGGATGCGTCCTAATGCCCCCCATTTGCTTTGCGCCTCATGCGAGGCTCTCAAACCCCATAGAATTCCTTTTCTTTTCCTCTGTCATAAAAAAACATGGCAACACTACAGTCATGATAATTATCTATGACCTTGTTGATACAAAGTTGACTAAGGGGCCGGAGAACGCATATATGCCCTTGCCTGACTTCCATAAACATCTCGATTACGTATGTAATCCTAGTTCCCTGGAGAGGGAACAAGACACGTCGAAACACCGTGGGAACACCCTGCATTATTGCGTCATGAAGCACGTATGTAATCAGTACAATGACGAGACGGAACGTCATAGACGGGTGACGTCATCGACCAGGAAACTATAAAGCACCCCTACACCCCTGAAGCAAGTCGATCACGGGCATGGTGGGAGTGTGTCAGGGAGACACAGGCTGCGTTCCAGGCCACTTTTAGACCCGCACTTGCGAACTTCCCTAAGCACTTCCCCTCGGGGGAATCCCTGCCGCCATTTTGAAGTGCGTTCCACTTCGTGAAGTGGATGAGGGAAGTTTATATGGGCAGACCCTCGTTCTCTTGATTTTGACAGAGGGAGTGAGTCTACTTCATATGTACACTTCAGGCAGCTCCATATACCACACTGCAACACGGTTGTGATGTCACCGCATGTCTCGTCTATTCACCACCACCACAAACAACTCTATGATATATGAATTATGATTTTTTTTAAATTTAAAACAACCCAAACACATCTATAAACATTTGTATGCTGCATTAAACAAATTCTTAAAGATGAAAAAAAAATAAAATAATAAATCAACTCCATAGCTGATTCCAAGTGATCAAGGGCATAGGACGTTCCAGTTCAGCCCATTGGAGTTTCCGCCAGTAGTGAGCACTCATGCAACGTAAGCAATGACGTACATCCGAATGAACCAGACGGAGGGAAGTTAGCGAGTGAAAGGCATGACAATTTTGGACTGGAACGCAGCCACAGTGTCTCGTTCCCTCTTCAGGGAACCAGGATTACATTTGTAACCGAGACGTTCCCTTTCAAGGGAACTCTAATACCCACCTCGCCATAAGAGCATGTGTCCGTCCGTGTGAAGTCAGTGCAACATAATCCTTTAGAAATCATTATAATATGCTGATTTGGTGCTCAAAAAAACATTCTTATTGTTGTCAATGTTGAAAAGAGTCGTGCTGCTTATTTTTATTTTAGTGGGTATTTTATGAATGGTTCAAAATAACATAATTTATTTGAAATATAAATTGTTACAAAATATTTTAAATCTTTAGTTTCAAGACAATTCTTTTGATCAATTAAATGCATTCTTGGTGAATAAAATTATTGCTATCTTTCAATTAAAACAAATTCTTACTGACCCCAAACTTTTGAATGGTAGTGCAAGTTGCACAATTTTTACAAGAGCCTGTAATGAGATTCAGACACCTATGGCACTAATCGCATAACAAATTAATACATTTCTTCCTCCTGTTACCCTCAAATCTGATAACATTTTTACTCACTGGGGTCAATTTGACCCCAGTAATTTAAACATCCAGAATATGATTATTTTTATTTTATTTTTTTACAAAGGTTTGTGTCTCAGGTACTTTGTCTTTGTTGATTACTTAAATAACCTTTTAAGTTGACATCCACCCAGCCCTTCTACATCAAGAATACCCATTGCACGACTATGGACAAATTTACAAATCACCCATAAAATCTTACTGATTGACCTAGAATTGGAAAAATGTGTGTATATGTGTGTATAAATATATATATATATATATATATATATATATATATATATATATAATATAAAATATATATATATATATATATATATATAAAAAATAATAATAATAATATTAATTTTTTTTGGTGTTTTATAATATTTCTAAGTATAGATTTTTATAATCTATAACATTTGGAAAGAAAAACTAGTAACAGAAAGGATAGTAACACGAGTTATGTTTGGGGTCAATCTTGCAAAACATAAGAGAGAGTAAAGAGGGTACAAGTCATCAAACTGACGGTTTTATTGCCCCCTCATAAAGCCCCTCCCCTCTACATTTATGACCTGTACGTACAGCGTGGGATTTTCCCATGCTAGCCCCGCCCCTTTCCCCACCCACTTCCGGGATGTCATGTGACCGCGTGAATTCCCCAGACTCACCAGCACCCTCCAACCCCTCCCTTAGGGGTGTGAACATCTGAAGAGTGCTGGGGTGGGGTGTCACCCCCACGATTACTAGCTCTCAATGTGAAAATGTTCAAAAATAATGAAAAAAAAAAATGTTTTCAATCTTTTTAAGAATGTTGCCATAGTCAGAGGTAGGGGTGTAAGAAAAAATCGATACTTGAGTATCGCGATATTTTATTTTGCAATACTGTATCGATTTTCAAAAACACAATATCTTTTTTTTTAAGTTTACGTGCAAAAATATGTATGGTAAGACTGTGGTTTGCATTTAAATCCCTACCACTAGATGGCTATGCTGAGACGCACCACTAGTGTCCTCGCCTACAGTGTGCGCGAGGGAGAGAGAGCAAGACAGCGCGCATGTTGTTTGAAGACGTGAGTGTTCTCTCCCCTCTCTCTCTCTCTCTCTCTCTCTCTCCTCTCTCTCTCTCTCTCTCTCTCTCCTCTCTCTCTCTCCTCTCTCTTCTCGTTTGTGCTCTGTCAAGCGCAGCAGTCCATTCTACATCACTCACCAATCAAAAAAGGCTTTGGAGGGACTCAAATTTCCGCCAAAAAGTGGATGATCCGATGGGTTTTAGAAGATTAAATACAACCCGAAACTAAAAAACAGACCTGGCCTTATTTGAGACCGGTCTTTATTTACCCAAACCTGTAGCCACACCAGGCGTGTAAAAGAGACAGGCGTCTATATGGGACTCGGCTATTATTTGAAGTTTTACGGTAGCCTATGTGTTGGATGTACCCTGTGTATGAAGAATAGTGCAAGCATTTTTTAATGACAGATTGCACCGCAGATTGCACCTCAGATGTTATGCATTATGTCACAGTCAGGGGCTATGTATTTTCTTTAACTGACTATTTACATTTGTTCCTTAATGTTTCCTTTAGGAATTGTGTTCGTGTTTTTGCAACACAAAACGTGTTGGATGTACCCTGTGTACTAGGAATAGTGCAAGCATTTTTTTTTTATTGACATAGACAGATGTCTTTCTTTTTTCAGACTGCACATAATGTGTATGTTATGTATTGTAAAAGGGGCTATGTATTTTATTTTATTATGGCCTACTTGAGCATATACAAATTTGCTCACTAAGAACCTGTGAACCACAATCCCAAACTGGCAGTTTGATTTTCTGTGTACTGAATTGTTTACCTATTGACTTTTATGCACATCATATCTTTTTTAAAATAATACTTTTTCTAAAATTATAGTCCTACTTTAAAAAAAAATAAAAAATGTCACCGCAATAAGGCCATTTAACACATACTGAATAGTTGTCCACAATACTTTTGAGTTACTATTCTTGTAGGCTAGAATTTTTACTTCAAAATGAAGTGAAAATCATTCTGACCACTCTTTCACATACATCAATATAACGATTTCAATTACTTACGTCAGTTTTTGGGTCAGGACTGCTGTATGCGGGGTATGTGTGAATGGTCATGTATATCAATGTCATTTACACCTGGGAAGACTAAAGACACTCCCCCAATGGCTAATGGCCCATCAAGGTGCTGTGAGGCAGCCTGAACTAAGAATGATTCACTGATGAATAAAAAGTTAAAAAGAACAGCATTTATTCAAAATAGAAATCTTCCCTAAGAACATAAAGACTTAAAGTCATTCATATCACTTAACACATCCTTTAAAAAAAAAAAAAAAAAAAAAAACATTAAAAGACCAAATTTGTTTGTTTTTTTTATATAAAAAAGTGCATTCAAAGAATCCTAAACTATCACAGGTTAAAAAAAAATTAAGCAGCACAACTGTTTCCAACATTGATTTAAAAAATATATATATATCAGAATGATTTCTTATGGCTGATGTTGACGATGTAAACACAACAAAACAAAAGCAAAAAACTGTTAGCACATTATCCAAAGTAAACTGATGGACAATTATGATTATAGATGCACAATGTATCGGTTGATGGACGGAGAAACTTCTATTGAAGGGTAGAACGCGTCACCGCGAGTATCTGTTTATGGCCCATATAGACCGCACGCATTTACTGATACACTCAATGAACGGCTGTACCTAATACAAATAAAACATCTCCAGTTAACTAGTAGAGCATTCATTTAGTCCGCTCTTAAATAAGAGATCTAGCGCTAAAATGTTTTGTTTTTGAACTCAAGCTGAGCGCTTGTGTCCACTGCTATCAGTGTCATGGATACAGAGCTCTCTTTTGGCGACGCGCGCGCAGTCTTCACTCGCTCTTAGGACGTGCTCTTCAATCTATCGCCATTGCGGACACTATTCATTCCGGTGAAATCACAAAATAAAATGCACACAAACGTGTGTCCTATATACTTGTGTGTTTGATATAGACTGTAACAACTGATGAACATATTCGGTTTTGATGAGAGAAAAAAAACTATACCGAGGGCGGATTCGAACCCAAAACCTCTGACAAGCTAGGCGAAAGATCTGCCACTACACCACAGCCGCTACTCACACAAAAGTTGCGGATCGATATATTTCACTAAATCATTTTACCCTAAGCAGTTATTCAAAAAGTTTACACGAGCGTATAGGCCTACACGAATGTTGTGAGGTAATATTTACTATGTCAAAAAAAGGCAAAATATAGTCTGAAAATGCATTTGAGCTCTGATCAGAAAAGGAATATAACACTAAACAACTAACTCCGAACTTGTATCCTCGGCGGGGTCAATTCGTTCTTCAAAATGCAACCGTTCGTCGTCCGAGTTTTAAATTACTCTGAGATAAAGGTGAATTATTCCCCGCTGTCCATAATCCTCTGAATGAGTAGCGTGCTTCCATCCCTAAAACGCGATGAACTATCAGTATTCTGATGAAGAATCTTCGTGTTGTTTGGCATTGATCGGGGGGCGTGCCACGTGTGCTATGCATAGATCGCCTGTTTACCATGTGAAAAGCTCTGGGGGTGTGACGGGCTCAGCTCATTAAAAATAATGAAGGGAGAATGAAAAAACTGCACCTCTCCTTGGTTTCAAACGGATTACATAAATTGGAGATATTTATTTTTTTAGTAAATTACTTCATTTAAAAGAAGAGAATCTCAGCTTCATAAAGAGACATATCTCGTATCTCTGTGACAAGTATTGACAGAGTTACAGTTATTTTTTCGGACGCGTTTCAGAACGGACCTCACTGACAGAGAGAAGGCAAAACGCGCATCATGTTTATTTTTCTTTATTTGACGAAAAGCACAACACTTTGTTTTTATTGTGAGTATCCACAAAAAAATAAACACTTAACAGGATCTAATGATGTACAACACTTATATTTAAGATCGAAATCAACAGAGTAATTTGATTCTCTTTTGCACTGATAAGGAAAAAAAAACAGCAAAACGCGGGGGGGCGTTTTCCGACCCCAAAGGGTTAAAAATGTTCATTCATTCATACATTCATACATTTGTAAAATGTTCAAAATGTTAAAACATCAATGAAAAAGTTTCAATTGCATTTTCTTAAAGTTATCAGAATGTGTTAGTATTAAAACATAGAAAACAACATTTTAAAAATGTTCATTACCAAAGATACATTTAAAAAAAAAGTTCATCCATAAATCCTTTACCTTCACACAGTATTTGTAAAACTATTACATTTTACATAAAACATCTTTTTTAAAAACTGTTTCAAACACATCATATTTAAACTACATGTTTAAAATCATATTAAAAAAGGCCTTTACGCTTTTACAATTCTGTTTGTTGAAAGAGAACCAAAACTCCTATTATTTAGCTCCACGTTTCATACATTTGTAATACGTTAAAACATCATTGAAAAAAAAGTTAAATTGCATTTTCTTAAAGTTATCAAAATGTGTTAGTATTAAAACACAGAAAACAACATTTTAAAAATGTTATTTACAGAAAGATACATTTCATTAACTTTCGTACATTATTTGTAAAATGTTACATTTTACATAAAACATATATTTACAGTTTTTCTCGATTGTTTACACACAATTTCTGGTACTTGAGACACAATGACCACAACATGTAACTCATTCACCAACCCCCTGAACCAATTCTGCTAAACTACAAGCACAATTCCTGCTTTACACTCAAATTGCAGTTCTAAAACACACGTTTTTCAAAACACTACACACAATTCTCTGGATTTGGCACAATTTTCATGCACAAAATCTCTTGTTTTCACAAGGAACACACTGCCATTCAGATCTGCACACTGACTCGTCTCATGGGCAAACACATGTCACACAGTTTTACAATTAGCAATCAGAGCTTTAGCATAAAAGACCGAAGCAGAAGAGAAGATGCAGCATAGTTATTTATTTTAAGTATTTTTTTACTGTAACTGCATACAGTACATTTTTCTGTTGCTTTGTATGTAGACCACTGTATGTGCAACTTTGTGTTGGTTGGGATGTACAAAATGTGCAATCTATCTCCCATTGTTTTTGTGGGAAAAATAAAATATATTTGTTGCCGTGTATTTGTGTGTTCTGGGTATAAAAACAATATTCTCAAATATTTTACAACACACTTATGTATGTACTGTCTGTAGTAAGTGTAACACTGAACAAAAAAGGCCTGATTCATTATGATGAATGGAGAAGAAGTGTTTTCCATTCATCACAGTGTTTTACATTGAGCACATCAGTGTTCAACTGGTTCTTATAAATGTCTATTCATGTGATGGTTTGTGTGTGTCATTTGAAAACAAAATACCATTTTGAGAAGAAATAACATTGTTTTGAATGTAAAGTTTCATTTTGCAGGAGAATTGAGGGGTTTTGCCAATTGTGTGTGTGTTTTTTGATTTGTGTGTAGAGTTCTGAGAATATGAGGCATTCTTTCAGAAAATGTGTGTAAACAATTGAGAAAAACTGTAAAAAAAAAAATAAAACAACACATTAAAACAGGCTTACGTTTCTCCAAAGACCGTGTAAGGTAATTTCCGGGAACACAATGAAAACACTTCTGGTTACTCAGGAGACCTAACCGAAAAATGACAGCCTGAAAGTGCGCGCAGAGCCACACACGGACTCCTCCCATGACACGCCCACACCCAGTGGTGTAGTCTAGTTTTTTGTAGTGAGTATACTGTGATATACCAGCCCCCCACCCCCCCCCCCCCCCCCCCTCCCCTAAAATTTTTTTTTGGGCACATTTAGCCTTAGATGTTATATGAATATGGTCCCTGAAGCACAGGTTTTATCAGCTGACAATTACAATACTTAAACATTGTAAGCACAAATAAAAATGTACTTTTTAAAAACTTGTGTGATATTCCTTTAAAATTGTGTTTTAATAGATTTGATTATTATTATTTTAAAAAGTACATCTTACTATGCAATTTCTTTCATAATTCCCTCTAGTTACTTAATTTAATTTACAACCCACCAAAATAAAAGTTTGTAGATAAAGACATTTGAGCTTCTGTGTTTTAATAAACTATTATTATTATTATTATTATTAGGCCTACTTGAAGTATACTCTACTGTGCAATAGTAAAATATTTCTGTTATATTTTATATTTTAAGTTATACAAAACTTTGATTTTGAAAGGTTGTCATTAAGACTAAAGTTTGTGAGTGTGTATATGATACGAATGAACGACGGTAGTTTTATCAAATGAAATGGTAAAATTCTTGTGAAGTGACTCTCATAAAAGCTCTGCAATGAAGTTCAAATGTGTGCATGTTCTCCTCATAGACGCTGAAAACACCACGAGTGTCACGCGCGCGTCAGTGTGTAGTGTTCAGTGTGTAGTGTTCAGTGTGTAGTAGGCTAGAGCACACATTGAGCGCTCATTCACAGAAACACGCAGAACATTCAGAGTTTATTTCAATAGCTGTCTTTTTGAGCTTTAATATTCATAGACACTTAGTAAATATCGAGATTTGATTCTATCATTAGCCTACTTTTGATTTATTCATTCAAAAATGGCTAAATTGCGTGACGTTCCGCTTTACAGTAGCCTAGGTTATTTGTTACATTTGTTGCTGGCTTCCGCGATTCGATCCGTGTCGCTGCGCAAACACAGACGTCACGGCGGGGTGAATTTATGAATGAAAATTCTTTCACAAAACGATGTTGTTACGAATCCTCACGCGTTTTAAAGTGGGTATACGGAGATCTTTGACATTTCCTAGTGGGTATACGGAAATCCTTGACATTTTCTAGTGGGTATACGGCGTATACCTGCGTATCACGTAGACTACACCACTGCCCACACCAGGTGCCTAGCAATCGTGGGAAATAGAACACACGTCACACACGCACACCCACATAATGAAAGAAGAGCCGCATATAATCGCATATATAATAATATGATAAAAGCCCCGTATAATCGCGGTCTGATTAAAAAGCCACAAACTCAACTTGCACTCTCTTGGAATTTACGCTACTGCAGACCAAAAGACTCCCGAGAGATGCCTTGATGAAGCTATGATGAATTTAACTTTAGCTCCACGAAAATTACAAGGATCGTGCTTAACAAGATTAACCAGCGGAACATGTGGAATATATTTTTCATTTGCGAAGTCAGATTGACCAATGTTGATATAACGATAGAAGATTTACATGGAATACAACAGAGGACCCTCAATTTGGTTTTCACAGAGCAAGATATTGGATTTTATTTTTTACCACGTTATGGATTGGCTTAAAAAGACTGAGGAGACGGATTAACAAATGGGGAATATGCAGACTGCTCAAGGACCACGTTAATAAATGCCCACGTATTAAATAAATGTATTTAATGTAATAAATAATAAATATACTTTGTAGTGAATCTGGGAAGGTGAAAAGTAGATGACTATGCCTAAACACTATATTGTTTTAACCAGACATTATGTACCCATTTAATTACACCGAATCAGAAAAGTTAAAAGTGAACAACATGGTCCTTCGAAACGGACAAACATGCCTGTACATGTTCCCTGAGACACAGTCGAAGTCTACACGACATGCATACCATGACATACTTTACAGATAAATAACACGGGAGGATCATGCGTCAGCTAGGTGGTAATAATATAAAGTGCAAACATAATTAATAATGTAAACATTTAGACGGAATGCCTCGCGATCTTAATTCTCTCTTATGAACATATTATACAATAAAATATGCACATGTTTTTACAATTAGTTGCATGCACACACATAGCCTAATCCTTAGTCAACAACACTTGATTTTAACTATTATTTACATTGAACAAGCGCATCTGCACATTCTCTCTCCATTAGATGGTCTCTTACGAGAGTACTCTCGTGTTGCGTAAGCTAGCTTACGCTACGGGAAAACTCCTTTTCTCGAGAATACTGAAGCCAAAAAATTATCCTTTAATTTTCTCATATTTAAAACGCATGCTTGCACAGAGCAGACCTAGAATAGGCAGCTCGTGCGCCTATTGGCTGCTCTGCGGCAAGATGCTGCAACCTATCGGTTGACTGGGAGTGACGTCAGCACCAATAGCAGCGCGGGTGCCCGAGTGCGTCACGTCCCGCCAGAATAGGCGTGGCTTACCTCTATATAAGCCCGGTCCAGATAGGGTGTTCTTTGATTTTTCTCCACTTCAGCGAAGTATTCACATCGCTGACTCTCCAGAGAAGCCGTGCCGTCGAAACAAGCACCTCAGCGGGACGAGCCCTCTGCACTGCAGTTGGAAGCCGCATTCGCCGCTTCATCGCCGTTCCTGCTGCGCTATCCGGCGCCCATATCCTTTTCATATTCCTTCTCTAGTATTCTAAAAGAGCAAGAGGCGTTGTTTCAAATGCCTCGAGTTTCCAAATGCGGCTCGTGTCGAGCCCCTCTCAGCGACAATGTGCGAGTCTCGCCGCGGCCGGACCGCCATTGAAAGCAGCACGCATCGCTCTCACAGCTCCCTCGACGGAGGCGGCTGGAGTAGTGTATTTCGCAGCCAACGAGCCCGTTACGTTACCCGCTCGCCTGCACACAAAAGCCGTTTTCACGGCTACCCGAAAAAAAAGAAAAAAAAAAAAAAAAAAAAAAAGTGTGCGCTTCCCGCCTGGGACGGAACCACGCGTAGCTTCCTTTACGTTACAAGGAAGCTACCGCGCCCCCGCAGAAGCAGTCACTCTGCCCCTTGTGGGATCGCGCAGTGATAAGTGCCGTTCCCAAGGGCTGCCGGAGCCTGTAGCTACAGCGACGCGCTCGCCGGAAAGCCTCCCTCGAGCCTCGCTTTTTCACCTTCCCCGCCTCCCTTCACCGACGCGCAGCTGCCGCTCACGAGCCTCACTGCCGTCGCGTTTGAGGTTGAGGGACACGCATCAATAGAGTGCTGTTCTAACCGCGCGTAGCTTCCTTTACGTTACAAGGAAGCTAGCGCGCCCCTGCAGAAGCAGTCACTCTGCCCCTTGTGGGACCGCGCAGTGATAAGCGCCATTCCCAAGGGCTGCCGGAGCCTGTAGCCACAGCGACGCGCTCGCCGGAAAGCCTCCCTCGAGCCTCGCTTTTTCACCTTCCGCGCCTCCCTTCACCGACGCGCAGCTGCCGCTCACGAGCCTCACTGCCGTCGCGTCTGAGGTTGAGGGACACGCATCAATGGACTGCTGTTCTAACTGCGGCTAGCTTCCTTTACGTTACAAGGGAGCTACCGTGGCTGCTCACGCTACTCAAGCTTATGTTGTTTCCCCCGTGGCTCAGTGGCTAAACTCTAAGCTTTCGCGCCAGAGACCCGTGTTCGATCCCGGCTCTCGCAGCAGAAAAAATTTATGCAGCTCTCTGAGCTCGCGACCAGCTTTCTTACGTACAGGAAGCGAGCGCGCGAACCGAGACGTCACTGTCGAAAGAAAGTGCGGTTTTTTGTCCCGCCGAGGCCTGACAAACTCCCTCTTCTTCTCAAACATTTCCCAGCTCCTCCTAGTACGAGCGGCCGGTAATGTCTATACTGCAGTAGTGTGCCTGTTATACACGCACGCCTGCAAACAGTGCCGACACACACACGAAAACTGTGATGACGCTCTCTCTCTCTCTTAGCTTACGTTGTTTTCCCTGTGGCTCAGTGGCTAAACCCTAAGCTTTCGCGCCGGAGACCCGTGTTCGATCCCGGCTCCCGCAGCAGATAACATTTATGCAGATCCGGCTCACGCCGATGGTGTTTTAGTGTAGAAAGGTGCCCACATCTCAGTGTTCACCCCTACACGCAAGCACGCTCGTGTTATTCACAGAGCCCACTGCCTTAAAGCGGGCAACCGCTCGACCCAGAGAAATCTCAAAGGAGTATACTGTCTGGCTCACGCCGTTGGTGTTTAAGTGTAGTGCAAGTGCCCACGCCCCAGTGTTCACCCCTACCCACAAGCACATCAAATCTCGTGTCACTCACAGAGCACACTCTCATAAAGCGCAGAGAAGCCGCTCGAGTGTTGAATATAAGAAATGTGTCCACAGGTCCGTGCCCACTATCTGGCCGCTCTGTTACACGTTCAATAAAACAGGTTATGAATGTAAGTCTGTTACACGTTCAATAAAACAGGTTATGAATGTAAGTCTCGTGCCCGCCGGAGAGCGTTCACGCTTACTAACACACACCTCCCCCCGGGCGCCGCCCGCGCGTTAAAACGAAGCACAGGGCATTGATATGACGCTCCCTATCCGTTATGATCGGGGCGTCACATACACTTGCAAGTCTCGTGCCCGCGCACACGCGCTCACGCTTACAGAAAGCTTTTCCGCCCAAAGCGCTGCTCGCGCGTCAAAAAGTGAGAATAAAATGCTCCCCATCCCTTATGATTGGGACTCCTCACATAAATCAGCCGGTCTCGGCTTTCAGTGAGCAGCCATTGCCCAGAACCGAGAGCGCGCGCGCCGCGCTTTCGGCTCCGGTTCAGTTTCACAAGCCCGCAAACGGCGGCGATCTGAACCCGGAGGCCATTCGCCCCCTAGCGGCTCACATAGCTGCGTGGGAAATTATCCCAGGGATTTCAGAATGGGTTCTCAGCACAATAAAGCAGGGCTATACACTTCAATTAATTTGCCCTCCCCCGCGCTGTCGAGCCCGGTCCGCGATGATAGTGAATGCGGAAGTAGCACACCTACTTCACGCAGAAATAGCAATACTGCTGTGCAAAGGGGCTATAGAAAAAGTACCGCCTTCTCTTAGCGAGTCAGGCTTTTACAGCCGATATTTTCTTGTACCCAAGAAGAACGGAGCTTTCAGGCCCATCCTAGATCTGAGACATTTGAACAAGGTGCTTGCAAAAGACCGTTCAAATGCTTACAACCAGGAAAATCCTCGCGCACGTTCGCCCGAGGGACTGGTTTATTTCTCTAGATCTGGAGGATGCCTATTTTCTGTTTCAGATATCACCCCGTCACAGGCAATTTTTGAGATTCGCCTTCGACGGTCAGGTATATCAATACACCGTCCTGTCGCTCGGCCTGTCTCTAGCACCCCATACATTTACGAAGTGCATGGACGCAGCGCTCGCCCCCCTGAGAACTCAGGGGCTGCGAATAATGAACTATCTGGACGACTGGCTGATATTGGCTGTGTTCGCCACCTAGCCGCGTTTTTCCAGAAGGGCAGCTTTCTCCCTTTGAAAACGTTTCAACGGATGCTGGGCTGTATGGCATCAGCTGCAGCGGTGCTCCAGCTGGGCCTATTGCGCATGCGCCCGCTCCATCACTGGTTGAATGCTTGCGCGTCTCGCCGAGCCTGGGATTCTGGCGGCCAGAAAATCAGAGTGACTCAGACCTGCATAGCGGCTCTGCAGCCCTGGTTAGTAGCCGACTGGTACCAGCAGGGAGTGACGATGGGAACCATCTCTTATTGGAAAGTAGTTTCGACAGATGTGTCCAACTCGAGTTGGGGCGCGCTGTTCGAAGGCAGACCGGCCTTTGGCCAGTGGTCAGACCAAGAGAAGTGTTTTCACATAAACTGTCTTGAGATGATAGCGGTCGAAAACGCGCTGAAGCGCTTCCTCCCGTTCATACAGGACCAACACGTTCTCGTTCGCTCGGACAACATGTCTGTGGTTTCCTATGTAAACTGTCAGGGTGGTGTCAGATCCAGGAACCCCTGCAATCTGACGGAACGCATCCTTGTTTGGTCCCAGATGCACCTGTGCTCGCTGAGGGCGGCGCATGTGCCTGGCCATTCGAATGACGGTCCAGACAAACTGTCCAGGGACAACGTTCCCCTGGGGGAATGGTCCCTGCACCCCCAAACGGTCCAGAAACTGTGGCGCCTATTCGGCAGAGCGGAAGTCGGCCTATTTGCGTCAAAAGACAATGCTCATTGCCCGATGTTCTTTTTGAAGAACCAGGACACCCTGGCCCAGGTCTGGCCCAGCCTCCCTCTGTATGCTTTCCCTCCGGTCTCTCTGTTACCACAGGTAATCAAGAGAGTCAGGGAAACGCGCCACTCGGTGCTCCTCATAGCTCCGCACTGAGAGAATCAGAATTGGTTTCCGGAACTAGCACGGCTGTCACATGCAGCTACGTGGCCTATTCCGGTGAGGGCAGATCTCCTCTCTCAGGCTCGCGGCTCGATCTGGCATCCCCATCCAGAGCGCTGGTCTCTGCACGCATGATTGATCAACGGGTACTCGTTACCCTGCCAGAAAGAGTGATGAGCACGATCACGCAGTCTAGAGCTCCTTCCACGGGACGGCTCTACGCGTCTAAATGGTCAGTGTTCTCCAAGTGGTGCACCGACAGAGATCTGGACGCACGGTCGTGTGAGGTTGCGCATTTGCTCACTTTCCTACCAGAGCTGATGGATAAGGGGAGGTCCCCATCCGCGCTCAAAGTTTATGTGGTGGCCGTGGCGGCGTTCGCAGAATCGACGCACGGTCAGTCACCGGGAAGACATGAGCTGGTCATCCGCTTCCTTAGGGGAGCTAGAAGGATGAATCCGCCGCGCCCCCCGTCGGTTCGTATGCGGCCTCTGCAGTGCTTCGGTTGGGTCTGCTGCGCATGCACCCCCTCCAGCGCTGGCTGAAAACACGAGTCCCGCGACGAGCTCTCTGTGAGAGCGTCATGTTTGGAATTTGGGCCTAATGATTCTAAAGTTACGCTCAAACCAATACACGGTTATGTCCCCAAAGTGCTCTCTACTCCGTTCAGAGCGCAAGTCATTTCCCTGTCGGCCCTTCCGGGAACCGACAGTGACAGCGATGTTAACTTCCTTTGCCGGTCAGGGCTTTAAGAGTTTACGTTCAACAAACCGCTGCCTTCAGGCAGTCAGAACAGCTGTTCGTTTCGTTTGGTGGCCGCACGAAGGGGCTAGCTACCTCGAAACAGAGCATTTCCAGATGGATAGTTGATGCTATCGCCTTGGCTTACAAGTCTAAAGGCCTTCAATGCCCTTTAGGTGTTCGAGCCCATTCCACTAGAAGTATGGGCTCATCATGGGCTTGGACTAGTGGTGTTTCACTCCATGATATTTGTAGAGCGGCAGGCTGGGCCTCTCTGTCTACATTTATAAGGTTTTATAACCTGGAGGTCCCTGCTTTGCAGGCCAAAGTGTTATCTGTATGAGATTGTCATACACGCTGACTGTTTTACTGTGTTATGCACTCCCTTATACATATGAGGCGTCACCATATGGTCAATATGTGTTAGGGCTCACTTTGTGTCGGCCCACATATCTTCACTATTATGTGTTCCCCGGGCACTGGCCCTTGGACTTAATGTGAATGGTCTCAGCATACACGGCGCTTTAAACTGGGTTCCCGTAGCGTAAGCTAGCTTACGCAACACGAGAGTACTCTCGTAAGAGAACGACACTCGGTTACTAACGTAACCTCGGTTCTCTCTAGAAGAGGGAACGAGTGTTGCGTAACCCGGCCGTGTTAACGCTGCGTTATTATTTCGCTTCAGTGTGAAAAACCAAAGAACACCCTATCTGGACCGGGCTTATATAGAGGTAAGCCACGCCTATTCTGGCGGGACGTGACGCACTCGGGCACCCGCGCTGCTATTGGTGCTGACGTCACTCCCAGTCCACCGATAGGTTGCAGCATCTTGCCGCAGAGCAGCCAATAGGCGCACGAGCTGCCTATTCTAGGTCTGCTCTGTGCAAGCATGCGTTTTAAATATGAGAAAATTAAAGGATAATTTTTTGGCTTCAGTATTCTCGAGAAAAGGAGTTTTCCCGTAGCGTAAGCTAGCTTACGCAACACTCGTTCCCTTTCTAGAGAGAACCGAGGTTACGTCAGTAACCGAGTGTCGTTTTCAAACTTCCCGGAACGTTATAGAACAGTCCAAATCACAAGCAGAGGTGGGGGTGTTTGTAAGAGTCCATTTCCAAAGGGGCTTTTTACTGTTTTATAAAAATAACATTATATAGCAGGAGAAGTTTGCGCACACACAAACACACCCCTACAATGTATTGTCTGTGGTAAGATCAGGGAGTTGTTTTTAATTAAAGAAAGTTTTGTTTTTCACATATATTTGAAAAGTTCACCATCACATTTAAAACTTTTAAAAAAGCTATATAAAGTTAAACTACAATGGTTGTTATTCATACATTTTACTACGTTATCAGAAAATGTTAAGAGAAAGTTTTTACTTATGTATTTTTACAAACCTAAAAGAATGATGCTTCAAAGTATGGAATATAAGTTTTTGAACATTTATAAGATTTTGAACATTTATAAATGTGTGTGTTGCAAAAGCAGAAGTCTATTTTCTTTAAATAATGATTTACCTTTTTACTTTACTTCAAATAAAGATTTGCCCTTACTTATGCTCTAATTTCTTTAAATCAGTCTGATGACATGCATTATTTCTGTGATTAATTGATTAGTAATGTTGCGAGGGGTTTCCTCACACGAGTAAAAGCACTTTAGATGTGCTTGTGGAAAACACATTTTATTTACTTAGACTTTTTAAATGTATTTAACATTTTAAATGTTTTTCCTCTGACCAACTTACATTTCATATGAATTACCTGAGGCGTTTAACAACCACATATAGGGAATGCATGTTGATTAGTACACTGTACCACTACCACCACTGTAGTATTCTGAGGAAATATCAGTTACTTATTTGGGATAATCTCATTAAATTCAAAAACATTTGTTTAATTTATAAAATCAGACATGGTCTAGCACCTCTGTGATTTTATACATTTTAGATTTAGTGAGGTTAGGGTAACCAGAGGGGGAGTGAGGGAAGATTGCATCATCCCCAGAGGAAAACAGCTTTTGGTCAGTTTTCTCCGTAAGAGCGGCACAGCAATGGAACACAGTGCCCAAAACCATCAGAGAGTCTTTGTCATTTTTTTTTTCATTCATCATTTTTGAATGCTTTCTGTGTAAATGCTTTCTCATTTAAACATTATATATTTTATATGAATTGTATTTCTTAACCATAATGTGTTGTATGCAATTTTATTTTTGTGATTTTATACCTGCGGTTATCTTTAAGTTTGCCTTTTATTACAGACAGCTGGGGGACTGATGATGAAAATTAGCACTTTTGAGCTAACTTTGGTACATTTACATTGTTTTAATGCTGATTAATGTACACTGTCCCCTTTCAAATAAAGAGAAAATGAAAAAAAAGTACGTTTCAGGCATAGTGCAAACATGCAATGTTCGAGAAAAGCTCATATTGGTGTAATCTTTGAGAGGTCTCACCCACAAACGTAAAACTTTGTGTTGGGATGACCCAGGCATAGCTTTACTAAAATAAACTTTATGGAAGTAATTTTCAAACCGTGAGTATGCTTTGACATGTAACTATACCATTATATATTTATAGTATGGTTCCATGTTGCTTTAAAGTCTTTTGTTTGTTTGTTTGTTTGTTTGTTTGTTATTAACTAATACTTTTTATTTTTAACTAACACTTCAACATCCTACACAAATTAAAGAAACATATGAGCTAAGTAGCTATGGATTAGCCTGGCTCCGCCCTCGTACGTACTTCCGCTCAATTTTCATTTTCCTTCAGTACTACGTCTGGGATTCTGCTGTAAACTTTGGTTTTCTCCGATCAATTTTTTACCGAGCCAATCAGCGAACAGAGGGAGTGGCTGAGAACGATGACTTTGATGTCGACTCGTGCGTTATTTTGAGTTGTAGTTCAGTAATGGCAGTGGAGAAAGATGCGAGTGAAGCCATTCGGTCCGTTGTGGCAACGCTGCTGAATATCAAGAAGTTAAAGCCGGAGCAAGAACAATCTTTGCTTAGTTTTGTGTTTATGGCCATCCTCCCCACGGGGTTTGGGAAAAGACATATGTCACGACCAAACGTTAGCGATTGGTTATGGCAGATAGAGTGACTCAGGTCAGATACAATAGTTTTAGACTTCAATAGAGTTCCCACCTACAAGGAAGTTAACACTTGTCAATGGAGCGATGCCAGACTCAAATGAAATGTACGAGAGTCTGGTGGGACCAGGCTAGCTAAGGATGTTCTCTAACCCAAATAAACAGATATTGGAATGTTCGCAATCTATGTTAGATATTACTCAGTATGTGTGTAAATAGTTGTGCTTAAATCTTTGGGTGTATTTTACACACCAACATATTTTAGCACCGCAGTGATGCAAGGTTCCACATTCTTGTAAAGCCTATGGACTAACTTTAAAACATAATCTTTATACAAAAATCACACGTGTCCAAAACAACCATACAAGATTCAAAAAGACCAAATCACTAAGAAAAGAGGGATGAAAAACATTGTTTATAAGAAATACACAAAAGTTTACAAATGACGGTTTATCACTATCTTGTTTCTCGGATTGTATGTGTTTTAGGTGAAGACTTTTCTTTGAGAGCTGTCAACAATCAGTGGTTATAGGAATAAATGATAATTAAGAATTTAAGTGATGGTCTTTCTGTTTGAGAATGTTTGACTATCTATGACTATCACTCTATCTATGATGCTAAATCACACAAAGTATTAACACGAAAAGTAAGTGCATACTGCTTTATTATTAATCACTTCTGACTATTGCACTGAGAACTGTTGTAAGGTTACTAAAGAGACATTGTTGACGTAAGGGAAAAGAAAAAAAAGAAGATGCTAACACTTAACATGAATATATGTAAAGTTATTTTATTAAATATCTTGGAAGAGGAAAAATGAGAAAATGCATACATTTAAATTCATTTAGATTTTTATTCTAAATAGATGAGTAGGGAATGAGCCCCGCCTTAATGGGTGGAGCCAAAACGGAAAATGATGAAACACTCCTTGCGAGAGAGAAAAGCAGATGACGTGATCCTGAAAAGAGAAGAAAATTAGAATTTGAACGGAGAAAAACAATCAGTTGTATTGGAGAAATAACATCTGAGAGACTTTGAAACTGAAGTGAAGATTGAGTTTCATCGGTAAATGAGTACGGGTGAACGTGTGACTGATTACACGTAATCTGCAGAGGATTCGGGCCTATAGTGGGAGTTTTGCCTTTGAAAATCTTCATAATCGAGAAATTGAGTTCTCTTGGTAAGCGAAATTATTATATTGTCTATTACTAAGGGTTTGTTTGCGTAAATGTTGATTAAAATAGTGTTTAAAAATTAAATGCTAGTGTTATATGCATTTGTATGTAAAAGATTATAAGAGTTAATATTTTGTCTAAAGATGTGAAGAATATTGCGTGAATGTGTCAAATAATTAATGTTTCAGAGCTAAAAGTACTTTGAGCAGTTAACAGATATTATTCCCCTTATTCACCGCGCCTCCATCTTGAAAACCAAACCGAGGCTGGGGGGTACACTCTACCGGAAGTGCAGTGACAGAGCGTGGCGGCGGGCGTCTGTGTCATAGATATCTGTGTACCTGTGTGGACAACAAACCTAATAACAGTGGAGTATGTTGAAAAATGGGCAAATAACGACTGCGAGATTCCCCGGGCTGTTTTGCTGAAAAGACACGGCTAGTCACGGCAGGACATTAGCTGATCAGGCTAGTCTAAAGGCTAGTCTACAACTTGCTTAACGTTACCAAGCAAGCTCGGGCTAGAGGGTTACGAACAGGCGAAATAATCAACTCACTTTCATGTTTGAATGCCGTTTGTGATCCGATGTGGATTCTGATCACCGTATAAGGTAACGTTAGAAATATTTATAACGTTTTAGCAGCTATACGCGATGCAAAAGACTATGCACGCTAACCATTACCATAGTAAACATAGTAAACGCTTGAAGATTACGCATAGTAAAAAAACATGGTGAACGATTGAAGAAATCAGACCAATAATAAAGGCTATCACAATCATGTTTTTATTTTATCTGTCAGTAGCCTACGTCTCGTCTCTTTATAGCGGAGTATCATCATAAAATAAAGCAACTTTTTTTTCGGGAGCTTCCTGTTTCTCTGACTGAAAATATCTGTAACGTTAGCCTAAGTTACTGGTTACTGGGAGTCGAGAGAGTGCTAAAGCTCATCAGGTTTTATTTTTTGTGGCATATATTTGTAGAAATTATCATTCTTTCTAAATGTGATGCATGTCTTGTAACGTTAACTACCAAATAAACAGAAACAGACGCGACTGAAGAAGTGTGTCCTCTTTCTTTTGTGAAACCTAACGGTAATTTATTTCTGTGACTAATGTGCAATTTTGACATGCATTAATTCATGATCAATGTCACTTTTTATTGTAAACCTAGCTGGCTGTAGTAAAACATCGATGCTTGGGAGTGGGTGTGTGTGTGTGTGTGAGAGTGAGTGTGTGTGTTTTGTGTGTGTGTGTGTGTGTGTGTGTGTGTGTGTGGTGTGTGTGTGTGTGTGTGTGTGTGTGTGTGTGTGTTGTGTGTGTGTGTGTGTGTGTGTGTGTGTGTGTGTGTGTGTGTGTGTGTGTGTGTGGTGTGTGTGTGTGTGTGTGTGTGTGTGTGTGTGTGTGTGTGTGTGTGTGTGTGTGATATTCAAGTAAACAACAAAAATGCCAGCAAACGGTCGCTTTTCAAGTCGTTTCCCGTGATTTCTTTTTGATTAGTTTTCTGATAAAACTTCCGTTTGTTGGTAAAATGATGGGTTAGTGGGACGTTGTTCCATAGAGGCCTGTTACGGGCGTAAAGATAACGTTATGACTGTAGCCTACAGAGGGCCAACGTTACTTCCGTACCCCACAGCCTCGTTTTGGTTTAAGCTGGTGACGTAGGTGAATAAGGCGAATTCTGACGAAATTTTGTCGTGTGTTCGAGCTATGAGTTAAGGGCCTATTATGTTATGTTATGTGCTAAAGTTAGACAAAATTGAAGTTAGAGATGTTGAATGTTGTTTATGTTCAGACTAAATGTTGTAATGATGTATATTTTTGAGGGAAATGACTAATTGTATCTTTGGCCTTGTCTTTTGCAATGTTTTTTTTTTTTTCTCTTCCTCTTGTTTTCTTTTGGACACTTTTATTATATTTCCTCCTTCCTTGTCCATTTTCTGAGACGGACGCTGCACATTCCTGGATGCTGGACGAGTTTGACAAAGATTTTGCATGTTTATTGTCCCTGTTTCACATCTAAAAGGAAACTGAAACCTGAAATCTGGTAATCTGAGATAAATTGACACTGTTGGTTGAGCACTAAATTGGATTTAGTGCAATTTCATTTTCCTTGTTGCTGTTTTTTTTTTTTTTTTTTTTTTGTTTCAAGTCCTCTTGTATTATTTTTATTTTTATTTATTTTTATTCTGATTGAATATTGTATTTTTTTTCTAATTTTTCCTATTTTGCTTCTGAAGAACGAGAGTTGAAAGGAGAATTCAAAGTGTAATTGGTTGGAAGAATTGTAGCTAAAATTAAATTATTCTTTGCACTAAATAGGTTAATTAGGAACAGTCGTATAAATAGGTAAAATTAGCTTTATTTTATATATATACATATATAGAAAAAAGGGAAGTGAATTAGTTAAATGTATTAGCTTGAACCTAAATGATGAAGTGATGAATGATGAAGGTGTAAAGAAGTCACACTTTTACTTGTCCAGAGCAAAATTTTACTGTCTTCCTGATTATTTATTGTTTTTCCTCTTTTGAGTTATGTGACAAGGTTTTGAAATTCTTCTGCCTTATCCTATTATTATTATTCTATTTCTTTATTTTATTTTTTTAATTACTCAAAATATACTTACTTGTTCTAACGCAGTTCCAGTGTGTCTTTGATTCTTTCCCCTTGTTGTCAACACGGTCTCTTGAGCGAGTCTAGTCTTCTGATCTCTGGTCCAAATTCTAGAGCGGTGCACCTTCTTCATGCTCATCTGCATATTTCGTTGTTTGAGAGTGAGGGTTGTGTTCTAGCCGCGACGCGTGTTACAATGTACTCATTAAAGCTTGAGTTAAGTTAAAACCAAACGTATCTTCATACCTGTTGTGCCAGACACAAATTGTTCTAACACATCTTTTTGGTTTTATAAATACACTTTTCTTATTTCTACAAATATCAGGGCTATGTGAAGTTAATACGCAATGAAAGGAGAATAATGCTACCAAATACGTCTGACACAATGTTTTTAAGAAAAAGCAGTGTTTTAAAATACAGATGTTTTGTCTTGTGACAAAACCTACAATTCCACTGATCTCACCCGCGTGGTGTTTAACATGCTGAAGAAGCAGTTCTTTATGCAAAAAAGCAAATTAATTAAAAAAACAACAACAATACAAATAGTTTAAGTTGACATAAACAAAACACCCCCAGATCATCCCATATGTTATAGTAAACATTTACAATGTGTAATTATGTCAGTTTGACATGACGTACCTGTACCACATTATTGTAATGCAAACACATTTGAGGGTTAACATTGTAAAGGCTATGGACAAAATTCAAAGATTATGTTTGCACAAAAGTAAACTCTAGAGGTCAACTTGCTAAAAAGTAAATACATGAGACAATTAAAATGAATATAGAAAAGCCACTTGTGATCAGTTTTGAACGTTTGTAATCAATATTTTATATACTAGTTCATTACGATGTTTACATCTTGTTTCTTTTCATTTTTGTACAGGGTGCAAAACTATAGTCTCCGAGAATGAAAACATGTTCATATAGGAATTTAAGAAAAAAAAAAACACATACAAATGTAGCATAAAGAGAATTTAATGACCGTCCTTCTACACGAGTGTTTAAGACTAAACAAATCATATTTCTTTTACAACATATTTCTGCTATGTCTACGAAACATCGACATGAAAGATGAGTAGGTTGGTATAAGTGTAGGTATAAGGTAATAAAGGGGTAACAAGCTATGCAAGCAAATTATTTATAATGTAATTATTTTAACAGGTACCTATTATGTTAATATATTCCAGGCAAAAATCTTACGTCTGTTGTATATAAAAGTTATCACATTTCTGGCAAAATATGTTCTTGTGCAATTTTACATTTAATTTTGGCATCTGTGGGTTGATTTAACATTAATTAATCTAGTAAGAAAAGCCAATAAATTCTTTTTGTATCATACTGTGCTTACATACAGCCATACACGTTTCATTTTCAACCCATGTCAAAATTACCCTGTAAAATTACACAAAAACATATTTTGCCAGAAATGTGATGATAACTTTTATATACAACAGACGTACAATTTTTGCCTGGAATATAGTAACATAATAGGTACCTGTTAGTTTTAAAATAGTTATAAAATGCTTGTATATCTGCTGTTTACCCCTTTATTGGCCTACCCAAAACTTAACATAATGTTCCCTTATACCTACACGGAGGTACACTATAATTACAGAAACGTACACCGTAATTTCGATTTACTTACGAAGTTATTTACATGTTGTATATCTGCTTGTTACCCCTTTATTACCCAAAACTTAACATATTGTTCCCTTATACCTACACGGAAGTACGCTATAATTACAGAAACGTACACTGTAATTTCGGTGTACTTACGCAGTTGTTTGCGGGTCGTAAAATAAAGTGTTACCAAAAATTATTACACTTCAAACCCATCTAACTATTACACTTAAAGATATGCATTTCACAGCTCAGTCATAGATACACCGTTATTTTGTTTGTGTCACTAAACAACAGTTAAGATAATTAATTTTTTAATTATTACTTATTTTTAAGTGAAAGGTGGGATTATTAATTTTTTATTCTGTCCATACCAATACTCTGACACCAGAGTTTTAGGTCTGATCCAGAAAACTGACGGTGTGTTTTATGTCTTAATTTATTTTTCTTTTTATGAAAACACATGGTAAGCAGTTTTGGCCTCATCAGCAGAATACCAAAATGTTTTAACATTGTAAATTTCTATAAACTAAAAAACTATAAACAGTTATATGTGAAACAAGCTCAGTCGCATTAGAGTGGATTCTTGTTTATATTGAACATTGCTATTGAACCGCATGTTTAACAGTGCTAATGTTCGCATTTCTTCTGAAACACGCTGTTTTTGAAATTGTTTACCAATGTTTAACATCACCATTCTCAGTCTATTGCAGCGTGTCTATTTTCCTTATGCTTTGAAAAACAAACTTTGAAAACAACTATGCTTTCTTAGAATGTCATCAGCCGTAGAAATGTCTTGCGTACGTCTCTCTCACAACTATCGCAGGAGTTTCCTGCATCACCTAATCTACAGCTGAAGAAAGCATTTACAAGAGTTGTGAAATGTGCGTTAAATTGAAATCTGTAAGCGACCCTTAAAATCTGTGCATGCAACAAAACGTCTCAGGTTACTATTGTAACCATAGTTCCCTGAGAAACAGGGAACGAGACGATGCGTCGAACGACACGGTGGGAACGCCTCTTGCGTGATTGCGTCTGAAGTAGGGGTGTAAGAAAAAATCGATACACTTGAGTATCGCGATATTTTATTTTGCAATACTGTATCGATTTTCAAAAACGCAATATCGATATTTTTTTTTTTTTTTTTTTTTTACAAGCAAAAGTATTCATGGGACCGTGGTTCCCGTTTACCGGTATGTTGTGTTTAAATCCCTACCACTAGATGGCTATGCTGAGACGCACCACTAGTGTCATCCTATTTTGATTAATATATGCGCGAGGGAGAGAGAGCAAGACCATAGAAATCATGAGCAAGACAGCGCGCGTGTTTGAAGACGTGCGAGTGCGCGCGCGGCCGGGGCTCTCTCTCTCTCTGCTCGTTTGCGCAGCAGTCATTCTACATCACTCACCGATCAAAAAAGGCTTTGGCGGGACACAAATTTGCTTTGGCGGTGCCAAAAAGCGGACGATCTGACGGGTTTTAGAAGATTAAATACAACCCGAAACTACAAAACAGACCCGGCCTTATTTGAGACCGGCCTTTATTTACCCAAACCTGTTGCCACACCAGGCGTGTAAAAGAGACATGCTTCTATTTGGGACTCGGCTATTATTTTAAGTTTTACGGTATGTTGTGTTGGATGTGTATTAATAATAGTGCAAGCATTTTTTAATGACATATTGCACCTCATTGCACCTTATGTGTTATGTATTAGCCTAGATGTCACAGACAGTCAGGGGCTATGTATTTTATTTAACTGACTATTTAGCTACATTTGTTCCTCAATGTTTCCTTTAGGAATTGTGTTCGTGTTTTTGCAACACAAAACGTGTTGGACGTAGCCTACCCTGTGTACTAGGAAAAGTGCAAGCATTTTTTTATTGACACATAAATATTTATAATGATGAATAACATCACACATAATGTGTATGTGTTATGTATTGTGACAGGGGCTGTGTATTTTCTTTTATTATGGCCTACTTGAGCATATACAAATTTGCTCACTAAGAACCTGTGAACCACAACCCCAAACTGGCAGTTTGATTTTCTGTGTACTGAATTGTTTATCTAAAGTAAACTTGTTTGACTTTTATGCACATCATGTCTTTTTTTAAAAAAAATAATAATACTTTTTCTAAAATTATAGTCCTACTTTAAAAAAAGAAGAAAAAAAAAAAAGAAAAAAAATCGCAATATATCGCCTTATGCACAGTATCGAAATATATTGCAATATATTGAATCGTGACCCATGTATCGTGATGCGTATCGTATCGCCAGATTCTTGCCAATACACAGCCCTAGTCTGAAGCATCTATGCCAACTAGTCCAATGGAATGAGAGAATGAGCGTCACGGGCGGGTGACGTCATGAACCAGGAAAGGATAAGAGCACTTCCGCTGCTCGCCGGCATTTAGCTTCGACAGTTGCCGAAGCAAGCCGATCGCAGGGACGCAGGAAGTATGGCAGGGGGACGCATCGTCTCGTTCCCTGTTTCTCAGGGAACTATGGTTACAATAGTAACCTGAGACGTTCCCTTTATCGAAAAAGGGAACTTCGAGATGCGTCGAACGACACGGTGGGAACGCCTCTTGCGTGATTGCGTCTGAAGCATCTATGCCAACTAGTCCAATGGAATGAGAGAATGAGCGTCACGGGCGGGTGACGTCATGAACCAGGAAAGGATAAGAGCACTTCCGCTGCTCGCCGGCATTTAGCTTCGACAGTTGCCGAAGCAAGCCGATCGCAGGGACGCAGGAAGTATGGCAGGGGGACGCATCGTCTCGTTCCCTGTTTCTCAGGGAACTATGGTTACAATAGTAACCTGAGACGTTCCCTTTATCGAAAAAGGGAACTTCGAGATGCGTCGAACGACACGGTGGGAACGAGAATACCCAACCCGCCATAATTACAAGTACCTGAGTGTCAGTCTGTTGATCTAAGCACTCAGCACCTGAGAACCTGGGGCAGCATCCAGGTCCAAACTGTAAAATCTCACGAATGTGAGCGGAGAGGACCAGCCCGCCGCATCACAAACATCTTGAAGAGATACCCCCTGCAATATGGCTTTAGAAGCCGCCATACTCCTGGTCGAGTGAGCTCGGACCACCAAAGGACAAGGCTGGCCCGAGTACTCGTATGCCAGTGAAATAGCCTCGACTATACACTTACTGACTGTCTGTTTTGAAGCAGGAAGACCTTTCTTAGGTGATCCAAAGCAAATCATTAATTGGTCGGACTTTCTGATTGAGGAAGTCCGCCGTACATAAGTGTCCAGTGCTCGCACTGGACACAAAAGGTGCAGTCTTTCCTGGTCCGCAGTTGCAAAAGGAGGAGGACAGAAAGCCTGCAGCACAATAGGCCTCGGAGTCAAGGTTGGAACCTTAGGGACGTATCCCTGTTTTGGATATAGGAACGCCTTGACCATCCCCGGTGCAAATTCAAGGCAGGTGGGGGAGACCGAAAGAGCCTGAAGGTCACCAACTCTCTTTAGGGACGAAATAGCTAGCAGAAAGATAGTCTTGAAAGTAAGGAACTTTTCTGAGACCGAATCTAAGGGCTCGAATGGAGCCCTAGACAGGCCTACTAGAACTACAGTCAAATCCCAAGCTGGCACCTTAGTGCGAATTGCAGGCCTCAGCCTCAAAGTGCCACGAAGGAAACGTGTAATCAGGGGGTCTCGACCCAAAGATATACCTCCCACCATGGTATGGTAAGCCGCAATGGCTGCCACGTAAACTTTTAGTGTGGAAGGACATAGACCTGACACAAAGCGCTCCTGCAGGAACTCGATTACTGTGTTGACAGAACAATTAACCGGATCCCACTGATGTCGGTGACACCATAAGGAGAAAACTCTCCATTTAAGCGCATACAGTTTCCTCGTAGCTGGAGCTCTGGAGCTTAGGATGGTCTCAACAGCCTCAGCTGAAAGACCACTATCTATAAGTTGGGCCCCCTCAGAGGCCAAACCCAAAGATTCCACATGTCTGGTCGAGGGTGAAATATTGTGCCCCCGGTCTGAGACAGAAGGTCCCTCCTCAAAGGGATCTCCAATGGAGGCCCGTCTAGCAGAAGGATCAGGTCCGCAAACCAGATCCGACTTGGCCAGCGTGGTGCTACTAGCAGTAGGCTTATTCCATACCGACGGACCCTCTCCAGAACTCCTGGGAGCAGAGCAACAGGGGAAAGGCGTACAGACGTAGCCTCGGCCACGTCTGCACCATGGCGTCCAGCCCCAGGGGGGCTGGGTGCGTCAGAGAATACCAGAGAGGACAGTGCGTCGTGTTCTGAGACGCGAACAGATCCACCTCTGCCTGACCATATGCCTCCCAGATTTTCTCCACCGCCTCGGGGTGGAGTCTCCAATCCCCTGGCCTCAGCTCCTGCCTCGACAGGATGTCTGCTCCTATATTCTGGTCCCCAGGAATATACACTGCCCTCAGAGAGAGTACCTTCCCCAGAGACCACAGGAGGATCTGGTGCGCCAGTTTGCAAAGCGGACGCGAGCGCAGACCCCCCTGGCGGTTCAGATAAGAGACCACTGGTGTGTTGTCTGTTCGAACGAGCACATGATGGCCTCTTAGGTCCGGAAGGAAATGTCTCAACGCATTGAAGACGGCCATCATCTCCAGGCAATTTATGTGCCAAGAAAGATGATGGCTTTTCCACAGACCCTGAACCTAGCGGCCTTCCATTACCGCTCCCCAGCCGGTGAGAGAAGCATCTGTCGAGATCACTACTCGATGGCAAAGAGCTCCCAACACCGGACCCTGGGTTAAGAACCAGAATTTACATATAACTAAGGCACGAAAGCATCGCCGCGTGCCTTGATATGCAAAATGGGTTTCCCCTCGGGGAGAACCTTCTGGTCCTGAGCCAGCACTGTAAAGGTCTCATGTACAGCATGCCAAAAGGAATTCCGTTGGACGCTGCTGCCAGTAGACCCAACAGTCTCTCGAACTGTTTTACAGTGCGTGACTGGCCTAGCCTCAGCTCTTCTGTGGCTGTTAGGATAATAAATCCCATACCACACCAAGGAAAGTGGTTCTCTGTACTGGAGAAAGTACACTCTTCTTGGCATTGAGCCTCAACCCCAACATCTCTATATGAGCGAGAACGACACCTCAGTGCCGAACCGCCAACTGCTCTGATTCCGCTAGAATCAGCCAGTCGATATAATTCAGAATGCGTATGCCCTGAAGCCTGAGAGGGGCTAAAGCTGCATCCATGCATTTCGTGAACGTGCGGGGTGACAAAGCTAGGCCGAAAGGAAGAACCCGATATTGGTATTCTTTGCCCCTGAAAGAAAACCTCAGGAACTTCCTGTGCTGAGGGAGGATGGAGATATGGAAGTATGCATCCTTTAGATCTATCGTGACGAACCAGTCCTCGGATCTGATTTGGGTCACGATCTGTTTGAGGGTCAGCTAACTTGAACTTTAGTTTCTGAACTGACCGAATAAACAGGCGAAGATCTAAAAGGGACGCAACCCTCCATCCTTTTTCGGAACAATGAAATAATGGCTGTAAAAACCCGACTCTCTGACGGGTGAGTACACCTGTTCTATAGCTTCTTTGCTAACAGGGCCTTTACTTCTTGTCCCATTACCAGAGCCTGCTCGGGATGCACCACTGTGGGCAGCACCCCGCTGTAATGAGGAGGACGAGAGCCAAACTGGATTCTGTATCCCTTCTCTACAAACTGCAGGACCCAATGAGAAATATTCGGCAGAAGCATCCACGCTGCCAGAAAATTTACTAAGGGAACCAGCCCCTCGAGGCTGGTCTCTGGTGTTACTGAGGGAGCCAAATCTGGAGCCTGAAACATAATGGCAGGAACTACCTGACCTGACTACTCAAAAGCCCCCCTCAGAGGGCGCGAAACCAATGCTGTACCGCAGCATAGCATCAGCGACTCGCTGGAGACCGCTGCGCCCTGAAGCACCGGAGGTGGCAGGGTTGGCAGGAGGGTCTCGTGAGGACCCCGAAATGGAACGGGCACCGTGAAATGAGGTGTACACCACTCTACTTCGGTCGGGGCTGTCCTCACAGGCCTGACGCCTAAACGTCAAGACCCTTGAACCGAAATTTTCTTCGCCTGAAGAACGGTCCTCAGATCCGGCTTAGGCTTAGACGACTTCGGTTGAGAGGGTTGCGTCGGTCTCCAGTATCTACATGGAGGAACACGAGATGCAGCACTCTTTCTGTGCACATAATATGATGAACTCGACGGCTGGGGCTGCTCACGCCCAGCAGCCCCAGGGGGGCTGGACACAGCGAGGGAGAAACCTTATTATATATATATTTATATATATATATATATATATATATATATATCTTGTATCACCTAACAACGACCGCATGGAATGCGTCGCCAAAGAGACCCGAAGGCTCAAATTTCGCTGTATCCAGAACCCCAGCAGATCGGCCTGATAAGCCTGGAGCATTATAATATAGATTTCTATAAACATTCTCCAGCTGACCTGCTGCCGTATAAGCTTTACCCATAAAACCAGTAGTTCTGCTTAAACCTACGCGCTGCCTCGGCAAACGCGAGATCCCAGCCACAGAATCTTATTTTTGCAAAATACACTCGAAATCTAAGCGGTGCCTCGGCAAACGCGAGATCCGAGCTAGATTCTGATTACAACATTAAACCTACACGCTGCCTCGGCAAACGCGAGATTCTTTAGTATAGGCTTATGAGCAAAGCAGAGGCTTAAATGATGATACTGGACCAGGTGAAAAAATAGCATTTTCCTATTTTTATTTCTGTTCAGCCTGGGGCATCATATCATAACCGTAATCTTTCAACCCTCTAATCTTGAATAAACATTTAACACGAGGGCTGAAAGTAGTGATAAATACGGTTTTTTTCCATAATTTAAATATTCAGTGTGTAAATCAGGGAAAAAATGGAAGCCTCGTGGTGGAGATAATGTGATAGAAATAAGAAAACGCTCGTCAAGTTTCTTAGGACGAGCGTTCCTTTTTCTCAGCTGGCCATTAAATATTTAATTTACTAACAGCACGGGACAAAACCTCCACCAGTTCATCATATACTGGAAAAATAGATGGCGAATCTAATTCAACAGTGTGTGTGCTTGCTTTCACTTTCAACATTCTCAAACACAAACCTCCTCTGAGGAAGAATATGAAGGAAAAAGGGCTCTCTCTCCCCGAGCGGAAGAAACCGCAGAGCGTGCTTCCAACACCGGGGAGATAGAGCTGGATCTTCCGGGCAAGGAAGAAGAAAAGGCCCTCGGACCGTTCTCCCACCCCTCCAAAAGATCCTTTTGCGATCCCCAGGAATGCATTCTCCGCGCCGCCTCGGCAAACGCGGGTCCTGCATCCCGTGAGAATCGCGAGCCTGCCACTATCATAGTGACAGGCGAGAGCAGAGCATGCAAATCTGGTAGTTTCACTTTCACAATGTTAGCACTCAGCATGCTCTTACTCTCAAACAAAATGACACAAAGCTGTGTGTGTCCCCACCCGTTTAAATAAACGCGGGCAGGGAGGAACACACTGTTTGTACATTTGTTTCGCCATAACGTTTCCGATAATATTGTAACAGACAACAATAAATAGACAGAGACAGTTTGACACAGATCGCTTGCTGAGGCAACAGAAGCTAAATGCCGGCGAGCAGCGGAAGTGCTCTTATCCTTTCCTGGTTCATGACGTCACCCGCCCGTGACGCTCATTCTCTCATTCCATTGGACTAGTTGGCATAGATGCTTCAGACGCAATCACGCAAGAGGCGTTCCCACCGTGTCGTTCGACGCATCTCGAAGTTCCCTTTTTCGATAAAGGGAACACAGTGCAACCCTGTACGATGATTTATCATAAAATTACTTTTGTCACTTTGTTTGAAGAAAAAAACTTAAATCAGCTGATGCTTAATAACTATTGAAGTTATTAAACAAAACTGAATTCGGTAATGACGTGTTTTATGCGATATTTATATCATGTTTTAATTTTAACTCAATACATTTGAATGCTCTAAAGGTCTATAACTGAACTCTAACATCTTAATATTTGGTAAAAGTTAACTTATGCACAAAATGAAATACATCCTATCTATAGGCTACTTTCTAAATACTTGTTACAACTCCTATTGCGAACAATCCACCCATGCATATGTTTTTGACCTTGTCATGTTTAATCAAAATTTTGTAATTGGAGTGAAAATAATAAACTTCTCTCAGGCATCATGCACGTTGTGTATGTCACTAAACAACAGTTACACCCACTGTTTACGACGTCATGACGGCTACACCTCCTATACAACCCCCTCCAGCGGGGTTATATCCACCCTGATAATCTCACAGAGATGCACAGAACTCAGGTGACCTCCTGACCTAACAGGACAGTATAAGTCCCAGCGTGGACATCTCTACTAACATCTCAGCGATCAAAGGTTGAAGGAACATTGTCTGATTGTTACATGGTCTGCCAAAGACCGCTTCAACATTACTGTATACCTGAGCATTACACGCATTGTGCTTCTTCGACTAATAACACTCTGGATGATCTGACCCATAAACCCAAACCTCGGAGTGTTAATGCGCAAGCCTTGGACGATTGTGCTGCAAGGACTCATTTCAGGCAAGGACTCATTTCACATTCCAGGAACTCTCCGAATCTTTCAGCATCGAATAGGGGACAAAGTTTACACCATCCATGAAGTTGAGTTCTGAAGATACTGCGCACAAGCCTACGGTGTATGAGTGTGCCACGAGCAAAGAGTGTCGTTTAAGAGATACAATAGACTGTATGTTTGAAGATTATTTATTTTAGAGGTCAGATGGTTGACTTGATGCATAAGATCATCGATGGTGCGTGTGTTTCGAATAATGACTGTGTGGGAGATACCAGATGTGTAACAAATCTCAAAAATGAAATGATTGTAAGAGGCCTAACAAATTCTAGGCATGATGTTACGATTGTGTGTCTTAATGCCAACGAGCCGATCTGTGTAATCCTCAGAAAAGTTCTGGGTTCTGTGTTTGATTGTAGTGACGAGTTTGCAGTTCTCTGTATGTGTACGTTTGTAAAAGATCTATGTGCATCACTGTTTTCAAAAAATGAGAAATTCTGTGACGTCGGTGAGATGGTTGATCCTAGATCCTAGAGCAAAACAAGATTACCTGCAAAAAATGTATTTTCTGGTTAAACAAACTTTAATGTCATTACTATTGTTTTACTTATTGTTTAACGCGTCAATGTACTGTATATCAATATTTATATATGCGGTCTCAATATATTGTTTAAATAAATTGTTTTTAAAAAAATATTTTATGGTCATAAATATAAAACCTATACAACATGCAACCCTTATCCATTTAGAGGTATTAAATAATAAAAAAAAAATATTAAATTATCTTATTTTTTTTTGTTTTGTGGCATTTTAAAAAATGGACAACCTTCATATTACACCCATATCTGTGTTACACAGCATCTTTTCAATAATAGACTAGCTGTTTAAGTTGAGTTTAAGCATCGGCATGTGTCAACATGTATCGAAAAGACCATTGTGTTACAGCAAAACCATTATTTGTAGAATGATAATGTAACGCATTGAGTTATTGCATCTGTCTTGCATCTACATTGTTTCAGTGTTTCTTGCTGTATGTTTATTTGTTTTCTTTTAATCATGATTTGAACCAGTTTTCCCCCACCTCAAAGAATCTGTATGTTACAGACGTAATAATGGTTTATTCAGAATGTAGATTACTGTTTAAAAGTTGATGTGTAGGGTGTTATTATGAAGCTCTGCTCAGCTACTGTTCGGACGCTCTTGCTTACTGCTCCGCGCTTGGCTCTATCGCTTTTATATTTTTATATTTTATTTCCTTTTATCACCTAATTTTAACTTTAGCAAATCAGCACAGTGCTCAAACGCTTGATTACTAGAAAAAAGCAGGATTATTTTCTCCGACCAGCCTCCCACTGAAAGCTTACATTCCGGGGAAGAGAAAACACAACTGCCTACATTCATAAGGATAAGAGAAAATGCCTCTTCTGGAATCTACTTGCTGCACTAACTGCCAGAGACTTTTACAAAGGATTGCAGTTCTTGAAACAAAGTTACTTGTGGGACCACCAAACCAGACGGAACACACAACAGAGCTTCATCATGGACGCCCTCAGCATACAGCCGGTGAGTCCCAAGAATCTAGTGCTCCAATACAGGCAATACTGAGTGTAGAGAAACAAGCCGATCGACTTACAAATCGATGGCACAAACAGGGAGCGAGACCCAAAGGCACTCAAGACATCAGATTGTCACGAGCATCACATATTGCTGCAGTAGCATCCTCTACCTCAGATACGGCACTGATAAGGATTGCAAACACTGGTGTCCTACAACCACCTATACATCTTGAGAACAGATTTGAAATATTAATGAATGAGGAATCCCTGAATGTGATGAATGTGATCGAACACAGACTGAATCAGCCAGTAGCTAACCCTGCTAATTGGCGCTCAAGGTCGAGCAGACAGCGGCACTCAGCTCAGAGCGCAGCCGAGCACAGGACTCTGATAGTGGGTGACTCTATAATCAGAAACATTAGCAGCAGGGACACAACTACATGCTGCCTTCCACAAGCAACTACTTCTGATGTAAATGGGGAACTTCAGAACATTCTGATGAAACATAAGACTGCAAATTGACTCATCATTCATGTGGGGAAGAATGATATTCATAAAGAGCAGTCAGAACTCCTTAACACATTCTTCATAACAAAGTCTGACTCGCAAGTTCTCTCAGTACGCCGCAACGCCGATCAACCTCTCGGTCCTGGCCAGGGATCGATTAGACAAGATGGAACGCTCCATGAGGACGCCAAACAGGACGCTTTTAATGACAGGCACACCTGTGCACCGGTTTACCCAATCCACCTGATTACTCCCTCAGCTCCGCAGCACACCTGTAGGAGGAGCAAAACACAGCCAGACACGGAAAAAACCACAATACCAGTATACAGCCGTCACAGATACCCAAATCCAGATGTGAAAAACTTGTTGCATCTTTCCCAAAAAGACTGTGAATCGCCGACAGGTCCAGATATTTAGCATGCCAAATATCTCACGGGCGTCGGTGACTCGTCGGCGATTCTTTCAGATCGCGTCTTTGCTCATTCACACTGCGTGATTGTCACTCGCGTGAACGAGCACCGATTTGCCTGTGATTTCGGGCATTTGTCTGCGATTTCTCAAAACCTGTCGGCGAGCCAAAATTGGGGCTAAAATCGTGCAGTCTGAACTCGGCATAAGGTTCCTAAGAGCACAGTGGTCTCCATAATCCTTAAATGGAAGACGTTTGGGACGACAAGAACCCTTAGAGCTGGCCATCCATCCAAACTGAGCAATCGGGGGAGAGGAGCCTTGGTGAGAGAGGTAAAGAATAACCCAAAGATCACTGTGGCTGAGCTCCAGTTGCAGTCGAGATGCAGTCGGGAGATTGGAGAAAGTTGTAGTAAGTCAACCATCACTGCAGCCATTCACCAGATAGGGCTTTATGGCAGAGTGGCCCGACGGAAGCCTCTCCTCAGTTTTTTTTTGCCATCCAATCTGACACAACTGGAGAGGATCTGCAAGGAGAAATGGCAGAGGATACCCAAATCCAGATGTGAAAAACTTGTTGCATCTTTCCCAAAAAGACTCATGGCTGTATTAGATCAAAAGTGTGCTTCTACTAAATACTGAGCAAGGGGTCTGAATACTTAGGACCATGTGATATTTCAGTTTTTCTTTTTTAATAAATGTGCAAAAATGTCAACAATTCTGTGTTTTTCTGTCAATATGGGGTGCCGTGTGTACAATAATGAGGAAATAAAATGAACTTAAATGATTTTAGCAAATGGCTGCAATATAACAAAGAGTGAAAAATGTAAGGGGGTCTGAATACTTTCCATACCCACTGTATATGGAAAATTCCGAAAATGCTGAAACATTACAGTCCAAAATAGAAAATGAATTATTTCCAGTATTGACAGATTTGAAATAAATACTATTTATTAATATATTTATTTAACCTAGAAGTATCTTAAATATTAGCTGTCTGTTGAAATGACTGACAGGGAACAAACTTAATATGAGCCAAGAGCAACAGTTATGTAGCTGTGCTGATTCGATAATAAAAATAATTGATGAAATTATGGGGACCACTAATGGTGTTGATGGAAGAAAGAAAACTTGAACTTGTCAGTAAATACAAAACCTCATAAGCAAATGTCCTACATCAACCAATGACTGGAAACTGGAATTAATGAATTTTGGAAACAGAAGACAAGTTATCTCTAAAATGTATCCAAGTGTACAGTAACTCAGGAGGCCCATGTCTTATTGGAATCTCAAAGCCATGTCCAAGGTCTTCTAATGAAATGTTTTTTCTCCCTGATTAATCCATTAGAATACTATTAAAATACCACCACATAGCTGCATGTACAACATTAATGAAATTATTATTCTTATTATTTAAATATAATCAGTAATTCATAACTACCTGTCACGTTTTGATGTATTGAGTTCTGTTTTGTATCTTGTCTTCCCCTGTCTTGTGTGATTTTTGGTTTAGTCCTGTTAGTTTTCCCGCTCCTCGTTTGTGTCCAATTTTCTGCACCTGTTTTCAGTTGATTATCTCATTTGGTTCAGTTCATTTAAACCCTGTGTTTTCCCTCAGTGTTTGTCGATCGTCGTCAATGTATGGTTGTGTGTTAACCCTGAAGTCCTGGAGTTCTGTTCTTTTGATCTTGTTTGTTTTTGGATGTTTTAAGTTTGTTTAAATAAATCTATTATATTGAAGCCCTTGTCCTCGTCTTCAGCTACCTGCAGCAACCCTGACAGAACGATCGACCGAAAACAGAAGATGAGCCAGAGGAGACGTAACCAGAGGAGAGAGGTGAACCCAATTCACACACCAATCCTCTTTCAAGGCGAACGCTCCCTGGAAGAATATGCGGGGCTATATTTAGACCTGCATGATGATGTGAGATGGGATGAGGAGGAGTTGAAGCAAAGTTTCTGGGGTGGATTAAAAGACCCTCTCGCCCAGATAATTTTGGTGAAGGACCTCAATCTATCCTTCCTGGAATTTTTGGATCACACGCTGTGGGCCTGTGGATCCAGCTACCTCTTGGAAGATCTCCCACTCCAGCCAGTGCCAAGCCCGCCAGCCCCTGAGCCCATCACCTGCACGCCATCGCCTGAGCCCATCACCTGCACGCTAACGCCAGAGCCCATCGTCTGCCCGCCAGAGCCTGAGCCCATCACATGCCCGCCAGAGCCTGAGCCCATCGCCTGCCTGCCAGAGCCTGCACACCGCATCAGACCTGCCGCCAGATCGGTCCCTGGACTTCCCCGGCTGATATCCTATATGACTGACCCCCCACTGATATCAGTGCGATTAGCCAAAAAGATGGCTGCCGAGGCTGGGGTTCACGTCAGCCACATCCAGTCAGAGACCATCGCCTGCCCGCCAGAGCATGAATCCAGCCCCAAGCTCCCTGATGTGCTGGCCCCGTCCAGTTCCGAGTCCCCTGATGTGCTGGCCCCGTCCAGTTCCGAGTCCCCTGATGTGCTGGCCCCGTCCAGTTCCGAGTCCCCTGATGTGCTGGCCCCGTCCAGTTCCGAGTCCCATGATGTGCTGGCCCCGTCCAGTTCCGAGTCCCCTGATGTGCTGGCCCCGTCCAGTTCCGAGTCCCCAGATGTGCTGGCCCCGTCCAGTTCCGAGTCCCATGATGCGCCAGAGCCAGAGCCCGTTGACCCAGCGCCAGAGCCAGAGCCCGTTGACCCAGCGCCAGAGCCAGAGCCCGTTGACCCAGACCCAGAGCCTGTTGACCCAGACCCAGAGCCCGTTGACCCAGACCCAGAGCCCGTTGACCCAGACCCAGAGCCCGTTGACCCAGACCCAGAGCCCGTTGACCCAGACCCCGTTAACCCAGCGCCCGTTGATATCAAGTCTGTTTCCGTTCCTGAACCTGTCCTTCTCCCCAAGAAAATTTTGGGGGGGGGGCTATACGCCTTCGCCGTGGCCGGCCAAAGATCCACGGAGGCCCGGAAAAATAACACCGCCGTGGCCACCTGATGGGTCTTCACCACCATGGCCGCCCG